>OZ023161.1:9395352-10595352 GCA_963678695.2 Diplodus puntazzo | reverse complement strand
GGGAGAATGAAATGGAACAGATGTTGTAGAGGGATGGTTGATAAAAATCGGGGGCATTTCTGGAATTATAACGAGATGGTTATTGTGATCATTGTTCCTTCGTTCATTTCCCCTTTATTGGCTAACTTTAATTAAATTTGTGCTGACTGCTCAGTGTGTGATTGTTCTGTGTCCTGCTTGATTTCATGAATAATTGCTGATAAGAAGTATTGTAGATGATTCTGTGATCAGAAGTCGATGCAAAGTTTCTGCAAAACTGAAGGGAGAATGAAGTGAAATGCTCAGTCAGCATTTCTTATATTTGTGTTAATAAATTAACAGCGTGTTTTACCAGACAAAGTTGTGTAATTAAGTCACTCTGCTCCCAAGTTGACTATGTTCTAGTTCAGGAGAGGAAACCCACTGGGGAGGCTATTTGTTCTTGTGTGTGCTTCAGTGTGTTACATTCCCACAGTAACTTAATTAGTGGACATTATTTTAGAAGCTTTTGTATTATTCAGAGAGCTGACAGAGGAAGAGGGATACGCAGGGAGCAGCAGACCCTTTCCTGTCTGTCTTCACTCAGACTTGTTCACCTCATGAACCAAATTCTGCAGTCATGCCCAGTCTTGGTTTTCAGAGCGGTGTTAGTGTGTCATGGTGTCCCTATGTCCCTGACACCTTCCTTTGTCAGGAAGGTGTCAGTGCTGTCAATACTCTGTGAAGATGTGTTCATGAACTGAAAAAGTTTATTTCCCAGTAAGTCTTTTTTCCGTTTTGTTCTGGCCACTGTATTAGATCACAGTATCGGAAAAATAAAATGGACACTCCCCTCACTTAGGATTCTAAAATAGGCATGAACCTAGGTGTGGATTGGAAGGATTAGCCTGCCAGATAATGTAGGTTAATTAGTAAATAGACTGTGATTCCTTCTTGAGGTAAGCTTCATTTATGCCTTTGCGTTGACAATAAATGCCAAAACCTACACGTTCGAAGTTTGAACCTGGTAACAATGTATCCTTGAGCTTGAGCTTGAGGGGATCCTTCTTTTTGCGTCACTGGCCATTGTTGGAAAAGCAGTGATCGAGATGGTTTAGATGGTTAGCACACAAATCCACATTAAAGTTAATTACTTCCTCTAACGATAGCAGTAGATGAAGACATCAGTGTTCGTTCTTGCAGACAATAACAGAGAAATTGTGGTCCTTTTTTACCTTGCACAAGTAGTCAATGGATGTAACTTGTTCTATGTACAAGTACGTGTTTAGCCCTGACTGCAGGTCTTCATAGCTACAGTAAAGCCCATTATTTTTTAATATGCTACAACACTAGATTACCGAAATTGTGTCGTAGCAGAACCTGACACCAGTAATGCTGTTGAAGCCAGTATAATGGACACCCATACTATGAGATCACCCATGACTAGTTTCTGGGTCCTGTCATTTTCAGCCTGATCTGTGGACAAACTAAGAAAGATACATTTTTTTTATAACCTTTATAATAATCTGTAAAGTCCGTTACATCCTGTATGTCCTACAAAAAGCTGCACTTTAGAGCAAGGAACCCAGCACCAAATGGACCTACCAGAGAAGTCAAACAGCAACTTTCACACGTCCTAAAATAACACCAAGCTGAACTGCTCTGCTCGCAGACTGATAGTGCTGACTCAGCACATCTACAGGCTCTCTAGCTGTCATAGTCCATCCTTGTCTCTGTCTCACATTCTCTCGGCTTTGAGCTGTGCTTTCTCTGCTCAACTTGATGCCATAAACCACAAGTTTAGCCTCCATCCCTATTTTCCAGCCTTGTTCACCCATCATCCCATTCCTTCCCATCCCCAATCAACTCGATCTCAAGCTCGAACAGACACACACTTGTGTAAACTGATTGACTTATCCTGCCCGAGCAGCTTCACATCTTCCCAAAATAACTTCATACAAGGGCATTGACCTCCTCTGCGCTTCCTTGCAGGTTTTTAGTAATTGAATTGTTTTGATCTTGAATGGGCTTTGTGTGAACAAAGAGTCTGTGTGAAGAAAGAGCGTCTCGCCTCCTCCTGGCTCTCCGGAGCCTCTCGGGTCTTTGAAATGCCGCCCCAGCCTCGACACACACCAGACAGGAGGATGCTGTTTGGAAAAGGCCAAGCCACCTGTTCTCGGGTGACAGGACAGCAGCCACAAGGGAGGTGTTTGAGTGTGAAGCAAGCACTTCTTTTAGTCAGTGAGGTGGGTGGAAAAATGATCTGAAACAGTGAGTGGAAAGAAGTGAGCTGGTCAGGAAGAGGGAACCAGGGATGATGCATGATATGGGCGGAGGGCAAATAAAATAAATGGCTCCATGAATGATGCATAGCTTTCTCTTTTTAATTTTGCTCTTCCGGGCAATTTGATTATGCAGGTAAACATCCAAGGCTTTATAAGTGAGAAACGAAATGGGACAGAGAGAGAGAGGTAGCAGGGATAACAGGAGGGGAAGTGAGTGTGTTGCTTTTTGCATGAAAATAGATTGGACTGTCTAGTAAGAGGGCAAGAGCAGAGTGTTTTGGGGGTCTGAATGTGTGTGTGACGACGATAAGCTTGAGAGAAAAGGAGGGGAAGTGAAATTGAAAAGATGAAAATGAGAGGATCACTGAAAAGCTGACAGGAGTTGTGTGTTGTGTATACATCACCACCTTTGCCTCCATCAAAAGAAAAGCCCTTATGTTGCTGATAAAGGGGCAGCCTCTAGGCCTGCCCTGACTCTCCAGTCTTTCTCTCCCAGCTGCCAGTGGCGGCACTGACTGCAGGTTTGATGTTGTGTTGAAGTGAAGGGGACTTTTGAATAAGCGTGTCAGACTCTCTGTCTCCACCTCTCTGGCTTCTGTCAGTGTCATCGTTTTTGAGAACAGACATAAGTCATACCCTGAGAGTCAGTATTTGTCAAGAGGCATGTCTGAGAGAACTGAGAACCATGTTGTGTTGTGCTACTCTTCTCTCCCACCTCTCTTGTCTGCTTGCTGTAGGCGATATGTCTTTTGTGTCTCTGGGTGATAAAGCCATTAATCACGTTCGCTGTTTGCCGTAAGCACGCCACGCTGCACTCGCCACGAGATGTCTCAATCTGTCTGTCCCAGGATGCGACAGCAGATACAGTTCACTGGAGTGGAATGGGAGGCTCCCCAGCCTGGTGTTAGGTGTGTGTGTATGTGTGTGTGTGTGTTGAATATTTTTTGTGATCATACACAGTATGCAAAGTATGTGAGATGATATGAATGGATGAGGTCTCGTTCAGACAGAGAAGCACCGACAAATGGAAGTGCTCCTCTTTCATTGAGCGGGACGTCGGATGAAAGAGCAGGCAGGAGTAGACACAGGGTTTCAATATCCTTCATCACTCATTGGCAGGCCTTTACAGTTCGAGTCTCCTTTTTAAAGGTCCCATATCATGAAAAACACGTTTTCTCTGGTCTCTATATATATAAGCTGGTCCTCCCTGAGCCTGCCAACTCCCAGAATGATGAAAACAGGCGATTCCTGCATGTTCTCTGCAGCCCACCCACTGGTAACACGGCGCTCCTACAGGCTGTTCAGATTCTGTTCCTTTCATCACGTGACGCAAGGAGTGATTATCATAGGCCGACCTCCTCTGCGCGCTGATAGGAGATATCCGAGAGGGGGGGCGTTCATCCTCGAGGTAAAGTTCAGTGTGTCCAGCAGTGAGACAGCAGTGTATCGCAATGTCGTCTCTCAAAGCTGCACACACAAATAGCTCTGTTGTTGGTTGTAAAAATCAACATCAGTGCTTATATTCTGTCCCAGCTACAGAACAGTAGAAGAGACAGTGGTTGTGTTTCATATTTTAAGACAACGTGCTGGCTGCAGTTCGTGTTAGCTTGTGTGTGTGTGTGCTAACCACTTCACATCGGACTAATTCAGTAACGAGGGTCAGTACAAAGCTGGCTTTGCCTCGACACTGACCCTCGTAAAAGGATCAGTCCCAACCATACCGGACCCAGCAACTGCACCCGAGCCACCGATAAGTGTCGCCGCGGTTTGATAGTATTTACAGTTGCCTACGAGTATGGAGAAGTCCGCTGGAAACTGGCTAACTAGTTAGCTCTGCTTCAGTCCACTATGCAATGGCGTTTGAAGCGAGTTTAATGTTGATAATATTACAAGGAAGCTTTGTTGTCACAGTAAAAAGTCTGGAAACATGTGCAGACTGGAGACAGAGACGTTGCGAACAGTGTCCAAGAGTTTGGAGACTGTGTTGGAGACAAACACAGCTTTCGCTAACTGTTAGCCATTAGCTACATGGCAGTAACTGTAACAACACATACGAACAAACTAACATTATTCAGGCACACTAACCATTCTGAAACGTCCTGCTGCAGTTGCAGTCTGTATTTCTTCAGGAGCCTCCTTCTGGGTCCGATTCTGGGTCAAACTGGTATGGTTGAACGAAAGCATCTCTGCGAGCCATAGCGATACATCCACCGTAAAACATTAGCGCGTGTTACCGCTAGCGCAAGCGGCATCATCTTCCTAAGAGGGACACATAGCAGGCAAGGCTCTTCAAGTAGGCGTCGACAGACGGAGCTCATTAGCATTTAAAGGTGCAGGCACAGAAACAGACTGCTCTGAATAGAGCTCTGTAGAGCGACTTTTAGACAGCTGAAATTCAGGACCACGCATGATGTTGTTGAAAGCTTCAAGAAGGCTTTTGTTTGTCTTGTACAGTTGAACACTAATATCAGTCCAAAACCCAAATAAGGCACACAAATTGGATGGAATTAAAAGTTACTTATTGATTAAATGTTTTCTTTTTCTTCTTTTAAGTTATATTTCAATTAGTTTAAAAATGTCACAAAGAACCTGAATGAATACCCACCTGTTCGAGCACTGCTGTACAGTACACTCCTTGTGCTGCAATCCATTGCAAGGTGGAACCTGATATTTCCGAGTCGCTATTTCCAACTTTCAATCTAAATGCACTGCATTTTCTCGGGAAAACATGGGTGCCTGCAGCAAATTGATGTTTGTATGGCAAGTATGTGAACTTCACAAGCAACCACAGCAGTTGATTTAACAAATCAAGTGTTTAAACAAAGATGGGAGACAATGGGCTTATACAGCGAGGTTGCAAAGAGCAGCACGTTTCACAAACACAAACAGGGATGGAAAGGTGAAAGGTTATTGTTCACTGTGTTCGGCGCCATACTGTTGTGATGTCATGTGTGTTTATATCGGTGAAGTCAGGCTTCATGGTTTTTTCGATAATTTTTCTACTTGGGTTTCCAACTTGGATGACTGTTTCATTGGACTTGTTTATTTACAATGGAGTGTTTATCACAATGGATTGCAGCATAAATATAAGTCTAATTTCTTACCAATCTGATGAAGCAACAATTTGTGATTTAGAGGCTATTTGATAGACAACAATTTAGTGAAACAGAGGTCCTCAGCCAGAATCAGACAAGGGTTCCTTAAATTAAATTGTATGCACCTGGGCCAACAGCATTTTATAGATTAAAGGTTAATTAAAGAAAGTAGAGATTAATCAATAATGAATATGTTACAGCCCTATAATTGCCACATTTGAAAGGATTTTTCTTATCAGTCTTTGCTGTGCACACTTTCTCCCCTTACCAGCGGAGACATTCAAGTGCACACATGCAAATGCACAGTACCCATGTACTTTTTCTTTTATAGGTGCTTCCTATTCAGTAATTGTGAAATGTTAAAGTCAGGTGCTTGGCAGCGTGCAGCATCACACTTGAGTCCCCACACTAACTAATGTGCACTTATTTAGCCATCAATCTCCTTTAGCTGATGTCAGCTGGTTTTCCACAGCTCCATGGTCATACATAAGCAATAAGAGATCGTCGATCATCTCACATTATGGCCCAATGAGGACCTCGCTGATGGTGACAGGAATGTAGATCTAGTTGGCTGAATGTTTCCCCCTCACAAGCTACAAGCTTTTCTTGGCAGCTCCTGAACCAGCCTCGGAGCTGTAATCTCCCTCTGGAGCCGATGGGAGAGACATTGTTCCCAGTTACTCGACCATTGTGCCTGTTTAAATTTTGGTTCAATTCCAATTCAAAATTACACACTGACTTTTATACCTGTGGTGGGCCACCTCCTCCATTCAAGCGAAGTAGTAAACAACAGCTTCAGACAGCAGTGTTCCTGTTATTTATCGGTGAGTGGTAAAGGCCACACATGATTAATAGAGTTGTGTCGGTGGAAAGATAGCTATATACCAAAGGTAATAAACTTTCTAAATGTATAGCCTGGTCACGCCAAAGGCTAGGTTATTCCAAAGTAATAGAAATGTAAAAGCTTCAGAGTATCTCATTTATCTTTGTTGCACTCACTTATGTACGTGTGCAGTATCGATTTAAGAGTGCTGTCTTTGCAGAATTTCTATGCATCCTTTAATAAAACACTCTTATTCCTGCTCTTTCCTACTCGTCTTTTTCCCGCTGTATCGCCCTTTCAATCTCTGCCTGTCACTATTGCTCTTCCGTTTCCATCCTCACATTCTATAGGCACCTTCTCACCCCCCAGCACCACACACACACACACACACACACACACACACACACACACACACCTCCTCACGCTTTCTCTGCCTCTTTATTTGATCATCTCTTCAGGCTCTTCTGTCTTCTTTCTTTCCTGTAAATCCTCCCACACTTCTTCCCCTTTCTTCATTTTGCTTCAGATTTCCTCTCTCCTCTACCTGTCACATCCATTCAATTCATTCTTTCCACACTTTAAACAATACTGATGACAGCTACTGAGCAAAATTTTTGTTGTTTCTCTCCATCTGCTTCGTTCTCTCCCCTCTCCAGACTTGGACTTTCGCTACTTCTGGAAGTGGAGCGCCTTCGAGGACTACCTGCTCTTCTGCTTTGGCTTCACCGTTCTGTGTGCAGTCATCACATTGCTGCTTCTGGACTCTGTGGTGTTTGTGGAGGCGCTGGGTTCCCTAGCCGTGATGTTCGAGGCCATGCTGGGCCTCCCGCAGCTGCTGCAAAACTTCCACAACCACTCCACAAAAGGCATGAGGTACATCACACCTTGAGGTCAGAGCTTTGCAAAAAGCTCATTACTCACTCAGTGTACTTTCAGTGCCATACAATGGCACACTCCCACAGGACTCTACCACATAGAAAGTACTCTCATTAACCCAAATGTTCAGGGAGTACAAGTAATTTATATTCCCATGAACAAAATATGCTAATAAGGTCATTTTTAATCATTAGAGGCTACATAGAAAAAACAGTGAGTCAGGGTTTGGATAAAGTCAAAGACTGAATCTTTAACCATCTGTTCCACTGACCAGGGTAAAATGCATTACCAATGACAAACAGCAGTGATACGCTGATTTAAATTTAAAAAATGTAATTTTGCATACAGTCCCTCCTTTCAAGCTCAAACGAAGTAGAAAAAAAAAATAAAAATGCTACCCCAGGGTATGAAAGCACATTCCACATTTTAAGGTCATTTCTAAGGTTTGGATGGTACTCAGGTTAAATTCAAGGTCACCTTGAATGGAAAGAAAGAGGCAGAAGGAGGGGGCAAACAAAACGCCAAGCTAGCTTTCTGAATGTTATTCTTGTGCGTGCAAAGGTCAATGTGTATACTGATTAGCCTCTCAGGTAGGGGACTGTAAGATCAATTACACCCCTAATGGCACACAACCTCATTCTAATTATGATCATTATTTCCTCATTATGTCTCTTGTCTGTCATCAGTGCAAAAATCATGTATACTGTGTGCGTGCGTGTGTGCGTGCGTGCGTGCGTGCGTGCGTGCGTGCGTGCGTGCGTGCGTGCGTGCGTGCGTGCGTGCGTGCGTGCGTGCGTGCGTGCGTGCGTGCGTGCGTGCGTGTGTGTGTGTGTGGCCTAGTCGCATGCTTTGCTGGTCAGTCACCTCTGAAAAATGCCCAAAGAGACAAAACTAAATATTTTAGTTTCAGGACTTTCAGGACACAGCCATTTTTTTCCGTGGATGTTCTGGAAGTATAGAAGTCAGACAGAAGTTAACATGCACACGAGGGGAATATGAGGATGATCCTAAAATTAGGATGTTGCAGAGCCAGATGGAATTAGCAACTCTCCCTGGAGTTGACAGCAGTTTTACTTTCCAGTTCTTGACTCAAAATTCCTTCACACAGAAATTCACAATCACAAAATATATGTCTTTTTAGGGCTGCCACAAACCTATTGATTAGGTAGGGTAAGGTTATAGTAAAGTAAATAAGCTAAATTATCACTTTATTTATCAAGTAATCATGTGTTCTGTTAAAGTGAAACTCTCGCCTAAATGCAACTTAGGCTTTTTTTGTGAATGTATATGAGTCAAACCTTTGTGTAAAAGCATAATTCGACGAAAGAGGCACTTTTAAGATTTACCGTATTTTTGTTTTCGGTCAATCTCATTTTCAATAGGAGTGCATGGTGCACTTTTACACTAGCATCAAAATTGTTTTTAAAACACTAAGAAGGCTCGACACAACATAAAACTTTGCTCATAGTACCACCAGGAACACGAGCATTGAGAACATTGTTTGTGTGCACAAAGTTTACTAAAAAGAAGGTTTCTTAACAACTCAGCTTAGCAGTGGCTTGCTCCGCTCGCAGTCGTCATGGCAGCCGAGAAGTATCGATCTCCGAATGCGACATAATCTGGAGGGCAGTTAAGGTGGAGCACTACTGTCTTCCAGCAACAACTATCCACGTGATATCTCACGTGACTTTTCCAGCTTTTGATTTTAGTATTGTTTCTTATATGAGGCTCCTTTTTCAACTTCAAGGTCAATATTGTTTTTTTCGCTAACGACAAAACAATGAATTATCCATGCATTTATATGGAACTAAGCTTTAGGAGCAGTCCGCCTTAACTGTCCTCCATGTTACATTGTATTCTGAGATTGACACTTCTCTAACCAACATCAACAAAATGGCTTCAGTAGAGGAGGTTATTTTACTTTGTTTATTCAGAAACAGACAAAAAAGGACCAAAAAACGTGCGCAGTGGTGACATGTGCAGCCACTTAAAGGGAAACTTCACCGATTTGCATTAAGCTTTGTATCTTCAGGAAAAAAGTCATGTTTTTGAATGGTCGTGCATCATTCCCTCAGTTTGCCCTGAGACGGAAAAATCGTCATTTTGCGTCATTGAAAGCAGGAAGTCCTATATCTGTGTCGAGGGGGTAAGACTACAAACGCTTCGCTCATTTTTCCAAGGGTGGGGGCTAGAGGTGGGACCCACTCATGCTACAGACCTATCACAGACCAGTGGGCGGGACTTCACTTGCAGTAACGAAAATACATAGCCGCCATCTTTGTTGGACGCTAAGCGAACAGACGCTGTGCAGCCAGGCTTGTACTCTTGTATTCAAGATGATCATTCAGATATCGAAGAGAGTGATTTCGAAAGCATGACGCTCGAGTCAGATATTCGCAGCTACTTGTACGGGCTGAGGGAGATGGAGGCGGCAGGTCTTCCGCCTCGGCTGTGGCGGCTGCTGCAGCCGAGGAGGAAGACCTGCCTGTCCCGTACGAGGAGCCCGGACTGACTCGAGCAGGGGCGGACTGGTGGTGCTCTCGCTGTGCGCCTATGGACACCGAACTGGACTCTGTCTGCTGCAGTGAATTCCAGAGATGCCAGTTTTTTCGCCACGAAATATCTACAGCGGACGGAGATATGTGTGGTGTGCCGGATTAGTGGGAGTGGCTTGCAGAGCTGTGCATTGTGGGAGTTGTTGTCTGTCATACAAATGCACCCTAAAGTCACTTTCTGCCTTTTCTCGGTCAAATATGCACACAATTCGAAAATTACGTTACAGTTTGACTACAAATATGACCCTCTTTCAATAAAGATTAATGTTTCCACCGGTGAAATGCTTCTTTAATGAGAACCGACACATAAATCGCAAGTTTCTTTCTTTAGTTTTGCCCATGAGAGTACTTGATGATGAAAGGCACTTTCAATACTTTCCTATGTCCGCCGCAACATTTGATGACTCGCTACGCCGGGTAGCTCCGAATTTACACAAATAGAATAAGAATTATATATACAGTGCAGTGAGTTGAGAAAGTAAGAAAGTATAGTGAATAAATAAATAAAATACACTTACATCAAAATTAGACGAGGTATTTCGGTATCTGACGCCTTGTTGTGGGCTCGGACATATCTGTTCCTGGCGCGATTCCACTTGTTTTGGACAGTTTTTACAGGCAGTCCCACTTCACTGGCGATTTCCTCCCAGCTGTTTCTACAGCGCTGTTTGTCACGATGACCCGGCACTGTGGCATCGTATAAATGTCTCACCAACTCACAAGTCTTCTCCTCCAAATTTTGCGCCATTTTTAAATGTGCAGTGTTTAACTCTCTTCTTCTTCTTCTTCTTTGAATTTCTGGCAACTACTCTCTTCTTCGTCGATTTTCTTAATGGAGTGACTTCTGACTCTATACTGCCGCCCCGATTTCCGGTGGTATTGCTCCGTTTCGTCCGGAGCACTCCAGATTCGTAAGCTCAGAGGCAACGGATCCACTGACGGATGAAACGAACTCCGGATACGGACGAAAGGGTCCGTATCTGTTTTTACTGTAAGGTATAAATGGGCAAACTCTGTGTACACAAACAATGTTCTCAATGCTTGTGTTAATGTTTAGAGACCCTGGTGATACTACGAGCAAAATTTCATGTTGTGTCGAGCCTTCTCAGTGTTTTAAAAGTAGCGATTGCCCCAGCACTCAATTGAAAATGAGCTTGACCCATCGCCCTGTTGTGGCCCCATTTTGGTTGCGCGTACATCAAATTCTAGAGACTGTGTTTTCAACAAAAATACCTTCTTGTTTCAATTTGGTGAATCTAGAGGAACTGGAGTGGAGGAACAAAGATAAATATTTGCTGAGAATATTACTGGTGGCTTGTAAGAAATCAATAACGAAGAAATGGTTGAAGAGGGAGGTACCTAGTGTAGATGAATGGACTGATATTGTGTACAGCATCTTTGTAATGGAAAGAATTACTTTTAATCTAAGAACACAAAAAGAGGTATTTATTGAAAATTGGCAAAAATGGATTACATATGTCTCTACCATTAGACCGGACTTCAGGTAATCTCAGACTGGACTATCAGAATACTTTTATGTATTTACTTTTCTCTTTAACTTTCTTTTTTCACTTTCACGACTGGAGGTGTTTACCAGTCCCCTTATGTACGCTTTTACTTTCCCCTTGATATTTTTTTCACTCGTCTATAGGTCTTCATGTTGATTGTTTGATTGTTTGTTCGTTTATATGCAAAATCAAAAACCAATAAAAAGTAAATGACAAAAAAAGAAAAGAAAATGAGCTTGACCCAAAAACGAGAATACGGTAAATCTTTTAAGTGCCTCTTTTGTCGTAATTATGCTTTTACACGAAGGTTTGACTCATATACATTCACAAAAAAAAGTCTAGGTTGCATTTTAGGAGAGTTTCACTTTAAATGTTATCAAAGGCTGTACCATGCCCATCACAATTTTCAAAAGCTCAAAGTGATGCCATGAAATTGCTGTTGGCTGACAAACAGCCCAGAATGTAGTGATTTTCAATTCACTCTCACATAAAACAAAGAGTAGCAGCATCTCTCTCTTGTCTGCAGAGCATCTGTGATTGACAGAAGAGGAGAGGGTCAATCGTGGATGGAAACCTTCTCTCGGACGGTATAAGATGCTAAAATGAGTTGCCAAATATACTTGGACCCACCCAAGTAAAGTATACAGTACGCGTGTGGAACACTATTATACATTTAATAGGCTACATGTAGGCCTATTAGTAAAAAAAAATGTGGTTAAGTCCAGCAGCTCTGAAGGAGTTTGGCTCCAGACCATGTGCTAGGTGAGCTGGACTATATCTAGTTACTACAGCTCCACCACCAGCAAAACACTGTGGTTCTCTCCCTACCAGATAGGTGATGTTCCACATCCCAATTTTATAGTTTTGCAGGCATTTGGTCAAAAACCAAAGTATCAGACTATTTAACATTTTCACCTCCTGATGGCGCTAAATGGAAGTTAGGAGGTCACCAGTCATTGCAATTCATCATGAATGTGACATTTTTCATATTCACTTATCATTTACACTTTTTTCATCTTGTTAATCCCTGTTACTTTTCTTCACCATTGTTATTTTGTCCTAGTTTGCTGTATGCTATTTTTTTGTTGATTCCCCGAAGTATAAGAATTCCATAGACATACTGTATACTTCTGTACACTGTCACTGAAGAGGAGGTGAGAAGAGCCTTGATTTACGAGGGTGTGCCTGTTTTCCCGTTTAGTGTGACTCATTTTCACTTACTGTATCTATACTCCACATACTGCGGTATTTGCTGTATATCCAAATTTCTTCTTCAGGCCCCTCTCCATGTTTTCTGTGCATCCAAAATCAGTCAGGACTGTCAAAGTAGTTTTTTCACTAAAATACACAGAATGAAATTCAGTCCAGCCTGCACATATTTTGCCACACATGAATCCACAAACACCAGAAATAAGCTCTGAGTGTACTCCAGTTTTGATGTCTTTGAGTAATGCAAGAGTGTACTGATGTTGCAGTGTAGTTGATTTACTGTCTAAATGGCAGGACGTTCTTTCTTTGTAATACGCCCCATTTCACATAAAGTATCCTCAGGGTGTATAACTGGGCTTGCGCTTTCTGTGAGCACTCATTCAACTCAGAGTGAATATCATGCCAAGGATTAAATATGCAATAACACTACATTAGACTTCTGAGATGACTGATGAAAGGGTGAGGGACATCAATTTGCTGAACTCAGATCTATGGCAAAATCCCTGTATACTCAGTAATGTTGTAGTATAATACAAGCCAACAAAAACAACACAGATGTAGGAAAATATTCCGCAGTACTTAATGACACCTTTCAGAAAATACTGTCATTTCAACGTGGATATTTTCTAATCTCGCCATCGATTTCTGCGGTTTAACTGCATGACCCTGCTGGGCTAAAACAGCCCATTCAGCACTTCTGTCTCTGCATATATAGCATCTTAATATCCTTTACCTTTGCCACGTGTACTTAAGGATTCTCCGATTTGTTAATTTGTGGACGAACAAATTGTTTTCCAGATATGATGATGCAGCATGCAGTCTGCCCTTCCTCACATGTAATCCCATGTGAAACAGTTACTCGTGTTCAATCAGATTCCCCTGAGTCCTATTACTGAGGTGTGATGATGAGTGTATGGATTCATTTCATTAAGGACTGCTCACCTTTTCCAGGTTGCACAAATGACGCCTTCGTACAGAAGCATGTTGTGGAAAACAGGACGGAGAGTTACAGAGAGAGAGAGAGAGAGAGAGAGAGAGAGAGAGACAAACACACAGGCACGTTCAGTCGCACTTAGTGTAATTAAGCTTCATGGTCATTATCGATGCTTTGCATGCGTGTGCGCACACTTTCACACTCATACCACTACTCCTGGGAAACCAAGGAAGGGACAGAGTTGTGATGGAAAGATATAATAAAAGAGATAGTGGGAGAGAGGGGAGCAAGAGACAAGACTGTATGAGGTGTGGAAAAACCAGAAGGATGTGATGGAAAAGGAAATATATGGGAGAATGTAGAGAAGTCACCTCTGAAAATTAGCTCCTTGCCTTGCCTCATTTTTAACCTGGAATGCCCAGAAAGAAAAGAGCTCTCTCCCTCATTACAACCGAGGTACCCTTGAGCAAAGGCCCTGAATGCCAGCTGATTCAGTAGTCATCAGGTTGGACTGTGGTTGTCCTGGGCTGCTTCCAGGTGTGAATGTGATCAGTGCACTCCTGCAAAAAAAAAGAGCATAAATCTCTAGGGGTGGGGGAAAAAAACGATTCACATAAGAATCGGGATTCTAATCATCCACAATTCTGAATCGATTCATAAACTTCAAAAATCTATTTTTTATTAACGTTCCCCCGTCTCTCTGTGCGCCCCCACGGGCTTCCGTACACAGCGTTGCAGCAAGCTTGGGGAAAGAAAGACAAGAAATCTGTCTTCAAAATAAGAGCTTGACATTGCACCCCAGTGGAGTTTAGAACTGGGTTGTTAGCGGGGGGCTTTTAATTTGAAAGTAGCGACCGTTCCTAGCTAGCTGCTACAACAACAAGCTAACAGCGAAGACAGCTGCTGAGATCCAGGAGATGCTAGCATCTCCTAGATCTCAGCAGCTGTCTTCAGCAGCTATCCAGTTGCTCATCTTGACATCTGCGGATGAAGTGATGGACTGACTGCTGTGATAAGCGGCTATTAACTATGCAAACAAGGGCAGTCATGCACTGCAGGCACACTGTCAAACAGAAGTGCACGAAAAGAAGGTGCAGGTCATAACATCCACACACAGTGTAGCCAGCACCTTCCTTCCAAGCAGAGAGACAGCAACTTTTTCAAAACCCATATTCATCTAGTCAAAACACACTCTTTAAGGGCTTGCTTTTTTCATTCTGCAGCAGATTGCGCCCCCCCTCCCCCCCGTCACTGTCACCCTTTCTACTCTGAGTTTGCAGGTCTGATTTTATTTATGAACAGAAGTTTTTATATATATATATATATATATATATATATATATATATATATATATATATATATATATATATATATATATATATATATATATATACCTTGAACTTATTCTTGTAGTCACTGAGAGTTGAGACTTACTTCTAGAAGAAAGGGGCAGCTGGCCTAAGCTTTTATTTATGCCAGTTATTTCTTGTACAGTAAGTTTTTATTTGTTTAGCATGAATAAATGTTACCTTTTGTCTTGGATTCAGTTTATTTAAAAATCACATTATCTTATACAAACTGTATTGTTTTGATGCCATAATTTGCCTTAACACACTATGCATTGTATCAATTTTTGAATCGAGAATCGGTTGAATCGAGAATCGGTTGAATCGAGAATCGATTTTGAATCGAATTGTGACCCTAAGAATCGGAATCGAATCGAATCGTGAGACACCCAAAGATTCACATCCCTATTAGTCTCAGTAAAACTTGAATAGATCAAATAAATAAAAAATACAGATTAAGCCCATTATCAATCATTTCTGTGTTAGCTTTTCTGATTACCAGAAGATAAACACATGGGTGCAGTGAAGTGCAACATGAGTTGCTGTCATTCTCATGAGTACATTTTGATTTTCCCCTTTGAGCCCATGTCGTGCTGATACAGGATGTCGTCACCAACATAAAACACGTCTCAGCTCCTTTGGTGTGGACCGAGTGAGCCAAACTACAGATGTGTTACTGAATGGATTTACTATTTTGCACATTTAGCGGTTAAGCTTATTTCCTTTCAGAAACATACATCACTACTTAGAGCACAAGATACCTTTCAGTGAAAGAATAAACTTGTCCATTAGAAATCAACTTTATGGAGACGACAGGCTTTAATCCACCAGAGTTTGGTCGTTAAGTGATGCGGTCGCCTGCCTGACATTTGAAAGTCCTGATTACTCAGGTTGAAGCTCCAATTGAATTTTAAAGTTTTGATTTGTTTATATAAACAACAATGTGTTTTTGTGTGTGAGCGATTGCTCAGCGGTGCTGTCTGCTTGGCTGCCTGGGGAGCCCGCCTGTTTTTCTCCTCCCTCTCATTAAACTTTATCTATTTTGCCTCCTCTCCCGTTCTGCTCTCCCAGCTCTGCAGCAAAGCAGCCAACCTTCACAGTGTCATTCAGCGGCACTGGAGGGGACAGTGAAGATGGCAGTCTGCCTGTTGGACTAAATGAAAACTATACAGACAAATGTAGAACTGCTTCATTTTAAAGGGATTCTTATCTTATTTTATTTTCCCTGGACAGCTGCTTCTTCTCTGTCTTGCCCAATACAATTTATTGTTCTTTATCGTCATGACTGGAACAAGAGTAGTCAAACTACCTGCATTCAATTGAGTCCAACAGAAAGAATAGAGATAAGCACCTGTCCCATTATTGTTCATGTGCTGCACATTCAGCTCCCATTCTCTCACTTTGTCGCTCTGTCTCACTCAGACCTTCACAGATAGCACCTTGTTTCTTGCTCTCAGCTCTTGGTAACACCCTACAAGCGTGAGTGGTGGTCATGTTTCTATCGATCTGCCATAGCCGCCCATTGATGTCTTCACTTTTTGCTTATAGCAGCCATTGTGTAGAGGCTAGGGACTAAGGGCATCCACAGCATGGCCTTGGAGGATATTATACAGACACTGTTAGGACCTCCAGGCACTCTGTGACCTGTCAACTTGAGTTGTGAGTCTCAAAATGGGATCATGAAAGGAAAGTGGCTGCATACGGGACATGCTGATGCGGGTATAATTTTAGACTGTTCAAGTCTAGTGTAGTTGCATGCCAAGTACAACTGCGGATGCTGGGGATGATACAGCTAAGTCGCCAAGTTATAATGTTAGCCCTTAGGACAATTTCCAGCCATGTTTGTGGCATCAAAACCGGATGTTTTTAGCTGGGTTTGTGATGACCAAAACAGGTATTTTAAGCCAAACCACGATGTTTCACTCACAATAACCAAGTGGTTTTTGTGCCTAAACCTAACCAGAGTATAAGCGCAGGGTTGTGATACGAGAGAAATAGAAAATTTAACATAAAGAAAGTTTAAATTTATCTGTGATTTTGCAGAATTGTACATGTAAATGTATATTTATTCTGGCCATTGGGTTGGAATGTCTGTAGTTTGGAAGGACTTTGGCAATAAACCAAAGAAGAAATAATGCTGGGAAGCCTCCTGTTTAAAACTAAAAAAGTATCTATGGAAGGAATAGATGAGACAATTAATGCAAGTATTTTCCAAAACTCTTAACTGAGGGTCGACTTAGAAAAGACAGACAGCTGGATATGAAAGCGTTTCTCTGTGTGTCAGGATATCTGATAATATTGCAATTCAAAGTGTTTTGTTCTAATTTCTTGTGATACTGTATCTATCTTTTAAAATATTTCTCCAGCAGAAATGTCAAACATGCTTCCTTGGTGAACGTTTTTCTTTTCCATTTCCTACCATTATAAATTAAATACCTTGGTTTGAACTAATTAATTTGATATAACAAACTGAGCTGTACACCTTTTGTGACTATTTTAACTTTTTTAGACTAGATTTGAAATATAACAACTCAGAAATCCAAAAGTAAATGATCCTTATTTGCAGCCCAGTTTTGAACATTGTGCATGCATTTCATCCTTACATAGTAAAGTGAGTTAACAATTATGTAAGTCAGTAGCTGTCACTGTCATATCACACTGTCCTGAGGCAAGAAAAGACAAGAGATTGTGTTATGAGATGTCACATTTTCTTATGTTTCTACAATGGTAGGGATTTGGAGAAATTCAGCTTTGGTGTTTTGCTGTGCAGTCTTGTGGATGTACTTCATAGTTTTACTGTACACAAGTAAAGTAAGACATCATGCATATCATGAGGGCATTTGGAAACCAATTTATCCGAATAATCCTTCCTTCATATTCCCATCCATAATGGCAGTGAACCTATGTTAATTGTCAAAGCAATGTTGGACCTGCTGCTTGGGATAAAACAAAAGCAGTGCCCCAAGCACACTGGTAGTAAACCACAAACAGTGCAACGGTGAAAAGAAGCATTTTCAGACTTTTACTTAGAAATGTAAAAAACATGTCGACCCCTACAACCCTCAGTCAATGCTTGTCAGAGATAAAATCAAATAGCCATACAGTCAACGCTTTAAAAACTCCAAGGCAGGGCCGTTGCAGAGTCATATATACTATATACTTTATGTACTTTATATTATTCTTGTATTGTGGCAGGATTGGTTTTGGATTTAAGGCAGCAGATAAACAAGACATAGCACCATGTTTTGGTGTAGTGTTGATCAGCAGTATTTTCTAAAATTCAGCCAATTCTTTTGCTGCTGGCAGTGATACTGGTGCTCCATCTTCATGTGTGGATAATTTTTTAAACTCAACTCAGCTCAATTTCAGGGGATTCCTTGTGTCTATTAGTAGCCCTTTTGACTCAGAGATTCTGCATTATCGCTGCTACTAAGACTCGCCTTTACACCACCTTTGTTTACTCACACTGAACCACCGGCATACAGCTACTCCACTGTGGCTGGGGCTAATCTGTACATAGATTGTTTGTTTGATTCTTCCTGCAGATTATATGCTTATATGAATTATGTGTTTCTGTTACGCATTGATCTGAAACACTTGCATGGTTTCCATGTGACAGTGATCTGCCACTGTTGTCTATACTTCAGTATTTGCCTCACTTTGCACACTGAAGAAGGGCTTTGCTTGAAATGTTCTTGTCAGGAATATAAACTATATCACAAGTGAGCAAATTTCTTTTCTTATTGACTTATTAAAATACCTTCTACAAGATTGTGTAGCCTTGCAGAACCTTTGTTTTCTGTACGCATTCATAATTGATTTTTTATTTAAGAAGCAACGGTATGACGAATAGAGTACTGTTTTAGATTACATAAGATTATAGATGGAATAAATATACTGAAATAGCCATCTCATTTATTCTGGCTTGTTTACAGTCTCCTAAAAGCATCTAAAATATCCTCAGGCAAAATGTGTGTGTTGCTCCTTCTCTTCACCTCCCCTCCGCTTCATTTGGTGAAGTAGAATCCATCTTTTTCTGGCAGGTTGGGAACTTTTTCGTTGTTTGCCTCAGTGCAATCGATCAACATGCATAATTCATAGTTAGTGGGTTAAGAGCAGCTCGGCTTCTCTCTAGCTGGGCCCTTTGATTTTCGTCTCTCTATCTGCCCCCCCTCGGGGAGAGCTACAGCCCTGCTGCTAAATCACCTCACACACACACACCCTCATGTGTGGGCGCACACATGTTTATACAAAGATTTGTGAGCGTGGACACACACATGCCAACACACACACACGCATGGTTGACGCAAAAGAAGTGATTGAAGCTCTTTGAAGCTTTAAACATCATCCCCTGCTGCTCAAGTGTGTCTCTTCCCATGGAGTTGTGTATTAGTATTATCAAGCAATTAGAGGACAGCCTAACCACCCTCTGGAGACTCTTTAGGTCTCACATACAAAGTGGGATTCCCCCATTTAAAGATTAGAGCCCGCACTTGCGTTACTATATGATCAGGTGCTTACTTAGCTGTACAACAGTAATGGGAAATTTGCTGTGCGTCCACTGAGTCACAGAATTTTCTTAGCAATGAGAAATTTACCTCAAAAGGCAGAAACATCTACAGTACCTTTCAAAAGTTTGGAATCGCTATCCACAAAAGCTTGACTCAGAAGATTCAGACGCCGGCAACATTTAAGAAGTCTTTTTCTATGCTTTTATGTTGTTTATGTTATGACTTGTAAGTCCTCAAATAGATTATTTTTTACATAAGGGTTTGCAACATAAGTACACAAGTAATGTTTTGTACGACAAGATCAAAATGCTGTGCAATGGTTCAGCCATGGGGACATCAACTGAACAGAAGTTTTATTCATTTAACTATTCTTCTTTTGAAGTCAAAACTAATTAAAATGGAATACAGAAAAACATAAATAGAACAGGTGATCACAATAATTTGCCTGATGGCGTATCTTCACTAAAACCATTAATTATAGAGACAGTTTTAGTGTAAAGTGAACGAGTACATCCAATTTGTTTTAGTCTAAACAGGAAACTGTTTCCTAATTGTGATTTCAGTGTTGCAGAATTTAGTAAACAATGTTTCTGCAAAAGCTGCATGACAGCTTTGCCATCCACTACAAGGTCACCTTCACATTTGTACTTGGTACTGCAGTCATAAAATTTCCTTAAATGGATACAAATGTTTGCCATAGGTCCAGTCTGCTCTCTGCTCTGTGGTTTCTGTGCAAAGCTTTCAACCATCTATTTCTCAATTTGGCTATCCCATCGTCCTAGTATCCATCCATCCATCCATCCAGTGGTCCCTTGGGCAGTGGACAAGGTGAAAGGCAGCAGAGGAGGCTGGGACAAGAAGATAACAAAATAGCATTTGACAGGAGTAGAGACAGAGATGTGAAGGAGGGCTGAGGTGATGATTTAGAGGCAGTTTTGGTGTGAGGATTGAATACAAAAAGAGAGATTGTTTTAAACCAGCAGCGGGATGGGGGATAGGGTGGGGAGGGCACTGGGCAATTTGCAGGGAGGTCAAACGATGTGAGGAGGACACAGAATGGAGTAAACCTAATCCAGTACCTCTTCTAATGACCAGTGATGGGAATAACGGTGTTAGAATAAACGGCGTTACTAACAGCATTACTTTTTTTCAGTAACGGGAAATATAACTAATTTCTAACTATTTCCATCCAACGCCGTTACCGACAATTAAATGTGTCGCGTTACAAACTGAAGCTACTCATTGAAGCTGATGTAATCCCACTCGGCTCTCAGCGACAGAAGCTGCAGCTTTGGTGAGGGAGGAGGGAGGGGCGAGACAACTGCATAAGTGATGATGATTGGCTCTCTAAGGTAGAGTGAGAGTTCGTAAGCCAATCAGAGGCAGTGTTCAGTTTACACACAAACAACACACGCACACAGCAGCCTCTCACATACAAACTAGCAGAGGTAAGCTGCAGCAATGGCAAGTCCAGAGGCAAAGTTTACGTTTTCAAAGTGGAAGTACAGACACCACTTTAATCTCCACGTCCGTTGTAAGCAACTCTGATCTAATGAAGCATCTCTCAGCGGCACGTGCTTCTACAACACTACAACACCGTTGTTGACTGTTGATGATGATAACAGGCCAGGTGTGGCTAACGTGAGCTCTGCTAACAAAGAAGGACATGGAGCCGTCCAAGCAGCTAAAGCTGGATTTTTCTGCTCCAGCTTCACAAAAACTTGTGACACAGACTGAGCTGAATTCAATGATAGGCAGGTATGTTGTTGAGATCATGCTCCCGCTATCAACAGTTGAATCAGACTCCTTCAGAGCCCTCATTGGCAAAATACCGGGGAGAGCAGGAGCTGGTCCGCCATGCAAGAAAGACATTTTCTAAATACATAGATGCCGAGTATGCTAAAATGAATGCCGAGCTCAAAAGGGGGGATAATTAAAAGTAACGTAATAGTTACTTTTCCTGGTAACTAGTTACTTTTATAGTGGAGTAATTCCATTACTAACTCAGTTACTTTTTGGGAGAAGTACCTAGTAACTATAACTAATTACTTTTTTAAAGTAACGTGCCCAACACTGCTAATGACACATATCTGTTGCATAAATCCACCAACTGCAATAACAGAGATCCTCTTCTTCTGACCTGTATTGTCATATGGCTACACCAATACATAAAATGGAACCTGCCTGTTGTTTTATTTCTATCACCGACGGGCTCAGCTGGCGTAAAAAACACCTGACTAAAGCAAAAGTCGTTGGACACATCGCTACAACTAGGGCAACAAACGCTCGCCGACGACCAACCTTCGGACTGATGTATCAGGACCCTAATAGAATATCTGGTAATTCTACAGCTTTGTTCTATTATATATCCAGCAGGACTGGAAGATGTACATAGATCTCTACTGTGGAGGTGGTCACAGGAAGCAAATGAGACAATTAAGTGTGTTTTGAGGCTACATACTGTTATGTACTCTGTGAGCCCCATGGAAATGACATCAACTCCTGACTGACTGACTGTATAACAGGGTATATCAACTTCTGTATGGATAACACCATCCCCACCAGGACAGTCAGATGCTTTCCTAACAGCAAGCCCTGGATTACTGGCGACCTGAAGGAGCTTGTGAATATAAACAAGAAAGCCTTCAGGAATGGTGACAGGGAAAAACCGAGAAGTGTGTAGTGAGAGTTGAAGTTGAGGCAGAGGGACAGCGAGGAGGCATACAGAAGGGAGTTGGAGCGAAACAGCATGCATGATGTGTGGGCAGGTATGAAAACTATTACAGGCTTTAACGGGATAGTTTGGGTTTTTTGAAGTGGGGTCATATAAAGTTCATATCTATAGTCGGTCTGTTCCCAACCTTAATCACTGATCAGCGCAGCCTCAGCTTGGAGAAGTAGAGAGCCGCTCCAGCCAGACGCTCAGCTTTGTACCGCAGTGAACAGGGTCCAGATGCAAAGCGAATGTTAAGCACCTAAAACAAGGCCCACCTAAAAAAATCTATATCAGTTCAAATGTACATTATAAAGAGAAAATTCACACCGCTTTACATCGCCATCAGACCGCCCTTTCATTTGGCCCTACATTTTCTCAATGGTAGAGCCTCCGTATCCCTACGCATTAGCGCAACTGGGCCTCGCACTGTATTTCGCCGCTCACAGATCACCTGTTTGGGTCAGAGTTTCAGTTGCGCTAATGCGTAGGGATACGGAGGTTCTACGGTACACTTGAACTGATATAGATTTTTTTAGGTGGGCCTTGTTTTAGGTGCTTAAGATTCGCTTTGCATCTGGACTCCGTTCACTGCAGTACAAAGCTGAGCGTCTGGGCTGGAGCGGCTCTCTACTCCTCCAAACTGAGGCTGCGCTGATCAGTGATTACGGTAGGAAACAGACTGACTATAGATATGTACTTTATATGACCCCACTTCAAAAAACCCTAACTATCCCTTTAAAGGGAAACTTCACCGATTTGCATTAAGCTTTGTATCTTCAGGAAAACAGTCATGTTTTTGAATGGTCGTGCATCATTCCCTCAGTTTGCCCTGAGACGGAGAAATACAGATTTCAGTTTTGGACTTCCTGCTTTCTATGATGTAAAAATCGTCATTTTACGTCATTGAAAGCAGGAAGTCCTATATCTGTGTCGAGGGGGTAAGACTACAAATGCTTCGCTCATTTTTCCAAGGGTGGGGGCTAGAGGTGGGACCCACTCACGCTACAGACCTATCACAGACCAATGGGCGGGACTTCACTTGCAGAAACGAAAATACATAGCCGCCATCTTTGTTGGACGCTAAGCGAACAGACGCTGTGCAGCCAGGCTTGTACTCTTGTATTCAAGATGATCATTCAGATATCGAAGAGAGTGATTTCGAAAGCATGACGCTCGAGTCAGATGATCGCGGCTACTTGTACGGGCTGAGGGACATGGAGGCGGCAGGTCTTCCGCCTCGGCTGTGGCGGCTGCTGCAGCCGAGGCGGAAGACCTGCCTGTCCCGTACGAGGAGCCCGGACTGGCTCGAGCAGGGGCGGACTGGTGGTGCGCTCGCTGTGCGCCTATGGACACCGAACTGGACTCTGTCTGCTGCAGTGAATTCCAGAGATGCCAGTTTGTTCGCGACGAAATATCTACAGCGGACGGAGATATGTGTGGTGTGCCGGATTAGTGGGAGTGGCTTGCAGAGCTGTGCATTGTGGTGCATTGTGGGAGTTGTTGTCTTTCATACAAATGCACCCTAAAGTCACTTTCTGCCTTTTCTCGGTCAAATATGCACACAATTTGAAAATTATGTTACAGTTTGACTACAAATATGACCCTCTTTCAATAAAGATTAATGTTTCCACCGGTGAAATGCTTCTTTAAGGTGAGAGGGGATTGGGCGTAGAGAAGCCCGGATGGCGCCAACAAGTTGAATTTTGTTTTTTAACAGGTTCAGCATCAGCTTCCTCCTCCCCTGCCCCTAGCCACACAGATACCTCCAAGCGGGGGGGGGGGGGTTACTGGAGCCAATCCCAGTTGTCTCTCTGGGCGAAGGCAGGGTACAGGTTATTATACTGTTTTTCATCAATTTCACACAGCTGACAGAGGTCCAACAACTCTGTATTCGATATGCATTGCCCCAAACCCATCCGTGGTCCTGAATTTCAGCTGTCTAAAAGTTGCTCTACTGAGCTCTACTGAGAGCAGGCTGTTTCTGTGCCTGCACCTTTAAATGCTAATGAGCTCCGTCTGTCGACGCCTACTTGAAGAGCCTTGCCTGCTATGCGTCCCTCTTAGGAAGACGATGCCGCTTGCGCTAGCGGTAACATGCGCTAATGTTTTACGGTGGATGTATTGCTATGGCTCTCAGAGATGCTTTCGTTCAACCATACCAGTTTGACCCAGAATCGGACCCAGAAGGAGAGGCTCCTGAAGAAATACAGACTGCAACTGCAGCAGGACGTTTCAGAATGGTTAGTGTGTCTAAATAATGTTAGTATGTTCATATGTGTTTTTACAGTTACTACCATGTAGCTCAGAGCTTTCAGGTCTCACGCACTGGGCATGAGACACACGCATTTCAACCCGTTCACACTCTCACATGCCACACCTTGTATTTCTCGCGCAGAGAAATTACCAGGATAACGCCCACCAAGTTGTGCCGCTGTTTTTTATAACAGTGGAACAGGTAGGAATCAAGTGGGTTCCCTGTAGAGTTCAGAAGGCGCCTGCCATGCACCAGCCAATCAAATAAAAAGAATGTAGCTACCGAACAGCCAATCAAAAAATAGCATTGCTGCATCCAGGTAAGATTTAGATCTTCCCAATTCAGACACTCGCTGAAGTAGCTACAGAAGAGGACAGCTGTCACATCGATCCACGTCTCGCTTAATTAGATACAGACTGATCGTTATGGGATGCACGCCATGAGTACAGTAAGTCACCTCATCATTTGACTTCCATTGCTGGGGAATATTGTGTCCAGACTGCTGGTAATCAGTAATGTTAGCTAACAGGTTGACCAGATTGTGTGAACTAGCCTAGCTAGCCAGTTGAATCCCTGCTAATTTCAGCAGCTATTCTGACACTTTGGTAATATTTTTAAGTATGCTGTATGCTCATTGACCTCACATATACTTTTTGGGAAGATTGTTGTAATGAGTTGGGTGATATCTCTGATGTGATGGAAAAGGCATAAAATGTATGTAGGCATGCAATGTATATGTAGTCTATGGGTAAAATAGCATGCTTACATAGAGGAATACCTTCAACCACCTGCACTTATTGTGCATATCTTACTGAATCTATGTGCACTTCCTGTTTGTCTAGTTTTAAGTTACTGATTGCCAAGTCAAATTCCTGTGTGTCTACCTGATGCATTTGGCGAATAAGAAGTGATTTTGATTCTAAGATATTGTTCAAACTACCTGTACTTAATTTGCTTTATCTCTTTCTGTTCTCTGTCTGGTAGGAGAAAAGCTAAATGTTGGCTTCACCACCAGAGCTACCCTCAACAGGCTCCTTGAGGCTGGAGACATCACACCTCAGGAGGTGCAGCTAGGCCTCAAAACCTGCCACCAACACCTACAATAAACAACACTTACCATTATCTCTCTCTCTCACTCACACACACACACACAAACACACACCTGCACTAAGAAATGCTGAATAAATATTTTTATTTGTACAAATGTATGTGTCATTTATGAGCCCTGCTGAAAAAAGCAGCATAGACCAGCATGGAAATCATGCTGGAAGTTCACCTGTGCCTGAATCCTGTTCAATCAGCATCTTGATTTGCCTCACCTGTCAGGTGGATGGCGTATCTTATTGGATTTTAACAAATGTGTGCTCAAGCTTGTGTTCAATAAACTTGGTATACTGTGATGACATCACTGACTCTGTGTCTTGTATTGGACTTTCACAGCCAACTTCACTCCTCCTCATACTCAATATGAAATAAGTTGTTGACACATCTCATGCTGGTCACCAGCATACTAGCGCCAAAACACAACATATGCTGGTTGTGCTGGTCACCAGCTACGCTGCTCTATGCTGGTTTTTCCAGCAGGGAGATCAGACCCCCGTCTCCACCCCAACCCCATCCTGTGGTTGTAGCTTTTACATGTTAATTTTGTACATTATCATGTTTATATGTATATATGAGTCTATTCGATTTCTTACCTTTTTTATTTTATTGTTTATTTTCTTGTATTGTTATTGTTTTTTTTGTAATATTCTGTCCTTTGGCTGCTGTGGCAAACACATTTCCCTGTTTGTGGGACAATAAAGGAATACTGATTCTGATTCTGATTCTGAACTTCTGGTAAACAGTGAGGAAAAATGTCTGCGAAAGAGACTTACATGAAAACCTAATGTAGGAACATTTCTGTCTGAGTCAGGTAGGCAGATTTTCACTGGCAATCATGGTTTTTTAACATCAACATCCATAATCCCACACTGATCCTTCTTTTGTTTTGGTTGAAAAAACCCTAGTGTTAGAAATCACATTATGTCTGTTAAATCATTCTGGAGTTGCTATTTGCAATTTTTGGAGAGCTAAATATTTTATCAGTGTCTGTCTGGCTGAGTGATGGGACCTTAAGAAGTCTTCTGCTGCAGTACACTGTTAATGATATACAAGAGCATGTCCTTTAAAATGACTTAAGCCATTAGATGCTGTTTCAAAAGTGACATTTAAAGATGCATGGGACAACTTTCAAAATTATTTGGGACATGAAATCACTAAATTGACCCCAACTCACTCATGTCCTTTTAATTCTCTCTTGCTCGCTCACTCTCCCCCATCCCATGTCTCTGTCTCTCTTTCTAAATGTCACTCAGCCCTGTTTCCTGCCATAGTGTTCTGCTCGTCCACTCCAGCCGCTTAGAGGAGCTAATAGCTGGCCTGACAGCACTCGTTCAATACAGAGCACAATTACTGCCTGGCCGACATACGGCCAAAGCCATCACAACGTGCAATCAGGCCCCCACTCTCGTTTTCTCCATCCCTCTCCCCTGTCCTGTCACTCTCCAACTCTCCATCAGGGTGGCTTCGTTTCTCCTCCCTCTCTAGATTTATTGCCCCCCTGCCTGGCCACCTGGTCATCCATCTTTCATCATTTTCCTTTTACCCCCCCATCCTCCATCATCGATCTCTCAGCTCCCGTCTTTTCTTTCCCATCCCTGAAGTACACTGTTTCACCGCACCATTTCACCCTTTCGTCTCTCACCTCTTGCCACTTGGCTTAGATCAAGGTGTCAGGTCAGTTGTAATCAACGAGCGGCTGAATTGGGTCAACGTGCGCTGAGTGCGTGTGTATGTTTATCAATGTGTTTGTGTTTACTTGATGAGAAAGCAAAGCAAATAAGCAATTTCATGGTTTGCAAATGCTGTTTTTGTGCCAAAAAAAAGACAAGCAGGCACATGTGCTGACTGATGTATGTGTGTGTGCACGAGTGTGACAGCAAGGTAGTCAGTCAGTCAGTCAATATTCTCAGTCAATACCATAATAACTCCTTCTCCCTGTGGACACTCAAAGCCTCTCAGGAGCAACTTCATTTGTTTGTTCTGGGTCTTTCATCACAACTCCCTAAGTAATGGTATCACTGCCAGATGGAGCTACATGAGACTAGCATGACAAACAGAGACTATAGTGTGTGTGTGTGTGTGTGTGTGTGTGTGTGTGTTTGAGTGTGTTCCTGCAAGAGATGAATGACCTCAAACTGTTTTTTTTTGTCTCCATTCCGCTGCGCAGCTGTAGAGACCACTTTTGTACAGATGACCCGCCCTCCTTAATTACATTGTTAATGACTCATCCTCATTAATGATGTTTGCCGTCTCTTGAGCAAAGAAATTAGCCAAAGGGGGGAGCAGAGAATTTAGGAGGGAGAAGGATGGAGAAAAAAGGGAGGGAAGGTTAGGAAGAGGCAGAGAGGGGAGCAGGGAAAGACAGACGCTGAGAGGAAGATGCATGCAGGTCAGAGAGTTGTAGAGAAGGACAGATAAAGCAGTTTTAAAAAAGTCTCAGTGTGTGCACTGAAAGGTGCATTTTTATGGTAGGAATACAAACATTGTCCTCCACTGAATTCAAAATGTAATCTATATATGTAACTGGAACATTTTGACCAGCAAGGTTTTTGTTTTTAATGGAACTTTTCTAGATTTTTATTTTTCTGCATCGTTTTCCTCCTGTTTGCCATTACTTACTCATAAGCAGGTCAAACCACCCATGAATGCTTGTATATGGTAATCTACTGCTTCAATACAAATATGAAAATATGATTGATACATTTATATTAGGGAAATATGCAAAGTTTTTTCGGTTTCTGTCCCAGATTTATATTACATTATATAATATTTCACTCTGCTTCAAACGAGGTTTGTTTTGTTTAAAAGTCAGATCAAAAATCGACCAATGAGTAAAAGGACTGTCACTCTGTCACTGTTTTTGGTGCTTTCACACCAAAAGTTTGGTACATTATGTTATTCACTATTGGCCGATATTGAAATCATAGTAGTTAGGTAAAACTGTCAAAGGGAAGCTAAATTACCGTTATCAACTCATCAAGCACAGCATCTACACACTCAAATACAGTGAGAGACAGTTAAAATCATTTCCCTGATAAAGACAAAAGAGAAGAAGAACAAATGCAGCATGCTGTATTCCCATCATGACATCCGACCTTTGCACCTGGGCAGAGCCACGTGGTGTAGACGAGAGGACCAAACATTTTCTTGTTTTGGACAGAACATTTCTTTACAGTTTCAGATGAAGAAAACAAGATTGCAATACCTGTTCCATGAGGGTTCTGAGTGGAGAGAAAAATTCTATGGATTTTAATATAACAAATCTTATTAAAATGTGAAACTACAAGTTATCTTATCTTTGACAACTGTGGAAATTTTATCTGGAGAAGAACCATAAAAAAGTAATCTGGTGCTTCTCTGATTTCCTGTACTTAAGTGAGAACTGAGTGAAAATCTCTCAAGCATGGCAATATACATCTTAAAGGACAAAGATCGGTTAGAAATGAATGTTGTAATAATTTACATAAGACACTTGTGTCATAGATAGATGATTTAATATTTACTTAACTCTTACGAGATTTGTATTATGTATCAGAGTGGATAGCTGCTGCGCTTGTTAAGTCAACTAAAGAAATTTGGCTTCCTATTATCGGCTTTGATTTCATCATCCTCCAATGGCCGAAAACATAAAACCTTTGGCATAATGTACCAAAAACAGTGACAGGCTGAAAGCCATGATACTCATTGATCCATTAATGGTGTTTACATAACCAACACAACAGTTGCTGTTGCAATCCTTGTATTACCACAATACTATATGCCACTTGTCTGATGGAGATAGAAATACATGGATGCTCACAGTTCTCTGTCAGTCTGCACTGACATTGGAGAAGTGGGACCAGCAACTGCTCTGCTGGAATGTCAAATTTCAGGTGTCATACGCTGTCAGAGTGGGGAATTCAACATTGAAATAGGTCAAAATGTGGGACCGTATGCTTAAATCATATAAAAGTATAGCAATAATGATGCAACATTAGCTTGCTAGCTAGTTATCTACCTAGACATCAGCAAATGAGTTGTGATTGTTTTATGCTTGTTACGAGGAAAAGCACTATACAACATTGAAATGATGGAGGGTTTTCATAACCCTCGGTTTTGAAGTTTGCATCTCAAAATCCTCAGTTTGGAGGGCCATATAGCCCTAACACTTCACCCTACCCCTCCATCCCAACAGGACTGTGGATAATCCACCACTAAGCATGAACACGCTAAATGGAGGGTAGGGCTAAGTGGTAGGGGCAAGATATATTGGGATTAGGCCTAAGGGTTGTCCCATTTCATAGGGGGAGATTTCAACCAGTACAGTACTGTGCTACTCAGCACGGGGGACTTGGAAATGAGGGGTAGGGGTAAAAATTGGAAATGGGATTAAGCCTAAAATGTAGTCCATAGCAACCTAGATGGGCACTTTGTGCTGCTCTTTATTCTGTGTACTTCCTCCTGCAAACTATTTGCTCTAACACAGCTGGTCAGAGACTGATGTAACACCAAATTTGCTATGCAAAATGCCCCTTCACATTATCGCTCAGTTGGTTTCGTGTCGCTCAGCACAGCTCAATAGAATTTTTCTCCATTGTTCGTTAAAGAAGTAAAAAAACATTGCATGTTTTACTGATGTGGGTCAGACAGCACAAACACTCCACTGAATTACAGGGCATGGCTTGTGCACTTAGAAACTGCTCTAGCATTACTTGTGCACTTTGTGAAATTTGAATTGTAATAGAGCTTTATTGATCTAATATGTGATTTTTTTACCCATGTTTCAACAGTAGCTTGAATTTTGAAGAGAAAACACTAAAGCATTATTATTTTATTCCGTTATTGTGAATGTAATTTTTTCCCTTCATTACTTGTCTTTTGTTTCAATCAGCAAGCTTACCATGCTGTAAAAGACAATGGGCCTCATTCACCAATATCTTCTCAAGAATCTTCTGAGATTCTTTCTTAAGTTGTTCTCAAGAGGTTCCTTAAGAAAACCCTACGTCAGATTCATCAACGTGTTCGTAAGCCTCAGAATTGTTCGCAGCTGTGTTCCTACATTGATGAATGCCACCTACTCATAAATTGAGAGTGTGTGCCAGGTTTTGCGGGCCTTGGATGGAGAAATGCCACGTATAAATAGGGTGGGGGAGTTACTAATTGATGGCATGGTTTCCAATTTACTGGATTAATGTTAAATCACTGGCACATTTAATTTATTTTAAAATTTAAAATTCTCTGTAAATTGCCAAAAATATAAAATGAATGAATAAATAAATAAATAAATATGACAGAATTATCACTGTAATATTGTATTTTATTGAACTGCACAAGAGAAGAAAACATAACCATGCCAACATTTCGGCACTGAAATGTGCGTAAGAGTACTCCTGAGTGTTCGTAGGATTTGTTCTTACCTAAGAATAAATCCTGGATAAGAAAAAATTCATGAATGCCAAAATCTTCGTAAAATCTTCGTAAGTGGGACTTAAGAGCAAATTTGTTCGTAAGAACGGTTCATGAATGAGGCCCATTGTTATTGCCTTTGGATGGTTCGCAGTGGATGCCAAAAAAAGTCAATAACTTTATTCCCTTTATAGCAAAGACGAGCAGAGTAAAAACTATGACAGAGGCAATGAAAGTACAGCTGACAATTCAATAGGACACTGGATAAAAGAAGAAGGTTTCACAGTGAAAGGAGAAAATAAGAATAGAGATGAAACAACAAATCTGAAGTTCAACCAAGGGTACTCTCTGAGGGAGAAAAAGCTAGTATTTGTCCTTAAGGAATACAGGCAGCTTAGAGGGAGAGAAGTAAAAGCATGATCATTGAAATTCTCAGTTAGACTCAGTGTTCTTAACAAGTGCCTCTTGGTCAGCCAAGAGATTCTTATTAAACCGTGAGGTGGGTAAGATGGAGGTAGGAAGGATCAGTTGGACCAAGGAGGTAAAAAGCAGGGAGCTGTGTGTTGACTGAAACAGAGCTCTCATTCAAGATGGTTATGGTCTAGCTTTTGGTAGAAATAAATGAATGTCCTATTTGAAACCTCTTCTCAGTGACAGCCACCACAGACACCAGTGACAACTGCAGGGTAAATAATACATCAAAGGAATGGCAGCACCAGTAGGGAAGAGTCACAAAGATAGCTGACTCAATTATGTCTTTTACACAGCAATACAAGTGTGCTTACTTTAACCTCCATAGCTCCTGGTCATGCATGACTTATAAAGCAGAATTGATTGATTTAATTTAAAGTGAAACTCTCGCCAAAATGCAACCTAGGCTTTTTTTTGTGAATGTATATGAGTCAAACCTTCGTGTAAAAGCATAATTACGACGAAAGAGGCACTTTAAAGATTAACCGTATTTTCGTTTTCGGCTCAAGCTCATTTTCAATGAGAGTGCATGGGGCACTTTTACGCTAGCATCAATCACTATTTTGAAAACACTAAGAAGGCTCGACACAACATGAAACTTTGCTTGTTGTATCACCAGGGTCTTCAACACCTGCAGAGTTATTTGCAGCTCTTGCATACTCAGTGTGGTTTTTGTTCAACGTTATTCAAAGCGTGGAATCTAGCTGGCATTAGTTTTCTTTCCTTCATAGATCCAGTTGCTGTAACCCAAAAGTCAGCAATGACAATGAGCCCTGTGATCTCTGTAAGTTACCCAGTTGGGACACAACATGGTCTAATAGTGTACAGAGTCACAGAATAATGACTTGAGTACTGAGTTTAGTTGGGACCAAGGACCCAGACACACTACGCTGACATTAAAGAATTAGTGGCGACAAAAGCCAACTGATACATCATATCACGTCGCCTGTGTCTTGACCAAAAACTTGCACTTGAACACACCACTATCGCTTAACATGACAGCCAGCTAGCTTGTATATTCAGTGCCTTTTTGAGACAAAATAACTCTTCATACCATGAGTGGGTTGTAATCTGTATGGCTGAGGACTGCTGACGTACAAACCTTTGTCATGATAAAGCAGCATGTTATTTTTTTAACACCACTCTCCTAATCATTTTTTAATCAAGAGTATGTCTTATAAAATGTTGCAAATAGCACTGGTGAAGAAGTGGAGGAGAAAACGTGTTACATGGGTGAAATCATAGATAATACAGCAACAGGCTAAAGGGGCTCTCCGTGTTTCTCCTCTTGTGCCCTGATTTGCTTTGACAAACAGCCAATCAAACAAACAAACACAAATCAAATGACCACTACTGACTTCCATTAAAAACAAAACAAAAATGTGACCTGAACCAAGGACTTCCCATACAGTGACAATCAGTCCATTTTGTGACAGTTAACGACTCAACTAATGAGCCTTTATGTTGATTGCTTTTGAAAGGGTCCACCTGTGCAACTGTATTGTAACAGCTGTACATGTGTCGCTCTCCAGCACAGCCTTTGTTTGCAGCCTGCATAAGTTTGGGTCATTATTCACATTCTGATTTGGCATGCAGAGTCCAGATTTAGTGCATTCCCAGGTATATTGAATAATGATGTCCTCATTTCAATGCCAGGACAGAATTATTTGCCGCAAATATTTGGGTTCCTCATCAGAGCCCGAGGGGGCCCAGGGGAGACTCAGGAGTTGACATGACTCTGCAAGGAGAGCTCAAGGATAATACAGGGCAGCTATCCCCATAGTCATTAGGCTGCCTCTACCCCATACGCACACATCATCTATATCTCACAGAGGTCTACTCCCCATTCACAGAAGGTCGTCTCATTCTCTCGCTTGGTTTTGCTGTGTCTCTTTCTGCGTGCCAGAAAAAATGCTGTCCTCTGCAGGCTGTCTGTCTCTGCATCTTTCCTTTCCTTCCTCCCTCAGCCCCTTGACCTTTACAGTATGTCTCACTGATGACTGATGGTCCTGCTCCGTCCCCAGGACCAGTCATCCCTAATAAAAAGAACAAACTTACATTACATTCGTGCCAATGGGACTTCACCAGCCAGAAAACAAGAATAGAGAATGGAAGACAGAGCAGAGAGACGCTGGCATCAGGGCAGAGACTGTGAAGGACAAGAGTTGAAGCAAAAGGACAGTAAATGAGTCGAGGCAGTGACAAAAATTACAGAAGAGAGTAAAAAGAAAAAGAGCGCGGCAGACGAATAATAGAAAGTGATGAGTGGAGAAGCAGAGTACATTCTGTCAGCATCAGGCTGCTGGTGTAGTACAATACTTTTATCTTCTTCAATGTCTTTCTCTGTGACAGGCAATTTTTGTGTGCCTGCCTCTTCCCTTCACTGTCGTTTACTTAGTGTGATCAATTGGTAGTTTACTTTACCTTGTTTATTGATTTTTTTTTTTTTTACCACTTCCCTGCTGTCTCTTACACAGCAGAAACTAAATAAAGACCAAAACACTCTCAAAAATCAGTTCAGCATTCACTGGTAGACATGGATAGGAAGCAGAGTGCTGTATGTTTTTGTTTTTTACTGCTGATGCATTTTTACTACTTTGGGTCTTTGGGGAACATCTTCAAATTGTCAAACTTGGTTATATCTGTTGTCATCAAAGGGGCATTACGTTAGAATTGGCCACCTGTTGAATTCATACTCCCAACAACTATTGGCAGCATATCACCAGTAACCACTTACTGCTGTTGCTAAATGTAACCTGTTTATATATCCATGGCTGTAGGTACTGTTAGCTTGTTAGCTCAGTTAGCCGTACATTTAGTTGGACAACCAGTGTAGATGTTTACAGTGCTAGCACAGGAGGTTTGAACTGCAGGGAGAAAGAGGTTTTCAGGCCTGGGGCTAGCTGGTTAGCGTGCGATCTTCAGTGACATGCAACACAATTCATAGACATCTGTGACGTACTGTCAAAATTGTTATTTCTTTACATACTGTTGATAAGTTCAGTTTATTTTAGATTTTTTTAAAATTAAAATGTGTTCACATTGCTCCTTTAAACAAAATGGTCCGACCAATCTGTGTTAACCTGAACTAGCCTTTTGGTTGTTTTTTTACTCTTGTCCTCACACCTTTGTGTCTCTCCAGTGTGAAGATGGTGCTGCTGTGGACGGCCGGCGATGTCTTCAAGACCACCTACTTTGTGATGAATGAAAGCCCGACTCAGTTCTGGATTTGCGGTTCAGTCCAGATCATGATTGATGTGGCCATCCTTCTGCAGGTCCTTCTCTACAGCCAGGACACACGGGTCAAGTTAGGTTGAACGTGGATGTTGCTTTTGGCAAGTAAAATCCAGGGCTTTCTGAGGCTTTTTAATACAATCAGCTGCACAGTTGATGGAATTATGATGGGAGGCATTTAGTATCAACAACAAAGAAAAACCAAAGTCTATCCAGATTGTTGTTGTCTTTTAAAGTTTTTTTAGCCTTGAGCCAAATAGTGGATATCATGCAGACCCAAACAATTTATCAAGTGCAATTCAGCAAACAGTTTCAGCCTTGAACAAACTACTAATAACAAAACACCTTTGCCTTTAAATTGTTAGTAAGATAAGAACGTATTTTGCTTCATTTTTAGCATTTGTATTATTTATTTTCTTCTGTGTTGAACATCACTTGGATCCTGACATGTACTGGACATGGAAACTGTAGAAGGGAAACATTACTCATATTGGCAGCTCACTAACAGCAGATCTGTGCGGCTGTAATGGCAGCTTGTAAAAACCGGTCCTGCACTGGTAGCTCTGCACTGGAATCTACAGCCTGACTGATGAGTTTCCCACTTCACACTCCACACCCTACTGAACTGTTCCCATGATACGTGTGTGTGTGTGTGTGTGTGTGTGTGTGTGTGTGTGTGTGTGTGTGTGTGTGTGTTTTTGTGTTTGTGTGTGAAATGCTTGCTGGTGTGTCAGTGCAGCTGAAATTGATTTTTGCCATAGGCAACCAGCACCAAGTCAAGGCCACAGAACTTACTCCAAGTAATGTTAGATACGTAGGACATCAATCTGTGTGTTATGACTCTGCTTTGTGGTTTAATTCACAAGCAATGCTTCGACAAAGAATATAAAAAAAAAACAATGAACGAAATGTGGCCATGCTGCAATGCTTTGCACTGTTCCTCAGTCACTACATTACTACTGAATAATTGTGGCATTGACATTTCTACATACGTCATTGTCCCATTACTTAAATATCCAATAATCTGATGAGTGTGGGGGGTGTTTTTGCAAAATGCCATTTTGCGTTTTTAGACAGTAACAATGGCACATGACAGCATCATGGATAAGTGATAGTTAAATCAACATACTCAGCAGGGATATTATAGCTATTTAACCTTAATCTTTTATTGAGTACATATAGTGTTAACACTAGTGCCAAAACAAATGTCACTTAAGTGGTTACTTGACCATTTATGGCATGTGGAGGAGACCAAATTTTATGCTCTTGTCTTTGAAAAAGCAAGACTTTTCTTAGCATTATTAATATATGTTTGGATCTTTTATACAAGGACCTTACTACAAAGTGTACCGTAGCTTTTTTTGTGATTGACTATGTTAGAGAAAAGCTAAAATATAAAATAAAAATAAATCAAAAATTAAAGACCAGAAAGTCAAACTATAGCCAAAAGAAAACTTACTGTAGTATACCCTTCCCCCCTTTTCTCACTGTCCCTTGGCCCCAAATGATCTTTTTAGTGATCCCTAGACAGGCGATCTGAAGTCGTATACAGTTTTGAAGCATCTTCACTCACCCAGAAATGCCCCATTAAACATAGTTTGGTTTATGTAATGCATGAGGTATTACAGAGATATATTTAAACCTCATCCATGCCAGCCTTCCAGAGTGCATCAATATTAATCAAGAAGTTCTTTTCAAAAGTAAAACACCAATTTCACTATGACGTATCAAGGAAGGTTGCAGTTCTTTCACCTGTTTCTCAATAGTCTCCTCGTACAAAAGCGCTGCAGGATAAAAGGAATCAGTATCAGCAGCTGATCAGTATTCAGTGCAGGTTTCTTTTTCTTCACCCCAGGCATCATTTAATTAAGTTATAAAGCTGCTGCACCTGCTTATTCAGTCTTTCAATCACCTTTTCCACAGTTTTTGTCCGTCTATTAATCTATACCTGTCTTTTTTTGGTTTCTCTTCAGTAAACATCATGTTTAAATTGCACACTGCAGTGGTTGTGGCTTGCATCATGCATACAACCTCTGCTCCTGCTGCAGCTGCCAGTATGTCTTAACCTTAGAATGATATTTGTAAAAATAGCAGGATTGCATCTCAGTGTTTGTCAGTATTATCCTTGGGGTCTGCATGTAAAATATATATATATATGAAAGAGAATTTTGATAAAACTGTGTTATTTTTTTATTTTTTTTTTTTTCCTAATCTGAAATATTTTCCATGAGCCAGGATCAGGTTTTATCATTGGTTGTACTGAAGTAATAGTTTATCATTTAGGAAATACCCTTTTTCCCTTTTTTCTGTACAGAAAAATAGATTTCAGTGTTGATCCCACTTTATAAATATGAAGCTACAGCCAGCCCACCAGCAGTGTTATAAGAAAGGACCAGAAAATTCATACTTGAGTAAAACCAAAAATACTGTGTTAAAATATAATTACCAAATATATTTTGTTAAAAGTTACACAATTAACTTGAATAAGTCTTAAAGGTCCCATATTATACTGTTTTTCATCAATTTCACACAGCTGTCAGAGGTCCAACAACTCTGTATTCGATGTGCATTGCCCCAAACCCATCCGTGGTGCGCTAATGTTTACGGTGGATGTAACGCTATTGCTCGAGGGGATTTTTTCATTCAACCATACCAGTTTGACCCAGAATCGGACCCAGAAGGAGGCTCCTGAAGAAATACAGACTGCAGCTGCAGCAGGACGTTTCAGAATGACTAATGTTAGTTTGTTCGCATGTGTTGTTACAGTTACTACCATGTAGCTAATGGCTAACAGCTAGCGAAAGCTGTGTTTATCTCCAACACAGTCTCTAAACTCTTGGACACTGTTTGCATCGTCTCTGTCTCCAGTCTGCACATGTTTCCAGACTTTTTACTGTGACAACCAAGCTCCATCGGAATATTATTAACATCAAACTCGCTTCAAACGCCATTGCATAGCGGACCGAAGCGGCGCTAACCAGTTAGCCAATTTCGAGCTGACTTCTCCATACTCGTAGGCAACTGTAAATACCATCAAACCACGGCGACATTTGCCTGTGGCACAACCACTGTCTCTTAAGTTGTTCTGTAGCTGGGACAGAATATAGGCACTTAAGTTGATTTTTACAACCAACAACAGAGCAATTTGCATGTCTCGCTCTCAGTGACGACATTGCGAAACACTGCTATCTTACCGCTGGACACACCGAACTTCACCTCGGGGATGGACGTCCCCCTCTCGGATATCTCCTATCACCACGCAGAGGAGGCCGGCATATGAAAATGACTCCTTTTCGTTATGTAACGAAAGGAGCTGAATCTGAACAGCCTGTAGGAGCGCTGTGTTACCAGTGGGTGGGCTGCAGAGACCATGCAGGTATCACTTGTTTTCCTCATTCTGGGAGTTGGCAGGCTCAGGGAGGACCAGTTTATATATGTAGAGACCAGAGAAAACGTGTTTTTCATGATATGGGACCTTTAAAGTTTCTAATATTTAATGTACTTTAGTATCAAAAGTAATTTTCTGCCAATAAATGTATTGAAGTATCAAAAGTAAAAGTAAATTATTCACATACCTGTGTCATGTATGGGAGTGTTTGGCCATATTTAAAGGTGATTTCATTGTTTTTACAAGGATTTTTAAAGTGTCTTTTGGCACCCCTGCAGCCATAATGTCACCGTTTTGTTTGTCTTTTTTTGTGTGGAGCGTGTATGCTAACTGGTTGCAAGCTGTAGCTTTATATTTACTGCACTGACATGAGAGTGGTATCAATCTTTTCATCTAACTTTCAGCAAGAAAGACAATACGTGTTTTTCCCAAAATGTCTCACTATTGCTTTAATGTCAGTAATTTCCCCCCAGAAGTTATATTCAATCATTTTAGGCATTATTAGCTCAAACGCCAACAATAACTCTCAAAGGAGACAACACACCTTCTGTTTGTTATGTATCCGTGTATATCATTTTTATGTGTATGTATATGTACATTTAAAAACATCAAACCCTACTCACAGGGAATATCTTGGGATAATGTGTTTGATGGATGCAGCTCACTGTGCCACATAATGTATGAGTCTACATCCTCCATTTTCTGCTATTGCTTTACTACATATCAGATATTCGGTCTAAATGATATTCAAACAAATGTATGGTTGGTGATGGACTTCTCTGATGTGCAGCTTACACTGGAGACTGTCAGCTGTGTTGTTCTGTTACCTTGCAATGTGTATTTCACTCCATATTGGTATAAAATGCGTTCTTCAGTTCCAGGTATCTTACATTATATCTGTTAGCCATATTGTAAACTGTATTTGTCTTATCTGCTGTAACCAGCATACCACAGTTGTACTGCAATTGCATTATTTCTGTTCTATATGCTTTTATCACTAGATTCATATCTTTTTATTGTCTCCAACTGCAGAGCTCAGAGCAGCACCTGCACTGGACCTAGTTCCATATTTTGGCTCTCTGTTGCCTTTTCATCTGAAGGGCAGTAGGGCAGATACACACACAAGCTTCCTGCGTTCTGCTAATCCCTCAGCCAAATACAAATAATGGTAAACATACTTGTTGCCTCACTAGTAAAATGGTAAGAGGAAGGTGGATTGTTATTTCTGAGAAGCGAGAGGAATGTAATGTTACTTGATTTATATTTCATGTGTCAAGAAACAATTTCAGATTTTTCAGATGCAACGAAAAACAGAAGCCTTAAATGGATTTATGTGAATTTTAGTTACTGTTTTTCCAGCACAATCGCTGTCGGATAAAATGTTGGCAGTTAACGTTTCTGCGGACCACTCTGTCACAGACTATGTACCAAATTGACATGTTATGCGAAACGTGTCATATCACGCGTTTATACCCTGACTTTTCATATTGCTAGTCCAAGCTATGGTGGTGGATTTAGGCAAGAAAGCTGCCAAGCCAGTGACCACTGCTCAAGACTGCGTTTCAACATTTATTTATATATTTTTAAGAAGAAATCATGATTTTTGTCCTAACCCTAACCAAGTGGATTTTAGTGCCTAAACCAGAACATAAGCTTAGCTTTGTCACAAGAAAACAATAAAATTGAACACAAAGAAACGTTAAGTTGAAACACATAGACATGAAAACTTTCAACAGAACAGTGGTTTGCATAAATGGGCATGCCAACATTGATCCTGGTGATTTGGTTGGTTTTAATATTTGCTGATGTTTCTTTAGGTAACGTACTATGTATATACAGGATCTGGGAAACCAAAAGTTATTGTTGCCTGTAAAGGTCCAATTCGTAAAATAGTTGATTGTTGTTCCAGACTCATCAAATAGTGACACTATGGGTTAGCGGCTGGCCTAACCTACCCACCCAAATCATCAGAATGAGACTTAACAATCAAATATCTTACAAATTGAACCTTAAATGTAATTTAATGTGTACAAGTAGTAACTGGTCAATTCAAGCAACAAAATATAACTTTTTGGAGAAACAGAGTTTGTTTGTTGACACTGATGATCTGGGGTTGATCTCCGGTCAAGCATCATCACAAAAAATCCTTGACTGATGAGACTAAACAATCAAGTGTCTTTCTCCAGGATGTTACATTTTTTTGCTTGTCATTTGACAATATAATGGCTACCATAAGATGACAGAAATATCTGTGACAATATACACTTGTGACATCCCATTTGTCTCATAGTGAAATATTTATCATGTTAGCTTCTCAAATATAAACTGTTTATACTACAGAATGCTGTCTTGTGTTGTTACTGGCTTGTGTGTTGTGAAATGAATAAATGTCTTGCAGCAAGTCAAGAAGAAAAAGTCTGACACTGACATTGAGTAACAAAAACAAAAAAAGATTTGATCTGAGCACAGCAGATTGCTACTGTGAGTTGCAGCTGGATTTTTTACCCAAAATCTGATTTAAAACCACCTGCAAGTCCTTTGTTTGAGCCTGCCCAACCAGGAATATTAGACCATAAGGACTTGCTTTATACACCTGTGTATAAATCCTCTGTGTGCAGCGATCCCCACTGCAGCTATAATACAAAGCTGTCCTAGGAAAACCTTGAATTCTTCTATTTGAAAGGATTGAGACGTGTGAACCAAATAAGTCACGAAAAAGATTGAGACAGAGCCGGACTGTGCCTGCTCTCAGCTGGACGCACGAGGGGAGAAATTGATGAGTGGGGCTTAATTGAGATGTGAAATTCTTCACAGCCGTAATCCCCTCCAGCTAATGCATCTTCACACACAGATGCAAACACTGTCTCAGAGAGAGAGAGAGCGCTGAAAGTCAGCAGTACAGAGGAGCACTGCAGTATGGATGGTGAAATATTAAAATGGATACAGTAGATAATGGGAAGCTCTCTATGGTTTATAGATGAGTTGGATAAGGGCAAACTATGTGCTGCACCTGTTGGTACTCATCTCCTAACCCCGCTTCTACATCCATTAATAATAAGTTGACTGCAAGTCAGGCTGGAGCCTCTGCGTGAAACCTGATGGCAATATGTCGTACATGTACCTGTGTCGTACAGATATCACTGTTCTGTTCTGCCAAACAAAGACGCACGCCTGTGAAATATTTGACATATATCACAGTAAAGCTTATTCATAATGCAGCCGCCTGCCTGGCCCCCGGCCATCGTCTGCCTTCCTGTCTTTCTGTCCACCCATCCGTCAGACATGTCTGTCTATACCATGGCATGTTTTAATGATAGATGAGGTGGGCTAAAATAGTCCACCTGCACTTCATGTCTGTGATGTGCTGCACTGCCCCATCCCCCTCCATTTATTAATGATAGTGTGTCGTCATGCTGTGAGAGACAGTAATGTGTGCTTTTCAACCTCAGTGAGTGTTACAAACAGCTCAGACGGAAACCAATTCTCGTCAATGGCAGACTCACAATTGCGGACATACTGCAGGAATATTCTGTGCAGATCTGTCTTTACAATAACTCAAGGATACTGATATGAGTGTTTTAACATTCCATTAAACTTAAACTTTGTCCTGAAAGAGGACAAAGTTTAGTGGCCTTTAAAGGAACCCAGGTTATTTCCATTTTTACTTTTTCAAAAAATTCAGAGAGGACTGCCGAACTCCAATCTTCTATTCTAAGTCTGCTGTGTATTTCTTGGCATCGATCAGACACTAAGCTTCTATTTGTTTTGCAAACAATAGACTTTCGGATCTTCAAGGCCCTGAAAAGGTACAAGTTATTTTCTCAATAAGCTTCTTACAATGAGCACTCGAGTCCGACATGATTTTTATGGCCAAAGATTACAAAGTTTTGGATATTTAACTTGAGAGATTTGTGTTTTTGTCCTTTGTTTTCTCACAGGTTTGAAGTGGGCAGGGCTCTATTGGAAAAAACGATCAGTTAATGCAGATAAGAGGTTTTTGAGAGTACCCAAAAGTCCCCTTTGAAGGTAAAAGATATCGTGCTGAAACATTAAAATCACCCAGACAATTGAAAATATCTGATGATCAGATGAGTATCTGATGTTAAACGTTCTTAAGTTCTTCTTAAGTAAAAGTAAATTATACACATATTGACATGTACGGACTGAATACTATGGGTCAATTGATTATGGGATCAGTGCTTTTGTTAATCTTATTGCAGAACTAAAATAAATTAATTTAGAAATGTATTACTTTGACTCTGATTCATTGTGCTATCCACAAAGTAACTATTAACTAAAGTAATCAGATGAATATTATGGAGTAAAAAGTACAATATCTGCCCCCAGAATGTAGTAGAGGGGAAGAATAAAGCAGCAGAAAATCGAAGTGGTTAACCTAAGTACAAGCACCTTAGAATAGTACCTAAATACAGCACTTGAGTAAATGTACTGTTATTTCATAACAGATTTTTGACGTTTCAATTATTAAAAGATATTATTCAGTGTAACAGAAATACCTGAGATGTTGAACTCAGTATTAATAGTCCTATGATGGTTTGATTTATTCATTAGCCCTTAATCAGGGTCAACCAGTGAGGAGTAAAGAAACACTGACATTAGGTCAATTTGTGACCTCTAAAAATTAATTGTAAAATGTTTTTGTTTTAAATTGTGATGACAACTTAAGAGATCAATCTTTCCCTTGATCTCCAGCTGAAGAGCTTTCAGAGTGGCTCTGCTGCTTACCTGCTGGGTGAATTGATATAAGACCATCTGCCTGCTTCAGGCCTGGGGTCCCCAAAGTAAAATGAATTTGATCTCGCTCTCCAGCTGACTTTCCCTGCTCATTTCTTTTTTTATTAGTGCTGATTCGGCCTTCATTAAAGGAAGAAAATGAATGGCCATATGTCTGCTGTGATAACTGAGGGGCTGTCAAAACAGAAGGTTCCCAAGAACTGCAGCTACTGGTGGAATCATGGGTAAGAGATGAATGATGCCCATTTTCCAAGTCACTATGATGCCCCGAGGGAAAAAGCTGAATTATTATCAGACAGAATCTTTTGTTGATTATCGTGCACTTATATACAACTACTAGATCAATTGTTGTTGGAAAGAAGTCATTAATCCAGCTTTAGATGGCAGACTGGAAGCAATATTGAAATTTGAAGTAAGTAACAAAGGTGTTACATCAACGTGTTGGCTACTAGGAAGCAGCTACTATCAACAGTGGAATATGTGAGTTGCATTAGGTAACAATGTGACAGGGAATAAAGTTTTACAAGCTACCAAACAATTTAGCTGTGGATTGTAAGTGTTCATAAATTCGAATTAGTCCTGGACAGGTTGTCAGAGCTGGAGCCCGTTGATGGATATCTAATTCTGTTTTGGCATTCTTTGAATATTTACAAGAGAGATGCATTAAATAAACAATTTCAGCCTTTATATGTTTAGCTTAAAGCCCTGTCATGTTCCTATTTTTTAGTTCAGTTGATTTCCTGTTCTGTGTTGAAAGTTATCAAGTGTCATGTTTTACTTTCCACTTCCTGTCTTTGTCTGACCCCCCCCAATTTTTCTGTGTACGCCTGTGTTCCATTTGTCCATTAGCCTTTGTGTTTTTTATGGCGCATTCCATTGATTTAAATGACCTTCAACACGGAAAAGTGCAATGGAACGACCATCCGATTCGGAATTCCAATCACAACAAGCGTCCATGTTTTTCCGAGCTAATGCACTGGAATGCTTTTAGATTGGAACTCGGAAAGTCCGACTTCTGACTTGCAATGGAACACACCGTTGGTCAGTGTTTCTCTTTACCCTTCGTAAGTTAAACCTGATGAAGGTGTAGTACATACACTGCTATAATAATTTAACACACTTGCAAATGGGGCACCACCACCGTTGTTTTATCTATTTGAATAATCCGGAGGGAATTAATCAAATCCGACTGGACAAGTTTAACTTGGAACAGTTCTAATCAATTTCAAATTGATACTTTCAATCTCATAATCGTGGCAGTGATTTCTACACAGCTCCCATCGGTTCTCCACATTAAAATAAGCCTGCACGAACAATGACGGATGGTTAAATATGTTTATTAACTAGATAATTCATGGTTAATAAATGAAATGGCAATTTTAATGAATAACAACAGATAACAGGAAATGTAGCGACTGTAATGAGTAAAGTAGTAATGTTATGTGATCATGGGTGAATGGATAAATTACGGGTCGGAGTTTTAGCTTTCAAATATTACGGGAGTAATTTTAATACTAACGAGACCCTAACCGAATTTCTCTTAAGCTCAAAAGGTAGAAATCAGATCCTAAGACACCAACTCTTGTTTCACGTGTGTGAATCCAGCTGTATGGAGATGTTCAGCCTACTTTGTAGGTTCGGAGCTCTGTTGATGAATACTGTGCTGATGGCAAAAAGTCTTTCTTTCGTTGCAAACCACTTGCACGGCTTCTGAAGCAGCCAATTGCTGCAACGTCTTCATCAATGATGACCCAGATAGCAAAATTTGATTGAATCAACATTGAGATATTGTCGGGCTGAAGATTGTGATCAACATTGATGTCAGATATTGAAATATACATTGAAAGTGCTCGCTATGATCAACATTGAAATAACATTGAATTTCCAACCAATTCTGACAAAGAATCAACCTTTATTCAACTATGGTATGATCAACATTGAAATAACGTTGAATTTCCAATTAATCAACCTTGAAAAACTATAAGATTATGTATATATACACATTGAAATGAGGTTATTTATTTTTATTATTTATAGACACCTTTATTTGACAGTGGATAGACCAGAAAGGTGAGAGATGGGGGGAGTGACATGCAGTACAGGTCCTGTACCGGATTCGAACCAGGGTCCACTGCGTTCGTGGCATGCGCTCTAACCACTCGACTACCGGCGCACCCTGACACAAGGGTTCTGGCAGGGATCAGTGGCAGGGACTCAAATGCACGACTCGACACACAGAGAATGATTTAAAAAAAACCCTCAGATTTAATGCACTAGGCAGGGCAAAACAAATGACCTTAACCAGGACAAGTCTCTACAATTTCAACACTTTTCAACCTTCCTTTGTATGTTTTTAATATGCCTCATTAAAAAACCCACTACATTGGCTATTTCAATTCTTTTTAAGAAACCAAGGTTGAGAACAGCTGCTTTACGGCATGCTCTATAAACAAAAACAGACAACGTGCTTAAATTAAGTTTAAACATTTTTTTTTTTGCAATATGTTTTTGACCACACCAACACTAAATTTATGTAAAAAAAAAATAGTAATTAAAAAACTTTTCTTTTCCTGGGTCTCAGGAGCATATATAGTTGAATCAATGTTGATTCAGTTCTACAGTCTTTCAATGTTGATCATATCATAGTTGAATCAAGGCTGATTCTTTGTTAGAATTCATTGTAAATTCAACGTTATTTCAATGTTGATCATAGCGAGCACTTTCAATGTATATTTCAATATCTGACATCAATGTTGATTACAATCCTCAACCTGACAATATCTCAATGTTGATTCAATCACATTTTGCTATCTAGGTTTTCTATCTTAAAGGGGCCACAGTTTGAGCTGAAGGCCTGTGAGATCTCGCTGGTCTCGTGAACCCCCCTGTTCCCCCTCTCCTCCCCACACCCCATCAGCACCATTGAAACAATGTTGATTCATTGTAGGGCATTTCAACATTGAAAAATCATCATCTATACTACATTGATTCAACAACAGTTTTTCAAACGTTGAAATGGTAACTTTAATTAAAAACTGAATTAACAGATTTTTCAACCTCAACCAAAAATAACCAATCTGACCAAAATCCAACATTGAATTAATGTCTTTTGCTATCTGGGGATGGTCTTAATAAAGCTTTTCTTCTTCGTTGCTTTGGGTGGTGGGTCTTAAAGGTGACATATTATGCAAAACCAACTTTTTAGTCATTTGATTATGTAAATTTGGGATTCTGGAGGGCCTATCAGCAGGCATAGGCCTAAAAAAGATGTTTTTGTGGGCTGTCTTAGTCAAAATACAGGAGATAAAACATGTAATGTAGACTTCGCACCACCTGTGACGTCACACTTCGGTTTGCGACCTTTGACCCCGAATGTTGCCACACCAAACTGTAGCGGCAAACTACGTTATGTTACTTTACTTTATGATGTAGCTGGTTGGTACTAAGGATACAAAGGAAAACATTATGATTGAACAACTTCTTCGCTAGCTCATTCTTGTTCAGGGTCTGACTGGTTCAAACATATAAGGTTGGACAGCAAAGTTTCCTCCAGCAGCCATGTTTCTCCCAGGGTTCACGCTCAACTGTTGTCATGGTAGCATGAGCGTGCCGGCGTTGGCACACCTCCTGGAAGAAGTGGGTGGATTATCTGTGTCTCATTTGCATTTAAAGAGACAGGCACTCAAAACCGACTGTTCTGAACAGGGCTGTTTTGGCAGGGTTATTGAACTGTTTTGAACTGCTATAGTGCTTCATCCTTATGGTATTTTGACCAAAGCATGTCACAGACATTTCATTAGGACACCAGGGAACTAGGTTAACTTGTAGAAATAGGGTATAATATGACTCATTTAAGCTCTGACTCGTAACCTAATTCAACTTCTTTACTTAAATGACTGGAGCATGAAACGCTGGCCTGGCAGATCTTCTGTTGTTACTTAATACAAGATGAATTAAATTAAATTCACTTCCTCTGAATCAGGCGGTGATACTTAAAGATATATTAAAAACAGAATTTATAAAAAACAGAACTTTGTTCTCTTAGAGCTTTATCAAAAGTGAAAGTACTCAGAAGAAGTACTTCAATACCGCAAATTACAAATTGAGAAAAAATCAACACATAGTTGGTTTCTTCACTCCATTAGGAGGGGCTGTGGTTCTACCCCAAACTAGGCACATTAAGCAATAAAACTTTATCTTCGCTCAACTTTACGCGAGAGAAATGTGGGAAACATCAGTTTTATGGACTTCTTCTACTGTTTCTGAATTTATCAACATTAAGAAGATGAGATTCTGGTTTAATGGTTATTGTTGGAACTCTGGATGAGTACAGAGACCTCATTATAGATTCGCATGTCACAGACACACAGAACCACATGGTTATAAATCAAATGGAGATAGGAGATCAGGCAAACACAGATGAGGCCCCCTAAGTGCTTTTGATCTGGAGGATGTATTTGTTAATTCGATCAGGAAAGACACAGAACATCAGCCATCGTTACCTAATTTGAAATTGCAAAGACATTCACTTATAACACATCTTTTTTTACAAACAGTTCTCTGTTCCTTATGATGTGTAGAGAGTAGATTTCTTCGTGCCTGACCTCAACTGACCTGAACTAAAACATGGGGGACAGGACTTTAAACTCAACATATAAAGACCGAAAATTGTTCTTTTACACCTCTGTCTTGTAAAAAAAACATTATATACAATATTACAAACCTACTGACAGGCTGCAGCCTTTATCTCAGAAACGGCTCAACCATTCTAGATCTAATTGCAAAGTTATAAACACACATAATTCACAGCTAGATTGTTTGTTAACTTGTGGCTCTTTATTATCGGTCACATTGTAACCTAATATGACCTTAACAGAGCTTACGTGTTCCACATCAAAGCTGCCTCCTCGTAGCACGCAGGCTGATGTAACACAGCGTTACTACACAGTTAAACATGTTTTGCTTTCAGTCTGCCATCTACAGCTGTGTTAATGTTTGGTTTTCTCCAAAAGCAATTTATCCACTAGTTGTAAAACCAATGCACTATAATTCATTCATCTCGTACCCATGATTCCACCAGTAGCTGCTGTTCTAGGGAGCCTTTTGTTTTGACAGCTCCTCAGTTATCAAAGCAGATATACGGCCATTTATTTTCCTCCTTTAATGAAGGCTGAATCAGCACTGATAAAAAAAATTTAAAAAAATGTGCAGGGCAAGTGAGCTGGAGAGAGAGAGATCAAACTCACTTTACTTTTGGGAACCCAGGCCCAAAGCAGGCAGATGGTCTTGTATTAATGGGCCCAGGTAGGCAGCAGAGCCACTCTAAAAGCTCTTAAGCTGGAGATCAAGGGTTAGATCAAGGAGATGAGGAGAAAGATTGATCTTTTATCTTGTCATCACAACTAATAAAGTAATAACTGCTTCTAAAATTGACCTTTACCCCCCTCAGTCAAAACGTGGAAGATGGGGCACATAGAGGAGGGGGTTGAGGCTGTGATGGTAGAAGGCAGGACAAAACAGAGGAAAAACAGACAGTCTTCCAAACCAGTGATGGTGAAATGAAGAGGGAGAAAGCAGTAAAGGATAATTAATGAAGAATAACGGTGGAGACCAATGCAATTAGTTTTGCCACAGTAAATGCCAGCGTTAGAGGGGAGGTGAAGGGGTTAAAAGTGAAAGCACAAGTACCAAAAGTACCAAATATATGACACCAGAGGGAAAGACAAAGTGCAACTCAAACTGTGGGCTTTTGAGAAATGTAGCAGAACCAGATGGCTCTGGGCTTAGAGCAGTCTCACGGTCCCAGAGTCCAGGACAGTCAGCCCCCACAGGCATGCAGTGGCAGGCTGGGCACAGCGGGACAGGATCAAACTCTCAAGATGGATGGGGGTTGTTTAAGGTCGCAGACTGCGGAGAACACAGAGACGAAGCGAGGAAGAGAAGGACAAAGTACCCAGAGGGACAAAGAGTAAAGAAGACTCAGGTAGCTTTAAAAAATTCAGATATTTGAGAGTTCTGGAGTTTTAAATTTGACTTCGACACTTTGAGAACTTCACTGGATTTGGTGGCTGAGCAAATATGAGAATGAACAAAATGTCTCATTTGAAGACTTCGCTGTAGATTTTGAGAGCATGTTACATAACAAATGTGAAGTCACAGTGTTATGTTGCATAACTTTATATTGCAGCCCCAGAGCTTCTGGACGTAGAGAGCTTGTGCATACATCATGTATAGGGACTGTATAGGGAAAAGGGAAACGATTCCTCGCTCTATAGAACAAGAGCATTAGCTGTTCAAACGAATGCAGAGAGACCATCGAGGAGAGAATGGTTCTGCACACCTCAGCAGGATAATCCTGCTCTCTATACATCTTATATTCAGAGGCTTATACATTTTTCTCCACCTCACAGAGAGGAGGGAGTGATGTGAGTGGCACGTCCACATCTTCTACCCAGACTTTATCCATTCTTATATTCAGATCCTAGTTCCACAAAATGTGTTTAAAGCTGCACTGATCAATATTTTAATACTAACAATCAATCAGATGACCACGTGTGATGTGAAATATGTCACTCATAGTGATGAGCCCCCACACAGAATTAGGACCAGAATCTGCAGTTCCTCTCATCTCTATCTGAGCTTTGGAAAGTTTTTCAATTTTATTTTGGCTTCACTGCGCTCATGAGATCTGCAGCAGCAACAACAGCTGGCAGCCAGTGAAAACACTCCGTATACTACCTGTCTGGCAGCAAGACAACACGAGTGACTCAGAGTGGAGTGTTTAGCAGCTGTAGATATTTCTTCTTTTTTTTTTTCAGGTGTTGGTTGAAACTAGAAATAAAGAAACAAGAAGAGTGAGTACTGATCTAACATTCACCATGAGATCAAAATCTACTCAAAATAAAAAATGCTAATGCTGCTCTCTGTCTGAGGGAGTTAACAGGCTTTACCACCACAACTCTGAGAGGTGTTAATGTGTCAGTGATGATTTTCCAATAATATCAATAATGCAGCTTTATGTCTGGTTTGATTTTAGTATATCTCATACCATATAAGTGCACTGTCAGCTGACTATGAATGTGTACAAGCAATACATCATGGGTTTTGTTTTAGCTGAAACAATTGGTTGATTAATTAGATGGCATTTTTGAGTGGCAAACATTTTGATCATTGATTAATCAAGTCGTCATTTGAGCAAAATAATTGTAAAAATTAATTGATTCCAACTTTTTTTGGGGATCCAAATGCTAATGTGACCAGGTTGTCTTGTCTGATAGAAAGGTGGATATCTTTGATTGTTGTCTGAAAAAAATACGACAATTTAAAAAAAATATATATATAGTTAATTGGTAGATTAATCAGTAATGAAAATAGTTTTTCACTGCTGCATTAATTGTTTTACAACACAGAGCTCATATGAGTCACATCCATCAATGAGGTCACTGCCTGGAAAGACTCAAGAAGCCGTGTTGAAAGTCACCTATAGGAGTAACACTTGACTAAAAGTTTTTCAGTTACTATATTAAATATTCTTCAGTTTCAAAAGTATGTGTCAATGTAAATGACACTCATTTGCATTTAAAACTGTCTAATGCTGGGTTATTTTATCTGATTGCCGCTTACATTTTGAAATCTGCAAAGTAACTAAAGTTATCCAATAAATATAGTGTAATAAAAGTTCAGTATTTGACTCTAAGATGTATTGGAGTGTAAATTGTACTCATGTACATGAACTTAGTGCCATTCCATCCCTACCAATAAGTTAAAAAACAAAACACTTCCATCGTAAAAAAGTCTTAAGTACTGAGCGAGCAGCTGATTACTTCAAGTTTATCCATTACAGTTAGATTTAAACCTCATCTACAAAGGAAAAGTAGTTGTTTATTTTGAGGTATTTATGTTCTTTTTTAAGCAGTGCTCTGTGAGTGTGGAAGCAGCAAAGCAGGCCTGAAGCAGGCAGATGGTGTTCAGGCTCAGTGCAGCACCACGCAGCATGAAGCAGAGTGAGCGACCCAGCAGGACGGAGATCAAACCCCTCTGATGGATGGCCTCATCTGGCCCGCGACTGCAAACTCGGAGTCAGAACCACAACAGAGATCAGAGCAGAGCATCGCAAGTCATGCATCACGCCATAGATAAAAATGTAAAGCGCACGCATAACAGCTGCGGCAGTCTATAAATGAAGCTATATGTGCTGACCTCTGTATGAGTTCTCGCACAGACAGGAGCTGTGGTGTGTTTTGCCTCAGAAAAGGTTTGTTCCAGATTCCTGTGGCAACTGTTACTGAACAGGCAGGAACATTTTCTAGTCTCCTTGAAGATGCCCTTACTTCACCAACTGCTCCCCTGTGAAGTGCATGTTTTCCTTTGCTTTCACTGACAACTCTCCATCTGAAGATCAAGTCCACAGATGGCCAACTTGCTCTTTTTTTTACATCATCTCGTTCTGACTCAGGTTTACTTTGGAATCATTACTTCTGTGAAGGGAACAGGTTCTTGGAAGTTTTTTTTTTTTCTGCTTGGGGTTTGTGCGACTGTGAGCCGTAGATAATGTGTATGTGCTCGAATTGACTGCTGCGTGTTCACGTGTGGGTGTTGACATGCTGTCTATCATGACGGCGAACGCAGCGCAGCGAGTGTCATGTTACGTGGAACGGCGACATTAGCTGCTGTTGAGACGGTGGAGCCAGACAACATGCCAGCCGGCCGGTAAACAGATAAGCAATGACTCCAGGAAAGAGAAGATGACAGAAGAAGTATTTCCCACTTCCGACTGTGGGGAGAGTTTAACTCAACAGGGTTTACTGCATAAGCACAATGCAGAAAACGACAATTTTTGTCAGAAGAAAATGTGTACAGCATCAACTTTTATATACTTTCCTCTGAGTGGTGTTTCATTTTAATTTTACATTTTCATACAGTGCGTCTCACAAAATAGTGAAGCACGTAGACAGAGCTGCGGCAGCACAAAACAACATTGTAAACTAGTACAAAATTCAGAAAGTCAAATGAAGGCCAACGACTAAATGATCTGTTGAGAGTGATGCATTATTGGCGGGAGTGAATGGTAAGGGGACAGAGCAAAAGCTCAGGGTTGAAGTTATAAAAGGAAATATGCTATTTTAGTAAATATCACATAATCTTTCTCTGACCTTCATCAATTTCCAGCTTCCACAGTTGAAAGCAAGATTTAAAAAATGAATAAATAAATGGGCACGGATGTAAAAATGTTTTCATGTGCAACGTTGAATAGTCTTTTAAGTACGCTTCACTGTAGCCTGTTTGTCATTACCACAATCTTTCTCAAACCATATGGTAGTTGTACTGTCATAGTTCGACTGGATCGATTGCTGTTATGAACGATGTTGAAACAATTACATGATTAATCGATTGGTTATTCGACACAAATAATCAACAACTTTGATAACCATTTAAAGGTGCAGAATGTAGGAATCAGTCACCTGTTTCATACTCAAAACAAACAGAGAGCAGCATATTGCTATATTTATACAGAGTAACTGCTAACTGCTGCTAACTAGCTGCTGTTAGCTAGTTAACTCAGTTAGCCATGCAGCTAGTGGTCAAGACTGGGAGCTTGAACCACAAAAATGTTGGCGCTTACACCGCTAGCACAGGAGCTTTGGGCCGGGGAGAGTTGATTACTTTGTGAATTTTCTAATAAGATTCTTAATCTTTAGGTTTTCTTGCGATGATCGACATTTTGACATCGTCTTCTGGCATTTTATACATCAAACGATGTACAGTTAATCAAAGAAACACCGAAACATGAATAAATAATGAAATAATCTTTTCATGTAGCTGTACATATGAAGGACTTGATTCATCACCAGGCATCTCAATGTGACTCAAAGAGCTGCACAAGGGCCATACACACGTAACAATCCATCCAATGACTCCATCTAGTTTCACTTTTTTCCCACTAAATCTTTTTCTGTGTCCAGATCTCCTCTCCTCAGCCTCGGTAATTAACTCCATAAGTTAGTTTAATAGAGCAGAGTGCAGCCTGAGAGTGAAATATCCACCTTGTCACTGTGCCACAGCTGGTCTCCAATTTGAAACAGAATAGCCAACATTTTGTGTTGTTTGCCCATATGTTCTCTGGCTCAGAGGTGTACGTGCGTGCGTGCATGCGTACGTGCATGCATGTGTGTGTGTGTGTGTTTGCTGTGCACATCCCTTTTTTCTTTATATTTGCCTCAGCAGCACTCTGCTGCTTTCTCTCCTCTGTTCACTAGTTGGCATGTAAGGTCACGCATGCAGCACACACTCAAGTAAACACATCTACCCCATCCACCCACACACACACACACACACATACACACACACACACACCAGCTGTTTTCTGGGCACTAAGACAAACTGCTGCAGCGAAAGCAGCAGAGAGGAAAGCGTAAGTGAAAGCCTCAGCGGCATATTTGACATCAAGTCCTCTGTCCTTGTACAGCCGGTAGGGTTAGATGAAGATTGCCAGAAGGCTTTTTTTTCCTTGACAATCCTTTTCACACTCTCTCACATCCAATTCCTTCATTCCCTCAGCAATTAGCTCCGGATTAGATTGAGGTCAATAACCTCAACTCCATTGGGTTCCCATTTTGTGTAACATTTTAATCAATCCCAGTTCCTTTCCCTGCAAAACAAGTTTCTTTTTCGCTGCCTTTCTTTTCTTTTTTGCGCCTCAATTTAGATTCAAATTAAACCACCTCTAATCTAGCAGTTAAAACGAACACTGGGACTCTATACTGTAGCTTCTCAGACTATTAATCTTCAGGAGAAAGCCATTTTCCGCTCTGAGGTGAGGTAATTAGAATGTCTTTTTATGTGGACCGAAGTTTATGGCATCAAAGGGCTGGACGAACCTCCGAACACCATCACCATCCCCCCGGACTGTCTGTTGGACAGGTGATGTAGGCAGAAGGGCTAATGATAATGATGAAGACGTAGACAATGATAAGCATCACCTTGATGAAGATGATGATGCGGGTCATTGCCCTCATTGCCATCAGTGGCAAAACGATTTCCTCCCACAATTACCTGAGGAGTAGATATGCAATATTTCTCAGTCCAGAGGGTTTAGGCACCGTTGCTGACTGTCCCTGACGGGTACTCAACCAGGGCACATTTGCATGTTATGGTACTGCATTAGCTTGATTATCTCAGGCTTTACAGCACTTTTCAGAGCGTGTGGCTGACGGGGATTTAACCAAAGGTCGCCCGTGTGATGCGCAAGCAAAGATAACATCAACTTCTGCCGAGCTCCTTGTCGTTAAGTCTGTGATCATCGTTAGTTACAAGCTGGAAATGAAAGTAGTGACACAAACAAGCTCATTAAACTCATCGTGGCTTTATAAGATTTTCTCCCTGGATAACGAGGAGAGACGCTGAATATCACAGCTGAAAAATGTTTGCGCAGAGCTCATAAAGCGCTCAGTGCACACTATCAAGTCCCCGGAGAAGTGTCTTCGAAGAGGCATCGCACTGACAAACCCTGTAAAGTCCATCTGGTTCATGGGCTGAGGGGACTGCAGCACCCCCCAAAACGAGGCATTTAAAAACCATCAATTATTAGGGTGCTCATGTGGATGAGCAACAAAGAGGGAGCAGGAGAATATGAACTGAAGTGTCCACATGATGTAAAAAGTGATCGTGAAGCCTAATGTGACTGTTAATGGTAATGTTATTGGCTTATCAATCACTTGTGTGAACTATACTGGAGGCCGGAGCAGGTAGATACATCTTATACACACTCGTCTCCTCTGTTTCGTCACTGTACAGGCGGACAGCTCGTCAGCTCTCACCTTGCACGTTTCGCCAATACTCAAGAACACGACGCGACTAAAAGTTACATTTACACTGCTCCTGAAAAGCCTTGTCAGTGGTCCTGCCTTTAATTCTGTGACTTTGTGACATCACACTACGTCCCAGTGTCAAACATTTGCCTGAATTATGCATAGCGGTTTAGTTTGTAGGAATTTGATTAGCACAGCTGCACGGTTGTCGTTAGCAGTGCATGTTTACGCTGACCATCAGAGCAGATTGGGTATTTGGGAGGGGGGACTTTAAAGAAACAGGAGCTAAAACAGACAGAGGGGGGATACAGAGCAGCAACACTGGACAGTATGAGAAAACTGAAAGTGTGGGCACTAAAGAATGTAAATCTATTCTAGCAGTAACCCAACACAAAAGTATTGCAAGAGAATGCAAAACTTAACACAAGGTAATGAGTAAAAGACTTACAGGGAACAATATACCCACCATGACCCTTCCTAGTCTCAGTGATTTATAATGTTTGGCGGTGCAGTGAGTTTGCTGCGTATGTCACCTTCCTCTGTAGGAAAGGAAAAGTCCTGGCACAGATGTTGGCAGTTCTCTTGAGATCCAAGGGCGGCAGTGTCATCCCCTCCCTCACCCGAAGGGAGATAACTGATGGCTGGAGGGTGAGAGGACAGGGGAGGAGATGAGGAGGAAGAGGAGGAGGAGGAGAGACGATGAGAGGCTGAGTGAATCTGGCTGTGAAGAAAGAGATTGCGTGACAGGGATGAGACGACGTGAAAAATGGGAAAGGTGATGAAAAGAGCGCGAGTTAAAAGGCTACGAACAGGAGTGTAAGGATATTTAGCATGCATGCTCCAGCTGGCTCCCCATTATTCCTCAGAGTGTGCCGGGATGTGAAAATAGGTGATGAAAGTCAGTTGGTAATAATGGCCTTTCAATCACAGCAAATGTTTATTGAGGCAATATGAGGACAGAATAACAAATGACTTGTGTATGGCGGCTGTGCAGACTGTCAAGTCTTAAATACTGCAATCACACTTTTTTTTCCCATATAGTGACTGACAATGTGCGGCTGTCCCAGCTTATGTTAACAGTTTCCTGCTGTCAGGAAATCACTTTTACTCTCTACGTATCTCAGTCTGTAATGATTTGCAGTGTAAATGTGATGTATGTGTAAACAAGTTCTAATTAGTGCGTCTCAATTGTAATTTACTACATTCAGGCTGTTGTCTCGTAAATGATTGGCGCTTAATTTCCCAGCAGTTTGACTCAGTCCGCCACGTGCTTTGTGTCCCCAGCAAACCCTGGATGTGGTTTGCTGCAAGGTCTTTGGAAAGGTCCACAGACAGTGCAGCTGCTCAGGGACTGACCTTGGTTGAATAGTGAATAAAAGAGAGAGACGGAGCAGGGTTTTAAAGGCTATTGAAAGGGATCAATCGGCTTCTGTTGTGCTGCATCGAACGTGACAATGTTCTGCAGAGAGTTTGAACAGTTTTGTTTACTTCACATGAAAGACGTCTGCTCTTCTCTCTGGGTTGAAATGGGCAGGTTCAATCACGACAAGATGATGTCACATACCCCACCAATCAGGATTTTGCAGGATGTGTCTGATGACAGTTGTTGGGTCGTTTGATCATGCTGTCTACTGCGAGAGGTCTGCTATCATTTAATATCTGATAATAACTGATCGTATGAGAATGTGAGTTCTATTGAAAATGTCCCATAAAAAAAGCTGTTTTATTGTATTTTCTTCTTCAAATGGAAATGTGTTTTGCTCTTTGTACCAAAGTGACGACCAATTAGCATTTTAGCATATTTTTTTTAGCTCACTATTTTCAATTTTAAACAATGTTTTGGTTCCGTTTCAAAGCTATCAATAGAGTAAGAGCAGAAATTAGCATTTCTGTCTAGAGCAAGTATTAAACATAAGCTAAATGTTTCATGAAAGAGGTCAAACAAAACCAAGATGGAAGGGTAAGAGAGCTACAAACTAAGTTACAGCGTATTTGACATTAAACTTCATTTTTGACTCAGTACAACTATGTTTTGTATTGAGCAGCTCCTGGCAGCAGGAAGCTAACATTTCACTGAATTGTAACGCTATTATCATGGCTTTCCTTACCCCATTGACGGTACCATTACCTTGGTTGACGTCATTACCACAGCAAAGTGACTCTCCGCTTGTGACAACCAAGACGCTCTCATTGGGTTAGAGCAGCGGGGAAGAAAGAGGAGTCTCTGAGAGAGCGGATGTCATCATCATTAGTGGCTTTGCAGGGAAACTGTAGAGTCACGAGCATGGTATAGTTATGCTGGAGTGCAGCCGTATGGATCGTGCACAGACGATTGTTATGAATACAGCTGACATGTATGTGTTTCAATGTTTCGGGTGTTACACCCAGATTTTTTGAATAGAATCAGCCCAGCACAGAGTCACAATGTGTCCTGCATTGATTCGTCACGGCCCTAACACATGCATCCTTTACTAACTTGTGATTTCAACATAGATAACATATAATAGGTGTTCCTAACCCGTTTTGAAATGCTAAAACCAAGCTATATTTGGGTTTTCAGTTTTGGGTGAGGCCAGGAAGAACAGGGGGGAATGGTGAGAAAACTTTTTAATGGCACCGATCAACTTCAACGAAAGACTACGTCCACATGTGAAAGGAGCAACAACATATATGAGGACAGCATGGACGTAGACTGCTGGTTGTATGCCTGCGTGTCAGGGGAAGACTCTGGAAAGCCACTTACGCTTTTGAACTACTGGATTCATTTTTAAACATTGATATTCACAGGTTTGCTGGTATGTGATAGTGTCGGCTAGCTTGCTGTTTGGCGTGTTCAGGCATTTTCCCTCTGTTATTCAGCATTAGCTTCTGTTAGCTTTTAGCGATGCAGCTAGATAGAAAGGTAGTGTAAATTGGTACAGTGATTATATTTTAAAGAGAAATGGCAAATACAACTTAAATTCAGTTTTAACAGTGGAGTGTACATGTGCATGTGATCTATATACATCATTGGTAAATGTGAACGTCATTATAAAGTATTTAGTCTAGAGTTTTTATGGATGGATTAAAGGATTTTCACATTTTATTGTCCGATCATTTTTGCCCTGTTCCGAGGGAATAATCCTCCACTGCCTCAGTAATGACCCTGGTATCTGTACCATAACTGGAAAGAAGAAAAAAACAAAACAAAAAGAAGTAAAACATCAGGTGACATGCATACTCAGGCGTGTTAGTATGGACGGAGATTAAATCTGAAATGGTGATAAAACGCATGTCTGGACAGAGAATGTTTAAAAACTGTTTACAAATTTAAATCCAAGAGGGTGGATGTTCCCTAGAATATTTTGCTTCCTATAATATGTGTGATAGGCCAGACAAGTGGCCTTCACCAGTAAGCTGAGTCTGGCGCTGAGACCCCGCCCTCTTCGGCAGCCTCAGACACCAACAGAAATAAACTTTATTCTTGAAAGATAACTCCGAAGTCTTTAACATACATTGATCTGACAAATTAAATGTTTTGGAACACCACATCAAACAAGTACATGAAAGAAAATGCAAATTGGATTGTTATTATGCAGCCAGAAGTTATTTTTTTTAAAAGTACTACATTTATACTGTATGCATGGAGAACAATGTGACACAAGAGCACACCACAAAGTCACATAGTACATAACCTACACACACACACACACACACACACACACACACACACACACACACACACACACACACATCATCACACAGGGGATACCCACTGCCTCTCCTCGCTGCTGGTAAACAACTCCGACCTTTTTCCACTCTTACATCCTCTCTGTGACTTATCAGCCCACATTGAGAGCTTCCATGGATGCATCACGTGTGTGCGCCAGACACACACACACACACACACACACACACACACACACACACACACACACACACACACACATACACAATGACACACACGTGGTCTTTGTCTTCTCTCACTTACTGTCTCTGTTGCTATCAGATACATGGCAGAGAAAGAAAGAGAGGCTGACTGAGCTGGGGAGAGTAGACTTTCCTCCTCCCACACACCTAGCTCACTAAAACGGGCCTCTCTTCTCTGCTGTATCATTGCAAGCCTTTATGGACCTCTTGTTCCCTGAGTAAATTATTAACCACCGCTCCACAGTGCCCAGACAGGCTACTAGAGGAAAAGAGAAGCAGCTTTCAGACACTCTGCTTAAAAGAAGCAAACTTTTGTTTTCAGCCGTGCTCCCCTCTCTCATCTTCTGGCCGAGTGTGTTGTCCGCTCCATCAATTTGCTTCCTGTGCAGCTTTCTCTTCTTGTGATGACAATAATGAACGCTGTGTATGATGAAACCTAATGTGAGGTGATAGAAGGGACAAAAATCAATGTGACTTACACCAGGTGTGCCTGAGCGTGTGTGAGCGCAGCAGTAGGGATTATCCTGCTACTGTCACACTGCTTTAAAGCATCATTCTTAGGTTCTTTAAGCTTCTCCTGCCACGCACTCTCAGAATGCTGAGGAGTTTGGTTGAATGGCTCTGTGATCTTCTTCACAGCTGCTGTCATGCTGCTTTAGCCCAGACTTCCCGGTGCTTGATGGCAAAAACCCAGCTTATTGCTCAGTTTGACCACGGGCTCAATGCGACTAAAAATCCAGTTCCAGGAATGATGAGGGAGATACACACTGATGAGGTTATCGTCTTCTTTAGCGTACACATATAACATTACATATTTTAATGAATTTCTCAGATGCATCAACGAGTCTGTCAAGAGAGCTACTGAACCCCAGCATGCATATAACTGATTGCATGAAGAGACGTGTAAGACGGGAAGAGATCACATACACAGCTCCGTCCAGTCCCGATGCTGGACGGAGTCCCGAGCCACCGCCGAGGCCACCAAGTGCAAACGCTGCATTTACTGTATGTCACAGCGAGCCTGCGATGCACAGAGCCGGAAAACATTTGATCATCTGATTATTATGGATCCACAGTTCCTTTCAACGGATCATTTCATGCGTGTGATATGTGACTCTTTGCTTGTTCACTGATAGCCTTGAATAATCAAAGACGGGCTGGATATAGACGTGACTCATGGGTGAGAGTGGGTATGTCGGCCGGTTCTGCTTGTGGATGGTCACTATAGTGCAGCTGTACGTGCAAGGTTTTGACACACCAACTCCAGGAAATGGAAGAAAATTGACCACTTTCTATAGGAAAAAAAAATGTCCCCATTTTCTGTCAAAACTTGGGGACATGAAACAAAATCTAACTGCACGGTTATAAAAGCTACGTAAGCCGAGAGCGACCGTGTTGCAATAATATGTATTTTAATAGAGTTATATTTTAGCTTTATTGTTACACCTGATGATGAATTTCTATTCTTTAGCTGTTTCTCAAGTCGTAACACTATATCTTATCCTGGAAGCCAGAAATGACACATTTCTTTCCTCATTTTGAAAAATAAAAAATTGAAATAAAAATAGATAAATGTAATAAATGTATATCCAATATACCTCCTAAGTCACCCATTTTCGCATTGTGGTCCAATAATGGCTGAGCGAGCTTGAAACCTGGATGAACCTCAGCGAACTTAAACTTACATGCTATGTGCTCAGTTTGTCTATATTGAAAGGAAAAACAAGTTGACAGTATGGTAATAGATGTTGCTGTTGTTTATGCCACTTTTAAAACTGAAGATAAATGTTTTCCTCTGTAAACAGTTGACTTGGACCTCAGTCGAGTGTCAACAACATCACCGTGGGCGCCTATGTTTAATCAAAGGTAACATAACTATATAAAATCCCATTATATTGATCCCAGTATTGATTGCGTATGTTATCAAAACGCTTGCTAATGTGTAACGCCCAGCACTGTACCAGACAGTGCAGGAGCGAGGAGAGTTTATTTTTCCATGGCTAACTGTAGTCCAAGCTGTCGGCTTCTTGAAGCTATATTGCCTGACACCTAGATACTGTCTATTAGACACTGCAGTGCTCGTCATCGCCATGGTCTTTATTGTCAAGCTTGTATGATGCAGTAACATTTACAGTAACTAAAAGCGGGGCGAGACTTCATGTCAGGCACACACAAGGATTGTTCTTACCTGTAGTTAATGAGGAAAATGGACTGACTGACATAGCAGCAGGTATTATTTAAGAACTCTAAAATCAACCAGTATGAAACCTGTTCTCTCCCTCAGGTGTTATTTGAAGTTAATGCAGCGATTATGTCAGTCAAAATGCACGTTGCAGTCATAATTGCCTTATATTAGGCTACACATGTAGTTTGAGAACTTTCCTTTTTTACAGACACATCTTTTATTTGGAGGTTCTGTTGTCTGTGCAGGAAACAATCGACCTTCATCACCACAAACGCTCTGACATGTGACAGTATGAAAAGCAGGGGTAAAAAATGATGTAAACAATGAAATGAATAATGAATTCCACTTAGCTGCTTCTGTTTCAGGGTCCTGATACCGTGGCTCAGTGTCACACTGTCATGTCTTACTGGGTCTCCTGAACAGAACAGAGCCATCGTGACTGTTATTAGGAACACCTCTGGTTTTTTTCTGACTATGAGAAGTCAAAAACGTATCAGTCTTTTTCATTTGGCATTTGCCACTGAAGTTCTTCATTATTTATCTTTACGTAACAATGTGATTTTGTTTTACAAAAAATAAAAACAGTGTTTGTGTACTATATGTTTTTATTTGTGTCTAAATCTTGTTTGCTTGTAACAAACAATAGATGTTGGACACGAACCATTTTAAGTAGAAGTCTCAGAAGCCCAATGAACATCACTCCTTTTTTTTTTCTTTTTTTTTTACTCATTCTCTGTGTTTGTGCTTTACTTCTTTTGGTTCTCTCAAGGGACGCTGGTTACTTCTATTGCCTCGGGCTGGATGCTTACTCAAGGTAGACAGCTCATCACGATGAGTGACAAACGCTGGGGCAGAAGCTTGACCATCTGAGGGGGAGGAGGGCAGGACTAAATATATCTCCGTCTTCAAAGTGAAAAGTTGCGATTGGCACATTGATGGGAACTCCACTGGCACACGAACATGGCTTTCAGCCAGCTTGTTTATCATTTATATAATATCCTCAGAAACAAGAGCTGAGAAAAATCAAAAGAAGCCTGCAGATTAGACCATCACAGCTCTACACATTGATTTGTGTGGTAATAACCACTGCATCCCAGATGGCTGCAAAAACACACTGACACAAAGCACCGAAAAACAAAGATGTAAACCAGAAAGTTATAAATGAGCCAATTACCACCGTCTGCAAGTTTACTATGAGATATTGTTTGCTTCACGTGTTTAGAAAGAGGAACAAGAGCTCATTTGTTTCATGAATAAAAATGAAGGGATCGGAAATTATTGAAAATGAATAAAAAAAAACACTGGAGAGCCGGTGAAAGCCGATGACTCATTAAAAGCCTCCTTCCTTCCATCTTTCTCTCCATCCTCATTGTGTTACAGCACATCCTCCTCTGCACTCACAAACCAGCCAGCGCGCCTGCAGCACTGTGAACCCTTGTTAAGAGTCTTGCGTGACAATTAGAGGGAGCAGTTGGCCTTTTCTGCCTCCCAGAGCAGCTCTGCCCATCCATATGTCGATGCATGGCACGGCATCTCCGTTTGCATTCAACAGTGAACAATAATTGGAGGTTAAGTGTAATTTAATGTGCCCCGTTCATTGCTGTGTGCACACACTATAACTTGAGTGAATGAGGAGAGGAGAATAGTGGGAGAAAGGTGTTTAAGGAGAGAAAGGCAGGCAGAGACGGAGCGTTGATGGCATGGACAGTATAGGAAGACTGATGCAATAATTGAGCGAGATCTATCACTGTAAATCATTCTTTGGGCTTTTCTTTGGGCGTCTAAGGATTTCAAGTCTTGTTTCACACACACACACACACACACACGCATGCATGCATGCATGCACACACACGCTTTTTCTTTTCTGTCAAACAGCTCTCTCTAGCTTTGAACAGTTTCCACTGCCTGAGGTCAAAAGCGCACACTTCAAACAGAAAAAATGATCGTCCCCTCCGTTTGCACGAGCTACTGTGAGGCATAAACACACAACGACACGGACGAAAACATCCTCAAAAGGCAGCTATTTCAGTTGTGTTTCAAATGAGCTTTCCTGCGTTCATCTCGCTGTCTAGGAAAATTAATACACACCGCCATGGAACCTTTAAAGGAATTGTCCCTCATTCTGTAAGATGTCACTTTCATGCTTGAGAGTTAGGGGAGACAGCCCAGTCCCCCCGATATTTCTACAAACCACAGATACGTCCAAGGTTGACATTTGTACCAAACGTGGCACATCACGTTCTCAAAACAGGTGGGCTACTTTAAGCCAAGTCCAGATGTTTTCCCAACGCTAACCTTAGCAGACCACAAGCACAGCGTTGTGAAAGGAGACATTAAGGACGCAAAATTTTAATGTATCTGTGGCTTTGGATATCTAACGATTATTCCTGGACTGGGTAAGTTGAGAAGATCGATATCACTCTTAGGTCTGTAAGCCAGAGTCAGCAGCCACCTAGCTTAGCTTAGCACAAAGACTGGAATCATGAAGAAACAGCTAGCCTTTTGAGTTTTTCTGCATTTCCAGTGTTTACATGACACTGTGCAATCCCCCCCCCCTCACTACATTAACACTCATGTAAGCATGACACCACCTGATATTTTGAAGAAGACCTAAAGCCAATTTTTCAGATACGTTTGTGATGACAAAACTGAGACTTAAGACATCACAAGCCAGTGGTGGAGTCAAAAAGTTTGAGAGGCGGGGGCGGCAGCGTGCGGAAAGGGGACTGGAAGAGGGCGCTTCTTTTATCCACAGCTATTGCGGTGTTAAAATGTAACGTAACAAAACACAAAGTTGCAACGTAAAGACATGTTAAGTTTCAACTCATAGCGAAATTGTACCAGACACCCTCATCTGGCCCACACACTGCGTGGAATGGTGGCAGTTGTACGGTCTGGGCCATCGGTCTGGTTTATTCGATGTGATCTTAGCTGACATGTGTTCTTGGTATGACCTGCTTGTGGCTGCTCAGATCTAGCAAAAACGGGTGGAGCACCTACCTGAAAGCATTACATGTAGTATGTGGGCCGAATGAACGTTTCTGGTGTGGGCCACAACATTTTCACTACCGGAGGGTCCATGGAAGTGCAGGAAAATGCTTTGCGACATTTATTCTGGTGATTGGGTCGACGTAATAGAACATTTTAAAGCCACATATGAAAACGCATGAGTACAGCGCAGTAATCCATATGTTATTGTTGCTGAGGAAGGACCTGCTTGCTCAGGCAGATTCTGTATACAGGAGACACTGGGATCAATTGTTTCCGTTCTCCAGTTTCCTCTCATAGTTTTCTGTTTGCTCCATTAATCTGAATCAATTGAGAAACAAGGCTGTAGATGCAAGGTTATGATACATTATTGATGGCTAGTTCACGTGGGACCTCCTAACGTACAGCGGGCTCAAATAGAAGCCTGAAAGAACGATGCTTTTATCACTGCAAAGGGTTTATTGTTCACGGTGTTGAAGCTGCAGCTGATGACAGAGTTTGACTGAGAGGCCATCAGGGCCAAAAAAAAAGAAAGCGCAAGAATGATGGAGACAAAGCCAACTTCATGTTTTTTTCACACTTTTGTGCTTCTCTCTGCTCGTATTATTATTATTCTGCTCGCGGCTGACACAGCTCCCCCTGCTCGCTCCACTCCACTCATATCGTCGTTCTAGGGTGGGAATTAAGTAGTGCTGCTGTTTGAGCTCGGGATGGGAGCGGGGTGGGAGAGGGAGCCGGGGATGCAGAGAGGGATTTGATGAGGATGTATGGACGTGGATGCATGTGTGTGTCCTTTGGCTGGCACACACACACACATACCTCCACTTAGTTCACTCTGGAGGCTTGTGTGTGTGTGTGTGTGTGTGCGACTGACAAACTGAGCCCCACTCTTGGTCAAGGCACTCACGACACTTCACACTTCCTCACTTCCTTTACTTAATGTGAGTAGATGGTCTTTTAATCCTGTCTATCGTCTTTGCCTTTACTTTAAAAGCATGGTTCAATGTTTTGAAAAAAAAGTGCTTAGAAGGGTGATTTAGTATGAAGACCAAGACGAGCCTAACACTCTTCAAACCCCAAATTGCAAACAAACAGTAAATGTTATTACAAGGAGTGGATGTTAATCAGTGAGGCCTCAAGGTGTTGATAGGTGGGCTGATGAGGGCTGACCAAAAGCTATTTGACGCCTCCAAGTTTCTATGGTTGCCATGGTAATTGGCGTCTACAGAAGTTGTTTAAAGAAGGAGACATTACGGCATTACGTGAGTGAGAAATGGAGTTCCTCTGTGGCATTTAAATAATCTCCTAACCCACGCAAATAAAAAAAACAGACAGCGAGGGTTTTATGCTCCCACAAGCACGGGGCTGTTACAAGTGCAATCTATGGAGCTTGGAGCTCAGACGGGAACAGGCAAGGCTCATCCTGTTTCCATCCTGCAAGTCGCAAGAACTCAGACCGCAACAACTGGGATTGGTCCGCCTGGTATCATCGTATTTTCATAGAGTTTCGCCAGCAAACACGCCCACCTCTGTGGATGATCCTGACCAGCCGGCTGCTGTACTTCCGGGTTATAACTCGTCCAGCTATAACCGCTCTTCCCTGCTCAGGTGTCTTTGGGTGAGAGAGCACGAGGCCGGATATCCGGAGGCAGCCCTCCCTGCAGACACAGCCAGTCAACTCAGCCTAGCACAGAGGCACCTCTGCCAACCAAATGGGTCGGTGTGTTTACTGGGAAAACTGCAGCTAACACCCCGCTCACCACTGCCAGCAACGCAGACACGCCAGTGCACATGTATTACAGTTTTACTCACAAAAGCTGGTACTTGAGACACAATGACCACAACATGTAACTCATGCACCAACCCCCTGAACCAATTCTGCTAATCTACAAGCACAATTCCTGCTTTACGCTCAAATTGCAGTTCAAAAACACGTTTTGGTTTTTTTTTTCAAAACACTACACACAATTCTCTGCATTTGGCACAATTTTCATGAAGATAATCTCTTGATGTCACAAGGAACACACTGCCATTCAAAATTCTAAAGTTAATTGCCCTACTATGCACACCGACTCATCACATGGACAAACATCTGGACACCCTACAGAACACACTCATTCCACCAGAATAGCTCAGGTACGTTGTCATTTGGGACAGTGTAAGTTTCCACTGGGCTGCTCTGGTTCGTAACTGGTTCGCTGCCCACCCACGCTTTTTAGTTGTTTATCTCCCTCCATATTCTCCATTTTTTTTTTCTGCCTGGAGATGGAAAGTGTATGACCGAAATCCACAAATGCGTATACCCCTTATCCAAGCTATGGAAGACGCATGTGGAGATACAGCAGTTGATGCTTTTCATGGCTGGATTCGCCATGCTAGGCGATATTTCCCCCACGCCAGGGAAAACATTGCTTGTGAGGTGTTGTGGCCAGAATGAAACAGAGGAGAGGATGCACAGTATTTTTAATTTTTTTTTACTGTAGCTGTGTACAGTAAATTCTTCTGTTTTGTATGTAGACCACTGTATGTGTAACTTTGTGTTGGTTGGGATGTACACTGTGTACATGTTGATGTTTTTGTGGGAAAAATAAAATATATTTGTTACCGTGTATTTGTGTGTTGTGAGTATAAAAACAATATTCTCAAATATTTTACGAGACACTTCTGTATGTACTGTCTGTAGTAAGTGTAACACTGAACAAAAAAAGGCCTAAGTCATTATGATGAATGGAGAAGAAGTGTTCTCCATTCATCATAGTGTTTTTCATTGAGCACATCAGTGTTCAACTGGTTCTTATAAATGTCTATTCATATGATGGTTTGTGTGTGTCATCTGAAAACAAAATACCATTTTGAGAAGAAATAATATTGTTTTGAATGTAAAATGTCATTTTAGTGTGTTTTGGCCATTGTGTGTGTGCTTTTTGATTTTGTGTGTAGAGTTCTGAGAGTATGAGGCATGCTTTCAGAAAATGTGTGTAAAGAATCGAGAAAAACTGTAATGCTCACGATAGCCTGTACACCTGTACTTGGTTCACTGTCATCAACTTCAGTTTTGGCAGGGCTGCTCAAACTATTCTCTTCTTAGTCCACATTTCTCTTCTCATTTTTTAGGAGAACGCGTTTGTAGTGTTTTTGAAGCTTTTATTTTACCTCATCAAGTCAAGTCTGTGTTTAGCATTGTTAATTCTTAAATTTAACAGAAATTACTAAATCTATGTATAGCTTACTAACCTAGTCTTGTTGTACATTCAATATCTTTTAAGGCTCAGAATGTCCCATTAGCACTGCTCTAGGATCACTGACACTATCTATTCATATACATATAGATATTTGTACTGTGTTGGGGACACATGGGGACATTTGGACAATAATTTTAATTTATGAGCTATTAAACTCCAAATATTCCTTCATTCAGCGCAGCAGCAAATGCAGCACTTAGACATAAACTGTGCCACCTTTGTGACAAATTCCTCTCACTGAGCTGTAGAAAGATATTTTGTATTCACTGCCTCACTGCTTTCTGCAGTCCTTAGTGTTCAGTGACAATCCGATAATCATTCTCAACACTGAGCATCTGTGATGTGCCGTGTGGTTCAATCTTTGTGTTTTGTTGAGAACTTGAAGTACGACGTTTAGCCAGAGTTGTGAGCTTCTTTCTCTCGGCTTTCATATCCTTCACAACCACCCTCTGGAGGCTTTCAGTCGCTTTGCTGAGGCTCCAGTTGTTTCTATTGTCACCTAAGCTCCTGTGCTCCACACTAACAAGCAGCCAGCGGTCCAGGTCGAGTCCAAATGAGCGATGGCCGTACAAGCTACAATACTGTCAAGCCTCCAGAATATGAGAGAAAATAAGCTCCAGGTCGTTTGTGCAGAAATATTTTCCCCCTTCCCTTTTTTCCGTTTCAAGAAATGATACATAACGCTCCTGAAAAAGAATGCGTATAGGTAATAGTGACAGCAGTGACTGTAACTGAGCATCATCGACTTCATCATGATGATGATAACGGTGATGCTTGTTGGCGTTGGTGTCTCTGATGACTCACTCACTTTTTTTTATCTTTGTTGCGTCCTGAGATGACGTAGGCGTTTAACACTATCAACTGAAAACTCACCAGAAGTGTTAGAGACAGGTTGTTTGCAAAATACCTGCTATTATTTATTTATTCATTATTTTAGCATTGTGTCAGAGCGAATGAAAGGAAAACGGGCAGCAGCAGAGAGACAGACCGACGTGGTAGAAGACATGCTGGCCAGGGGCTCGGTGTCACAGTGAGGCAGATCGCGACAGCTAATCCATTTCACCTGTGATTGTAACAACGAATGAATGTGAACAGGCCAATGTGTGTGTGTGTGTGTGTGTGTGTGTGTGTGTGTGTGTGTGTGTGTGTGTGTTTGATCAGTCTCATACTAAACAGCCACTGGAAAGAGGGTGAATCTGTCTCTGTCTTCACCTCTCTTCTCCTTCTTCTTCCCTGTTTCTCCTTCTGTCACAGAGACTGATGGTCCGCGTACCTCCGGCAGTGAAAGCATTGCCACATTCCCTCGCCACCCAGAGGACCCCGGGGCAGAAGGGGTAAAAAATGGCCACTCGACATGCATTATGGCATGCTGACATGTTTAGAGGGGATGCTCTGATTAACAATGAGGGCAGCTGACTCTCACACACCAGGCTGCCCAGACTGAGCAGGGAAAAGTGCAAACACACCACTGGCAACACACAGCGGCACGCACCGCAGCCTCTGGTCCAACATGCTCGCAAACTAGCATTACACAACATGGGGAGACGGGGAGGTTGCTTTTGCGTGGACATTTCACACTGTAGATCAATACTAGAGAGAGATGAAACTTAAAATAAGAAACAAACAGAGATCCAACCCAAATTCTGCATAATATGAAATATTGATGCAGCTTTCAAAAACTTATCTCTGACTGTCATTGTATTATATTCTTTATCGAGGGCGAACCTGATATACTTACCACTGCCCCGGCCTGCACAGTGCTTCCCCGTGAAGATGAAGAGCATGAGAGCGTAGAAGTGCCTGAATATGTGAAAAAGAGCGAGTGAAAACAAATCAAACATGAAATTAGGGGAAATATGGATTTTTATGTTTTTCCTTTTTATGTTTGCATTTGCAAACATGCAGTACGGTGCAGAATGGTGGCTACAGAATTTTCTTTTAATGTGAAAGGCTGACTGTCATGGCTGCCATCAGACATGGTCCTGCCCCCTGGCTGTGTTTGAAAAGTGGATTGTTTATATTTTAGGATTAATGATGCATCTCCATATCAAGAGAAAGACCCCCCCCCTTTTCATCACAATCAATGACAGTGCTTTGCAGAGGTGGATTTCATCGTTCGATGTCGAGATTCAGTTCCCATCGACCAGTTAGGGTCGTTCATTTCGCTTGTTCGTTTGTTTGTTCAGTCACGTTTCCGGTACAACGTCATTTAGCGGTGAATCATGTAATGCACAGTTCTCAGCTCCTCGTTCTCAAACGATCGTGCTAGCGGTCAACACTGTAGTTCATGCAACTTCATGATTATGTGTACTTTTAGGCAACACAACAGTGGATAATGTGTAGATTCACCTTGACATTAACATGACAAGTATTGAAGGTAAGCCAGGGGTGACTGACTGACTGAATGAGAACGATGAGCTACGAACGAAATGAAATGTTTTTTTTCATGGAAACGGTTGCTATGCTTTCCTGTTTCTCATCGGCTAAAATTCGACGACAGTGTCCTAGACTCAGCATATGATTGGCTGGCTCTCAGTCCTCTTCACCACTCTGATAACAACGCAGTGACTAGTCTGTGAGAATGAAAGAACGAACGAGAGAGAAGTGAAACGTGGAATCAGGTCAGTTCTTTCGCGTTAAAGAGTCGTTCCTTCGAACTGATTCATTCGCAAACGATCGATTTTAAGTGCTTTGCAGTTAGTGTGTATCAGCTGGTCTTCATGTATGCTTCCCTCTGGTGAAATTCAACACTGAAATTCAACAAACTTCCTCACTTTGTTTTCATTTAAAATACACGTCACAACAGACAACATTGAAATAAATAGTTTCGTTTTTTAGTTTTTAATCAAACTTTGACATTGTAAATATATACATATAAATAAGTATTTCACATTCTTTGTTTTCTTTGTTTTGATTTCGGTATTTAAAATCCTCGACAGTGTGTGTACATTATTCTATGTAATTGCTGGTTTTATTCAGGGTAAACATTTTATCTTTCAAGGAGAAAGTTTAGTGAGATCACTAAAATACTCAACACCACACTTTGACTGTAAAAACACAATGGTTTGTGTTTTGAACTGAAAACTGTGTCTGGGTCGTCGCAGAACCTCGGTGGTTTGATCCCTGAATCTCCCGCCTGCATGTAGATATCTTTAGGCGAAACACTCAACCAGTATCACTGATGACTGTTCTGTTGGCGTGTGAATGCTATGGATAGTCGAACAAGGAGACCTACAGTAGCTTCCATGGCAGCCTCTGCCATCAGCGCATGGATGTGTGTATGAATGGGCGACTCAATGGTTGCAAAAAGAGGTCCAATTGTATAGAAGTCAAGATAAAATGACTCTTCTGATTTGATTTATTTCCTCAGTAGATTGTTTCTTAATAAGTTTATGGTCATAATTTTTAGTTTCAGGTCTTCTTCAATACATCATGATGTTAATTGTGAAATTCATGGTCCATTCATGGTTAAATAACGCAAAACAGATAAAAAAAAAAGAGCTTGTAATGCTTCAGGGTGTGGCTACCTTGGGTTTGGTAAGTCACAGATGCATCCCTTGCTCCTCCCCAGCAGCGCTACTCCTGATCTTGTGAATGCCCGGCCCCTTCACCAGTGGCCCCCTTCCCCTAGTGAGTTGCGCAAACATAAGTTGCTTCTCAGTAATGAGTACTGTATGCATAACATGCTTCGATCTGACATTTCACCATGAGGCACTATTTGTTTAAAGCAAATAAATAATGAAAACAAATTAAAAAAAAAGAAAAAGGAATGCATTGCCAGTCGGACAATTTTGACTGTCCGTCAAAGCCTGTGCAGCGGTGCACAATATCTAGTGAACAGCATTGTGGTGAGTTGCTGCTCCGTAGGAACCAGCTAAAAAGATTTGCTGTGTGGCACAGGACATTTTGTTGGTTGTTTCTTGGAAAGAATTTGACATGAAAACTAACGACATTTCTGAATTATTTCAGTCACAACTTAACTATTAAAACATTTGACTTCAGACGTTTGAATTGCAGCTTCATTAAATCGACCCAAATGACGGTGAATCGTACCATCCTACAAATGTGTTTTTGTGACAAATGATACATCTACAAAAATACTGAAACGTCTGAGAGGAGAGGTTCACAACTAGCACATACACCTGGTTACAAATAGAGCAACTCACATGCATGGGAATGTTAAGTAAGAACAGAACATGATGCCCCGCAGAGTTGCGTAACCAACACAGTGCAGGCCACTCAATCAACAGGATCAATACCTATCCAATTAACGTAATGCTGATGAATAAATGGCCACTGCTGATCGCCTGGCTAGATTAGGTTTTTCTTCTTCTCGCCAGCGATATCATCACTCTATCAGGGGCTCTACTTTGATCCCAGTGCACGATACTGTGTATTCTGTTACCTGTAATGAGAAGGAGAGCAGTGTATCTGAGTGAGAACTTGAGAGCTTAATAGAGTCAGCGAGGATCGGTTTTCCAGCTGCCCGGCTACTGTTTCTGCCGTCTGTTCGTAGGAAAAATACGTCAAGGGTCATATCAGGGCATAGAAGAGGAAAAACTGTCCTTGTAACCTCTGACCAAATGTCTGATGAGGTGCATGTCATTTGAGGGCTTTGAGAGACATTTCTGCTCAAAGGTGCCAGGATTAAAAGTACTGCGAAAACTTTGAGGTGCTGCTGTACAGAAATCACATTTGCAAGCCGTCATGATTACATGAAACGGACCTCCCAACCGTCCAGATTTGATTTGTTATGATCCAAGCAGTCTGGAATCGAGCAGCAACACTGTCTGTAATACTGATCCAGGATTTGATGAACAGGTCAAGACTTTTTTCTCAGCTTTGCCTTCTTTAGCCGAGGAATCCAAAATGAAATCCTTCATCTCACTTGGCAAAAGCACAGAAACGTCTTTTTATTTATCTATCTTTAAATCTCCTCTTTTGGGCGACGGCAGCTCCCTGCCTCAGTAAGAGGCTTCTCACGCCAAGAGCTTCTCACGTCTTTAAGCTCGTATAAAATGCAGCAGCAAAGCTTTCAGCCAAATGCCGAGACACAAATTGAGTGTTGGGAGTGTTTTTCCAGGGGTTGCTTGATAGTTTTGGACCACTCTTCTTAAAGATACCTGGCCTCTAAGATGGATAGAGGGAGCGGAGGATGGGTTTCTTATTTTTTTGAATTGGAGACTGAAATAAACCGGTCAGCACCACTTTGCACTTCATACAGCAGAAGTTTAAATCAGCAATTATTTTAATCAGTTTAAGTGTTTGTGAGCGATAATGGCTACATCCAGAAGAAGAGGAATATACACATGTAACATTTGGATCTTAAAATAGACGATGAAAAGAAGAAAGTCAAATTAATGACAGAGATGGACACACTGAGAAGACCGAGGAAGCAGTCATTGCTGCCCACCTGGTAGCCTGCAGTCTGCTGCATAGGATTCCTTTAATGCTGAAAGGGATTTGAAGTCAGTAGGGAGCCTTGTTGATAAGCTGTGAACCTGCTTTGAATATGAATTATTTCACCCTGAGCAGCGCGCACAATGCTGCCTCGTTTGGACTGATTTAGCCCACTGAAGGTTGTGCCGTGTCGAATATCTTTACATTAACAGGACCAATTTGGATTCTGTAACTCAGCCATCACTCACCATTATAAAGAGCACGGTTACTAATAATTATTTATAGGAAGGCTGCCATTGTTGCTCCAGCACCTACTCCAGTTGTATCCAGTTTGTACACAGCAATAAATGCCGTACTCTCTAGATTAAAACATTAAAGGTGCATCATGTTGCTCTTTGTCTATTATATATATATCATTCAAAGGTGGACCGATCCGGTTATAGTATTATCCACAAAAAAGTAAGATAGCTTAAAACAACATTATGTGGAAATCCTTTTTTTGTGCGGTTTGGCGCCCCCCACAGTTTCTGAGCGCAGCACTTCTGTCGTAAATATAAATCCCAGCTCTGTAACAGTTTGTGGGCTGTAATGTAGGTGCTGACTACAAAAAAAACTCATTACGTCATAACAATGTGATGTGTTGAAAACTTGTATGTTGAAGTAAACATGTATGTAACACTGTAATCCTACCCTCTCACTGAAGCTACATAGTGCAGAAACAAGTGATAGAGGGACGGAGCGGCTGAGACAGAGACACCATTCAGCCTATTACAAGATGCTGTACCATCAGAATGACTTTTGGTTTAAGGTAAACGAGTTGAATAATGTTGCTTTATGGTGCAGGAATCAAGAATGATTTTTTTTTTTTGAATCATGACGCACGGAATTTTATTTTTTTTTTTTATTGTGGATGGTTGATGTAGTCTCTTAATTCAGTGCTGACATACAGAAACTGCTGGCTAAGCCAAATCCCATTATAAAAAATCCTAACATTAACCTTTCAAAGCCAGTAAAAGAGAGAAGCGTGGGGTGAGTGGGAGTTATGAGTCTGCTGCTTGAGTCAGCATTCTTCCCCAGTCAAATCGTTTCTCATTTGCGCTTTGGAGGGATTTTTGCCGGTTTGGGTATTATGGCATTCACAGAAAAACAGCATTACTGTACTGTTAACATTCTGACCCTGGCATGCGAACTAGAATGACTTTAAATATGATAGTGAAATCAGCCCTCCCCTCCTGCTATACTAAACTCTTGGACGTGTCAGACTAAAGGAGAGGAACACAACTGATATCCATCTGAACACCTGTAGAAAGTCCCTTTTTATTATTAAAGGACAGTTTCACGATTATACAAGTCCCTCTCAAACTGTAGTCATGTGCCCATATGAACACTGAAGCAGGAGTTGCATACTGTAATCATTGCTAGTGTTCATACTGGCCATTAATTAATAGGGCTCCTAAGTTAGAAAGTTACAGTCTTCTGAGTTCTGTTTTTCTTATGGTATGTGCACAATGTAGGTAGGTAGGTACATTTTGATATTTTTCACTCACACCTAGATAACCACCGTCTCCTCCTCAGTAGAGAGCTGCTCAGTCCCAGAACATTTTGAGACATCTTGATTATGACAGCACAGCTAGTGAACGGCTAATAAGTTCAGAAATCGGCTTGTAACATTAATATTACGAGAACATCGATGTTCAGGCTCTGCATCAGTATAAATGTACTATGAATCAATTGAAGGGCTATTTTAAAGTTCACTGACTGAGGCTTAGCTTAGCTGCTAATTTTGCACCGCATCTCCAGATCTCATTCAAGGTTGAAGTTTTGAGCGAGACTTGTCACGTAACTTTATTGAGAGTTATATTTAAGCCCACCGCCTCGTTTGCCATTAGATCCATGCTTGAGAAGGATAAACAAAAGCAACGTGTCCGACAATGCTGGTTAACAGTGCCCCAGTAAGTCTAGAGTTTGGAAGACATTTGGATTTTAAAAGAAAGAAGAGAAACATGACAAAAGTCTGGTCGTTTGTGAGGTCTGTTTAACAGAGATTAGGTTCACCAGTAGCCCCATGGAAACATTCACCTGGAAAGACGGAGACGGAATGGTGAAACATATGTAGGCAACGAGAAGTAATTATGTGGATGTGGATATCAGACATCACTTCATATTCCCCCCCCCCTTACTGCCAAAGTGAGGCGCACTGTGTGGGACAGTTTATACTCACAATGTGAAAATGTTTGTTCAAATGTTGTTCTTTTTTGTCTGTCTACTGCAAAGGTCATAATCACAGGCATGGTTAGCAACAAGCAGTGAGGAGGCAACACTACTGATGTTGACATTAATGACAGTGCTACTAGTCAATATCCTCATATAATTAGAATTCACATTTGACTTCCATTTTGTCCCCCATGCCACTGAGTAGCAAAAATTAGGTAAAACTTAATCAAAGACCAGGGAACCCCAAATAACCCCTGACACTGTTATAGAAATAGCTTATTTTGATTCATAAAGGTAAAATGAATGACTACATGAAACGATGTTAAGAACTGCATTAAACTGCACTGAATCACACTGAATCTTCCTGCAGTAAAAATTCTCCTGAATCCTATCTGACCGTATCCAGATGCAGAAGGGATCGTCTTATAAAGGAGAGATGCCCCCCCCTAAAATCAGATCAGGAGTTTTGTCCCACACCACCTACATAAGAAGCACTAAAGGAAGGGTTCTCCTTATGGCCAGTATGGAAAGGAGGAACCATTACAGCAAGAAAAACTTTGTCAGTGTTCATAATTGTACATGACTATTGTTAAAAGATATTGATCTTACAGTTTTTCTTTATTGTTTACACACAAAAATTGGTACTTGAGACACAATGACCACAACATGTAACTAATGCACCAACCCCCTGAACCAATTCTGCGAAACTACAAGCACAATTCCTGCTTTACACTCAAATTGCAGTTTTGAAACACACTTTTTTCAAAACACTACACACAATTCTCTGCATTTGGCACAATTTTCATAAAGAAAATCTCTTGTTTTCACAAGGAACACACTGTCATTCAAAATTCTAAAGTCATTTGCCCTACTATGCACACTGAGTCATCACATGGGCAAACACCTGTCACACAGTTTTACAATTAGCAATCAGAGCTTTAGCATAAAAGGCCAACAGGTGAGCTCTTCTGTTTTGGAGCAATGGATGCCAACATTGGAAACAGAGCCAGAGGAGTCAGAGTAAGAGGAGGAGGATGGGGAGGACGGGGAGGACGGGGACGAGGACGAGGATGAGGACGAGGACGCGGACGCGGACGAGGAAGGCCAAGGACCGTAATCTCTGATGAGATCCGAGCCACTTTGGTTGACCATGTGGTCAACCATGGTCTAACAATGAGGGAGGCTGGGCAAAGAGTACAGCCAAATGTGAGCAGGTACACTGTAGCATCCATCATCCGGACTTTCCGAAATGAGAATAGGTAAGAAATTTACTCCCACTAGAAAATTGCAGTACTGCATATCAATACAGTACTCAATGAGTACAGTAGTACAGTATTGCCTGTGGACTGTTCTGTTGACTGTAAAAATAAAGTATGTTTCAAGTATTTGGGAAATGTACTCCTACTTTGTATTCCTACACAGTATTTACAGTATTTTACTATTTGTATTGCAGAACTGAAAGATTACCAACACAAGGTGGTCGGGAACGTCTTCTGTCTCCTGAACAGGAAACTGAAATCCTGAACATGGTCCTAGAAAATAACGCCATAACATTACGGCAAATACAAAGAAAAATAATAGAAAACAATGAGATATTTCAAAATATTGATAGTGTAAGCTTATCAACACTGGACCGTGTCTTGCACAGAAATAATCTGAGGATGAAGCAGGTCTACAGGGTGCCATTTGAACGCAATTCAGAAAGAGTCAAAGAATTGCGATATAACTATGTGCAAGTGAGTCCTATACAATCCCACAATTGATGCATACTCTCAACACTGTATTAAATATACATATTTCAGTATTGTAATCATAATGATTGTGCTTTACAATTGTGACCACTCCATGTCTATTTCTGATATTGTCATGTGTGTTTCAGAGAGTCCTTGAGCTAGAGGTGGCTGCAGTGGAGCACCAGTTCATCTTTATTGATGAGGCTGGATTCAACCTCACGAAGAGACGAAGGAGGGGAAGGAATGTCATCGGCCGGCGTGCCATTGTGGAAGTTCCTGGGCAGCGTGGAGAGAACATCACAATGTGTGCAGCCATTACCCACCACGGCGTCATCCATCACCATGCTACTCTTGGTCCCTACAACACCGCCCATCTGATCACGTTCCTGGACACCCTACACAACATACTCATTCCACCAGATCAGATAGATGGCCCAGAGCAGCTCAGGTATGTTGTCATTTGGGACAATGTAAGTTTCCACCGGGCTGCTCTGGTTCGTAACTGGTTCACTGCCCACCCACGCTTCTTTGTTGTCTTTCTCCCTCCATATTCTCCATTCCTCAATCCAATTGAGGAATTTTTTTCTGCTTGGAGATGGAAAGTTTATGACAGAAATCCACAAATGCATATACCCCTTCAGCAAGCAATGGAAGAAGCATGTGGAGATATAGCAGTCGATGCTCTTCATGGCTGGATTCGCCATGCTAGACGATATTTCCCCAGATGCTTGGCCAGGGAAAACATTGCTTGTGAGGTGGATGAGGTGCTGTGGCCAGACAGAAGCAGAAGAGAGGATGCAGCATAGTTTTGTTTTGTTTGTTTTGTTTTGTTTTTCACAGTTACTGAGTAAATTCCTCTGTTTTGTATGTAGACTACTGTATGTGGAACTTTGTGTTGGTTGGGATGTACACTGTGTACATTTTTTTTGGGGGGGGGTGGGGGGGGGGTGGGGGGAATAAAATATATTTGTTACAGAGTATTTGTATGTCCTGAGTATAAAAACAATATTCTCAAATATTTTACAACACACTCATGTATAAGTTTAACACTGAACAAAAAAAAAGCCTAAGTCATTGATCAATGAAGAAGTGTTTTCCATTCATCATAGTGTTTTACATTGAGCACATCAATGTTCAACTGGTTCTTATAAATATCTATTCATATGATGGATTTAGTGTGTCATTTGAAAACAAAATACCATTTTGAAAAGAAATTACATTGTTTTTAATGTAAAGTTCCATTTAGCAGGAGAATTGAGGGGTTTTGCCCATTGTGTGTGTGATTTTTGATTTGTGTGTAGAGTTCTGAGAGTAAGAGGTATGCTTTCAGAAAATGTGTGTAAACAATCGTGAAAAATATATACTTTATTTTATAAATAGCATCTCAGTAACAAAGAAATTAGTATCAGTCTTGGACGAAGATATCAGCCAAAGTCAAAAAAACAAAACTACAGCTGAGTCTTTGACTGTGTCCAAGGAGTAGAATAGCTGGTTCAATGCAAATAAAATAATATCCAAAAGGTGTTTAAGGTATTTAGAGCAGGTACTGAAGTAGCGTTAAAAGAAATGAAAAAAGTAGTACCCTTTATAAGAAATTAATTATTTAACTTTTCAAAATGAACTTCACTTCTCTGAAGTTTCTAAACCCTCACAAAGAAAATAGTGCTCATGAGGCCTTTGAGTTTGATATGACTATAAAAAACATTAAACACAAAAAACAACAGGACAAAGTAATAAATCTTCTCCTCCATTTCTCCATCTCCCTCCCTCGATATTCTAAGATCTTCAGCTGTTCCTCCAAATTAATGATTTTAGCAGCCATGGTGTGGTCCTTCCACAGCTTGATTCTCATCAGGATGCAGAGGCCAGCAGTCCCTAGGCACACCAGTCTCATTGCTGTTTCTATACCGACACTGTGGTCCTTCAGGATTAGTCCAAAACAGGCCAAAGCCACTCCCACTTTCAGGAGCCACCACAGCCACCTCAGAAGGAAGGTGGCCAATCGAAAGGTAATGGCGATCACCCCGTAGCAAATGTGGAGCAGAAGAATCCACTGAGCAACAAAGACGACACCTTCTGGCGTCACTGTGTTGATAGGAAGATCGACTGTGGAGACGTGGGAGATGTTTATATTATTAGCTGGAATCATACGTGGAAATGAATGGGAGTGGGGTGATGTTAAGGTTGGTGTGGACCCCAACCCACACCTTCCTGGGAAACACAGAAACATGTCCCCCTATATCATGGTGTAACAGTTGGTAAAAGTGAAGCAGTCTCTGGGAGTGTGTTTGTAGTGGTGGCTAACCTAAGTAGCTCCTTTTTTTAAAAAAAGATGCGGGTCCATATACTGTATAATATTATATATCAAATAATTATACTATATTGTACCAATAATACATAGCATATTTCCAATATCTGGGTCACTGGCATATTTTTAATGGTAGGTGATCAAAAGTTGATTTACAAGAAAGGGAAGTATAATGTACATGACACTTTGAACTGCAACTGTTATGACACATGGCCTGGCATGAATAATTTTCTAATGAATTATAAAATCTCTTTACCTTGTATTCCAGCAGCCTGCAGGAAGTGGTTGACATGTTCTAAGAGCCCGTTCAGACCGCTGGCCAAACCTCCTGCCACAGCATCCTGAGTCTGAGAGAAAACCTGGTGGACAATCTGGTGAGGATGATATGTAAACCTGAATTGGAGAAGTTGCCTCATACATACTGTGAGAGGCCGTCCAGCCTTTTATCTATTTGCACAGTAGAACAAAGCAGCAGAAACACAGCAACGAAGTAAGAAGAAGCAGATTTTACAAGCAAATAAAATAGTCCTGTAGGCTTAATCCTTAATAAATGAACATAGGATTACCAGATTACACTGAACCCTAACAGGAAGTAGCTCATTATTCCTCACATCTGAAAATAATCAACAAAATAACCACAGAGGATTTACCCAGACTGACAATAGACCTTTTAAAATTAAAATTGTGGCGTATAATTTGATTTTATAAATAATTTCATCAAAAACTCACATTTCCATCCCTCACGTGTGTCATGTAGAGCACCCTCTGCTTGTCCTCAAATAAGTTGACCAGTGCAATAATGATCAAAAGAATTATGAAGAAGACAACTTGCCAGAAACTAGGACCAGAATCTACCGGTTTAGATGAGACTGTGTGAGGACGTGCAGCCATCTCAGGACGTACACCTTTTTCAGGACGTATGGCCGCATTAGAAGCCATTATAGTTATCAGTTTTGAAAACAGACGTACAACAAGATATTCTTTTCAGTATGACTGAAAGGTTGAGTGAAAAGTTTTCGTCAAAGATCACGGTCCACAAAGAAGGGGCATGCCACTATTACACAACACTCAGTGACTCATTCAGACCGATATATCTGCAGGCCAATATTATTAATCCATATAGGCTTTTCACAGAAATTCAACTTTAATAGCCTGTATTTCTCACCATACATTGTGTGTGTCAGTCAGATTACACACAACAATAATTAGTGACTCTCAACAGGCCTGTTTTATTTAAGATTTGTCACGTCAGACCACAGACAGGTACAAAACATCTGTTAACTCTATCAGCTGTATCGGTCTGTGAGCACTTTCAGATGGAAAGCCATAACTTTCCACCTGACATGCAGCAGCAAGTCTAAGTGAGTAAGATGTTTAGCGTGTTAGACAAGCTGTCAGCTGACTCAGCTGAGTGGACATAAAGTTGTCCTGTGAGACGCTATATGAGGCTAGATATCTAGGTCAAACGGACTGCATAAACAAGGTGACAACGTGGGTGACTGATAACATCTCCTTTGTTTATTATTTTATTAGCCATGCTAGCCACAGCTGTCAGTTGGCCAGTGGGTCGGTCCAACAATTTGGTCTAGACCTTCGATAAGTGTGGGTCATGCAGGTGGGCGAAAGGGCGTTTAAGATAAAAAAATTCATTGATTGTTTTTATTTTGTATTTAAGTTTGAAATTACTGTGAATACGTTGGATTAAATTGTCCTGTTGTTTCTTTACAAAACTAATGTCATTCCGATCAGCCTCAGCTTTACGTTGTGTGTTAATTAGTTTTTAACTTTTATATCTACATGCTCGCATTCTCTTTGTGAGCACATTAGCATGTACCTCAAGCACAGCCTTACAGTAACTGTCGTGCCCTCATCTGGGTATTAGTCTTTGTGAACGTTTCTCCACATCATCAGATTGCTCATAAATAACCAGGATACAAGGCATATTATGTTTGTTTTAAACTGCTGCACAAGACCAAATTGAATGAATACAAGTTAAACATGGCACGTTGTGTGTTTCCAAAGTTGAATTTGTTTCAACTTTTCCCTGCAGGCGGCTGTGTTTTTTTTCAGCCTTAACACACTACCTCCATTCAAATGAGGCCTGGTGTTTTTGACACAATGCCTGGTTTTGTCTGAATGAGGTTTTAGAAAGCAACCTCTCATGTGATAACTAGACAGAATCTGGAAAACCTCAATGATGCAGCTCTACGTGACTTGTAGAGAACACTACCGTATCTGTTGTTATAAAAATCCCAGATGCAGACTTTGTTTTAAATTATCAATGTTTTTGATTAATTGTTGATTAACATGCTCCTTCTAAGAAACTCAGTGTAAAAGCCAGGCCCAGTCCATGGTCACTGCAGATGAAACTGATATTTATAATTCTAGAAACAGAGCTTGGACTCAAGGCCCCCAAACCCCTCCCATCGCCTTGTGTTAAAAATTGCTGTACTACCACCTACACTTTTTCACCAGCTCCTTTAATGATCCGAATACATTTTGTAAGGTTGTTTAATCAGTTTTGAAAATTAATAGCTCCTTTCCAACTCCCACTGGCAATAGGCACAGACAGTCCATTCACAGACTGTGAGGACATTTGCACTGCTTTTAATAGTCAATTTCCTGCAGCTGGGCATCTTTTTGATAATGTTATCAGTTAACTGAATCATACCCTCAAACCACAGGCTGAACTAAAGGGCAATGTTTCCTCACAAAGCTTTAGTTTGTCCTCCATTAATCTTAGTCTTACTATTTTTAGTATCGATACTAGGAAATGAAATGGTGCTCATAATTTGAATGCTCTTTTTCTTAAACTTTACTCCCCATGGCCTGGTCAACAGCTTATGTTCTTCGTTTGGTGACAACGTCTATGTCAATATTCATCACCCTCTCTCCAGATTGAGTTATTTGGCTAAAATCTTGGTGTCCTTGGTAAATTATAAGATCAGGATCTACATCCCTTTGTTTTCTGTACTCTCTCCTTGTCAGTCTCGAAAAAGACCTATGCATAGTTCCGCCGCTGCAGCATTCAGGGTTTTAAATTTCTTTGCACTATCCCTGGATCACTAAATGTCTTGTGTTGCTCTGTCTGCAGACTTGTCTAAAGCATTAGATACCGTTGAACATTCTTTTAGACATTGATAATGGTACTCCACAAGGTTCATTGTTTGGACCAGCATTGTTCTCAGTTTACATAATGATATTGGCCCCTCTACAAAATCCGGTAAATGTAATCTTTATGCAGATGATACAGTTTTATATGGCACTGCAACTTTTGGACAGAATTAGCCATAGAACATTCTCACGCGGCAGCCATTTTCCCCAGACATCGCGCTCAGGATGGGAAGCTCAAGTGTCATGCTGCCATTTTCCAGATTGCAAGTCCAAAGAGCAACCAAAAAGACAATGGATGGTGGAAATCTGGAGGGACATTTGGCCATATTTTAAGATAAAACATAACTGCTAATCCACTTAGCTTCAGTCAGACACATTGATAGTGTTACACAATACAATAGGAAAGGCGTAAATTAGTTAATTTGCTGATCAGCTGGAAAATGGTGAAATGATATCACTTTGTAATATTCATTATGTTTATATCTGGTCCCGGGGCATATTGACTGTCTACAATGTTCATCTGATTCACTCTAACTCCAACTACATAACCATAAGTTAGTGCTAAAGACACTAAATGTGTGCTTTTCACTAAGGCTATCCATTCTGAATTTTAACATTCACTCAGGAAATGGCATATGCTTCGGTAGTGTGCCTCAGTACTGCTAAATTGACAACTATACTTGATTTTCTGTACAGAAATTAAAATCACGTCTCTAAACATCAGACAACCTAAAGTACCTGCCACTGTCATCTTTATCAAGAGGCTGGCTGGCCATGTGTTGACTGTGAGATGGCACCAACATTGTTTTTTATTAAATTATTTATTCATCTATAAAGCCACCCATACAGATGCTTCCACCACATAGTTCATAGGGTCAGATAGGTTGTTGCTCCACAGTCCATTAATCAGAACTGAATTAGGAATCATCCTTGCCTTGTATGTGGAATAATCTGCTGTGAGAGGAGCTTTTAACATCTTTGAAAGAATGTTGATCTGCCTGTTTATCTATTAAAGGGAAGCCCATTAAATACAGATGGCCAGTTATGCTGTCTTTTAGCTATTTGTCAAGGTCATCAGGGCGAACTTGTGTTAAAAGGTGATTATGTGAGTCCAGTCTCAACTACGGTGGGTTTGAGTGTGTGTGTGTACAAGATGAGTCTCAAGTAAACCAGAGCATTTGTGTTTGCCTTTAGATTTTCGGTCTACAGTTTCAGGCAACCTTGGATGTTCAATTATATGAAGAGTCAGCAAAATCATTCTAGGATTGCATGAAACTTGTTGTTGGGGACACTAATTGAATCAGACCTGATACAGATGCTGTCTCCCCGTATAAACCTGGTGTTTCATCGACCTGTCCCCTCCTTTTAATTCCACTCCTGTGTTCCCAGCTTTTCTCAGCCCTGTGTACCTTTTTCTCCACCTAAATGACTTCCCTCCCCGCCTCTACTAATCCATTCTGCTGAATCTGTCCCCTTCTCTGCTCTTTTTTGCGCTCCATTCCATCCTGGGCACCAAGTGCTAGTCTGTCTATTCACACCCTCCGCTGAGAGAGAGCAATTAACCTGATCAAAACTTCCTGGTGCTGAGATCAAACAAATCTCAGCAGGGGAGTGGAATAGGAGGACCAACAGAGAGACGAGACGCTGGGAAATCAGAGGCGTAGAGAGAGAGAGAGAGAGCGAGAGCGAGTCTTTGAAGTGAGAGGGAGCAAAAGTTGGACAGGACCATCTGGTGGGACCTTTGGGTGGCCGCGTCCATCGGTGTGAAAGTGCTTGTTCAAACAGTTTTTAAATAGCTGAATGACTCATTTCTCTTCTCCTGCACGCAGCTCACACCACTGCTCATCAGACCGCAGCACGCCGGCTGCTGCGATCTGATCTCAGCCCCTCTTGCCTGTGAGGGATTAAACTCTTAATCCGCCAGACTGAGGCTTGCTATTAGTACCGACAGGGCTGTGACTATCTTGGTGTTTTCTGCTGAATGTGTGTGTGCGTGTGTGTGTGTGTGTGTGTGTGTGTGTGTGTGTGTGTGTGTGCTGGTGAGACGGATGGTGGGCAGCTGCAGGTGTACTGTATAGATGTGTGTGAGATTAATAAAAAGCAATGAGGCAGGGACACAGAGGGGTGGTGCAACACATAAACAGGTTAGCTGGTTGAGCGTCGGAGGAGTCGGGCGCTCCCATATCCACCACCTGTGCAAAATCCAGACTGAGAAACCTCTGTGTGGCCGAGCGAGTGTGTCCTCAGTCGGTCTGCATTCGTGTGATAAAGCAGGAGAAAATGACAGACAGAATTTAAAAGGCGTACTGCATCACTGTCTCACCGAGGCAGATAGCAGGGCGCCCAATCTATTCAGCTGTGACTGAAGTGTCGTCTCTTTTGTGAGAAAAATAGCTGACTGAGAACTAATAGGCCAGCGTGTGTGATCAGTCTTATGTTGCATACACTAACTAGCCTGGGGCACATGCTGCACTGCAGGTTAATGACTAGTGATGGAGGGATTCAATAAGCTAGATGTCTCTGTTCTCAGCGCGCACACACACACACACACACACACACACACACACACACACACACACACACACACACACACACACACACACACACACACACATACACTCATGCAGACCCCCACCTCTTCAGTTTCCATCTCTGGCCTTGCTAATGTGTTGTCTGCTCCTTTAGCAGCCATAAGGGCCCGGACAAAGTGTTTGCTTGTTTTAGCAGTTCCCTCAGGCGCACGCAACCTAATGAGCTGCCTCTCAAGGACAAAGTGGGTGTGCACAGCCAGCATCGCAGATGAATCTGCAAGCACAATGATATTTTTCGTTTATTTTCTCTCTGAACTTTCACCTTGTGCAAATTTATTTCCAGTGTTGCAGCGGCGGGAATGATACAGCACGTGTTAATCTAGAACAGTTCGGGTTTTCAAAGGAAGGTACTGAGCTCTGTGGACTATTAACTTGTGACACAGCTATAAGTTTGGCCATCTGCTCTCTGTCACTTAGGTACAGTGTCACTGCCCTTTGCTCCCTCTGTGGGAGAGAGATCTCCTTTTGTATCTGTGGAATTAGTCTTTAGTTCTGTGTCATGCCCATGCTCGACCCGCATGGGATTACAAAAACGCAGCCATTGTACATAACATGCATTTTCAGGTTATAATATAATATGTACTGGTGAACGGGAGGCTGTGGGCGGGGTCCAAAATTTTGCAGCCAAGGTGCCTTCTTGAGTGACACCCATGTGTTAGATAAAACAAGATAAAGTCTAAGTATGACCCTTTGAATGTGTGTGTGTGTGTGTGTGTGTGTGTGTGTGTGTGTGTGTGTGTGTGTTGTGTGTGTGTGTGTGTGTGTGTGTGTGAGAAAATCATGGACATGAAAGACAAGTGTCAGTTCATCACGGCATCGCAAATCCAGTAAACAGTAACTGATACAGTCTACTTCTTTGGAAAAAGTCACCAGACTCCATGGAAAAAACATTCAATAAATAAACTTTGTGAAATGCTGTCTACAACACATTCTTTGGTATTTGGGCTTACTTTTTCATTCAGCAAATGTTAAACATGGAGATATTTATTCAATTCTACATATTTATGTGAAAACTGCTATAAGTCTTAAACCTATCCTGCTTGTTGTTGGTCCTCATCTGCAGGCTTTACACGTTTGGTTTGTACAACCAAGTCTTTGGCCATTAGATAATAAAAATAAAAATAAACTATATTCCATTTCTGTCTCAGCATTTCACAATCTTATTAAAAAGGACAAAATTAAATTAAACTCACTTGATATACCTCTAATGTGGTATAAGACCCAGATCTGATATTAAATTATAATTAGTGATTTATAGCGTTTTCTTAACAGATATAATGAAGCATTATGTTTCTTCTTTTCACACTGATTTCACAATGTTTGGACACTGAGTTGGCTCAGGTTCAGCTTATAGCGGAGGTGATTTGGGAGGTAACAGGCGCCCCCTGTTGCGCATGAAGCGATCGGGGCGACAGGAGACGCGGATGAGAGCATCTCCTCGGTGTCCTTGAATGTTCACATTATCCGAGTGAGAAGGCAGAGGTGTCGAGCCCTCGCTCCCTCTGCAGTCCTGCTGAAATGTCATCTTCCTCTAACAGGGAGCCCACCACTGCGCCTGCCTTCACACTTAGGCTCGAACTTGAACTTGGGTCCCGGGAATCTCCTGTGTTGCGCACCACGGTTCTGACTCCCCCCTCCCTCCCTCCTCCTCCTCCTCCTCGTCCCCTGCTCCTCCTCTCCTCCTGCAGCACCACTAATCGAGCCGTAACGGGACACTTTGAGCGCACCAGACCTTTTCCCCGCTCCCCGCCCGTGACACGCTCAGACACTCTGCGCGCCGTCCACCGGATGATGCGGACGACGGGGAGGTGCTCCTCTTATTACTGCAACATGGGGACCTGGGAGCTCGTTGACACCCCGATTTGGTGTTGAATGGTCGGAGGGACTGCGAGGCAACGAAGGGGATTTCACAGCGACCGTGCGGAGATGAGTGCGGGGCTCCGGACGGTAAGTCATAAGTTATCCTGCCGCCTTCAGGGGCTTGTGTTGTGTCAGTGAATATTCTTCTGAAGTTGTGATGCTGCGGCAGACACTTCACCTGAGCAGCGCCGGCGCTTCAGACAGACAGAAGCGTAAGACGGAAATTTAAGAGCCGAAATTGTGCCATTTTCATGAATGAATAAACTGTAATGTAAGGAACAACACTTGACTCTGACTTCAGGCGTCCCGCAATTTGTTTTTTCTCTTCATGAAAACACCCAAACGAGACTCTGATGAGATTTTAATTAATCGCCCAATTTCACCGAGCTTAATTGGAAGGTGTGGGCTGGAGAAGGGCGCGAAGTAGTTGCGGAACAATGTGTGTGCGGGCTCCGGCAAGTTGATGTGTGTGTGTGTGTGAGAGAGAGAGATAGATAGATGGATAAAAAGAGAGAGAGAGAGATAGATAGATGGATAAAGAGAGAGAGAGAGAGAGAGAGAGGGGAACTCGATCCATTTTAGACTCAGGTCCCTCCACCAGCTTCTGGCAAATGCAGCCACTGTTGACATTGTTCATGAATATGATAGAAGCTCCCTGATCCCAGGGGTCCCTGACTGAATGCTAATTGCAGTATGGCCCCGTCATCGACAAACGTCCATGTCCATAAACCCAAAAAATGAATTCAGAAAAGTATATTCAGAAAATTGTAAATCAGTATATATATGAGTAATAATCATTTTTTTTGTACATAAGCAACTTTTTGATTTAAGTTTCATTACAGTTTGATTTGGTTCGATTGTACTTTGTCTTTACAGTTAAAAAAAAATGCAACTAAACTCCCGACCGAGTTCATGAGTTTTATTGGTCCGTCATTCATGTCTGGCCGAGAACCAAACCATGTCGAGCGAAGCTGATAACAGCAGTGTCCTCCTGGAAACACCTCCTCCTGCTAACTCTACACTAAGAATCACCAGCCGCAACCACAGGGAATACAAATTGATTAATACATACTTCGTCACTCTCCTCCTCCTGTGAGGTGGAAATGAAACAAGAGCAATTGTGACAGAAGTGATTTATTGGTTCCTCCAGTACAGGATCCTATCCTCCTGGATCTGAATTAGTGATGCATGATGGTGCGGTCCAGTGCTTCAAACTGTCTGCCCTGTCCAGCCACATGTTCAATAAGGCTGTGGTTACTGTAGATAGACTCTGAGTAGCATGCTGATGATAATCTGATGCTATGAAGGCTGCTGGGAACAAAATATGAAGTGACTGTAGGTCTGTATTAGTCTTACAGGACACTGACTGTGCTCACCGTCAGTGTGGTGACTCAGTGACCGGTGAGTGACGAGTGTGTGTAGAGATATTTGCACCTACTCGTGTGCTCAGACCTCGGTAGAAAGGTCTGGACCGGCCATGTCATGTGTAGAAAATGTATTACAGCTTCTTAGTCCCAACAAAAGCTGGCAGGAGAAAATGAGCTGGGCAGCCACACAATTGGAAGTCAGCTTTAGTCTACAGTTAGTAGCTAGATACAAGAAGCAACCGCACAATGAGTGTCAAAGGACTGTTCCAGCTGTTTCAACCTGCGAGCAACTGAAAGCCTCTTCTTTCATCATCTGGCACTATAACATCAGATACAAAATCCATCTCACACAGTGCCTTTACACAGTGGCGTTTTATCTCTAAAGGTCTGTCACTTGTAAAATGTGGAAATTCTGTTTATCAAAATACAACTTTGAATTATGCAATTATTAATAAGAATACAGTCAAAAAGGTGTTTCAGACATTTTTGAGCTGCACCCAATGGCGTGCTCAGGATTTTTAAAGTGAAACTCTTGCCAAAAAGCAGCCCAGGCTTTATTATGTGAATGTATATGAGTCAAACCTTCATGTAAAAGCATAATTACAACGAAAGAGGCACTTTTAAGATTTACCGTAGTTTCATTTTCGGCAAGCTAAGTTTCAATGGAGTGCAGGTGCACTCTTACGCTAGCATCAAAATCGCTATTTTGAAAACACTAAGAAGGCTTGACGCAACGTCATAACAGCAAGGAGAGTAATGGTGGACCTCCTACCCATTAGGTCACACTCGAGGATCAACACTTTTTGTCTGCCATAACGGCGGCGCGCCAGAGATTTAGCAGCTAATGTGAGTTATCCAAAATCCTTCTTTTTAGTAAACTCTTTATACAGAAACAATGTTCTCAATGCTCGTGTTCATGTGTAGAAACCCTGGTGATACTACGAGCAAAGTTTCATGTTGTGTCGAGCCTTCTTAGTGTTCTAAAAATAGCATTAAAGTGCCCCTGCACTCCATTGAAAATTAGCTTGCCCGAAAAAGAAACTACAGTAAATCTTAAAAGTGCCTCTTTCGTCGTAATTATGCATTTACACGAAGGTTCGACTCATATACAATCACAAATAAAGCCTGGGTTGCTTTTTGGTGAGAGTTTCATTTTAAGGGGAAATCTTACTGCAGCAAAAGCACAGGTGCAACTAAAAGCATTTATGATGGCGATCTGTAAGCAGCCGTTACTAAGCTAAGTCTTTACACCTGTGCTTTGGCTGCTATGAAGAAAAAAAAAACCTGTCAAATTGTCAGCTCTCAAACATCAACAGTTTTTTTCTTCCTCCCACTGCCTTTCTTTTTGACCCTCACTTCTAATGTTTGCATGCAGGTAGCATAATTGAGCGACTGCAGTTGGAAAAAAAAAGATGAACCGTGAGACAGTCAAAGTAAATAAATAACAAATACAGCAGGTTTAAATTACCTCGGTTACTGAAGGCTTTGATACACAGCACACCATTCTGGGCAACTGTGACAACTAATAGTGCCAATAAGTTTCAGGGCAATTGTGTTGCCAAGAAAAACATTTTGGACCCTGTGTTTCAGTGTCTGGTGCTCGGATGGCTGCCCATCTACGGCAGCCAATAACTCGCTCAGAGTGTGAATAACACATCAGACCTGAATGTTCTTTTCTACTGTCATTCCTAGGATTGTCCAACACCCGGGCTAAGTAAGCCAGCCGGGCCGTATTTATTGGATGTTGATTTCCATGTAAAATCCCTTGCTATATGCTTAAGTCCTCCACTGTCCACAGTGACCAGCCATTTCTAGCAGCAGAGCTGATGTGTCTGTCTGTCTTGTTTCCCACTGAAAGGAAGTGTAAGAGGGGGGTGGAGCCTTCAGCACTGCAGTCTCATTGAGGTGGTCTCTCTCCCACCCCCCCCTCACCATTTTCTGCCTTCACACCATCTCTTTCCTATTATTTGTTCATTTTTGCTCTATAGTGTGACAGCAGCTTAATGTCATCCCATCGTAGCTCCATTCTGACATTTTCTCTCTCTCTCTCTCTCCCTCTCTCAGTGCCTGCAAGATGCCACCACATGTCTAGGCCCTCCATGATCCTGCTGCGGCGACAGAGAGGATCCCCCTCAGTCCCCGGACACCCGAGCGCTACATATTTGGCTCCTTGACTCATCCAGCTCATCCTCTGCAGCTATGAGCCACTGATCAATGCTAACCCCTCTCTGTTTCGGCTTTTCCTTTCCCAGGCTCTCGCTTCAGACTGGGATTACCCACTGATCAAATGCTGAATCCTGATATGCCAACTTGTGGACCTCTGATGGCACTGTCAGAATTCACCCACATTCAGATGTGACAAAAGGTTTCCTTGCACACCTCATTCCTTCTGTTTTCTGGGCTTTTGCTTTGTTGGTTAGAAGCCAAAGCCATAGCTCGTCTGTCGCTGTGAAAAAACTCCTTGTTATGAGGTGTTCTAAGACCAAAAAGTCAGAGAGCTACAGCTGTGCTTATGCTCTGCTTGTCTACAATAGGCCTACGCTGTTGTGGGAAAGCTTTGTACAAGAGTTATCGTAAGTTGCTGGAGGCTGCGACACACTAGAGACTGCTGTATCCTGAGACTGAAAAGTCTAGCCTGGTGTGATCTGTAGACCTTTTCTGTGTTCGTCACCTGGTCTGAGCTGCCCAGTGAGGAGCAGCGTGCTTTCCAGATGCCGCCATGCCCATCATCAGCAATGCCAACCATGACTTCAGCAATCTGTCCGTCAGCGATGACAGCAGCCTTGACCGCATCTTCACAGAGATCCCCGAGACTGAGACCATCAAGGTATGATTGAGATGGTCACTAATAGGGGATCAAGTTGTAGACAACTATTTGTAGTCAAGTCACACATGTTTCAGATGCAGCTGGTTCTTGCATTGAAGGGTTTCACTGTTTATTCTCCAGGGTGTTCACTACCAGAGGGCTCAGTTCATCCGTCGGCCAGAGGACCTGTTGTCCGTCGACCACGCTCTGCTGGCAGTAATCAACGTTGGGGGAAACCGCTACACCTTCCCCTGGAGCACCCTAGAGCAATTCCCTCTCACACGACTCGGCCGCCTCTGTGGCTGCCGGTCACCCGAGGACATCGCCAGCATCTGTGACGACTATGACGAAGCCCGCAAGGAATTCTTCTTCGACCGCTCGCCTTCGGCCTTCAGGGTCATCCTCAACTTCCTTGCCGCCGGGAAACTGCGTCTGCTGCGGGAGATGTGCGTCCTTTCCCTGCACGACGAACTGACCTATTGGGGGGTGGAGATAACGTACATGGAGCGCTGCTGTAAGAGGAAGATGTACACCCGCATCGAGGAAGTGAATGAGCTGGAGCGGCGCGAGGAGGAGTGCAGGCAGAGGAACGCCATGCAGCGCGTGCCGGTGGAGGAGACGAGGTACCGAAAGGTGATGAACTGGCTGAGAGATATGGTGGAGAATCCACAGTCTGGCCTACCGGGGAAGATCTTTGCCTGCATGTCGGTGATCATGGTGGCGGTGACGGTCATCAGCTTGTGTATCAGCACCATGCCAGACCTCAGAGAGGAAGAGGAAAGGGTGAGTCAATCAGCGCGTCTGCATGTCGTAAATGTAGCCGTCAGCAGCACAGGACCCTGAACTGAAGTCAAACTCATTTCTAAATAATCAGTTATAATACTCAACCAGAAGAAGGCCCATGAATTTAACTTTTATAGTAAGCTGCCTGTCTGTCAGTGAGATTTATCTGAGTGGTGTGAATGATTACAGCTGTCTCATCTCACAAATCTTCAACACTCAAAGACACAGTGATCACAAAGTAACAGAGCTGCTCACAGCTTAACATGACAGGCTGGATGCTCATTTAGACTCAGACTCTATCTTTGTTCACTGGAAAGTAGTGTTGAATTTTATCGTCAGTGTGTGTCTACAGTAGGCCATTGTTTAAAAGTGAAGAAACACAATCGTGTGATAGTCTTTTATTCATCTCAGACCGAAGCAGAGTTTGGGAAGCTGGCCTTCGCAACTCTCAAATGTGAAAATGCCCCGTCGTCACACCCGTTCAAATATCCCTGTTGGATGCCGCTGTTTGTGTGTGTTGGCCATCCATGTCCTGTGATCTGTGTCTACCCACAGCAGCGTGAGATAATGAAGCCAGCGCTGCTCACTGAGGCCTGTCCAGTATCTGTCGGTAAACACTGGGGAATAATGAAATGGGCTTACTGTATCTCACGCAAAAGACACACGCACGCATACAAATGTGCACACCAGTAGATACACTCGAACAGTCTATGAATTTGCACAAGGCAGTCACATTCCTGCACATACACACTCCCGCACACACACACACACACCCACACACACACACACAAGGTCACATGCACATACAATAGTAATGAACTTATCTGCTGTAACCGATAGGGCTCTCTCTGAATTTTGCACACATTTAGTCTCGAGTCTTCTGCTCCCTTCAGACTGAAATTCACTGCGGTGTATCCACGCTTCACTTGCGATGCAAGACATGCGATCCATATATGCATCCGATGTGTGCACAGAGCGGGAAAACTCCACACACCTGCTCAACAGCTGTTAAGAAGTCGTCAACAGCAGTGCCTCCGTATTGATTTTGATATGAGCAGTCAAAGGCAGCCAAAGGATCAAGTGCAGGAGGGTGTGATGCTGGAGAATTTCGCAGGCGGAGGAAGGCAGAATGCTCGATGAGTTGTAAAAGCTGAGGTGAGTTTTTAAAGAGCCCTGCCAAGAGGAGGCCAGTAGTTGGTGACAGTCATTGGAACACAGATGGGAGAGCCTTGGTTAAAAGCTTGGACAGAATCCCTGGGTTTGATTCACCGAGTGCTTGTAAAACCTGCGTGACTGGATGATTCCTACGACATGGATCACTGATAGCATTTGTTTGGGCAAATCTGCAAGACTTAGCCTTCAGGGGGAAAAGGGCAGCGGAGTCAGAGGCTAACTTTGATGTAATTCATGCACAGGGCGGGTTCACAATAGCGCAGTCAAATAGACAGCACAAGCATGGAAATATTCATACAGCAGAAGCAGAGACACAGTACAAGTGTTGCTTAGAATACCTATGCTATTCCCTGTCAAAGATTGAGCATTCTGTCATTTGCTGTGTGCCGTCGGATCTGCTGAGAACACAACATAACTATATCTGAGGAATTCAAGGCATGCACCATGTTATTATCATTCCTGTGTCCGATCACTTTAAACAGGCATTGCATTTCAATAATAAAACATGAAATAAGCCAGTCTGATCAAGCCAGCTAACGTTAAATAGCTTATTATGCTGAGCTAAGCATGTTTGCTAACAGTCCATAGATGCTAACGTTAACTATCACAGCTGACCTATCTGGATGTGTTTTTGGGTGACGAGGTTTGACGTGGTCGATATAGGGTGCTTTATTTGGTTCTGCAGACGTTGCTTTTGGCACATTTTTTGTTCGGGCCCTTTTGGCCAAAGGTGATCACAAACAGCACAGCAGCTCATGGTGTTGTTTTGAGCCCTGTTGTTTCTGCAGCATACGTCTACATCCGTGGTTTCGCACTCGTGAAACGGGAGGGAGGGTGAGATCAAGAGAGGGGATGGCGGTAGGCTTGCCAGAGTTAAAACAAAGATTGTTCATGAGTCCCAGATCGCAAGTCCGAGTCGGGTCTTTTTTAGTTTGAGTCAAGTCTCAAGTCTCTGTGTGTGGCGTCTCAAGTCCAATTCGCAAACTACAGTCCCCATCTCTGTTACCTGATGTATAGGGTAACAGTTGCATTTGCATCTGATGTAAACGGAAAAATTTGGCTTTTAAATCTCTCAGGTGAACACAGTCGACAGTGACAGCGGAGCTCCATGGGAGGAATGGCTCTGTCAGGGGTCAGTACACTCCTCTGCCACCATCATTCTGGTATTGATTCCTGGCACGAGCGTTCAGGAAAAAGCAGCAGAGTTTTGTGACGTGTTATACTGCTGTGTGTATGCACGTGGATGTTTGTGTCAGACATCTCCATGCCTCGTGAGGACATCACGCGGTGTGAGTGTAAGCAAGTGCATCTTAGGTGTGTGTTTGTGTGTGTGTTTTTGTGCGTGCATGATTGTGTCTGACATTTCCTTGTTAGGACATCGTGGGTTACAGGGACATGTTAGACGTGTGTGTTCATCAGAGCGTTTCTTTACATGTCGATACTAATTCTCGGAAAGAGGATGGCAGCTCATTCCAGAAGTAAACAAATCCATCTGCTGCCTTTGTGTTTTTTTCTTCCTGCGTGCTCCTGGGTTCTCATGTGTTGGGTTACTGAACTCCATCTGCAGTGTCCGACTCGCCTGCCCAGGCAGGAACAGTAGGAAACCTGTCATCTTTAATTCACATGGCCCTGCTGTTTGTCTCCGTCTCTGGTCTGCTTTGTGCTGGAGTGGGCCAAAATTCCCTCGTCCGCTCATTATTCATCCTGCCGCCTGCCTGGGTTTGGGTTCGGAGTGAGAAAGGAAAAGATAAAGTGAGCGGAGGAAGGAGGAGGGGGCCAAATAAAGGATATGTCTGAGAGAGATGGAGTTAAAGAAAATGCTCTGGAGAGAGAATTAGAATGGAGAAAGGATGAGCGAGATTCTGGCGGGAAAAAATAAAGAGATAAACAGTGCTTAATTTTCCGCCCTCCTCCTGATCCCCTCTGTCTATCTGTACAGTATGTAATGTGTCTCTGCCTGTCCTCAGTTGATCCTTAAGATCTTTAAGGAACGCCTTTATCAAACAGCTTAGTTTTAAGCTCACCAATAATAACCACTCCACCCACTGCTGTCATTGTGTATCCGTCCATCCTATAAGTGCTCTGCTCTTAATGTAAAAACTCTTCATATCATTCTGGAGCCACTGTTCTTCCTCTCAGCTGTGTACAGCTGCAGGACTTTGACGGGAAGCACAACTCTCCTGATGGGTGTCAGAAATGCAAATTGCTGCATGAATTATTGATGTAAGATCAGCGCAGGTGGACTTTTAGACCCAGCTGAGAGTAGCATGTGAACATTATGGACAGCACGATTACTTCTAAATAAAACTTTGGACTGGAGTAGAGCTTGAGTTTCTGGAAGTGTACAAACTTGACAATGACTTTTTTTTACCCAAACTAACATTTCCAAGGTCACTGCATCACATTCTTCCACCGTGGATTGGAACGTGTCAGCACTAAGGTTTGGAAGTTTTGTTTGCGCTGTTTGTCAGGTGAGATGTTCGCTTAAAGTTCACGGGCGTAAGAAATGTGTAAAGTTTCAGTTTGTTTCCAGACTGCTAAAACTCCACCTGAAGCTCCGATGTGTTCACCTTATCAATTAAAACAGCTGACCAATCAGAGCGGGATTAAATGACCATCCACACCAAGACTGATACCTGTAACAGCAACTATAAATAGATCCAAATCCATCTGAATTTACTTGGCTTTCAATTACACTGATTTTTTGGACATTTCCCACCACAATAATGTTGCAGGAGTGCTAATAGTGCTGGTTTTGACCTGAGACATACTGACAAATGTTTACTGGGTCTCTGAAATGTATTTTGATGTCCTTTGTAATGATCAGCAAGATAATTCATGTTGATGATGAATAAAAATTTGCTGACAGCTAGGGCTGCATGATAAATCGAATTTTCATCGTCATCGCAATATGAACATGTGCGATAAACACATCGCAAAAGACTGCCTGAAAGGCGATGAATAAGAAAATCATTTTGTTTACATGCGCCGTCCATGCACCTTAAGCATGCCTACATTTAGCCTATCAGACGGAGCCCTGGATACAAGGGCCAATCAGATGAAGCCCCAGCTAGCCATTAACCACCCTGACAAAATTAATCGGCATCAGTTTGGTGGTGATTGCCAGGTTATGATGGCTGAGGGAGGAGAGAAAAGTGATGAAAATGTGGTCGATGAAGACTTTGTGGTGAAAAGAAACAGCACTTTTGCTATTTGGACTTATTTTGGATTCAGGGAAGACGACGTGTCACAAACACAGGTACTGTGTAAAACATGCCGAGCAGTTGTTGCAACTTCTAAGGGAACACAAAAAAACCACCTGCAATACAACATAAAGACCTACACGAACAATTCAAAACTAAGCTCAGCCATCATTAAATGTATAGTTAAAAATATGCAAACTGCAATATTTGTTTATTTATCACAAGTTATATCGCCATCGCAATATTGAACAGTGTTATTGCACATCACAGATTTTCCTCATATCGTGCAGGCCTACTCTCGTAACAGAGTGTTGGATTCTCCAAAGTCCTGTCATTCTGAAATCATATCTGTGTGTGGGTTTTCATATTGTGTTTCTCAGTGCAGCAACAGTAACAGTTCAAAATATCAATTTTCCGAGGCAGGCGACACAGCTGGAGCACAGCAGCGTTTTACGGAACGTTAACAATTCGTCTACAGGTATTGTTTAAACGATTGTTCTTGGTGTGGACGGATTTGAAGATTTTGGTGGAAATTGTTTAAAGTCAGGACAAGCTCTTTGTTTAAGATGAGTAACCAAGATGACCAGAGTTGATGAAAGATCAATGCGACTACCCTCTGCTGCGAAACAATGAAATGCTTTCACTATTTCAACCGAGCCCGAACCATTCCCTTACTGCTAATGGCTCTTTAATGTCACAGTTTTTTGGTGGGTGCTCTATTATCTTCACTTTTATTCAGTAGTTCACAAGATGAATTTCCATCACGACTGCTGTCCTAACCCCGCACCGGCAATCTCTGGCAGGATAGCAGCAGCATTCAGATTGGAATCAACAGGGCGTATGCAGCTGATAACTCTCTATGGAAAGCAGCGGGCCTCTGCACACATTGATAACCTGCCTGAGTTTACATCTTGCCGCTGTTCAAATGTCAAACATCCACCGAAGACAAGGACTTACTCCGCACAGATGTCTGAGGAAAACTTTCCGAACAAGACGGCGACTTTCTCTGCATCCCCTCTAGCATATACGTCGGAGCGTTTGGCTCTCGGGCGGGTGTCACTCAGATTCATGTCTTTAATATTCTCGCCGGGTGATGGAGTATTTTCAGACAGCCTCATCAGATTTGTTCTCCTTTTTCCTAATTCCGTCGTACTCTGGCCTGGGGAGTAATTAAGTAAGTAAGTGGCCATTTTATGTCCTTAATGCCATAAATTGGAGTGGGATTTGCTGTTCAATAATTACGTCCCGAGGCATCAATCACAAGTGTCTGCAGAGAGCGAGGGACAGAAAGAGCAATGGAGACAGCTGAGTAGCAGACTTAAGCCTCAGACTGAAAGATTTGACACGTTCTCTTATCGACTTTTAACTAGTTCTCCAGGAGAGACGTGTCAATAATCCTGTTGAACCATCAAACAAGCGATTATGGAGTGGGCAGGTGGATGGGCGCTGTCTTATTCTATTAAGAGACAAAAAAGAAGTAGAGATGTAGTGAGAAGGAGATAATGTGCGTTGTGACGTCTGAAGGGAAGATAAGGTTATTCTTTATATCAGAGGGGAGGCAGGAAACAGAGAAGAGTCTGGGCCGCGGAGAGGGAGAGGAAGATAATAAGAGAACAGAGTTAGAGAGGAGGACGTAAACACCAAAGCAGCCAAGAAGCCTCCTTTCCCTCCTCATCTCCCTCCCAGAGGAGCTGTTCAAAGTTTAAAGACTGTTGAGACACAGCCTTATTACCTGGGCGCATGAGGAAGAGGGGACGCACACACACACACACACACACACACACACACACACGCTCTAAGAGTGTGTGTGTGTGTCCCACTTCATGGGATTAGTACACTGAAATATTTGTTAATTTTGAAGTATAATCAATAAGCAGAAACATTGTTCATTATCATTTGTGAAAGAAAAACAGAATTTTATACAAAATTAAACTGAGCAAATGTCACGAAGCTCTTTGGCGAAGATGATTGTTTTCAGCACTTCTCTCATGATAACTGGGACATATTCATCTCTCTGATCTGAATGACTAAATAGATGTTCGGCAAAGGTTCTCGCTTCATCATGAGGACGAAAGTTGTAAGTTTTGACAGGCTGCAAAAACTGTGTAAACAACCTCTGTTCTGGTTACAAAATCGTTTTTTTTTTTTTTAATGATCACTAGACAACAAGGGTTTTTAAACGTCAGGATCAAACAAAGCGCGAGAAAACTTCATGCATGTCATGTGACATCTGTCTGCGCCACATGAGGGCATGAGGGAGGGTCAAAGTGATTTGTGACACTGACAGTGCATTTGCTGAGGAGGCTAAGGAGGATTTTTCAGTTTACATACAAACGCTAATGTCATTAGTATTAAGTCAGTAATAGTGTGTAATCACATTCTGTCTGCTAATGAGCTCCCATTCTCATCGTGTTCAACAGCGCTGCGGTGATGGGAAATGAATATATTACAGTCTGGAATAATAACCTGCAACCAATCACTGTCGGGACTGCTCCTCTAAATGTGATTTGCATGCAACACTAAAGGTTATTTAATGATAGTAATAATATGTTCATAGAGCATCGCTTTAGACTGGAAACCCCAATTTTCCAGGGTGTTTGACTGGTCAGGAGGACCATTTCTAGCATGTAGTCTGAACTTGCACTATATTAGCTCACTTACTGTACATAAGGTAAGGGCTGCATTGAGATATTGATTTTTCCGATTAAGCATTATATATGAATGGGAATGAAAGGCAAACTGAATGACCGGGAAGGACTTTGGCCCCAATCCCAACACACCCCTTGCCCTACCAACCTTACTGTTGTGTGTTCGTGCCTCAGGAAAGGGTGCACCCATTCTTCTTGTTTATAGTCTCTTTATGTGTGAAGATGGACACGTTGAGGGTTCAACGTCAGATCCCGTCATGATGCTGCTGCTCTGGATCTGCTCTTGACAGATTTTGCAAGTCAGCTTTTGACCTCGAAGAGAAATATTGTCACAACTGAACAAGGTGTGATCTCGTGGCATTATATCTCGTCACACCCCTAAATAACAGGCATGAAACAAGTGCTACTAGTTTGCTCATGTCACTGTTGCTCAATAGCTAGCTAGCTGACATTACATTGTTAGTGTTCATTTGAGAGTGACAGTCCTGCGTTTTGAGGTTGAGGTTGCTGCAGTACCGCCTCTCTAATGTCAGTGCAGGATGGCAGGGAATGAGCACTGGTTGCTAATGTTAGCCTATAAAGCACTGCTAGTGGCCAGGTAATGAAGCAAAGTTGTTTTTTTTAATTGATGACTTATTTGATAGCGCAAAGTTGTGAATGGATTTGAAGCATCCATCATTGTCCCTACGTTTGAGGGGTCTTGAAGATTTGCCCCTTTTGATATGGGTTGATATCAACCACTACCAGCAGGCGATTTCACTTGGGCTCATTGGGGGTGCCATACCTACTCTCCATCTAGTAACATCAGTGTTTCCTATTCATAAAAATTTGGACAAGGGAAGAACTTGAATCTGGGGGCACTCGAAAAGGAGGGATAGGGGTAAAAATTGGTATTGTGGAGTGAGCCTTTTTCTTTTGCTAGCATGAATATGTTTTGTCATATCGCCAGCAGAGACTAGAAGAGGAGTTTGTTCCCTTATCTGTCATTTTGCACCAATGTCCGCCTCCATTGAGAGTCATTTGAAAAAAGATCAAAGTGTTGGCTGTGATAAAAATCTCACAAGAATTTCTGCTTACATCTCCTGCTTCTCGACTGTGCTGAATCGCATTATGCGAATCAACAAAGTCAGTCTCCACATTTATTGTCTCTGAGGGGGAGTTGTGATTCGCTGTCCAACATTTTTAACCGTCTGGACTTGGAAGCATGAATGAATTTTCCCCTGCAGCGCAAAGAAACACCGCCAACAGTCTGAGCTGCAAAAGAAAATGAAGTATTGTGAATTCTTTCTCGGCAAATGCTATTGTAGGCCTTGCAAGCAAATAATTTTATTTAAGGTAAGTCAGCCTCGCACCTGAAATGTGAAAGTAGCAGCAGAAACAAAGAACTAACAAAAAGGCTTTAAATGACTCAGCTTTTGTATGAGTGTGTGTGTACACGCTCTCTCTGTCTCTCTCTATACACAGAGTCAGCTTGCTACGAGACAAAGCACCATCATCAATCATGAGCCTCGTTTGAGTGTGTAAAAACAGCGGCGCGCAAATTAAGAATGCGTTCTTCACGTGCCACATTTATAAATCTTCGCGTCCTTTCAGCTCCCCGTCAAGTGAACACGAACATGTCCGGGTCTGTAAACATTGTTGGGACGGCATGGCGAGGCTGAGGCTGGCAGTCAGTCGGAGCGACTGTAAATCAAGGAAACCAAATAAGACTTTAAGGCATGCGAGTGGATGGAGGGAGCGAGCATAAGGGAGAGGAGGGAGAGGGAGAGAGAAGACTAAAGCAGATGCATGAAGAAGAGAGGAGTGGTGAACCCGCACACACAGTTATGTAGTATCAGAAGGAACTGACCTTACAGTAGCTGCCGATGACCTCCTCAGCAGAGCTAAGATAATGTCAAATAGACGATTCTATTAAAAAAAAGCTATGCAAAAATATCCTCTCTCCAGCTTATACACCCTCAAGCCACGTGAGCATCTGTGAGTATGTTTATGCTAATCACCCGCCTCCATTACAGCACTGGCACTATATAAATGTTGATGTATGTGCTAATAATTAGCATGCACACAAGTTTCCTGAGCTTTTTATGTCTGCGGGCATCTGTGTGTTCTGTTTGACCGTATCAGTGCGAAGCAGATTCCATGCCTCTTGCAGCCTATCTGCTTACGAGCTGTATTCCCCCTCCCAGTCTGATGTGCTGCATGGCTGCCAAGTGGGATTATGGGAGAGAACAGCAAAGTATGAGGTGTTTATCCTGTCCATGCCAGGATGGGATCGTACAGCACGGCACAGCATAGACAAGTGCAGCGCTCTGAAGTGAGAGGAGAGGAGCCTCTTAGATCTCAATAATGTCGGTGCAGGTGATTGTCGCAGACAGTTAGTGTTCAAGGGGAAATAGTTGATTTCGCCATGCAGGACCTTTGATAGGTCACATTCTGCTGTTTCATGAAAGAAAAGTATTACTTTTACTGAATAAACCTCTCCACTTCTTTGTTCAAGATTTTTATTGTGCTCCTTTGATGATCGTTTAAGAACATTACAAGGACACAGAGTGCCGAAAGAAGAGAACATGCGTGGTCTATGAAAAGTGTGTCCCTAAAAGGACGGAAGGCCAGCAGGTAGATTCCTTATCAAGACTCTCCAAACCAAAATCTAATGGTGTTCAACAAGACAAGTCTCCCATCAGGATTTGGTAATAAAGCAGGCTGCAAAGTGATTTATAGTGATGGAACAGAGGAGAAACTTTGATGATACGTTTTACAGTTACCAGCAAACACCTTGCAAGAATGACCTTGTCTCCAGATATACCAGATAAAGACAAATCACTGTGCCAGAAATCAGCTGTACTGTGGGAAGGATTGTTTGCAGACTTCCCTTGCAGGCCTCCCATTTATTATTGAAATGCATCAATCTAGTGCATTTTAAGAGGAAAGGAGGCTAAATCCAGAAAATTCAGGCAGCAGCTTGAAACCAGCAGTAAACACTTATGAAAATGATAATAGATTGGAAACAACGGGCTTCCCAATATCAAAAAACTACTGAAATCACACAGGACTTATCATAAGAAAATAATTCCTTCCCCTCCAAAAGAAAAATAAAAACAAAAACAATTAATAAAATAAGTTAGGCCAGGTCATCACCAGAGCACACTATTTGGGGTGGTGGGTTCAGGGGCCCCATGCAATCACATAGTCTGCCTATAGAAAAAACAGGCCTGTATATAACTAGGCAGCTTCTAAACGGCAGATGGGCTAACAATTAAAATGAAAAATTAATCAGTTATGGAATTAAAAAATGAGTCTTTGGGGAAATATCTTCAAAGATGCTTTCCATCTGAAAGGCTACCGATATTTCAGCGCCACGGCCCGTGGCCATATATTCTAACTGTTCTAACAGGTAAAGGATTAATAACGCAGGCAGACTAATTGAGAAAGAAAGAGACTCTCTCTGCTACTCAGGAATGGAGAGGGAAGATGGCAGTTTAAACAAGGGAGATGCATTTTGCTATCCCCCATGCTAACAAGGGGGATAGCAGCCCCCCTCAAATCACCCATTGATTACTGTCTCATAAGTATCTGCAGCCCACTCCTGTTTAATGGAGCAGCTTACACTCCAGCAGAAGACTGTTACATGAAAGTGGTTTGTGCAATACAGCACGATCAGAACTGAACCACAGCACCAATATGTGCAAATCAAAGATGTTTTTTGCGGATTTAGAAAAGCAAATAAACTCATTGCAGTAATTCTTTTCATTTCATCACAACACTTTGCTGTTGTAACTGCTGACATAAGAGCTGAAGGAAATTCTGCAGCAAAGGAACAGACAATCCCGCAACCAGCATACTAAAGAGCTCCATCTATTTACACTCACACAGTAATTGGTGATCGGTGCAGCTGTGGAGGCAGTGACAGATCAGGGCTGATAAACGATGAACCACCTGTGTGCAAGACAAGGAGAGCACACCGAGGGTGCCTGTTGGACAGGTGAGGGATGACACCGCCAGGGAAACCTGGAAACATCATGGAGAGAGAACAGCTGAGGGCAGAGCCAATATGGAGAGGAGAGAAAGCTGAGGCCACGGCACATGCAAAACACAAAACACACACACGAGAAAAAAAAACAAAGCAGCAGCTTTACAGAGACGTGAGAGTGTAAGGCGACATACTCTGATAACAACGCCCACAGGAGGGGAAACACCATACAGTCATATGCGGCCGAGGGCTGAAGAACAAAATGCCTGTAAGAAAGGAAGAAGTTATGTACTCTCTCTTGATGGCAACCAACAACAATTAAAGTTTGGCTTCAACCAGCAATTTATTCTGAAAAGGAGAGATGATTCATTTTAGGTCTCTCACAGCCAACTTTGTAGTAATAAGCTAAAAAAATTGATGAATAAATATTTCACCTAACTGTTGGTTCCAAACACCACAGAGATTTCTTATGAAGGTACAAACAAGCCGGGAAAGTCACAGATGAGTTGGTGAGTTCAACAATTTAGTTCAACAAACTACTCTCATCACCACCCGAACAAACCACCTGCAGAAATAACACTTTCACCAACAAAAACAAACATATTAAGGTATTTTATTAACTTATTACAAATCAAAATACCTGCTGCACACCTAACGTGAGGCGCAATGAGCGTCAGGATCCATCAGTTTTCACATTCTTCCTGTGGACGCCTGATGCCCACTTTCATTCTCAAAGGCTCAGTTTTTTTGGTTCGGCAGCTCCCCGGCATGCATCCCACCTCACAGCAGGGTTTGTGATAGTTCTGTTGTTTGCTTGAGGACAACTCACAAGACAACCCCCTTAGGGCTTGAAGGATTACTCCACGAATTGTATACATTAAAGTGTGTTTACAGATCTTGGGGAGTACCACTGCATATGTGGAAACAATAGCACAAAGCCTTTTGTGGCTCCAGGGGAAGCTGCAGTTTTTGTGATAAATTGCTTCCAGTGATGTCACTCATTGGCTTAACTGCATTATGGGTAATGTTGGAACCAGGCTTTTAAAAGGACAAAGAATGTGGGGAATAACAAAGGTGATGTCTGTGGTTCTGGCTGTATCGATTTTGAACTGTCCATAATGTTTCCACCATTGTCATAGGAGTGCAATGTTAGCTGGCACCTACATTACCCACAATGCAGCCTATCCACTGAGTGACATCACAATTTATCAGATTACATGCAGCTTCCTCTGGAGCCACAAAAGACTTTATAATACTTTTTTCTTCTTCTTCTTCTTTTTTTTTTTTTTTACATACACTCACTCCCCAAGACCTGTAAACACACTTTAATGTGTAAAATAATAATTGTTGGAGTTACCCTTTAATTGTGCTCTGTCCCTATTCCCCAAGGTTAAATACTGAGGCCCCTACAAGGTTGCGCAGAGCTACCCACAAAATTAAACAGCCCTCTTCACGCCGCAGCACGCCCCCCCATCTAACGCATTGTTTTGCAACGTGCCTCTGCATTCCTAAATGCATCCAGCAGGGCCGGCAGCAGATGTGTGTGTCTCTTTGATTTATTCTTCTGACATGCTTATTGATGCAACAAATTGATGCGATACTTCCAGCGTCTTGTAATAGATACAAAATAAAAAGTATGTCGCTTATTGCTCTCACAGCATTGTGATAATAGCATGGCTCCTCAGCTTTGTGTGTGTGTCACTTTTTCTGAGTATATTGCTGATGCACCTATAACATCTTGAATTTGATAAGACACGGAACACTTTAGAATGGATGAGAAACTATCAACACTGAATTGCTTGGACAGCATTTGGAGATCAAACCGGGGAGACTCTATTTGAATCGGCGACGGTGTGTGTGTGTGTGTGTGTGTGTGTGCGCGCGCATCCTTACAGAGACAGAGAATAGAGCCTTATAGGGTATGAAGGGTAACCCATGCTTTGGATGTCACCTTATCTTTTCCTCATCAGCTGGTCTTGTGATCCCTTTCTCCTCACCTCTTAGCCACCTACTCTCCCGCGTTCTAACCTCATCTGCCCTTTGTTCTGGCTATCGCTTCTCTCCACCTTCCCTCTTTCATTTCTCTCCATTAGGGTGTTTGTGCGTGAACAAGCTGGTAGTCTCTGCCGGTGATAGGACACTTGGCAGCCTGTACAGCAGCCTCAGAAAAAACTGTGCGGATCTGCTCTCACAATCACTTACACTTAATAGTGCTTGTCGACTTGCGTGCCAATAGTCAGTGGACAGTGGAGTTGGGAGATGGTTTGGCAGTTTGTTTATCTGTTATTCTTAATACAAATCAAGGATTCTTGTGAGAAAATGGGGAAGCTCATTACACGTGCAGCCCTGTGTGCATTAGTGCGCACATGCAGCTATCAGGTCGCAGCAGAACAGCCCTGATGATGGATGCAGGTGTCACATAATACAAGCCCTTTAATAACCCATGACCAGGGAAGACAGTGCTTGATGTGCAGTGTTTCAGGTTAAGGCCAGCAGTGTGGCGTACAACCACACCCCCTAATTCTTTCTCTATGTCTTTCTGTCTCATCCATTACTTATCTCCTCCTTTCCCTCGTTTCTTCAATCAGCTCTGTAAGTGAGTGCAAGGTCAGGGAAGCAGTGTAGAGAAATGTAGCGGTGCAAAGTATGTTCAAGGTCTGCCGCAACTAAGAGCTGATTGATGGGAAAAATCCTTGGTTCCCCTCTCAGCCCAAACCTGGATCCCAACCCACCCGTAGGACGAAGCAACACAGGGGGCAATTTTGAAGGAGGCGAATTATGCTCATTTGCACGTTCATCATTTTATTTTGGATTACTACTAGGAAAAGTTTACATGCTTTAATGCACACATACGTTCTCTCATACTGTCAAGTGCTGCAGCACTGTATTCCCCCTCAGTCTGAAACACTCAGCTCTTAGCTCCCGTCTCTTTAAGGCTCCCCTCCTGAATACCCAGTCTTCTCTGATTGGTCAGCTCATACATGCCTGAGCCAGCAATGCTAACAGTAACAGAGCAGCTGTGCTAAATCAATTCCCACGTGCCAAACTAGCTGCAAATTTGTGACATGGTGGTGTAAAATATGAGACAGGACTACTGGTGAGGCGTGTCAGGAGTGGTGTTTTCTGTGCGAGAGAGGAGCTTCTGTTGCTGCGGACTTTGACCTTTTTTTAACTTTTAAAAAGTGTCCTTTAAGTATTGAATAAAGAGGTGCTTATGAAACCACCCTGCTCTGATGTAACACATTTTTCAAAATAAATATGTGCAAATGATGGATTTGGCAAACAATTAAAAAAACAACAACAAATGATTACCTGCCATATTAAGGACCTCACCTGAAACCCTGAAGATGCACCTGTGCCATTACGCGTTGGTATGAACAGAATTACGTTGTCTGCTTACCACTGTGAGCACACTGATCAATTCTCACCTCCTCTCTGTCAGCCATAATGTATGTTAAATTTGCACCTGAAGTGTTTAAGCCCCCCTCCCTTTAGGCCAATCAAATGCAAGCATGGCATGCCCAAATTGGTTGTCTTGCAGACGTAGTCTCTGGAACGATCATCATATATAATGTTGCTCCAGGATTATCATTGCAACTGACCAGTCACGTTTTCATTATGTCATAGCTTTGCAACCTCGGGAAATTGACCAGCACAGTATGCAAAATATGCACAAGGGTACATTTTAAACCAAACTGTTCTATCCGTAATGTAGCCAAACAGCAACAGAAAACTGAAAAGAAACTCCCACATATTCCCTTCCATATGTAAACCTAAGTCCTTGATGATGGGCGGCTTTTTCACTTGATTGGGAGACGGGCCTCGAGCCAGAGAGATGAAGAGACAGCTCTAGAGTTTGGGACATGCTGTAAAATAAGCAGAGAATGTAATTAGAAGCTAGAACCAAACACCCGGGAGCATTCCTGAGGATAATAATCAAACTTTAAAAACACTGCAGTTTTCCGGTTATAAAAGCACAGCTCTGTAGATCCCTTGTCAGTGTGCCTGTTGTACATAGGAAGAGTGTCCTTAATACTGAACTGCAGACAGAGAAACGACTGGCTGCATCTGATACACAAGTGTGAAACAACACATTCATAATTCAGGGCTATAGAAGCTTTCTCTTGTCCAACAATAAAGAGATACATTTACACTTCAAACCCGCGGTACACAGAGTGTCCTGCTGTCGAGGCATCCAGCAGCTGTCTCGCTGCACAGTGACGGGTCACTGGTGGGAGTGGATGGCAGGCTGGGTGGTAAAAACAGCAGGATGCAGGCAGGCAGCAGTTGTCCCGGTTTACTTGAATGATAACCATTTTTGACCCAAATTAAGAATTATTACTTAACATGTTTTTTTCTACTTTTATGAAGGAGGAAGGGACATGTGTGTGTGTTTGTGCTGTCTGTGTCATGCATCACTTATTCATATTTCACAACCGCATACGCTCAGTGTGTGCATGTGTGCGCTATATTGCACCAGTTAAATAGAATTTCAGCTCTCTGACCGTCTGCTTGGTCATTAATGCAAAAAGAATTATGCAATAAATGCCAGATATTTAATTAGAGGGAAGACTGAAAAACAGCCAGTTACACAGTAGAGTCAGTGCAGTCTGCAATGTGACACATTTTCTTTATAGGTCATTAGGTGTTGAGCCCTTTTTCCTCTACAGCCTGTCTCTATATACTCGGTGTTTCATCTGTTTTCTCCTCCGAAGAACAAATATATCACTTAAGAATGTGGAATCGGTTTAAACAGTTTGGATTTTAGTCGGTCTCATTTTCAGCTCATTTTGCCACAAAGCCAGGCATTACTCCCATGCTCTTCAGTCTGGTAAAATGTACTGTAGGTGTCAAAGACAGTCATATTGAGAATGTTTTCACCTTGTCTCAGCATTTATAAAAAACACTTTAGACACCTCCAAGTAAGTATGAGGTTTATAGATATTTTCTGCACAATAACATGACGCTCAGTATCACAATTGAGAGACCTTTCAAAGCTTAAAAACGCTTTTTAAAAATACAAAACACACGTCTCTTTTACTAGTTTAAACTATTCAGTACTGTCGAGGTTAGAGGCTTAGTGAACCCTTTTAAATAGCTACATACAGTACAGGATATATAACCTCAATCATCACCTTTCCTTTGAAATGATCCTTAATTAAGGACACTTCAGCATGTGGGCGTCACCTCTGTCAGCACTAAGCAAGGCTTTATGAAAAATAATCCATTGGGTCTTATTCAAAGACAACTGTAACAGAATCTCACATGTTGTCTTGTTCTGAGAATACATTTGAACTACATATTGTACAATGTACTACTTGGTAAACATTCAGTTTTGCTGTTATCATGATATGAGACTATGCATCGTCTCAGATTTTGGATATCGTTGTATCGTGATATGGTATAAGTGTTGTGGCTGATTTACAGGAAAGTGCTGTGATTTGTTTTAACTTAACTTACTTAAAATCTTGTGTTATGATTTTAAGGTTATAACGTCCAGCCTTATGTGGACATAAATGAATTGTTAAAACGTGTGTGTACGTTGCAGTGCGGCCTGGGCCACATTCCTTCCTACTGTGCCCGAGTCCAAGGGAAAAGTAACCGAGCCCAACTCGATCTCCACGGGTGTTCTGTTTCTTGAGTTTCTGTTGCCCTGCCATGCAGAGTCACACATGAACGTTCGCCGCATTGAGAGTAACAAATTGCATCTGCGCTGTGCCTGAAGCGTTGTCAAGTAAATGACAAAAACCCAAGCACTTAACTGGACATACAGCCCCTGCACAGACAGGAGGTCAAACACTTACCATCAGTTATCACTTAACTGCAATTTCCCCAACATTTTCACTCAAAACATTTCAAAATGTTCCTGCTCTGTTGGGTGTCCATGGGAAGTGTGTGTGTGTGTGTGTGTGTTTATTCTTTTTTTTCTTGAAATATATTAATTGGTTGTATTCTTGTTTTTTGTCCACTGAGAGAGAGAGAAAGAGAGAGGTAGACACAGTTGTCCTATGTTTGCTCTGGTTATGTTTTTATAATATTTTGGAAATTATGTCAAATTCTTCAACAGAGACGCCTGTGCGTCAGTTTATTGTTTGTCGTCACCGACTGCATTCCTTTCTGTGGCACTGTAGCTGCGGAATCACCCTTGAATCTGAAATAAACAGACAGCATTTGGACTAAAGTGGAAGCTGTAACAATGCTGCTGTGGTTTCCCATGTGGTCACTTCAAATGTCCCAAGAGTGCCTTTTACAATGCCGCCACTCTCCCTGTAGTCTTTATCTTAATTTGACATTGAGATGTGTTAATATGGACGATAATGTGAAACCCCGTGTCAGACAGCTGCCGGGATGAACGGGGTCTGTGTTGAAATGAGCTGTCACTGACATTAGTTCCAGAGAGAGTCGTACAGAGGAGATAAGGTCAGGGAGATAGTGGCTATTGTGGGAGGTATTGTGTGTGTGTGTGTGTGTGTGGTTGTGTGGTTGTGTGTGTGTGTGCTGTTTGAGAGAGAGAGACAAGTGGAAAGCTTCTAGCTGCAACAAATGGGCTATCATGCAGAGGGCGAGAATGGTGTCGCGGTGCCCTGATGGGCCTAATGTCAGCACAAGAGAGAGAAATAGCAGTGACAGAAGGGGACAAAGGAGAGGTTGAGATAGGACATCACAACTGTGGGGCGCTACAGGACGGACGGACGGACGGATGGACGGACGACCAGAAATCTGAGCAGGAGTGGACATCAGACGTGAGATACATGAGGGATGCAGGCTAGGTTAAAGAGGGGGAGAGGTGCAAAGGTTAATATTAGTTAAAGATTTAATGAAGAGGCGCCTCCCAGAGAATGACCCTTGAAACTGTGTCTTTTCATTTTGTAAGTGCTGCTTGACAAACAAATATCCCCTGGTCAGTTCCTCAGACCTCTGGAGGAATCATGAAGTGCTCAGATGAAGCAATTGTGGCTCCACTTTTCACTGTGTGAGCACGGACAACGGCTGCCCTGGACCCACATGCAATGTTTGAAGTGTAATATGGATCTTGTATTAATATGTGGAACTAAAATGGGATAACGTTACAAAAGGACTTATTTCAGTAAACATGTTTAAAAGCTAAACAACATCTTTATATTTCTGATGGATCAAAAGACTGTGTGTAATGTTGAAAGTGTCACTGGTAGTGATGAACCCACAGAGAATTATAACTGACTCAGTGTCAATCAATCCTGTTTCTAGCTGCAGCTGGCAGCTGTTTTTAATGAAAAAAGCCCTGATAAACCCTCCTGTAATCAGAATCAAACCGCAGAGAAAACCGGCAACATAATGATGAACATAGTAGAACACTTTGCAGCTAAACAGCCTGATGTTTTCCTAAGGGGTCGGTGAAAACCAAAAGAGTTAAAAGGAGCGTGAATATTGGACTTAGATCTATATTTCATGTGGTTTGAAAATACGACTTCAAAGCAATGCTAATGCTGCTTCCTGTTTTCTGAATCTGTATAGGCAAGTGTGTGCAACCATGTTTGCTACAACTTGTTTCTGGCCTGTTCTGCTTCCCTCAAGTGGAACTTTGTAGTCCCTCAAGAAAAAGATTCAGAAAGCCATTTGGTGCAATTGGTGCGTACTACGAGTCTTTAGTTCATTAAAAGTCACTTCTCAATATTTTCTGGCGACCATTAAGCCACTTATGAGACATGACAGTTGCACATTTGCAATTATTATATAGTTATTGATGTTTAAACATGTGGCATCCTGACAAGGAGACAGTTTTTACAAACTCAGTCATTACAAACTTCAAACTTGTAAATAAAAGGGCGGCTGTAGCTCAGTAGAGTGGGTCGTCCAGTAATTGGAAGGTTAAAATCGCTGGTTCAAATCCCCGGCTCCCCTAGTTGCATGCCGAAGTATCCTTGACACCAAAATGCTCCTGCATGGCAGCCTCTGCCGTCAGAGTGTGAATGGATGAATGTCAAAAGTGTTGTAAAGCACTTTGAGCAGTTGGAAAAGCGCTATAGAAATGCAAGTCCATTTACCCAAAAATTTAATTCACAGAGAAATCTGTGGTATTTAAACACTGAAGAAGTTCATTTTATCACTGTGGGCATACAGTCAACAGAGTGCAGAAGTCACTATATAAACATGGTGTTACATTTTCAGAGTCAATTAAACTTTGGTATTATTCACTACACATCACTGACAAGTGTAAAATGAGCTTTACACTAGGAGGAAAGTAACAGCCACAGTTGTATTTAGAATATTCATCAGAACTACTCTTCGTGTTAATCCTGCTGAAACACGTTTTTAAAAGATTACTCCCAACTCAGTGTTGATTTTAAATTGACATAATTTACTCATATATTTAGTCCCTAAGTGTTATTCTTAGCCAAGGCTGTTGTTTTTCTAATGCACTCCTTTTTAGTGTAGAGATCCCACAGTTTGTAGTAAAATGATCATATCCTTCTAACTAGCGACCATCTTGTGATGCCACACTACCAGTCAACATGTTCACATTCTGATTATTATATGAGACCACACCCATCTTTGAACTCAGCCTTCATTTTTATCTCAACTACACACTTGTAAACCTTCATAACATTCATCTGACATGATCTGCAGCTTCAAACAAATCTAAGCCCTCTTCATAAATTGGGGGTTTAATGGCCTCTTTCCTGCTCCCATTCAATAATAGCCCTGCATACACTGTATACAGAGTCACAGTGTGTTGAGAATCAGTGAGGAAGAGTGATAGATGAGAGCTGGAGGAATGGGACACGTGGGTGAAGGATGCATCATGCATGGAGAAGCAGTGGAGGGAGTTGTGTTTCACTTTAAAGGACGCTGAATGAAGGAAGGATTTCAAACAGAGAGAGAGAGGCGCTAGGGGCAAACAGAGGATGAAGGATGAGAGGGAGGGAGTCCGGAGAGGGTGATGGAGGGGGGGAACCAAATGAGTGAGGAGAAGGTGGAGACAAGAGGCCGGAGGAGAAAGAGAAGGGTGGCAGAGAGAGAAAAGAAGAATGAGAGCAAAGGAAAAAAGACGAGGCGCACAGTAGCAGGGAGATAAATGCAGAGTGAATAATGAGGAAAGAGGAGAAATGGGGAGAAGCCGATGAAAGGAGAGGCGGAGAGAACAAAATAAAATCCACCTCAATAATACATGTCAAGTCACACAGGCTCACGTTCAGTGTTCAGTGTTGCAATGTTTTCTCGACCTAAGACGCTGTGAATTCTGATGTAGTCTGACTTTATGAGACAGGAAAATGCAAATCATGTACAAAAATATGTAAGTGAGATGCAGCAGGGGGAGAATTCTCCCATTCTGCCAACAGAAAAATGACAGCATAATGAGTTTCAGCAAATGCCTAATACTGTAAGTGACACAGATCCCTAGTAGCTGTTAGTATTGTGACTCTTCTCCCGTGGGAGCAAAAGATGAAGTCTGATGTGGTAAAAAGCCACATGGATGGATGGATGGGTCCAAAAAAATATATTGCACTTGGTTATTTGGATCTAACAATAACAAATGTTGCCTTTAGATGTTGTTGGACGACACACTTGTTACACCCATGGTGTTATTTACATTTGCCACTAATAGCTCTTAAGTAATAATGAGATTTTACAGTAATTGTTGTAATTGTGTTCACACTGTAGATCAGAAACAAGTGAAAAGAGGGACAGATCCTCTTTTTTCTTAAAGCAACATTATGTAGAAACTGGCATTTAGAAATTGGAAATTTGGCATATATGTAGCACTGTGATCCTACCCTCTCACTTAAGTTACACAGTGTAGAAACAAGTGATAGGGGGGTGGGGTGGCTGAGACAGAGACACCATTCACCCTATTACAAGACACTGTGACATCAAAATTAGTTTGAAACTGTTAGTTTAAGTTCAGAAAGTTACATAATGTTGTTTTAAAGGTTCATGATTAAATGACATCTGGCAGTGAAGGTGCAGCTTGCAACCAACTGAATACCCCTCATCTCGCTCTCTCTCACTGGCCATTACCACCATGAACAAACACAATAGGCCCTTTCTGCAGCCAGTGTTTAGAAAATGACCTGCTCCCTCTGTAGATATAAAAGGTTGATCTTAGGTTAACAAGAACACAATTAGTCTTAGAGTACTGAAACATGATAATGAATATTGTCCCCCTAAATCCTACAGACTGGATCCTTATTTGTGAAAGAAAGACTCATTTATAGTTATGTTCTGTAGTGGGATTTGGAAATGTGAGGAGGTGGAAGGAATGCTGATAAGCAACAAAAGGGGAAAGTGACAGAGATAACTGTTTGCTCTCTGGTGGGGCAAAGCATGGAAGTGTCGGGTCGGTGACCGGTACGGTTCTCTGCTCCAAATGTTTTTGAATATTGCTTCCTTGATACTGTGGTTAGAGGGCACGCAAACCTGATTGCTTCCTGTCAGCACTCATGCTGAGTGCCATATTAATCTTTGAAACCTGCCCTTATACAATAATTGATTGATTGTATGACTGTGTTATCCATCACAACTGCTGCGGTAGCTGTAGCTCATGATTTATTGATGATTACCGAGGGTGATTATCTGACCTCAGGATTTTTGTCTTCTCTCCATTTCACCATGCCTTCCACCCCATCTGTCCCGCTCCCTGTCAAACTCTTGCTCCTCTCATCCTCAATCTCTCTGTCTCTGCCTCCCTTATATCACCCCCCCTTCTCCTCGCCTCCCCCTCTCTACCTCAGGGTGAGTGTTCCTCCAAGTGCTACAACATGTTCATCATAGAGACGGTGTGTGTGGCCTGGTTCTCCCTGGAGTTCATCCTGCGGTTCATTCAGGCCCGCAGCAAGCTGGAATTCCTCCGAGGGCCGCTCAACATCATCGACGCCATGGCCATCCTCCCCTACTACGTCTCCCTGGTGGTGAAAGAGGAGGATCCATCGCTGGACCACGAGAGGCCAGGAGGAGGTAAGGGCTACTTGGACAAGCTGGGCCTGGTGCTGAGGATCCTTCGCGCCCTGAGGATTCTGTACGTGATGCGTCTGGCTCGCCACTCTCTCGGCCTGCAGACACTGGGGCTGACGGTCAGACGCAGCACCCGGGAGTTCGGCCTCCTCCTGCTTTTTCTCTGCGTGGCCGTCACCCTCTTCTCTCCGCTGGTCCACTTGGCCGAAAGCGAGCTCACGGGCACGCACGACTTCAGCAGCATTCCCGCCTCCTACTGGTGGGCCATTATCTCCATGACAACCGTGGGCTATGGCGACATGGTGCCAAGGTCCATTCCAGGACAGGTTGTAGCCCTGAGCAGCATCCTCAGCGGGATCCTCATCATGGCCTTCCCCGCTACCTCCATCTTCCACATGTTCTCGCGCTCCTACCAGGAGCTCAAGATGGAGCACGACCGACTGTTCAAAGAGGAGTGCGCAGCCGCCGCGGCTGCTGCTGCTGCCGCCTCTGGGGAGCTGCAGGAGGCGGGAGGTGAAGGAGTGGGGGTGGACTCAGCCCTGCCTGGGCTGGGGTTACGTCTAGACAAGGATAGCGTGCACTCACTGGAGTCTCTTGCTCTGTTGAAAGGCACTGATTCTGCAGGAAATAACAACCACAGCCTGCCAGCGGCAGCTTTCTGAACGTGAACTTTAGACCAAACTTTAAAAGGATATCAGTAGACAAATCCCAATAAAAGTACTGCAAATGGCTACTGCTCCAAAGGCCCCACTTCCCGTAACGTTGTGAGGAAGGTATCAGTGTTGCATTAGACAAAAGGAGATTGACATATAGCAATTTGTCTTTGCTCTTTGGTCAAATGTGCACACTGTGGACTGCACAGAAACTGAAAGACTGAAAAACCCTTTAAACTAGACGTTTGCCTGACCAGAGAAGCCAATATTAGTAACCGGCTGCTTACATAAACATGCAATATTCAATCCAAAGTTGCTTTTCCTTCCACTGTGAAAACACTTAATATAAGCCTGACTGCAACTTTAAATTGTATTCTCATTACTTTTTAATTGCCTACAGTATGACCTAAAAAAGCGTCTTATACTGTGTATTCATAGAATTCAAATAAGTGCTCATCTTAGTTTATTTTTGAGAAGCTTGAAGCCATGTTCTGAGAAGAATATATAAACAAACTCATAGTTTGGCCCATATATGATGTATATTCATCTCTCTCTCCTGTGTGCTTGGACTCCAAGAGACTATGGTTTCTTCAGGTAAATGAGGTGTGAGGATGATGGTTTTTTTTCAATCAGCTGATGAGGAAAAAGAAAGGACAGAGAGGGTTCGTGTGGGAGAGAGAGTTTGTGCGAGTGAAGGCGAATGAGCGCTAACAACCATGATATGTACTTTGCAACGCTCCAAATAAAATCTCTTCTAGTAATCTGAGAGAAATCCATTTTCTGGGCTGTAGATTTTTGGTTTGTTCTGAGTATGATTGTCTGATTTACTCTGCGAGTCCGGGATGCTGAGGCAGAGTCCTGAAGATTTCCGAGAGAAGAAGAAACAGAAACAGCTGTCCGAGCCAAAGGCACAATTACGTATTCTGTGAATGCTGATTCTGTCAGAATCCCTTTCTTACATCACCTTCTTATTTTGTAAACAATCCACCGCTCTGAAAATTTGCCTCTGTACAAGAGCAGATCTGCTTACATCTTCCCCTTTTGTGATAAGCAACCCTCTCATCCACTGTCAAATCCTGGGATGGCCTCCAAAATGCCCGGGGTCATCCTACTTTTTTCTGAGAAGAGCGGTCAGCCGCACCATGGGGTCCCAGAAGGATGTGGAGGCACGCAGGGGCATGCCAGATGTGGCTGTAATCTAGATTAAAGTTGGGATTAAAAGCAAACGGGTTACTGCCTGAAACTCAACTTCATCCAGTTGCTCTAAATGTACTTTTTATTCCTCCCCGGGATCCCAGTGATTCCAGTGCAATCACTTTTGGCAGACTGTGACATCTATTGGCCATATGGCATTCAATTTCAGGGACTATAGCTTTAGTGAGATTTATAGGCGCAGTGGAATCTTTAATGGGAGCTATATGTGAGCATATGGCCCGGAGGTCATCAGTCTGAATGAGGCAGTCCAACTTTGCATGATGAGGTATGATGCATTACACAGATTAAGGCTATTATCCATCTGTTTTTTCAACAGATTAAGAGACATTGATACCATAAACAATGGTATATGTATGATATGTCAAAGGACTCGCATGAATCATAATTATAAAAACAGTTGCAGGGATGATGAATCTACATATAAACAATAAAGATGCAGATAAGGTAATCAATATGCGTTTGGCTGTTCAGATGGTCGGACGGGGCTCAACAGGTTTACTGATAAATCTCCGTCAGAAGTCATCGCTCATGCGTTCTAATACCAACACTGCCATACTGCTTAGCATGCCAGAAAAAGTAAACAATATACGTGAAGTATGCTAAAAATACAGGATTTCTTGCTGCATCCGGTCATGTCAATACAAACAAAGCCGAGAGAGCACGAACATTTGACATCTCACTGACAGACGACAGCTCATTTGACAGAATGAGAGACGCTGCAATGACAGATGACAGCGCATTCATGTGTCAGTATCTGTCTCTGTACCGAGGCTGTGGTGGATATAGGAGCAGGAGGGTCAAAGTTCAAGGCATAATGTCATGACGAAGTAGTATTTTCCAATTGTATGTATATGTCATTCAACAGTGTGTACTTTGTAACGGCAGCTGCAGTACATACTAAATGGGAAAAGAAAAAGTTTCAGAATTGGGACACACCGACGGTTTTCATTTCTCATCGAGTGGCACAAAGAAAAACTGCTTATATTGCATTTGTAGAAATCTCCCAAAGATATTAGCTTTTTATTACTATGAGACAAAAGTTCAACATTTTGGGAGACAAGCACAACTCCAACGCTCACCCTCATGAGGATGGAAAGTCGGGTGAGGTTGCGTAGACCACAAAACTTTTCTGGAGCTTCACAGCAAAAAAGCCTTGCAGCAAGTAAGTAACAGCTGAAATAATTCATACTGAAGTACAGAGATCCCAAATTGATTTGAAAAGACGTCATTTACCCCCTTGTTGAGGCCAAAATCTCCACTATAGCTGATGAGCTAGAAGCGTTGCACGTCGAGCATTCTAAATAACATCTTTTCAATTCTGTTTGGGATGTCGGGCTTTCTGGACACTTGGATCACACCAGATGGAGTCGATTTATGTCTTTCCTCTATTTTCCTTACTAAATAGAAACTATGCAAGGGTACAACTTCTAAATTAGTTTTCTCTCCTTCAGTCCCAGTTTGGTGTCCAGCAGTCCACTTCCCTCATGCTAACAGAGCCATGAGCCAATTAGCTAACGGTAGCTAACTACAGCCAAGGACAACTAGCAAAGACCAGCAGTTGTCAGTTACCCCTGTTATATGCTGACGGCACACTCGAGGCGTACTTCTTTCTGTGATTAATTACACCATTTAATCTAATGCACATTCTGACATTTGTGTCACCTCAGACAGATCGACAGTATCCAACAATCACTTCATCAGATGTCAAACTGTAGACGGCCATGATCAAACTTGTGCACCCGCAATGGAAAACGATCACCATAATTGTACCAGACACCATACCTGCTTCACATCCCGTCTCAGTGACAAACCTCTTTCCTCCACATAACACTTTAAAAGACAATTAACTCATTACACTGTAAATCAAAGGGTGGATGATGACTTCAATGATTCAACGCTTTCCACACAAACCTCTCATTACATTTATGCTTGATAAATGGCTACCATTACTTCTGTTAATTAACCAATCTCTCCAAACTGCAGCCACTGGAAATAAATCGAGTTTTTTTTAGGCACTTGTTCAGCCTTTGATTTGTCTCCAAAATAAATGGGGGTAATATCAGTGTTGAGGCTGTTAAGCAAAATTGTGCAACTGTTTCCCAGTCTGCAAAAAAACACTTCAAGACCATCAGGAAGAGCAGAGGAATATTTTGCACTGCAGAATGAAAATAGGACAAATCGTGTTTATTTTAATGAAGATTTATGATCACATACAAAGTTGTTGTTTTTTTCACACAGGATCATTATTTTTGTTTTTTCTGGTATTCACAGAGCCTCTCTGCTCAGTCTCTTGCACACAAACAAACAAAGCAACAGAGGCTGTTTCTCAGGATGTTGTTGGGATGGATCTCCTGTCTGCTCCCTCATCAGCCTCCTTTCTGCTCGGGTCATGTCTGCAGGCTCATCACATCTATTGGTGCTGCCAAAGACTCAAACTCCCCTGCTAAACGCAAACTGCACGGCTCTTTCACTCCATGCCCAGAACGAGGCAGCCCTGCCTCGCGGTATCAGCACAGTATTTTCTCCTATATTTTCTCTTTCTTCTTGCTTTCTTTTCTAAATTCTTTTTTTGGATTTTTCTGTATCTCTTCCCTGCTTCTCTTCATCTTTGTCTCTTCACTCTTAAATCATACACTTACGTGACTGCTCAGCTGAAACAGTATGACCAAACCATTATTCAGAAGGTCAAACACCACCACATGCAAACAAATCCATCAAAAGTTGGTGAAGGCATCGACATCTTTTCTCTCTCTTTCTCTCTGACAAATGCTCTCTCACACACACCTACTCGCAATGCAGATTGAGGATTTAGTGGGAGTTTTTCTTGCTCATTGCAAGTCTAAGGGCTGAAGGGGTCACCACATGCATTCATTGTTCCCATGTCGTAGGCGTTGGGAAGCCCTTTGAGACTGTAGCTGTGATTAACAAGGCTGTACAGATAAACTTAACTCGAAAAAATACGGGTTCTCTCATTGCCGGTAAGTGAGGATGGAGGTGCATGGAGGTGAAGCACACTGTGAGGTGTTTTGATGGAGTAATGTGATGAGGGAGACTCAGCAGGCGCATCAGATGGATCGACTGTCATGTGTGTGTGTCTGCCTCCATCTAAAAAAAAAAAAACCTGGCTTATGCTTTAAACAGTTTGAAAAAAATATGAAAAAATAAAAGTCTGATGGTATTCTCAAATTATCATCGTCTCCCACCACTGCACACCACTCAGATTCGACTGTAAGTGATCCAGCTTGGGGGAAGGTTTTCAAGAGTGACTCAGTTCTCCAGTCTCGTTTTTTAAAAATCATTTACATATTAATGGAATAACTAACTTTGAGAATTCCTGGGGCCACAGAAAGACTGAGTGGGGTGTGAGTGAGAGACTGCATATTCTAGTCCATCTCCAGGTCTTACCATGTCTATTTGTCTAATTTCTAGTTGAAAACATTTGATTACACTTAAAGCCGGACTATGCAGTAGCAGTTTCCAGACCAGATTCCTTCTCCGTTTTCTAGCTTTGCATCAGATTTGTGCATACGTTTTTGGCTACAGGGCTCCCCCTACAGCTTTGGCGCAGATACACTGTCGCAAAGACTTGTTGACGAGCCTCCCCCGCCCATCTAGCAGCTACTACGTTACCATGTGCATCTGTTTTCAAAGAAGCCGGCCGGCTAAACAGCGAGTCATGTCTGGCACTGCATTAGTGCACTTAGTGCTCTATGTTCAGCCGGACATATCGCAAGATACAGGCGACAAATCATGCGACATTCAAAGACCGAACTAGATATCTAAATACCAACAAGAACCTGGATTCAGAACGCAAAAAAACGTGTTTGGTAGCAAGTGACTGCTACGCTAAACACCCGCTGACTATCGAGCTAGCCATCAAGAAACCAAGCTAAACACACCCTTAGCAAAAAGTAGTATACTTGAAATTCATTGTATTAAGTATGCTTGAGTATAAGTGTAAATTTAGCAAGTATACTATGGACCATGTACTTGTAGCATACTAGAAAGTATACTAATTTAATACTTCTTCGGACTAAATTGGAACATTTTAAGTTTATAAAAGTATACTTTAAGTATACTTTATAAGGTCATTTTAAGTTTACAGAAGTACACTTTCAAGTATAAGACAAGTATACTCATCTATATACTACTAGTGTACTAAGTATAAACTTCTAGTCCACATTTTAGTTTATTAACATGTAAGTTTATAGTGGGGGGTAATATCTCAATGTAAATGTGTGTGTAATGAAAAACATTTTTATTCTGCTAAATAAAATGTAAATATAAGTCAATGACTTGATCTTATTCTGTACTTACATCAAGACTTTGTAAGTATTAGCACTTGTAGTGTGGTAAATTCTAGTAAGAGATCCACCAGTTATTACCATACATGCCCACAGCTTAACAGATGGGAAGTCTCTCCCGGAAAACACCCCTTCACTCACGGTGCCAACATTTTTGTCATCTTTGTTAATTTGACACAATTTAACTACATAATAAGGATGTGAATTAACCTGCAACCGTCTTACACATCATCTTATTCAAAAACAATTCACGAACCATAATTACACCAACAACAACAGAATACCCAAGAGTCTTTGCGCCACAGTCCACAGTATACTAAGTACAAGTATAAGCTTTAGTATTAAAGTATAAGTCTAAGTATTAATGTACTTAGTCTTAGACTATTCTTTATACTTTTCAGTATAAGCCAAGTATACTTCACTATGCTTTTCTTAAGTATATAAAATGTAGTATATAAAAAGTACACTTCAAGTATACTGCCTCAGTTTTAGTATAAGATTAGTATACTTGTAGTACACTTGAATAAACTACTTTTTGCTAAGGGCATACAGGGCTCACAATAAAACAGTCAAGCAATAACGTTGTTCAAAAGACTATCAAGTCACGTTGCAAAGACAAAGTTCATCCACTCACAATTTCAACAGCAACACGGCCAAGTCGGCGTCCATTTTGGACTCCTCAAAAGCTCGTCCTATGTTTACTCTTGTCTGGTCTCTTTTTTTGTCAAGCTCCTTTTTCTTCTTCTTCTGTTCCTCCGACTGTGGCTTCCTGGGTCTCTTTTTAGTCGACTGATCCATGATGAATACAACAATTGCCTTGCAACTGGCAGTTTATATCCACCGGTTCCATGTTTGGGGGTGTGTCTGCCGTAAAGCAGTTTCGAAACTACAATCTGACTACATTTTCGAGGGGCGGTGGGATACTTTCACCGACTCACATCCGGATTGAACTCGGCCCCGTGGCAGCAAGTTGCATGTTCCGTGTCTCCGCCCAGAACCGCTAGGGGGAGTCGTAGCAACCACCAAACGACCCAGAAAGTGTCAAAGAGCATTCAGAATGACTTTCAGCCTGCATAATAAGGGTAATTTTTGCTAAAATTGTTGCATAGTGCCCCTTTAACATAAGTCTGAGTCACCTGAAAAGTAGCTTTCACTTGTTCCATTGGTTCCATTTTAGCTTATTTTTGAATTGCCATTTTTTCCAGTGAAAAACACTAGGTTTGAGAAAAATGTAAATGTTCTGGGAAATTAAATTTTCTCTCAGCTGCAGGTGGCAGTTTGTGATTTCTTCCTGATCGTGGCAGTGACACAACTGTGCCATGCACTTTATACTTACAAACAGTTGTTTCTACAGTTGATCTTTGGACCTGTGACTGCTTCGACACGGCTCCACGGGACTTTCCTGACTTGTTCTAATCAGTAATGCAGATCAATGAGGATCTCTTTAGATTCTCCCATTGTAGTGTTTATGGCTGAGCGTAATGGGTGTATCAAACAAGCCTCTTTTAAAAATCTGGCCAGAAAAGTCACCAGCCGTTATCAATCAGAACCACACAGAAGAAGTTAAGAAAATTTGTTTCACACAACTTTCTATAATCACCAAAATTGATTGTTCAAGTTACTGTATGCATATTTTTGAGCCAGCAGGTTTGGTCACATTTTTATGTCACCACCACGATCCCTCAAACATTCACACATTCCCCCAAATGTCAACCTTTTCCTTTAACATGAGGTGTGTGTGCTGCTGGAACGCCTCCAGTCAGTGAAGTGAATGACCTTGTAGAGCCCGGTCTTATTCTCATCTGGTTTTAAACTGTGAAGACCCTTCAGTCTGCACCAGTCGGAAACCCCCTGAAGACATGAGAAGCAGCTCAAAGGAAGTCATGGATATTTAAAATTCATAGCCCGCCTTAGTTTCATCCTATATTTATATACTGATGAGGGTTCGGCAGCTGCAGTCAAGTCCTTTGGGGTCGTCTGAGCTGAGGGGTGTTTTTGCAAGAAGTGTTTGAATTTTCATAGTGTAGCTGCCACTTGACTTTCAATGTTCCTTCAGCCGTGCATATGTCGCTGTACAGTAGGTTTACATAATCAGTCCCATTACATCAGAACGAAGCAAATACGGGAGTATTCATGATGTTTTTACGTATCAAACCGTTTGGCCTCCAATGCATTTACAGTATGTGCACCGTAAAGGTAGAAAGACATTCAGCTGAATGTTACTTCTGCCTCTTTTCATGTAGAGTATATTCAGTTGAGTCTCTTCTGGTTTGTAAAAGAAAATAAACCAAACATTGATAGTTATTTGTCACCATTTAAACTAATATCATCATCTTTTTGAGAACAAATATCATAAAGATATTTGATATTTATGTAAGACACGAGTTATATTTCCCATCCTGCCTTTTGCAATTGCAGCGTCATCACATTTAGGCCCAAGACCACCTTGCAATGAGTTTCCCATTGTAGCACTGTGTGAGGTTAAGCTCTTAGCTCTACAGCCACGGTTCTACTGTGCTGTAATGTGTTTTTGAAATCCCTCTCTGCCACGAGATATGATCAGTCTGTGTTTGCTCCCCGCTGTTTGCGTCAAGGTGGATGCACACCACAAGATTTCTGATAAGACGGGGATCCAATTAAACCACACAGACGCAGAAAATCAGGACAGAAGCCCACTATAGAGGCCATATCCCACCATCTAGACCGGGAGCCCATGGCTCAGACAGCAAATGTAGAGTTTAATCAGCTGAACGAGTCTTCAAAGGGTCATGGGGCGTTTTCTCTCTCTAATTTAGAGGAATCAAATGGAAAAGTGAAGAGAATCTCTGCTGGTATCTGCCAACACTGCCTCACTGTAGGGACACTGGAACCAATTTATTGAATAGCATAAAACGTGCATGTCAGTGAAAAGGGAAAGAAAAGTTATTTTGCTTGATTTCTTTCTCACATGAAAAATGAACTGAATGTCAGTTTATCAGAGTGCAGGAAATAACACAGAGGAGCCTGAGATTTGATGTGAATGTGAAAATGCTGGAACACAGAATACCTTTTAGGGTGACAGAAATGAAGCGAGACAGAAAGACAGCAAGTGGTGAATAATCAAAGAGAGAACAGGGCGGACAGAGTGGAAGAGAGTCTTTTTATCTGCCTTCTTATCACATTTTATTCAGCTTCATAATGAGCTCAACTACGTGCTCGGACTCTAAATCAGCCCCTTGCATGGTGTCAACTTCAACCCGATGCCCCACCTTTCATAGAAGCAGCTTTACATACAAGATGCACACACACCTGCAAAAGCTACCTTAAGCGCAGCAGGAAGACAGCTCGAGCAGCAGCTATGAAGCCTGTAATTAAAGCAAAAGTCCTGCGACAGGAGGCTTGTTGTACCAAATCACTATTCCAGAACCGTAGTCGACAAGGTTTGTTTCAGTTCTGAATGATGACTACAGAAAGAGCATCTCAGTGGGAGAAACAACACAGTTAGAAATCAGAGTCATGCAAATTCTTCTCAGTAATTTTAAAGTGTGTGTGGGGGCAAAATGTAATGTTTTGAAGGCCCAGACTGAAACGGGAGCTGCGTCTGTTTATGAGGCTTGTTTATCTGAAACATTTACATTTTGACCGGTGTTCTGTCACGTAGCTGCTCGTGTGTCAGACCACGTCCAATGGCCTAATTGTCCATTGTGTTTGTATCTCTCGTTCATCTGACGGATTGGTCCAAATGATCTCTGTCTCTGTGGTAGATTAAAAAATTAAACATATAATATGTAACATTTCCCCATGACAGTGTCAGAAAAACGACAACATCTGTCTTATTATTATTAATAAGATTATTTTCTGGGTTTTGTTCATTCCTACAATGATCAAACGCCCAGAAATCCATATTTTTTTATTGCATTGTATTATTTTATTGTATTTGACCTCCTGTCGCTATAACTTGGGTAACACCATGGATCCGCTGAGGGAAATCTGGATAAAGTGTTGCAGGCGGAGCCCCATTCATACCTCTGAAAGCTGCTCAGAGGTGCATGAAGCTAAAAGGTTTCACTTCCTGGAAAAAGAACTACCCCAAGCTTCTGCATTATAAAGCACACACACTTCCATTTGTTTGTTTAGCTGTTTATTTATTTCTTGACCTGAGCACAACAGCAAAATGAACAACAAATGAATAAGGCATGAAGTTCATGAAGTCAATGAGCTCCTTTGAGTGGACAATTGCTCTGTTGGCCTGTTTATCTGATAGTTTACTCTGCAGCCGGGCTGCCCAGAGCGGGGCCTGCAGGCCAAACTTGGCCCACCATAAGGTTCAATTTGGCCTGTCAGATGTTTCTAGTGATAAAAAAGTTTAAACTAATTAGGAACCTTATAGTAATGTTTTGTATTTTTTAGGGCTGTCAAAGTTAACGCGTTAATAACGCGTTAACGCAACATCCTCCTAACACCGTTAATTTTTTTAACGCGCGATTAACGCTCAGTATATTTTTTAAAAAAAACCGCTCATTGTATGATTTATGGCCGTCGGTGGCACCCGTAGTCTTGATACAGAGGGTGGCAGAAGAATAAGAAAGGGAATCAGAAGAAGAAGAAGCAGGGTTGGTGGTTCGTTAAAAACACGCCGGACTGAAAAGCAGCACTCCCTGCAAACTCCTCATCTCTGCTGTCACTCACGGTGGCGCACATTTGTTTCTCCATCGCCCTGATCATTTTGCGGGACACTCTCTCGTGGCGTGCCCGTTTGCTGATAACTCATCCCCGCATGTTTATCTCAGGCTCCTCGCTAGCCTTCTTCCTCCCTCCAGCAGGCAGCCTAGGGCTGCTGCTGTCCTCCTCGGACAGACGCTGAAGCTCCGTTTCTCTCACTCTCTTGGGGTCAACAGAGAAACGTCTAGCGGCTTCTTCTCCCGAGTTTTCCTCTGAATATATCACGACAGAAGGTTTGAATTTCAAGTCGTACTTTTTATTGTTTTGCTGCACCGGAGCCATGGCGATCATCAGTGTGAAGCTGACTGACAGAAAGCAGCACACTGCGTGAAAAAGGCGAAGAAGAAAAACGTGCAGTCTCAGTGGACACCACTTGCAAGCCAAACACACGGCAGATGCAGAGAGCCTGACCCCCCCCTCGCCAAAAGCAGACAACCCTGGATTTATTTTCCTGCATGATTTGAAGTGTTGAATAAACATTTTCATAATGCAAGCATATTTGCCCTTTCTTATGTTGTTAAAAGTATTAAGAACATGAAAAAAATACATTAAGGTACATTTAGAACAGAAAGAAATGTGCCAAAAAAATTGTGATTAATTTGCGATTAATCACGAGTTAACTATGGACAAAATGCGATTAATCGCGATTAAAAAAATTGATCGTTTGACAGCCCTAGTATTTTTTCATTGTTTGTGTGGTCAAAATGTGTGTGAGATCTTCCTAATCTTATCGTGGTGGGCAGAGTGACACATCTCAACAACACAATCCATTACTATAGCTGTTGCTTTAGTCCCGAGGTCCACCATCAAGTTTCGGTTTTCCGCCCTCCAGGGGAAAATGTTGGGCACCCCTGCTCTAGAGTGTATGATCAGTACGTCTGGGAGAAAGGTTGTTCTTCAGGCTCTATAGGTGGTTGTGTGCGTCAAATGATGCGTAAGTATGATTTATATTTTGTTCCAGTAGGATGAGTGAGTTTTACCTGATGTCTAGACTGCAACATTTGAATCATCAGACAGTGCCTGTGGGAGGATAAGTGCCCTTCAACTCGAAACATATTGACATTTCCAAACATATCTGTAGCCTAATAGTCTATTTCTCTGTGTGAGTGTGTCATATAAGTGAGACAACAGGTTTATACTGTAGGGGAGACTGGGGTAAGATGAGTCATTTTTCATATTTAGGATCACTAAATCAAGGCAATCATAGTTTTGTTGCTAACAAATATATCTATATATATTCCAGGATGTTGTGCATCCCTTTACACACTTTTTTTTCCTGTCATTTTCTGTTATTCTAGAAGCCACGTACACCCTGAGTGGAAATCTCTGAACCCTTTTGGCAAAGTACAAGAAACCTTTGAAGCATTGTCCAATGTTTTCCCACCTGATATACCCAGAGTGAATCCAAACTCCACAACCTTTGATATTTATTAAGAGAGCTCAAACACACAACACCCGAACAAGTGAAGAGCTGCCTCGATCGTCTCAGTGACTCGTGACTTTGACCTGACCTTGCACTTTTCTGCAGCAGATCCAGAGATGTGGATTTCTACAGTGATAACAGTTTCCAAATTGGTTTCGTCTTCAGACTTCTATTATCATCATCAATTCGACCTGTTTTTCGGTCTTTGTGTACTGAAGGCAAAACAGATAAGGATGCCTTTTAGGGGTGTTATTGAACGGCTGTCTGAGACAGTTCTGTCAATCAGGTAGTAGACTATGTAGTGTGATACTTGAACACTCAGTAGCTTCTAAAATGCTCTGATGATTTGAACATCACCGCTTATACGAGAAAGATATTGCATTATTTAAAAGACTGTATCATCTTAAAGGGATAGTTCGGGTTTTTTGATATGAATCTGTATGGCATCCCCGTCAGCAGTGTAGTGCATCAACACTGACTTACGTCCGACAGTGTCCTGTGTGCCGAGTTCTTGCCCGGCTTTGGTGCTGACGAAAGTAGTCCAGCAAGTTGTCTGGGGTCATGAAAATAAAGGCTTTTTTCTTCTCAAAACAAATGTGTTCAAAATAGTGATTAATTTGCAACACAAAACCGTTGTCCACGAAAAAGTCAGACCTCATAATCGCTTGGTGCTATTTTCTCTGGATTCGTATCCCTGCGCACTGCTGCTGATGCCAGCCTGTTTCACTGTGTTGACTGCTCAGAAAGTTAACAACATGTCTGACTACGACACCGACGATCATGAAGACCTTAGCACAGAGCCAAGGGGGTATCTTTACGAACCCATATACACTGATGCCGAAATTCGCCAGATGGAGTTAGAACGGGCGGAGAGAGACAAGAGGGACAGAGAAGTGGTACAGGTTGAAGCTAGAGCCACAGCTGGAGCCGTGAGAGACCGGTTGACAGACAGGTGGTGCACTTGTTTTAAGTGTCAAATAATGCCCACAGGGGTGGAGTGCTACTGCTGCCATGAATGGGATCTCATCATGCCACAGCTTATAAACTTATCGCTAGCTAGCTCTCACGCAAGCTCTCTCGCGTCGCTGTGGTCATTGGTCCAAGCACGTAAAACACTGCCAAACAACTAAAAAAAGTGTTGGATTCGTGCGCGGCTGTCAGCTGGCGGCAGCGCGCAGTGATACGAATCGAGAGAAAATAGCACCAAGCGATTATGAGGTCTGATTTTTTTCGTGGACAACGGTTTTGTGATGCAAATTAATCACTCTTTTGAACACATTTGTTTTGAGAAGAAAAAAGGCTTTATTTTCATGACCCCAGACAACTTGCCGGACTACTTTCGTCAGCACCAAAGCCGGGCAAGAACTCGGCGCACAGGACACTGTCGGGGGTAAGTCAGTGTTGATGCACTACACTGCTGACGGGGATGCCATACAGATTCATATCAAAAAACCCGAACTATCCCTTTAAGATACCTAAGTTATCATATCTATGTCTATTCTTTTGTTATTTAATAATTTTAGATTGACTGGACAGACACTGCTAGCGCCACCAGCAGGCTAAAATGTTTATATATCAAGTGAAATACTACATCTTAACATCTTCCAGTTGGATTGCAATGATACTGGTGCAGATATCCGGACCCCCCTGAGAAGGACTTAACAATTTTGATTTGTCTGATGCTGTTTTATGACCAAATTCCTGCAACCCTAATGACATTCCCAGCGGCCTCAGCTGTTCTCTCTGTTTCTAGCAAATATTAGCATGCAAACATGTCACATCAAGATGGTGAAACTGGTCAATTTTACCTGCTAAATATCAACATTGTAACTGTGACCATGTCGCCATACTAACCACAGAGTAGGACTGTGCCCAAGCATAGCCTCACAGAGCTTCTGGCATGGCTGTGGATGTATAAGTTTGTAATGTTTATCAGGTTTACCACACTCCCTGCTCCCTCTATTCACCCGGTCATGGGAATTTCATGTACTCCCTTTATATTGATCCAGCCAGATTCTGCTACAAATACTTTCAGCCAATCATATCTCTGCTGTCAAACTTAAAACTGCTCTCCTCTCTGCTGTCAGCTGTCATTTCAGGAATTAGTGCGACCCTCCTCCACCCCATCCTCCCCCAGCTCTCGATATCTAGTTCTACTCACCAGAACTAAGTCCCCTGTCAACAGAACTCCAGGATCTTCCTCCTCCATCACCACCACCAGACTCTAGACTCCATCGAGTGGTTTCCCATTCTACACAGCGCTTCATCACCCTGACAAATATTATTTCATCATGATGGAGTTTAACCGCCAAACTTTCTCATTCTTTTGGTACACATGGCAATAAATCTTCATGTAAACTCAAAAAACACATGCTGCTCTGGCATGTATTGGGTCAGTCTGTGTCAATTAGGATGCATTTTTGTTTCGGTCTTTGTTTTTTATTTTACTTTATATATATATGCTGTTTGATACCAAAACTTCTGTCAATATTTTTCGCTGAAATTTGACAATTCCTTGTCAGCTTTTCACAAAGGAAAGACAAAGGTATTTGTTCATTATCTCATGAAATATAACTCATACAGTCATGACATCTGGTACAGATACAGACACTGCGCAATAGATCTAAATGATTTAAATGCACAAGGCTTTGGCATATGTTTTTCATCACTGGGACAAAAAGTGCAAATAAGTGGTTCTGGTTCCCCAGGCAGTGGGCCAAATAATAAAAAATAAATACAAATATTCATGAGGACGTTTCCACATTTTCTGCTGAAAATACAGTGTATGATTAATGTTGTGCCTAATTTCAAGGGCTCTTGATCAGAATCCAAGCTATGGCGAGCATATCAAGCCAAGGTTGCAATTTGTTGCAATTCAGAGACGCCAAAGTGGCAATGTGGACTCCAAAATGTGTGTGAAACAGAGTTTAAATGTGGGCATATTGTGTGTAAAGCAACAAGTTCCTTTCATATTGTCACCAAGTTGAAAGTGAAAACAAAACATTACATTTTTTATTTCTGTGTTCTTTTCAAAAACCCAGCTCCCACTACCACTGGGAAGACAAGACTATACAAACTGGAGACAAAGATCAGAGGCACTGAAGTGGCTTTTGAGGACTTTTCTTTCTGCAAATAAGTGAATGTGTAATCATATTAAAAGCAAATCCCTCTTGCATCATTGTGTTCCTGCGTTACTTGTAGTACAGCATTAATCTCCACCTCACTTACCATATTATCACAGCGGCATGATGTGTTGAATTAAACATTAAGTTTATTAGAAGTTATCATCTCAATTTCTGTCTTCATTGCTGAATACAAGCCTGGTACAACTCTGACTGAATGCCGAATAATTCAAATGTTCTGTGATTCAATTAAGTTAATCCATGAAACATTTGAAAATGCTAAACTGCCTAAAACAATCTGAATTAGCCAGATGAATAAGGAATACCAGCACCTTTAAGTTGGTATATCAAATCTGAGGCGAACCCCTGCTATGGATAAAACAAATCCCTCTATCATCAGACACCAGAAACGTTTTCCCATCATTATCTTTGTTTATCTGTTCAGGAGGGGGGGTGCAAACGAGCTCAGGGGAGTTATTCCCTTGTGAGATCTTTCTTAAAAAAAAAAAAGAACCACTCAACAGCAGCTGATGCTTCTCATTAAACCCAGGCTCTTCCTCCCTCTTGTATCTACCTGTAAACACCTTCGCACATCCTGGAAACAACCTCCTGACTCAACACACCTTTCACCTGGAGACCAAGCAGAGCTCGACATCAGCAGGTGAGAGGAACCCTTTACACGTTTGTATTACGCGTGAGCGGTGCGTGCTGCAGCCTATGTCTTGCAAACAGGAGACAAAAAAATGCTCGTGTTCATGTGTAGAGACCCTGGTGATACTACGAGCAAAGTTTCATGTTGTGTCGAGCCTTCTTAGTGTTTTAAAAATAGCGAATTTGCTGCTAGCGTAAGAGTCTCCCTGCACTCCATTGAAAACTAGCTTGCCCGAAAACGAAACTACGGTAAATCTTAAAAGTGCATCTTTCCCTGTAATTATGCATTTACACAAAGGTTTGAATCATATACATTCACAAATAAAGCCTTGGTTGCTTTTTGGCGAGAGTTTTACTTTAAAGTGACCGGATGACCAAGCAGGGATATATCTCGATTTGGCAGCCATGATCTGGAGCCAGTACTTTTTTCAGTCAGTGAATAACAAGGGCAGCAGACATCCTGCGACATCAGAAGCTATAGATTCCGGATTTTTTTTTCTGGCTTAGATTACAGAGCAAAGAGATTGCTACTGGTTAACATTTAAAAGAATGGTTTTACAATTTTGGCAACCATCAGAGAATCCAGGAAGTCAATGAGCCTGGACAAGAAGTCAGTGAGATGACCAGGACACAAAACCACAGACTGTCATTATTTAACTGTTGTATTTATATGGATCCAAATGCACAACATATAACATGTTCATTAGTGGGCTTTAGCCTGGAGATGGGTTTATCTTTTCTATCTTGCTAGTTCAACCTGTTTCCAGACTTTATGCTCCGCTAAGCTTGCAACCTGCTGGCTTATAACCCCATGTTTATTGCAGACTAATGAATATCGCACACCAACCCATGAACTTTATTTACCTAATCCGTACGCAGAGAGGAGTGTAAAAACAACTTCACCCTCCTCCCCCATCAGATATCTTGGTATTGGTATTATGGGGTCCAAAAGACTGGTCCAAAGAAAAAACACCACTTATGCCATTTAATGGTAAAACAATATCCAAAATTGAAGATGACATGTAGTTTCATATCAAGATAATGATAGGCTATTGATATATTGACCAGCCTTACTACTTATTTTAGTTATTCTTAATGCCTCTCACATGGATGGAATCTGACTTATCTCAAATAAGCGATAACATTGTGAAAATTGTAAGTGACAGAAGCTGCACTGTAGTCTGGTGGTTCGGTGACACGCAAAAAAAGTTCACTGTCACCTTGATCATATTACAGATCTTCATCTTTCTGAGTCACAGACTGATGCATCACCTCGTTGCTATGCATCCTTCAAACAGTTGTGAGAAATTGTATTCAAAACAAGTGTACATGCTAGCCAGTTCAAGGTCTTTTCCTCACAAGGCCGTAGAGGTCATACTGCTTTTGTCCACGGGTGCTGCAAGAATCAGCACAAAAGCAAGTTCCTTGTAGCGGCTTTAACGCACAGATATATGAGAGCTCTAAACCTCACCATCTAACATTCAATATTCTTGTACATTCTTGATTGCCAGTAGAGTATACGACCACATTCCATCTTTCTGATATGTTTATTCTCTGTGACATACACCTCAGATTTTTTTTGATGTGTTGGATTCTCATCAACAGTAAAGATTTGTTTACCCGCCCACACATTCGTGGAAAACGCTAATGAAAAGTTCCCGTTATAGCTAGTGCTGGAAAAGCCTTGGATGGACGGTGGATGACCCGTGGGCAATCGGCTAGTTGGCTGCCTCCCCTCAGCATCAACAACACCGCCATCTGGGTAAGCCCACACACACCTGTGCTTTCTGGGAGCGTGCCACAGCTAAGGCTGAAGCGCTGAGGCAGAGGTGGAGGGCAGGAGACAGGCGGGGCTTGAAAAGAGGGGTCATTTGAAGGAAAGACTATGCTTCAGCAGATCCTTAATAGGCACTACCACACGTGAAATGTACTGCGCTATTCCCACGTAGATCAAAATTCCTCCACACTTGAACGGCTCATTTAATTCTGTGGGAAAAAAAACATGCTTGTTCCAGGGGATGCTGATGTCAGACATTAATACATTTCGCAGAATAATTCTTAGAAAAGTATCTTGGGGTAAAAGAGGGGGAAGTGGGATTAGTGGCACACCTTTCCCTGCACCACTCGGGCACCGAATGAGCTGATCCGTGGATTAATGGTTATCCACGTCAAAAGGTCAAATCTATTTCCCCTCCGGCTTTCACCAAGTGTTGTCTGTCTTTCTGTGTGTCTACAGAATTTCTGACAAGAATTTCTGACAATGTTGTCAATCGCACCCCCTCCCCCCCTCCCCCCCACAGGAAGCCCACCTCTCCACTCCCCTTTGTGTTCCTTTTTCTCCTATTCATTCACCAGAATATTCACACTCAGCTAAAAACAAAACCGACATCCTGGGGGGCTGAGAAAAGGGTGGAAATAGATGAAACTTGGATACCTGCATAGTGGGGTGCAGATGTGAAGTGTGTGCTGCAGCACAGGAGCGGCGGTGTGTGTGTGTGTGTGGGTTGGTGTGAGTGTGCGTACATGATATGCTTTTTAAGTAGGGTTGAATCCGAAATGATCATTGACTAAGCCGTTTTTCAGAGAAGACAGAGTGCGGAAGGTGCCGAGGGCCAGTTTTAGAGAACCTGACTAGCCTGAAAATTAGCTCGAAATAACATCTTTAAACTTCTCCTCGCCAGGAACCAGCTGTGCAGAGTTAACAACCTCACAGTCCTTCTAATGAAACCATCAGAGAGCAATCAAGCTCTGTCATGTTGCATATATGAATATGTATTGTGGCTTCTGAAGCACATTTCTTACTGATTCTGGATGGCTATAAGGACAGTCATTGTATGCATCCTGATTAGAAAAAACTAAAGCAGCAAACTGACTTGAATTACTAAGATTCAAATCCGTGATTAGACGTGTTTGTTTGTGTGTGGCAAGCCTCCAGCCAGATCTCAGATAACACTTGTCTTTTATTACAAATACACGGAAATGAGAAGTAACATTTACCTCTAATCAGAGGTCGGGGACCAAGTCCAGACTGTGAGCTGTCCACTCGATGCCAGCACACTTTGTCCCTGTATGATTACCACCATACTCTTCCTTCTTAATGATCTTGGCTCATCACACAATCTATCACATGATTGCATCACACACACCCAGACTGGCTTGTTAGCCTTTATTGCAATTATGGTGGTGCATGTGTGAGGGGCTGTTGGACACATCCAGGGAGCATCAGTATGCAGAGGCTGTGTCTTGTGTAACACTGCTGTTGCTTTGCTCTGCTTACATCCACAAGCAATTAAAGTCTTGTTGTAAACACAAATCTGCCAACCAACCAACTCATGTACACACAACTAGAGGCCAGTGTTCAATTAAATAGCTATTTGTTGTGAATATAGCCATCTTTGTTGGGTTTTTTAATCGGTCAGCCAGGGCTTTAAGCCCCATTCTTAGCCCTGTTTTAGTGAGGTGAGGCACTTGACAACTAGTAATATACAGCAATACAATATCTAGAAAAGACAATGTTGTGTGCTACCATGTTAACATTAAGGTGGCCCTGAGAGTCAGAACACCAGAACATTTCAGAAAACCGTATGGCATTTGGAAAACACAATGTTATGTCAGACACAAAGATATTTGAGCCTCAGAGCCACCGTGTAACATGCTTACTTGCATTACACGTCAGGTAAAGATGTTAGCTCTGCAGACAATTTGTCATGAACAGAAATATTGGAGAGATTCAGGGAACACTGAAATCAATAAAGTTCATCCTGATGGGAACTTGAATGTCTGTACCAAACCCATTCAACAGTCAATGAGAAGGCTATGATTGTATTGTCCCTCACCGACTATTGAACAAGCTGATCACCAACAAGTATTTATAGACATTAGAGTAGATGACATTAAAAAAAAGAATTGAAAATAGTTTTCATCACTGTATTAAAAAAATGATACCTCCTGAGCTGGGACAACCTGATCAAGATTGCTATTATATTTCTCATCCATAGAATGATTCATTGCCCAGTTCATTTGTAAGGCAACGAGTAAACAGGTAACAGGAGGAATCACAAGAGGAAACTGTGTTCTCCCACTAAGAAACTCTGCTTTCAGCTAATTGGCCTTCTTGATTAAAGCAGCACATGAATGGGTGCTGTAGCCCTTCACATCAGGGAACTCCATCAAAGCCATCGGCATTAGTTTGGATACTGTCTTCGTTTGGCAAACGTCTGTGAATATACAGCTAAACTGTGCTGTTGCTTGACCTGAATTGGTGTTACTGTCATCCTGTTTCACATATCAGCCGCTGCTCATGGCTGTCTGTTTTTTTTGTGCAAAGTTGTTCTGTAATTGACAATTTTTGCTTTGTTGCAACTAATTTGCTCTTGCTTGACTGTTACCCATGTCTGTGTTCTGTCAAGCTCTGTATTTGTTTAGCTTGTGCTGTAACTTGCCAGCCTTACATCGTGGTAGTCGATTTCCAATGTCATTTAAATCAGGAGAGACTTGGGAATGAAGCTAAGAAAATGTTTCTCACAGCAGATGACACATGAAAATGAGTCTTGTCAGAAAGTCTACAGGGAAGTTTTATGATGGAGGGGCGTCTGCCCTGAGCAGCAGCGAGGAGAATCCCCCCGAGGAGTCCAGACACACAAGATAGGCAGATGACACAATGAATCTGATGAAGCTGATGAATCTGCAAAGACTGGGCGGTGACAGGGAGGTGGAAGGCACGTGCAAAAAGGCAGCATTAATGAACTAGAGGCGGGAGACAATCTTATCAAAAAGACAGCAGCAAGATAAGAGGCTAACGGCGAAGGTGTGTCGCTGTGTTGTTGGATAGATGTGCCCGGCCGATGTGAGCAGCTGATATCAATAACGGCCGCAGATCAAGACAGGCAATTATGAGTGTGAGGAGTGAATGAATGGATTGTAAGGATGAGAAATACACTCAGGACTGAGCATGCTAAAGAGTATGCTTCCTGCCGGAACTTTCAGTGAGAGCATCATATCTGGCTTTGCAGTGAGGTGTATTAATATGCACCTCACCGTCCCTAAGAAATATACTGGAAAGGATATTTCTAGGGAACGAAACCAACACTGCTGCTCCTAGAGCCACATCTGCATCGATTGCATAAAAACAAGCCGGGTTCAGCAAAAAAAGACCTTCCATACGTACAGTGAGGAAGCTGGCTGCCACCAACTCAAATTGTTTTTCCTTCAAAGACATGGACTTCAACCGCGTTTCAGAGTTATTGCATCACCAACTTGCTGAATTCGCTGAAGTCCTTATGGAAAACACGAAATAAACAACAACAAAGGTTTAGTCAGCAATGTCTTCTCCAAAATCAGTATGCTGAAGTTCTCTGAAACAGCTCTTCTTATCTTTTCTTTTTAATAAATTGGAGCCAAGATGCAACATGAACCCTGATGAAAAATGTAATGATCTTGGATGAGACCAGCACTGTGGCTCGTTTTTTTTTTTTTTAGGGCTTGTTTTGTGACATATAGGAGAAGCCTATACAGACAAACAGGTCCCTGCTGCAACAACATCTCAGACATGAAGTTAGATCCAGTGTGTTCTGGCTTGCATAAGGAGCCTTTAGTGAAGAAAACAAACAGACATCAGAGGAGACCGTCTGCCTCTGGAAACACAGCTACTAACACTTCCCCCTGTGCCTACTGCGTCAGGCCTCCCTCGCAACTATTCATTATTCAGATGGTGTTTCTCTCCATCTCTGCCACTGGTCTGCCCTTCCCAGTCATCCCCACCATAGATTTATAATTTATTGCCCATGCCTATAAATCTTTAATTGTTTTTAGAACAGCCGTTGGGGGATGTATAATTCAATGCTCTGTGCACCAAACACACGCTTTTTCCATGAAAGTCAAATTATGGAAGATCCTCTGAAAAAAAGGCAGGGACAGTTCTAATCATGATGTTATGTAACACAGAGCTTTCCTGGAGAATGAGAGAGGCCTCAGTGATTGTCTGGATGTCGGAGAGACGCAGAGAGAGATTATTTTATTCTGACCCCCTCTGTCTGTCTAAACTCTAATACCCGAGCAGAGCTGCGATGCTGTGACCTTCACCAGAGCACGTATCAGAAACTTTCAAATCTCTCAAATTAAAGCAGTGAGCGGACACAACAATATTGAAAAGTAGAAATATAAATATGCAAACGCAACAACATGGAACTCGCTGTCATGACGGTGGATGACTGCACTGTTTGACAGCGCGCACATCTGCATGATTAGAATGAAGTGAAGCGTGACACTGTGTAGGTTTGGAGAAGAAAAAATTCTAACTCAGAATATTAATCAGGTAATAATGCAAACTCAGACTTATATTTTCTTATATTCATAAGTTAATAAACAAGCTGTCCTAAGAGGAAAATAAGGTCCTCAGAAGACTGTTTGAAGCTAGATAGGTGGCAGGGTCCGCCAAATATAAACAAAGTAAAACAATATTTTAACATGTAAGGGAAAGCCCGTGGACGTTCAAATCTAAAGTGGTCGTGGTTTATTGTGGTGTTATCACACCGTGAGTGTTAACAGTAAGTCACCCAGTTATGTTGCTAAGTTGCTAGCATGTGTGTGTGTGTGTGAGAGAGAGAGAGAGAGAGAGAGAGAGAGAGAGAGAGAGAGAGAGAGAGAGAGAGAGAGAGAGAGAGAGAGAGAGAGAGAGAGAGAGAGAGAGAGAGAGAGAGAGAGAGAGAGAGAGAGAGAGAGAGATTTTTTTTTTTTTTGATTTTTAAAAAAACACCTTTATTTTCAATACTTTAAGACAAACTTAAAGAATCAATGCAGACAGAAAAAAAAATAAATAAAATAGAATTAAAAGCTCTGAAAAACAGGGTTAAAAACCAGCTCTCCTTCAGTGATTGAGCACACTGCTTTGGTGAAACACCACTGGTTTAAAAATTCCTCCTCATCTTTCACCTGGGAATAAAATCTGTGGTCTACCATGACCCTGGCCTTCACCAGGGCCACGAACAATGGCAGCACGTCGACAACACACACATTTTCAATTTTGTTTTTACGACTTTTGTATATGGCCAGCTTGGCCTGGCCAACCACAAAGTTCAACAGATTCCATTTTCTTGGATTGTGTTGTGAGAGAGAGAGAGAGAGAGAGAGAGAGAGAATTTATTTATTGTAAATATTGTTTTCCTTTATTGTTATTATTATTTTGAATTCCAAACGCTTGCTTTGGCAATATGTACAGTGTTACCTCATGCCAATAAAGCCAATTGAATTGAAAAATTGAATTGAATTGAATTAGACAGAGAGAGAGAGAGAGAGAGAGAGCTGACAGTTCCAGAAGATCTAATGTGATCAATAGACTATAAATAATAATTTGTTGCCCTATTAAAGCAAAACTAAACTTTCTGTCTGCTGACTCAGAAGCAAAGAAAACTTGGCCCAAACACTGTGCACTTGGCTTTGTGCAGATTCTTGTCCCAAGTAGCTCTCTGGCACACTCCAAACTTTAGTGCTGAGCCTCTTTAGTGAACTGTAGGTGTTAAAATAATTCTGTGATAATTTAGAACTGGAGGAAGGAGATCGGAGTGAGCTCAAAGTTCAAACAAGGTTTTAATCTTGTGCGAGAGGAGCATTCACAGAGCAACACGCAGGTCTGTTACAAAGTGAAGACTCAATGTCTTAGGAGAAAAGCATGGTGTTTATCTGTCTTTGTGGGGGTGTTTTCACTCATTTATGCCCTCCTGCACTTAAGGAAATAGTTCCTAAAGAATGAAGTGACAACCTTCAGTGATTAGTCAACACCTTACACGGGTCATAAAACAACCGAAAACAAGGTTACAGTTCACGTTAAACAGTTACATTGAACATTCCTGTGTTCACATCTCTCCTCATGAAGTACAAAATTTCCATCTCAGTAGGCCCATAAAAGAGGCGGTTCATAGGCTGCATTAATAGTTTGCAAAAGTTTATTGGCAGGCTGTACCACTGACAGGCACTAAAAAGGCAAATTTATGAGACATTTGTCTGAGCTGTTTGCGGGACAATGAAGCCGTCTGACTGTAAAAAGTCCTGTCACATCTCCATTTTTCCCTGTTTGTCACTGAGAAAGTCGAAGTTGCGCAGTGATGGAGCAGATGAATTCAAGCGTAGGTTTTAAATGACTTTTACAGGATTTCTTAGCAGTTGGATGACTGTTGGGCTGAGTCGTGACTCGGCCGGCACCTTGTTGCTTTGGTTTTGGTTTGTGGCACATTCTGCCACACAGAGCATCAGAGTTAGTTTGTGTGAGCTGGCTGTGAGGAAGCAGGAGAGAGGTGAGCAGGGGGGAGCTTATCACATATGAAAGGAATTGCTTGGCGCCACGCTGTGACTTGCCCCATGCAGAACCTTGTCTCGGCTGTCTGAGTCTGCAGCTTTATCCCTGCACGAGGGTGTTCATCATGTGCATATTAACATCGTCAGAAAAGTTAAATTGCTGTTAATTGAAAACTGCTGCATTTCTGCTGCCCGGTCAGCAGAATAAATCTTGGCAATGTACATTTCTGCACATCACGCGTATGTTGAAACATTCCATTCCTTTATGTCGCCACTGGAGGTTTCTTTAGAATACCTGTTTTGTTGCCACCAACAGCTTTGAAGTTTGGACACTGGTCGGGCTGCCTTCTTGCCTGTAACTCCCCAGCCATCCCCTTCACCAACCGATATGAAAGGTCAGGTCATAACCACATAATGTCAATGTGACATGACATTTATAAGACAGGTCAACGATGAGCATATCATTAGTTTGCAGAATCATTAACTGCCAAGAAGGATAAGCAGCTGTGGCGATGGTATCCACCTTCAAATTCCTGGGCCCGCACATCTCCATCAAGATGAAACTGTTCACTCCCCTCCCCTCAGGTAGAAGGCTGCGTAACCTCACAACCGAACAAGTGCGGAACAAGTGCAGCTTCTTCCCAGAAGCTGTGAGGGGTATGAACTCCCTGACTTAAAGTCTGAGTCCTCCGCACTTTGCACTGCTGCAACCACACATGACTATTGATGCACTATTCCTTTAACAAACTTCTTGGTTTTTAACTATGTTTATCTATTATAGGTTTTTACAAAATATGGAAATGCTTTGGCAGCAAACAGTGGCTCCAGTGGATGAGTGACCCCAAAAGAAGTAGCAGCCAACCAGGAGGGAGACCAAATAGGTTGGTGTGTTTACTGCGGTAACTATAGCTCATTAACCACCCAACCCATCAGAACAGCAAGAAACCAGATACAACCAGTAGAACTATGAGTGAACAGTTGGATTCACGTATAGAGAACTCAACTAACAAAGGCAACCAATCAGGGGATCTGTATCTGTATCTGTAATAATGCATCCTCCTAAGCTAAACTGTAGCATTACCTAGATTAGTTAGCCAGCCTCTTATCCGTGAGTAGATGTACACTTCCGTTTGGGCAGGAAAGAAAATAGTTCCTCCACAAAACTGCTCACAACAAGGCCTGTGGATATTCTTGATTAACTGCCTTGTGATGTCATAAAAGAGTCCTTTCTGTGGATTTTCAGATGTCTATTTTTTGGGCATCAGCAGCATGTCATGATGAACTCACTATTATGTGTGGGGTTACATTATGTTAAGTTACAAAAGGCCCAGTTCAGACCTTGAACATCTCAATGTGCTGTAGGCTATTCGCTAAATATGTGAAAGAAAGTTGTTGATGCTATAACCCAATGTGTCCATCCTCAAAGCGTTTTGCCAGTGAAGTTAAAGTGTAACATACAGTTTGGAAATATGAACAATTAAGCATAAACCACATCATAACCAGGGGTGCACATAATCTTTTGTGGTCCGGTTCTCAAGGGAGCGCCTGGAGATGCTGCTTGGTACTTACCCTTTATGCAGCGCCCTTATCCAACAAGCTGTCGTCATCGCTTTCCTCCTGACTGCTCTCCTCACTATCTTCTTTTTTACTCAGTCATGGTAGGGCTGGTCCCTGGTTGAGCCTGTGATTTGCTGTTTGAATCCACAAGTCAACAGCTGGCTTTGGGTCTAAAGTGTCTGTTGTCATCTTAGACAAGTGAATGTGTATTAGAGACGAGAGGCGAGAGTCTGACAGGGAGGATCTGTGCTTGCTTTTGGTTATTTTGAGATGTGAAAATCCCCTCTCACACGCGGCACTACTCAGTGGCAGTGCAAGTGACAGCGCAAGGACTTTCTGGATGTTGGTGTAGATACATGGATTGGTTTTCTTCGCTGTGTTGAGCGAGTCATTTACAGCGGAAGCAGCCAGGTGTTTTCCTGCTTGCTTCAAACGCACCCATTCTCTGACAGTGGAGTCTCTGTCAACAGACAAGCAGGCTTCATGTTTCTGAACTATGTTACCAAGTGTTGTGTTGCCAAAACTGTGCAGGTCTTGCATTTCTGAGACCAAGTTGAAGGATCAAATATGATCACTTGAGATATTCATATCGGCTTTCAAACTCCTGAATGAGACCTCTCAAATCCTCAGTCTTATCATGGTCTGCATCAGCCTTTGAAACAGTCTCTTTCTTGTACTTGCCTTCAGTGTCAAGCAGAAGTGTCAGCAGTCCAGGAGCTACCATGAGCTCTGTGCAGAGGTGTTTCAGCACACTGTCATCACGTTGAGCCACTGGAACTTAAATGGCAGGTAAAAGCCTCAATATCATCAACACTGTATCTTGGCTCCATGCAGACCATCTAAAATAGTGAAACTTTCGAATGCAATTCCTTTCTCAGCACATATCCTTTTTAGTTGCTCTGTTCTTTTTGCACCCCCTTTTTTGTAAAGTAAAGCTTTGCAATTTGACAATGGAGCGATCAAAAGTTGCACAGTATGGAACTGTGCAATGAGCACAAGGGAATCCCCGCAGGCTACAATCTGACATCATTTGGGGTCGACCCCATTAAACTCCCACACTGACAGCAGCTCCATCAGTACACACCGAGACCAACTTCTTCTTCCATTCATCCCCTAAACCACAGTTTTTTTTTCGTAGATGATTGAACGCCAATGTAATGACTCAGTGTGGCATGCTTTTTGGACATTTTGATGAAAGACTGCAAATCCTAAAACCAGAGAAATAGGCTGATGTAAGCTAATTACAAATTAAGCCAACTAATTTTTATTTTATGTCTTGCTTACTGGGGGAAAAAGCAGACTAGAAAAAGAAATTTAACAGATAATAATTAACTAACACACTTGTCTTCATGGTTGCTATCTTACCAGAGATGTATGGAGAAAAACCTACTCCAGTGAGTGAAGGTGTCTGTGTCCCAAAAGTGGTCAGTACGCAAAAGGACTTCCCTCCGTGTTTTCTGCTGCACATCATCTATTTGTATCGGGCATGTACACCAGTTGTTTGCACCCCTGATCACAGCTGTCTGTTAGAAGGAAATAACTGGAATAATTTACATTTCCCTACCTTATTCATAATAGTAGAGCTGCTCTGCCGTGCAATAGATAACGTTGCTCACATGATGTCACATAATATGCGCAGCATGTGGCTAAACTGCTCATGCTCTTATCCCTGAATCACGTGCACTCACATGTACAAACAAAAACTTACATAACAGTCTTGAAACTTTGCCCTGCATGCCGCATGCGTTTTTGTTTTCAGCATGTCGACACACTGACGCATGGACAGGAAGTGGGTTACAAAGGTCTGTCCAGGTTCGCAGCTCTTGCACTTGTGTTACACATAAAGTCCAGCCCAGGATTTCACATGACAAGGCAAATGTCTGACTTTCTTAACATGCTTCCTAACCCTTCTCGTTGCCTTTACACTTTTTACATGCCTGTCCGGCATGGTGCACCTTCTGCTGGGTGATCGACACCGCCACCACCGCCACCACTTCATGTGACATGGCGTCAGGTTACAACGCCACAACAAGCTTGTACAGCTGTCCGGCAGGAGGAGCATGATAGTTTCGTTTTGACCACAACAGGTACGGTGATTTTACATGTAATATCAAGTGTGTGAAGGTAAAATTGTACATTATGTGATTTTGATTCACCTTAGCTTGTATTGTGAGCTTTGGGGTCATGATCCAGATTTTGGTCTCGTCCAATCACATGCACAGTGGGTAATCTCCATAATTAAAATGCTTGAAAATCCTTTATAAACAGGTTCTTATGCAGTCTGTGAAGCACAATTATTATTATTTCTGTGTGCGTTATGTATTTTTCATTAATGGAGAGAGGAACTGAGCTAAATCCTATCATGCATCGTAGATTTAATCTACTTGCACTGACTGTCGTCCACAGAAATGAAAAACAGCTTACCATGGCACAGTTCCACCCTTTATTCACTTCTCCAGACTGACGTTAACACTGCTGTGATAATTTCTCACAGTGTGTTTAAGTTGTCCTAGAATGGCCTTGTGTCACAAATGATCTATTCTGCTTAAATAAAGATGTTTCTTGCAGATAAATGTCCAATGGTATCTAATGCCAGTAAATTGCACCTGGTGTGCCTGTGGTGACTGATGTTTTAGGTTGAATTCATAGCAGATTTATAAGAGTTTCATATGGTGTTCATAAATAAACCGGTATAGCAGAACCAATCCTAGCCTCTGGGTTTTGGTGCTGTGGTAACACATGTGCAGTCTTCTTAGGGGAGAGCTGGTTTAAGAAGACAGAAAGAGACTATATGTGTGTTGAGAACTACACCGTTAAAGGCAACTCTTCATAATAGATCTATTTCTTATGTATGAAGTGATATTACAGATGGAATAAGACAAAACTTTTGGAGAAGACATTTACACTCAGATTTGTAAAATTTACAATATTAATGAGGTAATAATACAAACTCATAGATATTTATTTTTCCATAACTTAATAAACAAGCTGTTCTCAGAGGAAAATAAGATCCCCAGAGCAGAAGCTAGGAAAGTGGCAGGGTCTGCCACATATATACAAAGTTAAACAGTACGAAATTGTGTTGTCCTGTCCATCATGTCAGTTTGTTCATTCTGTTTATTCAGTCATGAAAACAAAGAGATTTTTTTTATTTAGATCGTCAAGGCATAAAAAATCAGTCCATTAAAGCAAAGACTATATAATAGCAGATTATATAGTCCCTTTAAGAAGGTCCCTTTAAATATACTATGAGCAAACTTTACCGGGTTACAGTTGGAAAATGGGGGGTGACGGTGATAATGTTATACAGTATATGATTTATATGATGTTAATATGATAAAACCATTAGATTGAGGAACACCCATCCAAACTGTGTATACTGACCAAGAAAAACTGACCGTAAATTATGCACATGTAGATAGATCGTGCATACAACTGATGATCCAGAATAAGCCAGAAAGGCAAAATTCAGGCAATTAAACAAAAATGGCCGACAATATATAAAAGAGTTTTAAAGACTGTTTACGTTTAATAGCCACTTAGTTTATCAGCTACTTTAACAGAATCAGATGTATATAGAACACAACACAGAAATATTTAGACAAACACAAAGACCCACATTAAAACAAAATACAGCCGAGCACACACAAGACATAGTGAGTAGATGTTATACTCTAGAGAGAATCACATGGCATCAGGGAATTTGTTGTACTCACCAGTTCTATGACTCTTGTGCCCCCAGAAGTCCTGCTCAAACTGCTCTAAGTTCAACTTCTCTGCTTGTTCATTCTCAAAGCATAAACTACCCGTCTGCCCCACTGGGCTCCTATACGTTTGTAAAAAGTCTGGAGCTGAATGGGGCTCGGCGGTCACAGTTACCACTGGCATTGTTTTCAAAACAGGCACTTCACTGAAGCAGAGAGTCGTTCAGGTGATATAGAAGTCACAGTCGAGGGATCCACCATGAGCATAGCATTGTCTCTCATCATTGTGGGTATGTTTAATTTGGGTCACTTAGTGTGTTCATCAGGTGGTGCATGTTATGCTGCGGCATAACGATGCTAACCATAACCCAGGACAATGAAAATTCTTGTACTGCTCACATGCTCCCAGCCCCAGCCCGGGTGCACCCGCATGTCTCACAGGGCTCTAACAGTCTGACACTGAGCTGCTGCAGACACAACGCTTGTTCTCTGTTAGCCGCTCTGGATTCATTATATTTCTTTTGTTCCACTCTGACCAGGTTTATCATGATTTTTTCATTGTTTTTACTGCTTCAACGGACATGACTTGAAATGTAAAAAAGCATAAAACTGGAAATAAAAAAAAATTTACTGGAAATGAAAAAAATAAAAACATCATTACAGTAAGTGAAAGTTGTTACTTACATCCCTGTGTAACAATTATCATTTTCATTGGTGTGTCTTCCCCAGACAATTAAGTGTTGCAGATCAACATGGACTCTCCAGTGAAGGCTCATAGGGCGAGGACAGCTGTGGCAGCAGCAGCCCCTGATGGTGGCTACGCCTGGTTCATCCTGGTCTCCTGCTTCCTGGTCTTTGGCTTGACATTTGGGGTCGTTAAGGCCTTTGGTGTGTTCTATGTAGCGATACACCAATACTTTGAAACCACTGCAACAGGAACATCTTGGATTACCTCTATTGCAGTGGCTACCATTCACGTTGTAGGTAATTATCACAATCTTTCTTCTCTTTAAAACAGTTGCATCTATACAAAAACAACAACAAAACAGGAAGGACATCAATATGTTTCTTACTGCCTATTCTGTAAAATGATTCTTAAATTACACATGCATATCTGTCAAATTCCCTCCACTCCTGTCTGAAATCGATGCCAAACAGGCTTGTTGAGCTTTTGACCACCAGGTGGCTCTCTCCTACATCTCAGTAGATTGTTAAACTCTAAATGCCAAGTCCTTTCTTGTCTTTAATACATTGTAACACTTAAATCATGGGAAAATTCAAGAAGTCTGCTTCAATTTTCTGACCAAATGAGTGTGTGGGCAAATAAAATTATTATCTGCTGCAAATGTGGGAACTACCAGGCAGAGCAAGAGGCACTGGGATTAATTTAATAACTTAAACCCCTTTAAATCTTTTAGGTTTGACTTAATGTCTGTTTTCAGTGAGAATATTAGTCGGACAGGATTATTTTTTCGAGAGAATATCATAAAAAATTAGTGGTGCATAATCATGCTTCAATTTTGTTGAAGATACTATTTATGTCCTGAATAGGATTCTGTAAAAATGTCCTGTGTGTCCTTCTGCAGCTCCTGTAGCATCTGCCCTGAGTGCTCGCTACAGCCACCGCTCTGTAGTGATGATGGGAGGACTGATCTGCAGCATAGGCGTCATGGTGGGGGCTTTTGCTCGTAACCTAATTGAACTCTACTTAACAGTGGGATTCCTAAACGGTGAGTGATTTAGACGCACAACACAAATTTATAAGCATACACACAGCATGTGACATTCGCTGGTCTCCTCTGCTGTAGGTTTTGGTTATGCATTGACGTGGACCCCCACCGTAACCATGCTGGGTTTGTACTTTGAGAAGAGGCGGCCGGTGGCAAACGCTCTGGCCAGCGCTGGAGAGTGCATCCTTACCTTTGTCCTCACACCTTTGTTCCAGCTGTTGATTGACAGCTACTCCTGGAGGGGCGCTTTGCTGATCCTAGGAGGTCTGCAGCTCAACCTGTGTGTTTGTGGGATGCTGCTGAGGCCCCTTAAAGCAACCAGGGATATGACTTGTGACAAAGCCGAGGAGGAGGGCTTGTGCCTGGAATTGCTCCCAAGAGACGACTCAGAAGAAAGTAAACCAACCTACCTAGAGGCAGAGGAGCAAGGGATATCTGATGCGTCTGATCAGGAGACAGTCAAAGCATGTCGTGAAGAGATAACTAACTCAACCATGAGAGTACAAGACTCAAACAACAGGACTAAGACCAAAATCCTTCACTATGTTGATTACACCCTCATCTCCAACAGCAGATTCATGGTCTACTCGATGTTCGGGCTGTTTGCTGCACTGGGTTTCTTCGCCCCGGCTCTCTTCCTGGTTCCATATGCTCGTAGCAAGGGGATCGAGGAGTACCAGGCAGCGGCACTCATGTCCATATCTGCAGTGTTGGACCTGTTTGGAAGGGTGTTCTTTGGCTGGGTGGCAAACTTAAGACTGGTGCAGACGGTACGTTGAGTTTAATTGTTGACCAGGGAAAAGAGATCTTGATCTGACATGACTGAAAGCAGCGGTGTCAAATAAAGTCATACTCCAAACAAATATGGAACAGCATATCATCATGTGTATAATGCTGTTATCTAGTTAGCATAAAGCCCCCATACTTAGGCCTATGTGGTAAAGACTTTAAAGGAATTCACCAAAAAGGTATAGAGAGCTGCAGGGTAGCATATTTTTGTAAGCTAACTTGTAAACCAGCATAAGATAAGAAAAAAAGCCCTGTGGCCAACACGAATTTATAATACTTATACATGTTGTACATGCAATCACCAGAAGTAAAAAGCTTGTGTTATAAATAAACTGCTATAAACTAACTATATCTCAGTCAGAGAACTTCAACAGTAAGCATCTTACTACACTATAGTACACTCACTTTACAGTAGTAGACTAGTGAGGTAAGTCTCATTTAGCCACTTTTTAGCAACCACCTTCCCGCCTCCAGTGGGGTAACCCAAAACCTTTTCAAATAACCAATTGACTCTGAGACGAGGGAACCGGAGGGGTAATGTTAACTTATTCCAGGATTTTAGGATTTGTTCCCACAGCACTTTATTAAATGTAGTTTTGGTTATTGAATGATGGCCAAAGATGTGTTTTGTGAGGTATCACTGACTTTGACCTTTGATCTCCAATGTCTAATCGGTTAATCCTAGAGTCCAAGTGGCTAATTATGACAAATTTGACCTTGAAAGGCTGATTTTTATGGAGAGTCAAGCTAGCTAGTTAATGAGTTAATGAGCTGCAGGGTGGCTTGAATATGCAGCGTCAGATCGCAATTCATTCTTGGCAAGACCGCAAATAAGTGTGTATGGGTGTCTTTGCCTCGACCAGGTGCAGCAGTTGGCCGCTACCGTGATTCTGCTGGCTACTGTGTTGCTCCTCTGCCCGCTGGCCTCGACGTTCTCAGAGCTGGCTGCTTTCAGCGCAGCTTATGGCCTGGTGTTCGGCGCCACGGTCGCCATCCACATCACCGTGCTGGCTGAGGTCGTGGGGGTCCACAGGTTCGGCAGTGCACTGGGGTTCTTCATGCTCATTCGCAGCAGCGGAGGCCTGCTTGGACCGCCCATTGCTGGTGGGTGAGAAAGATGCTTTGATAGCGCAAGTACACGGTGTACTTACTTTGCATATCAAAAAGAAGTGGATTTCAGCTTTGAGTTGTTGCTGTAAAATTCCCTGTGATCTGCTCCACCTTGCTAACTGGCTGGCAGCAAGAAATAAAGACTAAGCTGCACAGAGCGGGAGAATAGAATTGTATTTAATTTACCATATGTTTCTTTTTTCTTCACAAAAACCCCAAATCATTAACTCAGGGTTACAGTGTCTATCATTTTCCTGGGCCCATTCTTCCAGCACATTAAATCTCATACAATGGATGTGCCTATACAGCGTTCAGCTTTGTAACTACAGCCCAGTGAGCCTATTCAGCCAAAATGAGATTTTTATACCTTCATGACATGCAGCACCACCCTTCAATTAATCAGGAATTTTGTCGATGCTCCATCCCCCCGGAGCTGAGGTTGTTATATTCAGAGAGCAGCTGTGCAAAAATTATAATATCATGATACTTTATGGTTGTGTTAATTTCATGGCTGGTTGCTTTCCCAAAGATTTGAATGGAGTTTTTCTTCACCGCTGACTTTCCATTCAGTTTCTTGTCCAGGTTCATACACTGTGTCCGACACAACACGTGAACAACCGTGATACCAAAATGGCAAAACAGTAGAAAACAGAGTAGAAAAAACAAAACGTCTTATTGATGGCAAATAGGATTTTTCTTTTCTGTTTTTTTTGTTCAAATCTATGGGTTCAAGCAAAACATGATACTTTGATCACTTGGGTCAGCCAAAAACAAGCCATAAACACAATACTGACACAATATTTTGAACTGAAGTGCAATTGATGGCACATCCAGCATATACTGAGCAACATAAGCATTCATTTGGAGTCATATTTCTGGCCAACTGATGAATGTAAGTCCAACATTCTCTCTCTTTTTAGCTCTGTTTTGGTTGCCACTTACTCATAAAGGAACATGTGGCTCTCTAAATGCTCTACTTGGTTGAACAGCAGTCAGCAGTCTACCTTTTGGTGTATCATAGCTTTCTCGCTGAAAACAGGTGGCTTATTTTTCAGAAAATAACACTGATAATATGTTGGAAAGTTGGGAACCAAAACAGTGCGCTGAAAGACATTAAAACGGACAGTAGAGCTGAGAAGAGCAGCAGATTAACATGATACATCTCCGAGGCTTCATCACTAAAAACAAAACACCCTTCGTAGTGGTTATGATTTGGATTAATATCTACTTGCCTGTCTACCAAAACTATGTACTGTGCATTCATTGTGCATTACCAGAGCCTTCCACAAGGCCTAGGCTGATATACTGCTAAAACTATTGGCAAGCTAGTGACACAATCAGAATCAGTATTTCTTGACAGAGAAAGTGCCTCCGGAGTGCATTTTAACACATTTGAAAGTAAACAGACAGGTTTGTCAGAGGCTGAAAAGCGAAAGTGTTTTCAATTATCTTCATTAATCTATTCAACCGTGAAAAAAAAAAAAAAAAATACTTAGGCAGCTATTAAACCAAAGTGGCAGACACCACTGGCGCTCGCATCCATTAGAATTAAATCTTCTCTTCGTGTCCACTGAACATATACAGTACAGGACTGCAGCCATACCACCCAAAGCGCTTTCAACAAACCACTGAACATTTGAGCCTGATTACTGAGGTGGTGACCCATTTTCACACACAACTCTAAACAATAGCAATAAATACAGCCTGCGAAACACCCAGCTTGACTTTGGCACATAGACACAGCAACCCCTGCCAGAAAACGTCCTGCCTCTGAGCACAGGCAGCAGCAAATCAGCTGGGGAAACCACTCCAATGGAAAAATAATATATCCACATAATTGTGGATTGGATTCATGTGATGGTATTTATGGATTTACAAGAAGGCTTTTGTGTGGCAAAAATCAGGGTAAAAGTGATCTGAGCTATTGAAATGTGGTGGTTGTTTTTCTTTCACTCCGCAGAATGTGTGTGTAAAGGACTTTCTACGTTTCTCTTCATTTTTCTTTTAGTTATCTCCATTAGTCCTTGTTCCTGAACACCTCCTAATTAGGATTAAAGCACTACCATCACATGTAAATGTTCAATTAAAGGTAACGCTAAAGGCTCAAACTGACCTCAAATAAAGTTAAGAGCTAATTAAAGTGAAGGTGGTGTCCTATTTATAACTCAACATGGTCCCCCTGATACACAGGCTATTTCTAACTTATTTACTGTACCATTCAGTACTTTGAGCACTTTGAAGAGCATGGAGTTGATGGATGTTGAGGATTCATCAAAGCGTTCTAATTATGTTTCCTTCACGGGAGGATGGCACTGGCATTACTGCCCTCCGCTAAAATTAATCTCTTCGTGCAATGCTCTCTTCCTTATCTCTGCCTCGTTCAAAACTGTCAGTGAGTGAGGCCAAAATGATACAATTATTGTAATTTTGCAATGTTTTGGCCAGCTATGGCACATTCCAGTCAGGAATTATTGTTGTCATTAGATGAAATATGAAAGTATGATATGGAAGCTGCAAATCGTTCACTCGCACTTTTCCTTGCAGGGTTCTTCATAGACAAGATGAGTGATTACGGAACGGGGTTCCTCATGGCAGGAGTGGCTCTCCTCGTCTCTGCCATGTTCCTGCTCCTCCTCCATCAGATGAACCTCAGGGTTCAGGGGTCGACTACCAAGCAGCATATGCATACGGACCCAACGGGACAAAACAGCCAAGAGGTCAAAGAGCTGGACATGACATGAGGGGAGGAAATTGATTTCTGGTCCAATAGATGATGAGTTTATAGAGAGATCTGGATCATGAAGACTGAGGCAGGGTTTTACCAATGGAGAGAGGAACAGAAACTGTCCTGTGAACAATCATCTGAAGGATCAGCTGAGGGATCAGCTGACAGATCAGCTGGGCCTTTCAGAGTTAAATGGTGCGGTTCTGTAGGTTGGTAGGTCTGTCTGTTGGAGAACGAGAGAGTGCCTGTTATCAAGGAATTATGAGACTAATAAAACGTTTTAAACATTCATAGTGCAGCTGGTGTTTATTATCAATGGGCAAGCACTGAACAGGGGACATACAGTGCCCTCACGTATTTGTAAACCAGGAGCTTTCTCATTGCTTAATATGATAAGCTGTTTGCAATCAACAACTGCTGATTACTAATTTCCTTTCTAATGTGATTAGTTGCTCGAGCTGTGAACTGAATGCTCTATTAAGATAGTAAGTTAGAATTAAATCAAATCTGGAATCTTCATGGTACTGGAATCCGGGTAAGTATTGTGAGTAGACAGGTCGCCATTACTGTAGTGGCGTCTACCTAAGATGTCTGTCCTAAGAAATGAAAATTGTTGTCTACTTTTATATTTACTTTCTGTGTCGCGATACTTTTGACAATGTTGAGAAGGAAATCTGAAAGAGCCTGAGCTGCTCCAACAGTCGCGGCAAACTCAATGGCAAAGTACACAAGCCACCACTCTACGAAGAATGCCCCTGTCTGAGACCAGAGGACCAAGATGATCACCAGAAGTGGATCAAGGATATTAGAATTATTAATTAGAATTATTAATTAATATCAAAATTATTACTGTGATTTTGACTCTGTATGAGTGACCTGTAGATGGTACTTTGCTGCTCATCATCTGGCAATTATAAGAAAATCTTTTTCAGTGTTTCACCAAGTCAACCAACCTGTAATTCTGCAGGTTGGGGTTTTTCATACAGTCCCAAAAGTTTTAGAATAAATAATATTGAACTATCAGAGATGTTCTAAAATGGAGTAACGTACTGTCACTGTCCTTCAAAAGAAAACTGCAGATGCTGTGTCTTTATGTCGCTGCGGTGCAAAATGTGTCCCTATTGTGACAATCATCCAGCCTAATGAATTTGAATTGTTCTCCAACAAAGCACAAGTTCAGAGGGCGATTGTACCCATGCTTTCCTTAAGTCAGACTTGTGTTATGTAATGTTTTTGTCCTTTATAGCAATAATGTTATGTATGACTAAATGCTGCGCTGCTCAACAAGAATGTGAGTGTGGCTCCCTCCAGTGAAAAGCTACTGACATTGCAGCTGTAACCTTCACAGCTGCAGGACAGAGCTGAGAGGTGCAGATATTATTATCCCACAGGGGAGACTGGAGAATTTAGATGTAGACCAAGTGAACCGGATTACAGTTGGTTGCATCAGTTGTTGGTTCAGTGCTCAAACTCAACGCAGGACCCTCTGCATGCTTAAAGTAAGAAAGTAAAAGAAAGTGAAGAATGCTGCTATTGAATTATAAGCTTTTTTTTATTTCTGAAGTGTGGAATTGCATGCAGAAACAAAAGAACAAGTTCTAAATGGTTCAGCGAGGCTCAGTCTCAATGCAGCTTGAACCCCAGTGGGAAAAAGCTTTTCTTCATTTTCTTCCTCTGCTGCAGAATGTATGGTATGTGCGACCATTAAGAAAAGTAGCTTTCATAACCCCGAACCAACAAGAGGCAGTAGATAAACATCTTGGACCTGGTATAATTCAAATAAAACGGGTAGAAATAAACATGTCACTCGGCATAAATCTGCAATAACAAACACCAAACCGCAATTTACAAACAGTGGCCCACACTGGAAGCCGTCCGTCCCTATGAACAGAAAACAGCTACACACACACACACACACACTCAGATACACACACTCAGACACATTTACACACAGCAAAGGAAAGAGACTGCAGAAAAGAAAACTTGCCACAACAAGAGAGCTGGTCATGAAATACCACAAGCCTTTGATCTGCCAGACAGGAACAAAGACATAATCCATGTTTCATAGAAACTCTTCATGAAAACCAAACACACACACAGACACACAGACACACAGACACACACACACACACACACACACACACACACACACACACACACACACACACACAGTTAAGTTTGGTTGACTGCAAAGAGAGAGAAGAGGCTATACTGTCAGAGAAAGGACGGTCCGGAATTATCAGAGGATTTCTCACATGAAAACTACTGTAACTTGATCCACAAAGAAGTTTGATCTTTTAATTGCGCGTCAGCCTGCCTGAAGTACCAAACCTCTTATTACAGTAACACACGGCGTCTCTGCACATTACTGGAAGGAATGGTCTGACGGAGCAACAAACAAAACAGGCAGTGTGGACTTGCACACTATTTTCTTTATCAAGACGTTTGTACTGACTCAGCTGATGAATGAATACATGTCTTTAGATAACAGCCACGACGATGTGGCTGTGGATGTTCCTTCTTGACCTTGCAGTACATGTGCTTAAGTAATCTTAGAGGTTAAGTGCCTCCACCAATTTTAGACCTAAAGTTCAGTTTACTCATCACGAGGAGGACTCGTGACTTGTATAATGTCTTCTGTGTCTCTGATGGGAGATTACCAGTGGTTGAAAAAAAAAATGCCTGAAGATGTCATTGTGATGTCATCAGGGTTACCTCATTTGGGGCTTGCCACTTTCTATTGTTAATAAGTTACTATTTTTGTACTTCCAGTTGAGTAGGAACGTGTAAGAAATGTTCAGGATTTGTTCTGGGACATAAAATATGTCATGATTGAATTATAAAGCTGGTTGCTAACAAGTTGAATGTCATCACATAGAAAACAGGCAAACTTTTGCAAACTCTAACATTACAACTTTTTGATTCATCAATTTAGAGTGTGTGACTAGTGTAAATGTGTATGATATAGAATAGTAAGACACTTAGCGGTGTTGTAGTTTATAGCCTTATATTAGCTTTTTTCCCCTCACAATTGCATCTATGCCTCAAAAATGAACAAATTAAACAAAAGTGGTGCTTACTTGTGAAGATTAACATGCTATACAAAACTTGTAAGTATGATCAACTTTTGTGCCACAAAGTTTATATTCTGCAATAATTCAAAACCCAACTGAAAAATCCTCTTGGCTTTTTGTCGAGGGAACCGGAGTGATGCTAACAAAACACATCATCCCTGCAGTCTGTTTACAAACTGGAGAGGTGGAGTTTGGAAGAAGCATCCATTCAGAAAATCAGGGGGGTCTAACGAAGGACGCTTCTGAGTTTATCATCGGAAATGTAGGATTCAGCATTTTTGGTCTGTGAGGGATTAAAAGTCAAGATATCTTGGGCTCTGATGTCTTGATTTTGAATGTTCTTTTCTGAAGACTTTTCTTTGGGAGTCCCCCCTCAATATATGAACGCAGCACTCACACTAAATGTGATCTTTGTTTATGCACGGGAAGGTAGAGAACTAGTGAGACAAGCCCATGTGCTTTAGCTTTTAGCAGCTACGTGGGACCATGTCAGTCTTCACTTGACCCACACCGTGTGTGTGTGTGTGTGTGTGTGTGTGTGTGTGTGTGTAAAGACAGAGATGAGCAGCAGAGATATGGGATTGTCTACATTTGACCCTTTCAGCATCAGCTCCGATAAATCAGAAAACACAGTGAGAGCTTTGAAGTCTAACAGAACTTACTGAAGGGCCCCACGGTCACTTTGACCCCACAGTGGAGCCCCTGGGCTCAGGGTCGCTATAGAAACAGCTGAAATAGTTTTTCTTTTCTTTTTTCTTTTTTCTTCTTTTTCTTCTGACCTTGCTCCCGGGGGTCACGTCGAGGAATGCTGCACAGCTACCTGAGTTCAAAGCGCTCGGTAGCGGGGAGAGAGGGAGGAGAGGTGAGAAGAGAAGGAAGAGGGTGGGGAGAAGGGGAAGAAACTGAAATTCAGGGGCAACAGAGCGGCAAAACGAGAGGTTAACGGCATGCGAAAGGGGAGAAACTGGTTGGGATAGAGTCGGGAGAGGAAAACACGAGGAGGGGGAACATAAGACTGAGGAGGAGCACAGGAGCAGAAGGCAAACTACAGTAGATAAAAAGTCAAGGGTAAATGAAAGGAGCTGAGGAATGTGAGGAAAGGAGGAGAATGACAGAAAAGAAGCAATTACCGTATACTGGGGAAACCCTCAGAGCTAGCCGAGTGCAGTCAGACTGTGCGCCTGTTAGAGGGCCATTAGAGGATAAAGGATAATGATACAGGAATGAAATAGTCATGAAGGGGAAGCTGTAGTTGAGATCGGGCATGACTTTTAACATGCTGACTGATTAGAAGAAAAGAGACGGACATGGTGGTAATGAGAAATGATACGTGTTGCTACAGGGGGGTTAAATTAATGAGCAGTACGAGTGATCAGACCCACACGCAGCCTCCAGTGAAAGACATAATATGTAAGAATGCTGAATTAAAATGTCTAAAAATGGACAGACCTTTGTTTTATATTTTGTTCAGTTACATTATCCGTGAGTTTCATTTGGTCGCCGACTGTGAATAAAACTTTAAACAGCCTGATTACTTCTCTGTACATTGACTTTAAGCTAGCAAGTTGAGCCACTCACTCAACTCAGCACTCACCAGAGACTCTGGTTCTCATGAAGATGTAGAGTGCATTTCCCCTCTAGCTACTGACAACGTTGCAATCATAATATTGTAATGGAGGTCAAAGGAGGCCACTACTGAGGATCGCGGCTACAGTCAGGTTGATAAACAGGACTGAAGAAAAATCCACTTTTTAAAACCTCAAAAGTAGTAAAAAAAAAAAAAAGTAGTCTCTGAGCCCCTTTTTTGATAGTTTTGATAACAGCTTACTGCATTACATATGGTCCTTCCTGTGTGACTTTCTAGAATGCAACCAGCTACATTTGTTTGTGTAAGGCAAAAAATATTCCACAGCTTCAGCCACTGAAACATGTCAATGAATATTCTCTATATGCAAAGATGAATCTTTCATGAATCTTATTTCATTTGAGTGGCTCTATCCAATTCCAACCAATTCAGTTCAGGTCGAAAAGATTTTGGCAACATAAGCACTGGTTCTTCATATAAACACTCTCATTTATTTTACAAGGTTGAACAGATGTGAGGCAGAAAGATGATGGAGCAGTCAGGCAGGTGTTTGGTCTATGTTTTGTCTTTGTCTGCTGTCAATTACTTCCCACAACCCTCTTTCTCTGCGTGTCCTCTGTCCTCCAGATTCTTCTTTTCTTTCTCTTCTCGCTTGATCTTCCTCATTTTTTCTTATTTTTTTTCCATCACCCAGAGCCAGCCCGCACCTTAAAACATCTGGCCCGCTTTAGCTCATCAGGATCATTGTGTTGCCATAACACACACACACACACACACACACACACACACACACACACACACACACACACACACACAAGAGAAATGGCATCATATAAAAGCAAAAAGAAGCAGCAAAGCATCACATTACATGCATCACAAATATGTGTTTTTAAAAAGTCTAGATGCAGAGGTACATTAGCGGATTATATCACCAGTGAGGAAACTTTTCCATTTCAGTGCTGATGTATCCGGTTGATAGTCTGTTATAGTGGATCGGATGGCGCCAGACGCCAATAGTACTCCTCAGGGCTCCTAACAGTCAAATAAATCCAAAACACAATCTTGTTCTTTGTGTGCATCTATACTGTCTGTGTCTGTGCTTTGAGTTCAATCACATCGCTCGAGCTTAAACTGCACAAACAAGACGGACACCCATGCCATCACTGAATAAACAGCTGCTAAGTCAGAGATCTATCTGCTCGAGGTTTACATTCTATCAGACAAACATTAAAACCAAATGCAGCGACGTTGCTGAACTTCTTAAATGTGAGGCAGTAAAACAGAGCAAAGTGGACCTTTATTGCCACTGATATACAACACATCAGAAGGAGAAAACTAGTTTTGAACATGCTGCCAGAGTCAAAGTGCCATAAAGACTTCCTGTATACAGTATTACGGAGATGTGTCTCCTTCTCCACTTGGCACAACTGTGCAGGGTGAAATCACATCAGAATAAATACAGACAAAGTTTAGGATTGTATTCCTCATGTAATACTGTAAGTATTTTTTCCTGTATTATCGTGCGTGCATGTTGAGAGGTTACAGCCAGTCAACTTCACACAAAGCCAGAAGCCTAACAACCAAACCAACTGATCACAGCTGACCCCCGACCCCTCTGGCTGAACTCTGACCCCGGGTGACAGCCATTGTTTGGAGTGAATGGCTTTAACAGGCTTCTGCTTCACTGACACAAGAGCAGCCCACCACAGTAGCATGCTAATGAACATAGCAGTGACAAATGATGACTTCCATGTTCAGTTTGTTAGCTCTTTATGTTGCATAGACTTACTTGAAAGGTCAAAAACATTAACTCTTTTTATTTGTTGTATTTTTGGCCAGCTTCATGTCTGTATGGATGGACGGTCCATCACTTTGGACCTGACTTACTGAAATGTCTACAGAATGGATATCCACGTTGGTGGTCCCCAGAGGATGAATCCTACTGATCCCCCTGACTTTTCCTCGAGTCCCCACAAACTTAACTTTTTTTGCTTTTTGGTAAAATGTCTCAGCAACTATTAGATGACATTCGTGTTCCCAAGAAGATGACTGCCGACTTCTTTGATGATCAGTTGATGCTTCATCCAGCACTATTTATGATCAACGACCAGCAAAACTATTGCCATTTCCATCATCAGTACTTTGTGAAGGGTGCTAGTTAGCTAATGCTAGCGTGCTACACCAAGGTGGTAAACATTACCTAGTGAACATTGGTGTTTCTGATATCGCCACACCGGTGTTGTTCGATGAACATTATAATTAATGTTGCTCCAGCACCATCATTAAAAACTGACCAATCACACTGGTCTAATGTTGTAGCTTTGCGCCTCATGCTGGTGTTGTTCCAGGAGTGTCAATTCAACTTACGAAAACGGCTGTGAAAACTATTATATACCTGGAGCAAGCTGTACAGGTGTTTGTATCCAAATTGGTACATTTAGTTATACTGCTCACTTTTTACACTAACTTCACTTTAATTATTTTCACTTTCTTTTCAGTTTTCTGTCTCTATTTGGTTTTGGTCTTTCATAACAATTCTGAACATCCCACATTATTGTCAATATGAGAAGCAGCCATAATCAGTTTAAGGTGTGTGTACTTTGACATAGATACAATAAATACATACTATGTATACATTCGCATTTTGTAAATGTTTTGCCCCACACAGACACAGAAACGACATACTAACAACACTTTTGGAGAAACCTCTGTAAATCGTGACATTGGACATTTTTTGTACAGGTGCACAAGCTGGGCTTCATTATAATACATATGCCACATCCCCATGTGGCTGACATTAAATCATACTTACGGTGCTCGTATATTCGTCACGTGCGGCTGAGGAGTTGCGCTGAACGCTGAGCCACAGCCACCTCTGGACAGCGACCAACTATTACGCCATGAATCTGACTGGAATTAATCTGGACCATCAGAGAGTAGAAGCATGTGATACGAAGCCCCCCGAGACTCGCAGACACTCCACCCTGCAGAAACAGCTACAATGTGTCTTCGCCTCCAGACAACGCCTCTAAGATGAAAGGAATTTTTGTCTTTTGAGTGGAGAGTCTGTCTCTGAACAGACTGAACAACAGTCGGCGGACTTTATCTCTCAGGTCTTCCTTCCTCTCTCTGTTAATTTTATGTCTCATATGGCAACCCATTCAATCCAGAATTTACATTTGCTTTCATTCACGACTGTACAAGTGGATGCTGGGGCGTGTGTGTGTGTGTGTGTGTGTGTGTGTGTGTGTGTGCTAGTATGTGTGAATGTTTCACCCCGTCCTGTTCATGACTGCAGTTGTTGAGTTTATTTAATATTCATGTATACATTCCAGATCTAGACAGGAGGCAGGATAAGGATGATGTACGTGGGAACATGTCTGGGAATATTAGCAGACTGTCTGTGACAGCAGTTGCAGATTTACCTCATTGGAAAGAATTAAAGCTAGTTCAGTGTGTGGTAGAGCTAAAAATCATAAAGTGATAATACAACACAGAGACCGAGTATTGGTATTATTCCTGTGCATTTCATTCCATTACACCACATCAGGCCCATTAAACCCTAACACACAGTTTTGCCTCTCTGGCAGCCAGTCTTTATGTTACAGAAGGTTTAATGTGGTTTTATATATTTAATCCTTTGTTATGCTCATATTCAATAAAGACATTCCTTATGGCGCACTTCAATGCCAGCAAAGGACTACTCAGTGTTTCAAATAGTCCGATGTTAGAGGCTAAATGTTCTAACTCGAGGCACCAGATGGTTTGTTACACCACTGGCAAAGTCACAGCTAGAAACTGTTTTGAAAGAGGAAAGGCACTTTCAAAACGTACTTCAGGTGATTGGAAGAACCATCTGGCTATCTCAACCAATCAGATCAACTGTAAGAGAGCGCTACCACCAGTGGAGCAAATGTTTTTTTTAAAGTTAAATATACAGCAGATACTCTACAGTTTTGGTACAACGGATATTATAGCTGCATTTACGCTAAGGTTCTGAGAAGTCTCCGTTGTTGTTTTCCAATCGAACTGTCCCCTTCACTCATTGGTTGGTACACATAAACCGTGCCTGCAGCTTCCAATAGTTCACGTTCAAGACACCAATTGGTTAGACGGCTGTGCTCAGCCTCAAGCGAATAGCTTGAAGCCTGGCAAGATGGATTTGTGAGGTTGCGTGATCTTGCAATCCAGCTTCCTGGCAAGATGAACAAATGTTCTGCTATCAAGCGACCTACTGCCCTTTTTGGATCGAATTGTCTTTTCAAATTCAAATGACAATAGCAAATTTCTCTAACAAGGCACAGTGCCAGTTTCTGTACAGTTTTTAAAACTTTTTTGGAGACTATGAATTCATAAACTCTGTGGGAACCAACTGTCCAATCAAACTTAGCTACTGTCACTCATGTAGGCACTGCAGGTCTGCCAAGCTTTGGATTTGTCACCATGTACATGGTGGTGTAAGAGTGATACTCAGTACTCAGGAGTAAAACCGTAAGGAGCATGTGCCGCTAACTAGTTTACAACATACATACAACTTACTTTGAGAATTTTGCATTATAAATTTTGCTGTGTTTTTTTAGTAAACTGCATAATGCGTGCACAAACAGTCACTTGACAGATGTCAGACCAGTAGCTAAAGCGGGACTAGCGAAGGTCATTCCCAAAATAGCCTAAATGCATGGTGCTACCAAACCTTCAGTACTGAACAGGCTCATCTCTGAATTTCTCACATATTCATTCATGCAGTCTTTTCCACTGCCCACTATCTCTATACTCCTCCCCTCCTGGTCTCTCCTTTTTCTCTCACTCCAACTCTTTACTCTGCCTTTTGTGTAAGTGAAGCCGGGGCCTCCCAGTGACATGAGCCCTGCTCCTGTAAAACTAATAATGACTGAGATTTGTGCGGGCTTAGCATTCTTTCTCCCTTTCAGTGCAAGACACTGAGAATGGGGTGAGGCGAAGGGACGGAAAGGGGAGAAAGGTCTAGTGGTAAGTTGGAGGAGGGGGTGGGTGCAGGGGGGAAGATGTCCTAGTTTGAGAGGGTGCACAACTCGGGAGACGTGTGAAGAAGGAAGCACGAGATGGAGAAAGAGACAGGGAGGCCCCCTTTTCCCCTCAAACACGCCACATGCTTTCATTCTTCATGGGTCAGTGGCGCTGAAATCACACCGCATCCTCTCCAAACACACATTCACACACACACACGCAGGTGTGTTCCAAGTGTTCCCCACCACACTGTCAGATAAATCACGCACATCCTGCCCCTGAGAGGAATCGGGAATGTAAACACGGATGTCGGGACAGTTAATAGTTAAAATTCACACTTGAGCTCCCCGCGAGCAGTCAACAAGTGTTTTCAAACCCCACACTTAGCAAAGCCACTCATTTTCCTTCCTACAAGCCTGCAGGCAAGCAAAACATGTGAAGCCAAGCCGCAGAATATAAAATACGTCCCGACCGCACGTTGATTCTCCATTCTGTCGCATAAAGATCACCAGATGTGCTGCGAGATGCAACAAGAGGGCAAGGGGGGAGGTCTCACTCACCCTGCCCTCTCTAATGCTCTCCCCTCCCTCCTTTCACCCCCCTCCCCTGCCCTCCTCACCCCTCCTCTGTCCCAGAGACATGTGCGCACACTGTGCCAGCAGACAGTTTCAGCTCTCAGCAACTGATGCACAGACAGCTGCTGTTTCTCCTTTTCCCCTCCTTTTGCTCCCCTCACTATTCTCCTTTCGTTTCTTCCCTTCACCGACTCCATTCATCCACTCTGTACTTTCCCCTTCCTTCCCTCTACTCTCTGCACTGCACTTTTTCCTCAGGCAGATATAAAGGCAGGTCCTGTTGGAGGGAGAGGGCTTGTGTAATCTCTGGCTGCACATGAGCACCGGAGAGTTATTGCTTCAGCTGGAAAAGCAAACCCACAAACGCGTAAAGGACAAAACTTTGGAATAAGGAGGAGAAGAAGGAATATCTCTGGCCCGGGAAGGAGGAAGAGGAGGGCGATAAAGAGTTAGGAGTTTGGGTGCAGGACACAGACCATGCCGGGCTCTGTGGTGCTGCTGCTGTCCCTGTTGGTCCTGTCCACAGGAAATGATGCCAGAAGAATCAGGAAAAGAGGACTCAACCATAAGGTGGGGCAACTAACCTCACCTTTAACTTTTGCAGGAGCGTGTGGCTTTCTTCTCTATTTCTTTTTTGTGGCTGCTTTCTGAATATCGTCCAAAGTGGAAGTAGGTCAAAGCTCACAGTTTTGCGGTACAATACCGGCTCTGTTACAGAGAGTTTCACACAGTGAGAGCAGTTCTGTGGCTGAGGTGAGAGGTGGGCACGCTGACCTGGTGTGAGTGTTATAATCCAGCGATGAAAGAAACAGTGATGTAAACTAACCAAGTATGTTTAGCCAAGTGCTGGGCTGAAAGGTCTCATTTGAAAGAATCAGAAGGTTGATTTTTGAGTCTCATTACACTTTCATCAATCACTGACACTCTGGGACTGCAGGTCGAGTTGGCTGCCATCCCAAAGCTTCAGTATTTGACAAGTTGGGAATTCTTTCAAATTGGGCCTTTCAAGATATAGGTCCACATTTCAGGAAATGCTCTGATTTCTTGTTATGTCAGAGGATCAACACTACTCTCATGTCAGTCCAAACTGAGCATTAAGGAATGCAAGCTTGAATCTGTCCAAAGGTAATAAAATCTAATTATCAGCAACTCTAAAGCTCACTTTTTATCACATTTCATCACGTGAGATTAGTTTAAACAAAACCAATAGAAACATTGACATGAGGGTTTGTGTGTGGGACTATTTCTTGGCCGAGAGCAGTGACATTCAAAACACAACTTTAACTGGTCATACTCTATTTTGGTTTTTGTGCTGATTAAGCAAACAAGATAAATCGTATTTTTTGTTTTTCAACTTTTTGCATGGATTGAAAAACAGGCTCACTGTTTCCTGGTTTCAAACCTTTATGCTAAGCTAAGCTAACTGGCTGATGGTTGTAGCATTATACTTATCACACATAGTATACGTTTAGATTAAGCATGATTTTTAGGAACTTTTACTTTCTCTGTGTACATTCAGTTAATGCTACTTGCTACATTGCATTGAAGGATTGTGGAAATAATACTTTAACTTGACTACTTGTATTTGACAGCTATGATTATAAGCTAAAGATAAAGGTTTTACAAACAAATCATACGTGCACCTTCTAAAATATGATGCGTTGTTACAGAACAGATCTCCCAGAAGTGTTTATAGAAGTGTAGTCAAAATTGGCTCAGTTTCAGTCAGCTACAACTTAAAAATGGTATTCCAAAAATATAATGATGTAGCCCTTAAAAATCAGATTCTGCTCCATCTTTGTGATATTCGATATATTTTACTGTAATGTTCTGGGCTTTTATGTGAAGTTCTACTTGCAATGGAGCATTGTACATCGTGCTTCTTTTGCGAGACCATCTCAAAATGTATTCCACCGCTGGAAAATACATGGTTTTTATGACACGCTTTGATTTTGAGGCATGAAAAATCGACATTGACAGGAGAGTTTTTCAGTTGTGATGAGGAGCAGAGAGTGGAGTGTGCAACAGGTTGGAATAAGTCGCTGATTTTCAAGTTTCCATATGAGTAGTTGAAGGGCACACTGGATGTACAACTTTTGTCTGTGTGTGTGTGTGTGTGTGCGTGTGTGTGTGTGTGTGTGTGTGTGTGTGTGTGTGTGTGTGTGTGTGTGTGTGTGTGTGTGTGTTTGTAATGGATTAATAGGGCAGGAACTGAACTTGCAGACCGGGCCCCTGCTTGTTAACTCAGCTCAGTGTAGCTGATTGATCATCTCTAACAAGGGCTCACTGTAGCGTGCTGCCTTCTCTTTCTCTCCCCCTCTCCACGACCTCTCGTGCTTCAATGTTCTCACTTTCGGAGTGGTTTTATGCCCTCATTGCCCTCTTCCCTCTCTCATTTCTCTGCCTTTAGCTCTGCTCCCCTCTCTCGTATGAAACGGTTACCCTTCCGCTCTCTCTCTGCCATGCTTCCTCCTTTTCCCCACTTTCAAACATCTTTTCTCTCGTCTCCTCCTGCTCTCAAGATGGGCCAAAAGCACCGTCTTGCTGGACTCTGCTTCAAAGCTGCTGTAATTGGAACATGCTGGGAAGGCTATGCAGATCAAGTTTTCTATCTGAGCCCTTTTCATCTCTGCATCTTTCGATCTCTCATTTCTTAACCACCTCCCCCCCGCACACACACACACACACCCTCATTCTCATTCATAACACCGGAGCCGTGCGGAAAGACAAATTATAGTCACTGAGTAGTTCACATAGGCACTGTGCTGTTGTGTCTTGAAAGGAAAATTGGCAAAAATGTTCAACAAACTCAGGGCCACCATGGTGCTCACTGACTAGCTTTTTATTTGTGGCACACACTATGTAAATAAACAGGCTTTCGCCAGATTTATTTATCTAAATGGGTGCTGATTTCAAATTAGTCCAAACCCTTTAGAAGAGGCCAATAAGTAGGTCAAGTTATCAATGTTATAAAGAAAATCTGGATTTTTCAGAAAGCGAGCGATATGATGGATCAGCCACCTCTACTTTTAGTTAAAAAAAAAAAAAAGTTTATAATTAAAGGAGACCTTTTGTGCTTTTAATTAAGTCTTAAATACACAGGAGCTTAAACGGAGCGTTTCAGAAACAGAGGGAATACAGTGCTGCAACACTGAGACAGTAAAACTGATTTACTAATTTTTGTTTTTGAGCATTGGCAAATGTTAACCTGTACTAGTAGTAACCCAAAATGAAACAATGAAAATGAGCAAAATATGTCTCCTTTGATTTTAAAATGTATTTTCAATCAAGACTTCTTTGCCTCTATATATCACTTGCAAGCTTAGCCTTTATGCCCTTTATCCGATTTGTCTGTCAAACTCGTACCAGAAAGATGTGTGTTTGACCTCTGGGTCAGGTGGTCTCAGGGATCAGAGTCATGTCCAGCTGCTCTTATCTATACCTTCCCCCTGACATAAGGTTCAAAGGTCAGCAGTAGCACTTTGCTAATTTCCTCTTTGTGTTGGACAGGGGAAATGCATGTAATAAGGGGGTAGAGGTCATAAATAGGCATTAGAGGTAAACGTACAGTCAGGAGGCACATGTTTGATGGGAAGATGAGAGAACATGGGCGTGGACAGCTGGAGGGAAGGGGAAAGGGGGGCGTGACGGAAAAGATAAGTACAGAGGACTTAGGTTTAGTTTGTTTGGCAGCTTACTGATTACAGTACACACAATTAGAGTCATCTCACTCAACAATATTCAGGTAAGAACTTTTATCTCCAAAACAGTGATTACATTTCTTAAGAACATTCAATTGAAGGTGATGGAAAGGTTTCATAAGCCCTAGCCTGTGACTAAAAGCACCTCCATCTGAAACTTTCTAAGTGTATAAGTTCTACCCTTTTAATAAATCATTGTGTCTGATTCAGTCTCCAGTTTCATGCTGCACACACCTACACACACACACACACACACACACACACACACACACACACACACACACACACACACATAGAGACCAGATGATTTAGTCTCATACAGCCATAACACCGTCTGGCTCAGACACCTGCCTGAGCATGTCTGTGTGCACAAACAGTGTCTGTCGGCTACCATCATAGATCTTTACAGTTTCATTTATTTTATGTGATGTGGACCATTCGGACTGAGCCGGTTATAAGACAGGGGCCCTGCAGGTGCTCAGAAACATGTGTACTTCCTGTTCTTGGGCTGTCCTGTAGTTTGACTCAGCCTGGGGCCGAGAACCTAAAACAGAACAGATTCATACACTGCTTGTGCATGGGAGTTACAATAAATTACTGACCCACAGCACTGTCTGACTGTCTTGCTTTACCACTAAGTTGTCATCAGTTTAGAACTTTTTGATGTTGAAAATAATTTTTGTGTAATGGTTTGCCCTGTTAACAGACTTGGAATGTGACATTTCTCATCCCTGAGTTGTTTTGTGTTTGGCTGAAGGCAATTATCAGGAAACAGTTTGCGGCCTTGGAGGCTGACAGTTGACAAATCCTGGGAATGCATGACAAATGCAGTACAGCCTCAGTCAGCTTGGGCTGTGCCCTACACACGCCTGGTCTCACCGCGGTTCAAAAAAGCACACTAGTGGAAATTTCAGAATAACTTGAATTCATTCTAATGGAACCAAGCGTTAAGTGGATTTTGGTCGTAGGGGCCGGACAGCATTTTATATAAAGTTCCACAGACAGAGCCTTATTTTCTCTCTTCCTTTCTCCTTTTTTACTGAACACAGTAGGGTGCACTGGCGAACAAAAAAAGGAAAGTGGTAGTAAACAGAGCAGGAGAGAGAAAATAGAGAGAGGCTACAGAAGCTAGTTTTAAGGTCGAATTCTATCCTGGTCTGCTAGCGAGGTAAGGCCCTTTCAGACACAATGCTACAACGGCACCACTGCACCCTGAATCCCATTATTTCCATTGTCATCAAGGAATACATGTTGGAATTCTAGATGCATAGATGTATAATGTATGCACAAAAAGTGTACATTTGGGGGGTATTGATTTTTTGCAAAGATGGCTATCATTGTGTTCAGTCATCCAGCTTACCAGTAGTTTAAGCAACTGGCCGGACTCTAAACAGGACTAATCTCAGTCAGATGATGTGAGCCTGCTGGTCAGGAGCATATTACTAGACGTAAAGTGCTCCGTGCCATAGATACACATACCAAAACCAACTGCTGCTTTACTTTTTTTCAACGGGAGGCTCTGGTGGTCCAGACATTCCTGTTATTTGGCAGCAGAGCGATTTCCATCGCAAACAACAGAAGGGCAACATTCATTGCAAATCTGTGTCTGAGTATGTGAGACCACAGACATATCAGTATCCATTACCTTGCATACAAAAGGTCAGATACAGATGCTCTTCAATATAAAACTAGAAATGGTTCCACTGTCTTTTTTTTTTTTTAACATACAACCTAAAAAACTGGTTATTGCGGCTGCTGCACTACAAACAGAACACATTAAGAATCCAGATGAGTTCATCTATTCACGGCCATGCTAGCTCAGGTTATGACTGACAGGCAGCTGACACTGTTTTCAGACTGTTTCTCCTACACTAATTAGCTGCATTCACAGCTGCTTCACTCCTGCCCTGTTGTGTTCAGCACACCTCTTGTGGGTTCAGTCTGCTCGCCTGCATCTCAAGGTTAGACATCTCCGCTCCGCCAGCATGTTCACAGTTCCCATTCCCAGCTGTGCATCGCCCTGTTTGTCTGTTCGCACTCACTGAAACTCTCATTCCCGACTGATTCTCAGGCTGCCTGTTTTCCTCACCTTCATAGCCCGCCGTGTCTCCATCTATCTGCACGTCTGTCTATCTCGCTGTCAAACTGCCTGCCTGTGTAGAGACGGGAAATTAGTCCTGACAACTCAAAAGTTAACCAGATGTGTGCTGTGGGCTACTTCATATAGTAGACATGGGAGAGCTGGTGCATTTGAGTTGACACTTATATGAAAGAACACCGTTTTTCCCTGTTTGTGCACAACCTTGACCCCGTAGTGCAATATGTGCCTATGTTTGAGAGTGGGTGTGTTTTCTGGTATGTATGTGGGTCCGTGAGCATGCCCAAAGGAAGTTGTACATCTCAGTATCTGTATGAGATCTCTGTGTGGAACCATGAACGGCCTGATCCCGGTCCAGTTTTGGAGCCAGACAGGGTCTCCAGTGACTCCCCACAAAACCGCAGAGACGGACTGGGAGAGAAAAAGAGGCAGTTTGAGAGTAATCGTTACAGCCACCAGCATGCTACTGCTTTTCGACACCAAAGACAGGGGGAGAGAGGGGGAGGGCAAGAAAATCAAGGAGAAAGAAAAAGAGGAAGAGAGATCTAGAGGAGGAAAACATGCCCTCAGACAGACGTGAAAATCACACACAGGCCCCGCTGGCGGTGTCTATGGGGGAGCAGCACAGCAGACAGGGGGGTAAATAAACAACATGGAACATCAGAGAGATGTGAGCAGGATTGTGTGAAAGAGCTCAGGATGTAGAGAATGGCGGCCCTCCTGGCATATAGAGACACAAAAGGAGCCCCAGAGTGAAGAAGTGAATGGCAGATGTAAGATAAAGTAAAGCAGAGAAGAGAAAAAAAAGGATGTTAGGATGACAGGATGAAGTACTTTATGTTGGCAGGTGAGGCTCAAGGATCAGTACAGTACACATATATTAAAGAATGAGTGACTGCTGCTGTGTACGACATGTGTACAAGCACAACACATAAACAGGAAGAGTACACTTGACCTTGTGGAGGAGACGTTAGCAGGAGGCTGTAGGAGCTGATCAGATATGAGACATGGGGCAGCAGTCATTATGTCATTATCCAATCACAGCAGACTTTCTAGTTCTCATTCACAGATCTTATTTCACCGCAGACATCGTGAACCACTGTGTCTCCACGTTAGAGAGCTATGACATAAGAGCATGGAGGAGCTGTGGTCTGCAGTGTGTGGGAACATGTACAAGTAGAAGAAGTAGAAGTTGAAATAGTGGATTAGTGTCGCTGTAGTATCCATGATTTTACACATTTAGTGTTTTTTTCTGATTGTGTTGCCTCTGCCTCTACGCGAGTGGGATTTGCAACTTTTTTTCATACACGTTCTTGATTACAAGTGGCTATATTAGCAAGAGTGGTGTAAAATGATTATTGGCTTTATCATGACATCCATTTGCTACACACAGTCCTGAGTCTTCGGGTTTACCTTTTTGAAGGAAAAATCCAGACTACCACCACCTCTTGGTATGGAGAGTTATTCCCACGCACACAGTTGTAGTCTTTGCATTGTGAAGTGAAGCTTTTTGGCAAAGACACATGGACTTGAGGCAACAGCAACAGTTGGCTTTTCTCTCTTCGAGTGCTAATGTTCGGGTTTGGTAAAGTCTGGGCACTAAGACTTTTTTGTGGCTCAAAAGGAGGCTGCATGAAGTGTGATGTCAATTGAGGCGAAACGGACGAAACAGCAGATCCAGTCCAAGTATGTGAAGCTGCAGACGTGTTAGTATCCATCACTTTGCTACCAAAGCACAGACATACTGGTAAAGTTGAAAGATTCACTTTTGTTTACCGTATAGTGTAGTTTCATCAACCATATGCAGAGCAGCTTTGGAATTCATTTGGAAGTGTGTTTCTCGGCCACCTCTAAGTTCAATATGTACTTTCCTTTTAGCTCTGTTTTGGTCTCTACCAAATCCTGATGGAAGTATCTCTCTTTAGTTGCTAAACAATCTGAACACAGCTGCCGGCTGCCTCTGGGAACTGATAAGAGCAATAGAGCTCAACAGTGACCGCCCATTTTTTTAACGGCTCCGGTTCCGGAAGTGAATTTGCCATTCAGTAACTCCATTGACGTTTCATAAAATCCTTATATAAAGAGTTTTAGGCCTGGAACCAAGCCAATCAGCTAGCAGATGAATCGTGACCATAAATCATTTAATTCGGCGCAAAAAAAATGTTGGAAAACAGAGAAAAAAGCAAAGGTACAAGACTGTGTACATAATCATCGTAAGAGTAAAGCGACTACTCATCCCATAAACCATTGCGAATGTAACAGCGACGTCTCTGATTGGTGAAGCTCGCTGTCACCATGTAAATGTTTACCGAACCCGCTAATTTCATGTTCGGCTAAACCCTTAAAAAACTCTTCTCCTCATCACTAAATAAACGCAGTAGGTCAGAAAGTGAAATCATGGTCGCTCTGTGGTAAACGATCGTAGAGTTCAGTGTTAGCAGTAACTTGCTAACATGAAATTCGCGGGTTTGGTAAACGTTTCCATGGTAACAGCGAGATCCACCAATCAGAGACGCCGCTGTTGCACTATAGGATTGTGGGTAGTGTAGTACTTTTCCATGACATCGTGAATAAAACATGTTTTTCTCAAAACAAGATTGATATCATACGGACTTGTAGCTTCTACAGGGTCATATATCATCGTTTGACAATCTGATAGCTCGTGGTCAGTCTACGTTGGATGGTTACGACATTATGGCCAATAATCAAAATCTATATGCAGAATATGAATGGCATTTTCACTTCCGGAACCTCACTGTTGAGCTCTATAAGACGGAGTCAAAACAATCCAAAACAATCAGCTAAAAAGCTCCATATAGGGGAGTGGAGCTCTAGTGTCAGGTGATAATTCATTGTGGATTAGTTACATAATGACACATTAAACGTAACACTTTTTTGCTGATATTTTAATCAAAATGTAAACAAGGCCGAATATCTGAAGCCCTCGTCCCAAACTGCATTAGCTTACAGTAATATGCTGGATCCCAAAGTGACATTCAGAAGTCATGACTGAGCGACACATCGCTCCCTCCGTCCCTCCACGGTGTGAATCTGCCCCCCCCTCAAAGAACCATCCACCCACGAAGCGAGCAGCTGCAGGGACAAGTAAATGTGTGTCTGAAGTTAACACATATACAGCCTGAGTGATACCAAGTCAGCGCCAAACATTTGCTTTCGTTTTTCTTCTGGTTGGTTTGTAAGAGCGTTCGTTAAGCCTGCCAAATAAACAGCACAGTTTTAATGAGCATGTGCAACCCACAAGCTGATTATCTAATTACTGATCTGGTGTAGAAAGAAAAAAAAACATCTCTCCCTGGGACACCCTCCCAAATTAATGGCTAACAATAGAAAGTCAGAGAAATTCAGCCACATGACTGAATAGACATACGTTCAGCATGTGTCCTGAGCCTTTTCACAAAGAGCCACGATGACTGTGTGACTGAGGGAGAAAGGGGGGTGAACGGGCTGGAAACTTGATCACACCCTATCTTGTTATGCAAAAGCAAATAGTGTGTGAGAAAACAAGAGAGTTAATGTTTAGTCAAGGGCAGCTCTGGGCTACTTGGGATTTTGTTGTAATATTCCCCATGGGCACATAACCCAGAACAATGACTGGCTGCTCATGCTGTGGTACAAACCTTGTGATATTTGACACCACCAGCAGTGTAAGCGAGTACAAACCCCTTAAAATTCAGCCCAGGAGAGTTTTGTGTTATGTCCAAACCATTAAGTAGGTGTAATTAAAGAGATGCAGTTTGGATGAATTTATTAAACTCCAGAGAACATGGCTGTGACAGATCCTGTTATGTTATTCTCTGCCAGGCACGCAATAGCAGATCTTCTCAGCAAGAAGTAAGTGCATTGCTATGTGTGCACGTAGGCCTGCACCTTACGTTGCCTAAGTGTGAGAAGTGTGTCTGTGCTTGAATCAGGGTCCTGTGGCCTACTTTCTATCTGTGGGGCTCACCAGGGAAGTGTTTTGCTCACCTTCCTTATCCAGATCAAGACGTTAGCAGGCAGGCATGCATACTAAAGCCAAGCCTGCAATGTCACTGCTGTAGCTCTGCTGCTCAGATCCTTTGCTGCCCTCTGGTGGTTAAGAGCAATCTGTGTACGATCATTAATCACACGGAGCGAGAGCTGAGATTAGATTTTTTTGTGTGATTTTTTTTCTCATCAAGTGGCATGCACCATAATCATCCATAAGTCTGACAAACACATTTAAACTTGCCGTCCTCCAAAATGAATCATTTTCAATTTCTCTGTCTAATTTACTGACAATGACAAATGAAGCTCAGCGCAAATTCATGCAGGACACGGAAGTCATAAGCCCCAGCTGCAGTCAGCTGACAGCCAGCTGATCAGATCAGCTCCAGTCTCCAGCCAACCACAGTCACTCTTCCAAATTAAGCGGTCCATTTAAACCCAAGCCATCATTCACTGATCTCTCCTTCGACACTGCTGCACGCACATCGCCGCTGCTGGCAAGCTTGCCACCACCACCCCAGCACGGCTCAATTTATCAAGTTACTACACCTCTACTCCTGCGGGGGGGTATGCATTGCGCTCCCCAGATTGACCTAGCATGCTGCTAGTCAAATCTGGGGAGCTCCTTGAGCGGAGCCTTCAGCTAGAGTTTAGATTCTCTGCCCGAGCCCGAGCCCGACCCTGACCTGACCCGGCCCGTGGGCCGGGCCGGGCCGATATTTCCCGTCACTTTCCTCGGGCCGGGCCGGGCCGGGCCCTTGATCAAGTATGTGTGTGTGTGTGTGTGTGTGTGTGTGTGTGTGTGTGTGTGTGTGTGTGTGTGTATGTATGTTTTAATAACTCTTAATAATGACTGTGTTTCCAGCTAGAAAACGCGCATCTCTCTCCTCCCTCCATGTTGCTCGTGTCGCTGCGTGGTGTTACATGTGAGTTGTCCTCGTGCTGAAAATGTGACTTCTCCCGCACGTCACGTCACTCCTCGAGACGCAAGAAGAAAGCAAAATATATATTTTTACAAGGAAAATGACGAAAATAATAGTAACGCACAGTGACTTGAATACTTTAATCTGATTTCTGGTTTGGAAATATTACCGCGTTAAATTACTCATTACTGAAAAGAGTGGTCAGATTAGAGGAACGCGTTACCGGCGTCACTGATTGTGTAGTTTTAGTGCAACATGGAGTTTGAGAACGTCAGTTATAACAACCCACGTATTAAAAAAATGTCGGGTTTAAATCGGGTTCGGGCTCATAATTACAGTTGATGTGCCGGGCCGGGCCGGGCTCGGACACAACGTGCACGGGCTCGTGTCGGGTCGGGCTTGATATTTTGGGCCCGATCTAAGCTCTACCTTCAGCGCCAAGCCTGACTGTACATCATTTGTCGCAATAAATGATTTAAGCAAATGACGAGAGTGTTCCTGAATGAAATGACATCATTCCTCTCGGGAACGCAGTCAAGGTTCAAGCTTCATTTCATTGGCATTTCATGACAACAAAATTATGCTACAAAAGAAAAACTTTTCCATTCTATGCTGGGATGTTGAGAACTAGTTCAGGAGTCTCACAAGAGGAAAGAAGCTGCTCCACAGTCTGGTTGTACAGCCGTGAATACTTATGTATCCTGTGGCAGATGGCAGGAGGGTGACCTGTCTGTGACTGGGATTGTGTTGTCTTTAAGTGTCCTTTGGGCTTTGTGCAGAATCCTCACCTCACTAATATCACTGATGGTCTGTAGATGGGTATCAATGATGCCCTTGGTGGACATGATCCCTTGTATGACCTATTTTTGGTTTGATATTATTGCATAATCATCCACTAAGTGTTGACAGGTCCTCAACCTTACTATTACCTACTTAGGCTATTCCTATGGCAGGAGCCTGCAGTAGCTTTTTATAGACCCAGACCCTCTGCTGATTATATAGACAAAATCCTCACATACAGGAAGGGGGAATCATCCAAGTCAGAAACAAGTCGAATCAACATTCTTATAGACTTGACTGAAAATGTGTCTCATTTCCTGTCTCTCAGGACTACGAGTACGCCAACCACCCCCAGTCCACACAGCACCAGAAGAATGACCGGTGTCCACCGCCGCCCCAGATGCTGCCAGAGAGAGCCTGCGAGGTGCCGGGCTGCCGTTCAGACTCAGAGTGTGAGCGCCACAAACGCTGCTGCTACAACGGCTGCATCTACGCCTGCCTGGAGTCTGTGCAGCCTCCACCAGGTCAGCAACACACAGATGGTCACACAGACAGGAGTGTATAGATCTTAAGGTCACATGTGTCCTAAGTGTGTGTATGTGTGTTTGTAATGTGAACAGTGTTGGACTGGCTGGTGCAGCCCAAGCCTCGGTGGTTGGGGGGGAACGGCTGGCTGTTAGATGGCCCTGAAGAGGTGCTGCAGGGTGAGTACACACACCTGACCGCTCAGTGAGTTCAGAGAAAATACTTCTAACCTCAGCTGGTCAGCTCGCATGCACTCTGAAATGATCACTCAACTAGATGCACAGACCAAAAAACAACCCTGGTGTATTTCCTGTTCATGTGTTTTCTGCCCCTAGCTGAGGCCTGCAGCACAACTGAGGATGGGGACGAGCCTCTCCACTGTCCTACAGGCTACGAATGCCACATCATCAACCCAGGAAACCCCGCTGCTGGCATCCCCAACCGGGGACAGTGCATCAAGCAACGTGGCAACTCCGGTATGGCTCAAGTAACATAGATGGGGGATTAGGCATGTGATTGTGCTTCAGCTTTGAATCCAGGCCTTTAATATACACCTTCCATGTTAGTGTTATTTTTACAACCAACCTCCTGTTAGTCTGATCTAATTCCCTCTAAAGTTTGTGCTCCTATAAGGCACCAGGGGACAGAGACAGGATGTCGAGCTGTGCCAGCAGCTGTCTTGGCAGGCCTGGTATCTCTTGGCGGATTATGTGCTGTTAGGTGCCAAGTTTTTCCTATTAAATAGATCTATAAATAATATACAAGTTGGAGTGACCTGGCAACTGAGTAGCCTGCCTCAACTTATGACCTGTGGCTGATTCTTTTGGCAAAAATATCAAACCAATTACTTAATCAAAAAAGAAACACCGTTGTAGGGGAGAGCAGCTTCAACTCAGGTAAGAGTCTGTGTGTTTTGTCATTGATGATTAACATGGACTCCCTGTTTCATGTTCTGCTGTATGTTAAGAGCCATAACGATGAATCTATTACTGTAATTGAGTAATTGTCACCGAAATAAATTTCCAGCTCTTTTGAACTTGAGTTCAAAAAGTCTAAATGGATTCGACCTTGGTAAATTATTTTCTGGTATCTTTACTCCTCTATGACAACAACCTTTCACTCCTTATGCTGAATGTTCAATTTTCTGTCGTGAGTCTGTTTTGTATCACAATACAGAGACGTATCCCTCATTAAAGTTTCTTACTGTATCCATTAGGTGTTTCACTACATCCCTACACATCTCATCCTCCTTTAGGTTGTAGCCATTACACCTCTGTGGGTTGCCAGATACTTAAAACAGTTGATAGTTTCCACAGTTTGGTCCCGCAGTATCAATAATGAAAGTCGCTCTGCTTGGAATATATTGCCATAAGTCATTTTGTTTTCCAACATTACAACGAGCCACACTCAATACATTGTCTCAGCTTTGAAACCTGAGCAATATAATAAAATACAGCATCACTTTCATGTGAAAGATGAACTAAAGCCATGTCATCAGCATATTTGTATAGCTTGAAATCCCTTATGTGCAGTGTTATTTCATTGGTGCCCAGTCCTGCGGTGCTGCAGTGTTTAAAACAACCTCTTCAGAAGGTACCTTACTTTTTACACAGGATCTTGGTAGGTAGTCAGTTGCACACAACCTCGCTGCACCCAGAAGCCCCAGTCCGAACTGTAATGGTGGTAATACAGTTATTATGGCTACAGGATAGAAGTCATTTAAGTCTTTGGATCCTGGCTTTTTACGTACTAGTCTGATAATAGGTGGCTTCCACTGTTAGGCACAGTGAATGATGTGTATGATATGGAGATCTGGTATCAGTTTTATTATGTTTTTTCAATTTTGGCCTTTTTTATTTACAGACGGACGTGGTCTACGGCACAAATACTTCAAGGACTACAAGGACTACTTAGGTAAGTGAGGTAATGTGGACAACTTGAAAGCCCGCCACTATTACTGAATCAGAAATATTGCCAATCTGCCTGACATGATGACGGCTTTTTCCCTGACAGGTACCAGTTCCAACAATGCAGTAGGCTACGAAAAACATCATCACAAGCACCTGGGATGAAGTAGGTTGTCAGCCACTTTGTAATGGCACATCAAATAACAAGCATCTCTGCATAACCCTTTTTAAAAAAAAGTCTTATGTTTCTTTTTTACATCTCTCAGATCAACCTGACCTCAGCCTCAGCTACGACCATAACACAACCTCAGACATCAGACCACTCCTGTTCGATCTGCTCTCATCACACCTGAACCAGGATCAGATCTGACCTTTTAACCAGACCTACAGCTGCTACCTCCGCTCTGCAAAACCCCGTATTGCAGCCTCAGTAATGAAGTCCTTTGGGAGATGAGTCTGACGTACCTGAAGTACACAGCCAAAGAAACAAGTGCTATTTTTTGTCTCACTCTGTGGTGTCTGTGAAAGGATGGAGCAGAGGGTGTTGATGGTCAGGCGGAGTCGGGGAGAGCAGGGTGAGCACCAAAGCTGTTTATCAAATGTCTCACAAGGAAATAAGGAACCCGTGGTATCTTTTCACCCCTTTACAACCCTCTCCCTCCCCATAACTCATTCTTATTCTCACACACACCCTCTGACTTTAAGGGTTGGTCAACAGAGAAAATCAAGACCATGTGTCCGTGTTACTCATCCTGTCTCTCTTGTTCTCAGAAGGTCAGTGCTCAAATTTCCTGATCTGGAATCAGGAAAGTTTTATAAACACATAGGAAGAAAAATACAGCTGTCTTGGTTGCATTTCCAAATCAAATCCAAATGCGATTTGATATTCTGACAAATAACTTTAGTCAAAAGAATAAATGCCATATGAGTGTGTGGATTGTGTCTGCAGCTCCAGCCAACAGATGTTGACCTTGACTTCAAGTCAAATAAGTTAAAATGGTTAACCTCTAAGAACTAAAACCAAAAAATACACACCTTTAAATAAGCCTTCTATTGGGAAGTCCAAAGAGGTAAATGAAGATACAAAAAAGTGTAGTAATGTGGTAGATTTCTATATATAATATAATCTTTTTAAGATGCTTTTTCCCCCCTTGAAACAGATGGAGGGGAAAACATTCACCTGTGAAAACAAGCTGATATGCTTGTAGTTCCTTTTTAAAAAAGTGGTGCATGTCAGCCTCTTGTGGCTGAAATGAGTATTACAAAAAATACCTGTTCTTATAGATTTAAATATTTACTTTGAAAATTATCTTGAAAAAAAATGTCCACCACAAAAAATAAAGAACCTCGAAGGTTATTCTGCAAAGAAAAAAAAAGACTTGACCTTAAGTCATACATCTTACGTCAGAGGGTACGTTTTTTTAACGCTGAAAATCGATTTGGGGTGGATTATCCCCTTCAACATAAACTCTGTATATACACTTTTACATCTGCATTTCTTTCCTGACTGAAGTGACATTGTTGAATGTCACACAACAAATATCTACCAACTCATTATGATTATTCAACCAGTTCATAATTTAAATAATCATACTGAATAACCTATAAATAATCCAGTCTTTATACAAAGCCTCACACTATCACAGGCCCTGTTGCAGTATGGGGGCTTTTGCACAGAGCAGATATTTGAAAGCGGTGAAAAGACCTTCTGTGCTATTCTCAAACTTACCCAGCTACAGTCAAATGTTCAACAGCTCAAATGGTGCTAGGTTTCATTGCTGCCTATAATAACAGAAGAATAAGCTGGTCACATAATAAGCTGAAGGTGCAAAACCGAAGCTGGAACCATTCATATGTGCTAAAGTGATGTCTGAATGTTGCCTTTCTGACTGGTGCTGTAATGTTGCCTTGTTTATTCTAAATAAACCACATTGTTGAATTCTGCGTGAGTTTTTCTATTTTTCTGCATTTAATCTCAAGATTCAGGACTGAGCTACGTGATGTTACAGGATAAAATAATGCAAGTGCAATGGCATCACCACAGGAGTCTCTTCGTGTCTAGTAAACTGTTTTGAGGGTTTTTACCTGACCCTGCCTTTTTTGAATCATTCTGTAGCAATGCAGAAGAAATGAATATCAGATAAATGCTGTGTTGAGTTTCAGCGGCTTGCCAAATGAGGCCTCGAGACCTCAGGGAGTCTTTCTGACGGTTTCAGGATGCCCACAGCAAAATGACAAATGGTTTAATTTTTGCTGTCATGTCACTGCTGAGAAATTAGCACATATCATATGAAGCCAGTAGAATTTATTGTTCATTGTGTAAAGCAGATATCTTTAAAAAAAAATCTATATTCAATGATTGTTTTTCATTTTTAAATGTTTTTTGCATTATAAAGTTTCAGAGCAATACATCTTGTTTTCTTCCTGGAGAAAGGTGCTTAAGAGAAGGAACATATTTTGATACAATGGCCTTTATTGTCTGATTGCCTGACGTCAGGCGTGGTGCACGACAAAAAAAAAAAAAAAAAAAGATTGTTAATTCATTGTATAAAACTACATTGTTTATTATATAAATCCTCATGCCAAAAGTCATCACGTCAGAGCATTAGGTGCATCATGCACGTTTTGCTCAACCAAATTAGTCTTTTCATCATAGATAGTGAGGAGAGGTGGTTGCTAACACTCATAAAGCTTTGGACAAACACATCATGATCAAGTTTGGCAGGCCTATTAAGGAAAATGTTAACTAACTCAATTTTAACAATGTAATTTACCCTGACAGTGTCAGTTTCAGTATGTAGTCTCCTCTGAGTCGTTTGGAGAGCTGTGTTTGGAGTATTGGAGGATGAAAGTAGAGCTTTATTTCACAATGCAGAGACGAATCCCTCATAAAAGATTCACACTGTATCCATTACAGGTGTTTGACTGAGTGCTTTCACAAATCAGAGGCAGAATGAGAGAATGAACATATAACTTCAACATTTCTACCATATTCCATTAGATATATTCATTGTAAAAAAAAACCTCCTTTATTTTGCCTTATTTTTTCTCTTGGTACTGTGTAGGACACAAAAAAAGAGAAAAAGGAAAAAAGGCTACAATTTCCACACTGTGTAGGTTTGGAGAAGAAATTCCAACTCAGAATATCACTGAGGTAATAATACAAACTCGGAAATATGTATCTTTTCCGTAAGTGAACACACAGGCTGTTCTTAGAGGAAGGTCCCCAGAATATTGTTTGAAGCTTGAAAGGTGGCAGGGTCTGCCACCTGTAAACGAAGGAAAAACAGTATGATTGCAAATAATTGTACGATCTCGTTTTAATTGTGCCATGAATCACACATATGATGTTTGTCAATTCAAAATACCATTTTCCAACTTGCGAAAGTTGCAGTTTGTCATAGAACTACTGAGATATAAGAGTGTGAAATGACCCAACAACTCACAAGCGCTTACCAAAACCTGTAACTTAAACATTGTAGAACTGGCCCCGTACATTAACAGCTCACAGCACTGACAAACAACCCTCTCACATAACTGCAGATGTCAATATGACCAGATTTAACATGATCAAGCGGCATCGCTCGGGGTCCAATGGCGTGACTTGGGGATTTTTCTCTTCTGATTAAAAAATAAACAAGTGAAAAATCTTTCCCAAAACTACATAGTGCACCTTTAACTTTTCCAAAACACATATCATCGTTGTATCACTCAAATCTTGGAAGTTTGCATTGCTGGTGTACGCTGCCTACAGCCAGGAAGTGATGTGTTAGCCGTACCGTGACCTACAGTAAGAGGAAAATGTATAGCTCAGCGGGTGTCTGCTTCTCTCCCCCTTTGTCCCCCTCTCTCTCTCTCTCTCCCTCTGACTCCCCCCGTCTCTCTCTCGCTCTCTCTCTCTCTAACACGCACCTGCCTAACAGCTGCGTCAGAAAAGAGGGAGAATCAGTTAGACCGTCAGTCTGCCCTCCTCAGTGTGTTCACTGTGGCAGCCGCTCAGCATCACGCAGACCGCCAGCTGTGTGTCGTCAGAGGACCGGAGCCTACGAACTAACCGCTGGGCATGTGGCGCGTGACCGCCTCATCATTTATGACACCATGAGCGCGCCGAGCAGATCGTCTGACAGAGGGCTAGCACGGTACGTTTCTACAAGTTTGTGGACGACAAACTCACTGTTTACGTGCTGCAATATTTGTTGCACACACTTTTCCTCAGAATTAGCCGAAGTCAGTGTGATAAATACGTGTTTAATTCTATTCAGACATCATTTAAAATGTGTTTAATTAATATCGTCATCTTATTAGCGAGCTCACACAGGTCATTAACCAAATGAGACATCCTTTTAGTAGCGTGGCACCAGAAACTGTCTTGACAGACTTTACACCTCTATATAAACAGGCGGACCTCTTCAGTGTGTTTAATATGGGACAAACCAACAGGTGCCCAGAAGGTGTCAGTGTAGTGTATGCAATGGATACTGTTGCTCATCATCTTACAGCTGTGACTGTCTATAAGAGAAAACAGCTCACAAATTCATGACATCTAAACAGTGTGGTCTCTAATTTGCCTCAAGGTCAAGGGCGACATTAGCCGCTTTGTGCGAGAGATTTATTTTTGAGCCACTGGCATCATTAAAGAATAGTTTCCATGCATATGTATGAAGTCACATTAAACTCAGATTTGTTCCTTTTGGACAGGAACGGCACCAGGAACAAGCTGGATAAGCTGTTAAAGGAGAGAAAGGGCATCTTTCCGCTACTGATCAAGGTAAGGGGGGTATCATGTGTCAATATTTAAGTTGTTTTCCTAACTTGTCAGCCTGACTACTTCGGTATATCACTTTAAGTTATAGTTGTGGCCATGTTTTTGTGTGCCTCCGAGCAACCCTACACCCTGTGTCGCGCAGCAGGCCATCAAATAAATGTTATTTAGGAGATTGTGTGCACTCAGCAGAAGTGATTTATTAGGAACATGCTCTGCCTTGTGATGTTCCTGGCCTGCACGTCCGCAAGAGGAGGTGCCCCTCTCGAATTTGCAAATGTTGGGAGAGCAAAACTATGCAACCCCAAGCCATTATAAGGCCACATACTGTACACCTGGGTTAACTCCGTCATCTCCTCTTCCTGGAAAGTTCCACAACTTCCAGCTCTGCCCTACAAGGGCACGTTTGCACAGCAGTGGACTGAGGCAACCCCTTTGTCCCTCCTTCAAAGCCCCTCCCTCAGTGAGCTCCTATAGAACACTTGATTCCATTTTTAATACAGTGTGGACGTCTTTGCCGTGAGGCAGCGAAGCAGAAAAGGACTTAATCCCTTTGATGTGTAACTCTGTGAAGGACAGTGACGTTCGTCTCACTGAAAGCTGATTGGACTGGGTTTATTCAGGCTATATTCTCATCAAACAGAGACAGTCTGATGAGGATATAGATGAATAGGCAGGAAACACAACGTAGATATGAATATGGGACATGAAGGACATCCCATTCAGATAATAGAAATGAATGAATGGTTGCCTTTTGTGTATGCAGGTGTGTTTGGGAGGGAGGGAAGCGGGGATTTCATGACCAGCAAACGAGGATAACATGCAACAATAATCATAAACATCGGTAAATCTTAGAAACCAAACCTAGACTTTGTTGTTTTACATGTAGCGTATTGGATGCTGGAGGCAGAACTCTTTAATGCTTAATCCCATCATGGTCATTTTATCTGCTTTTATCTTAGCACCCCCTCACATACATATTTGTATTAATTAGCAATGGCGCTTCCAACAAGTTGTCAAACCCAGAGACAGTCAAGACAAAAAAGCTGAAATCTTTGAACGTCAGTGAGAAATTGGAAGGAGCAGAATCTGAGGCATCGTTTGAAGCTGTTAGGGTTCTTGCTGTGGACTCCATGCTCAGGGTGTCAGTTCAAAAGATTTTCTCCTTTTCTAAGTTAGGATATCAACGCAGAGCATTTGCGTCATTACAAAATACAGACGCAAGCAGCTGCTCTCAGCCGATGCACCATATCCCCCTCAAGATGTGAATGGCCTTGAGACTGTGGGAAGCAGCCTGTTTTCATGTTTGCAGCTTTTACACAAGATGACTCACTACTGAAGTGCACCTTTGCATTCAAGGCTTCTTACATCAGAAAGTTCTGTCAGATCCTTCCAATGAAGTGCTGCATGGACTTGCACGACTTACTTTGGGCATTTGTCCACTCGCTGAAATCTAATCTTAAAGCTCTTTGCCAAAAATATTAATACTGAAAGTCTGCAGAATGGATGTATCAGAGCGTTTATGGAGGATTACACTTTATGTGCATGGATTTAAGAATATTCTAAATGCAGGGTTTGTGAAAGTTTTGAACTTCAAAAGTGGCAGGAAGCAGGCTACAATCAACAATCCAAAACCTAAAGATATTCAGTGTACAATGATAAACAATACAATACTATACAACTTTATTGAAATTAATTTTGCATCCTGAGGCAGTTCTCTTCAAGAACTTTACTCACAGGTTAGACATATCCCAGCTAGCAATTTATTGTTCTAAAAACGTTCTGAGAATGTTTCTGCACTTTTAAGATTGAGCGTATTTTCGTTTTCGGGTCAAAATCATTTTCAATGGGAGTGCATGGGGCACTTTTATGCTAGCATCAAAATCACTATTTTTAAAACACTAAGAAGGCTCGACACAACATAAAACTGTGCTCGTAGTATCACCAGAGTGTTGCTTTGAGAATATTTTTCCTTTGTAATCATCTAACATTGTGGGAATGTTTTAAAGAAGAACATTCTATAATCTGTTAACTCAACAACATCACCAAAATATTCTAAGAATGTTGCAGACAAAATGTTCTACCTTTGTTATTTATCACATCACAGGAATGTTGTAGAAAAAATGTTTTGTGAACTGAGGCCTTAATAACATCCCAAAAACATTTTCCAAGTGTTGCTTACAGAATGTTCTTCCTTTGTTGTCATTTAAAATCGTTGGAATGTTTTATAAAAAATGTGATATAATCGGAGGCCTTAATAACATCCTGAAAAACATTTTTAAAATGTTGCTTTCAGAATGTTCTTCCTGTTTCCATGCAACATTGTTGGAATGTTTTATAGAAGAACGTTCTATAATATGTTACCTCACCGACATCCCCAAAATATCCCAAGAATGTTACAGCTTAAATGTCCTTCTTTTGTTAACATATCACATTACAGGAACATTTTAGAAAAAATGTTTTGTGATTGTAGGCCTTAATAATATTCTGAAAACATTTTCTGCATGTTGCTTTAACAGTGTTCTTCCTTTGTTATCGTATAACATTGTGGGAATGTTTTATGTAATTGGAGGTCTTAAAAACATGCCAAAAACATTTTCAAAATGTTGCTTTGAGAATGTTCTTCCTTTGCTATTTTGTAACATTATGGGAATGTTTTATAGAAGAACATTCTATAATCTGTTACTTCAACAACATCACCAAACATCTTCATAATGTTGCACTGAAAACATTCTTCCTGTCTTAACATTTAACAATATAGAAACATTATTTGAAATGATAAGCATCCTTAAAATGTTCTTTGAACATTAGATAAAAACGTTTCTTTTAAAACATATCAAGAACTTGTAGGGAATGTTACCCAGTGTTGTGAAAACGTTCCCTGCTAGCTGGAATGACATATGACACATATTTGTTGCCGTACAAAGCACATTAGACATTCATGACCATAAAGCATATCACATAATATACCCAGATTAAGATCTTAGGCAGCAGCACACTGATTTTGGTTTAGCAGCAGTAGAAGACTGATGTATAAAAGAATTCTTCAGCCTGTTGCATTTGAATGGAGGGACTCTTTACATGTTAATTTTTTACAATATCATGTTTATATGTATATACGAGTCTATTCTGTTTCTTATCTTATTAATTATATTGTTTTTTTTTTACTATTGTTATTGGGTTTTTTTTAATATTCTGTCCTTTAGCTCCTGTGGAAAACAAATTTCCCCGTCTGATTCTGATTCTAAATCGTTTATAGACCAATTTCACCGCAGACATTGTGACTTCAAAGCAGGAAAAGCACAAGTGTGACCAATAACATTAACGACGGCTTCAGTCTATTAAGTATCTCAATAGGCCTGTCAGTGAGTGAACATGCACAATACTAGAGCCCAGGAACGATTTCACCTTAATTGAACGCAGCCTTCATTAATGTTGTAAATGCCACCTGTGCTTTTCCTGCCTTGACAAATCAAAATGTCTGCCATGAAAGGGGCCTATTGGAGGGCAGAAGTTGGTGTTCTCCAATTAATAACATGTGAGGAGCCAGAAGAGAAAAAACACAATGTGCAATTCTGAGCATGCTCTTGTTGTAGGTTGCTGTAAAACAGAGAAAAACTGCTAATGGCTTTGACGTTACTCTCATTGGAGAGGCTTTAACCAGAGAAACTGTTTTTGTGTGCAATTTGTAACAATTTAAGTTGAAAACATTGAAACATTTACTACAATTATTAATGGAATGTTAAAAAAATAACAATTTTGACATCCACCTACACTACATCTGAGCCACTGAGGGACATCACTGGAGGCAATTTATCAGATTACATGCCGCTTCCTCTGGAGCAACAAAAGGCTTTATACTACTTTTTCCACATATTCAGTTGTACTCCGCAAGACCTGTAAAAATACTTTAATATGCAAAATTGGTGGAGTTACCCTCTAACTAATAATCAATGATGTTGTTTCTGTTCAACCCAATCTATAAACACTGTCTTTGCGCTCTGTCAGATCCCAACCTGGATTATTTTTTGTGCACTCCATGACCTGCTTTAGAGTATTGTTTATCGGGGCAGACCCGTGCACCTGGCCCAGTCATCACCCCTGCAGACTGTGGAATAGGGAGCGTGCCTCCCCATTATTCTGATGAACCCTGCCCCTGATAGGGTTTCTCATCACAGCTTTGTCCCTCGTTGACACCGGACCCCCCGAATTAAAGCCGGTCATTTACAGAGAGAGAGAGCTCACCTCTGCTGAATTACACACTGATATCAGTGTCACTGAGCACAGGGTTCACACTGCCACTTCACGGTGCATCAGAGGCTGTTTAAATTATACTACAACCATTATAAGCTCGGTTGCAGCTCTTCTTTATCACAGCTCTGCTTACTTCTCCTTCTGCATAATGTGTGCGCATAACATTGTTCAGTTTAAGTTATGTCCAGGCTTGCAAGCATTCATGTGTACCAACAGAAAGGCCTCAGTCTTGTTGTCAGAGCCTTCACATGGACCTTGCTTCTCAACATGTGAATTTCCATGCTTGTGCACCATAATAGACCCAGGCATAGCAGCATCCTCTGTACTGTGGATGACTGTTTCCCTCCTACTGGTCCAAGGCTGAGCCTACTTGGGCTTCCATGATGTCACAGCTGGTTTTCAAGGCAGGGACAGTGTTCTGGTGGTGCTCCAGAGAGGACAGCTGGACCGAGACACTCCCCAAGTCTAATAAAAATTAATTGGATTCGCAAGGAATGCTGGATAAACAGCCACCCAGGGAGTTTTTGTTAATGAGTGCCTGGCTTTGTTGCACAAAGTGTCTGTTTTCCTTTAACACTGAGTCATGCAATACAGAGCTGCTAAACAGGGTATGCCAACGTCCTCCCCCGTCGCACCCTCTCCTTCCATCTCCATAGGCTCAGCAACATTGTTGTGTAATAATTTGTGAGGTCTTATCTAAAATATTGTTATATAATATTGTCAGACTCAGTGAATCCCTCATACATGTTAATGTAACATAACACAAGATTTTATGGCCCTTTTTTTATCTTGGAGTCAGCTTGCAAATATTACCATAGTTTCTAGCGCTGCAACCAAGATCATAAGTAATATTAACAACAACAGTAGTACTTATACAGGTAGCCCTCTAATAAAACATCTGTAGCATTTCTATGGAAGATTTAGAAAAAAGGCAGATCAAATTGTGAGACAACTAATTGTAAATGAACAGCCAAGTTGCCAGGATATAAGGTTGGCAGTTAAAATTTCTCCAAACCACTTATACGATCACATTTGTATGTGTCATAGCGGAGGTCACCAACGAGGAGCCCACAGCCCACAAACATTTCTAGGTGTGAATCTTGGACAATTTCCAGCCATGTTTGTGGTGACAGACTTTCATAACCCTAACCCTAATTTAAACAGATCCTAAGCACAGCATTGCCAGAACATAAAATAGAAAATTACACCTAAAGAGGTTGCAACATATATAAATGTGGTTTGCAGGAATATTTATTGCCAATATCTGTTTTGGTGATTGGGCCAGGATGTGTCAGTATGTACCTGTAGCAGCTGCCAGTGCGGTAGATTACAGGATAATGAAGGCATCAGAATCTAAGACGGGATCTCCTTTACAGACTCAATCTGTCCACTGTGTTTTGAGCCTCTTGTATTTGGCACCCAACGACAACAAGCGTTCCAGTGCTCATTGTCCAAATCTGCCACACATGTCATCGCATTAAGTCCTGCAAATTGCGCTAATTGTTACAATTTGAAGGCAGTGTATTGTCTGTGTCAATCTAGGTCTGACACGGGGTCTTTTGTATCCAGGTGGCAACAAAGACGGATCACCTTGCGAAGTTGTTTTGGAAGGTGACAGGAGAGTTTGTGCTTATGGGGTCAAAAGAAGGGCTGAAAACTCTCATCTTACTAGGGTGACAAAGCTAACCTCTGCCCATAACCCCTGTGGGACCAAGGAGACAGGCAAGCGGTTTCAGAGGGGCGGAGTGCAGGCAGTGATGGAATAAGCCATAACTTCGCTGGTTTAAGCAATGGCATGAATATTTGAAATGAGTGAAAAGAGAGTGGGGTATATTCTAGGAAAACTCAAAGTGGGAAATGAGATGTGGTGACTTGAACTAGAGATGTTTTGTTCATTGGTAGTAATATCAGAGCCCTTTGAGGACAAGGTGTGGGGCCCCAGAGCTGCCACAGATGCCAGGCCATCATCACTCACACAGGCCTGGCTGCATGAGTGCCTCTCCTCCATCCTCAGGTTCTCAGCGCTGGCAGGGCAGAGTCTGGGGCATTCAGGTCAACACCTGCACTAAACATGATACGGGCTGAAGCCTGCAGTGTTGTAAGAATATTTAGCACCGAAACCTGTGACACACACATTTTGATTATAGATATAAACTTACAAACGCACACACATGCACCTGTGCAAATTTTTACTCTGTACCTGCCTCAGCTGTCTCGCAAGTGGGCCAATTATTACATCCGATTGACTCTATCGAAATAACTGTGACGTCCTGTGGGGACGAGCTGAGCCAGACATGGGGCCCTGGGTCGGGTCTCACCCCAGGGAAGGGAAGCAGCAGATCTTAGATGAAAGAATGATTAATGAGGTAAGACTTCCAAGGATTTGGGGAGCGGAATATATTGCTCTTAATGGGAAAGACTGCAGTGTTTGAAGTAAAGGTTGTATTGGAAGCAGCTGTTGAGTATTGAGTGTTCCTTAATATTTTTTTCTTTGGATTTAAAGAGAACATCTGAATGTATACAAAAATCTGAATCCAACAATGTCTACATCTCTAAAACTGGCAAGGACATCAGTGAACTTCTATGCCTACACCTGTATGTCAGGCAGGGATTGAAGGAACTAATGAAAGTAAGAATGTCCGTTGTTCTTTAAATAATTAGGACCCTGTGTTTCTTTACTAGAAAGCTTTAAAAAGTGAGGACTTTTTTCTGCTAACAGTCATTCTGCCTGAGACTCACATTGCAGTACAATTCTATTACTTAATTGTATTCTCTAACTTCAATGCATGGGTCATACAGACAGAAAGTTTTCCCTTTGTATTGGAAATAAAAATGGAAAGTTTTTTAGAGAATTGCTTGCAAAAAAAAAAATTCAGCTGTATCAGTGAAAGTTTGCAGGTCATGTTTCTTTGCATGGCTGCAATGCAAAGCAATAACAGGTGAGGGGAGAGATGGAAAAATATAACCTGATGCTCCAGATGGTTTGTTACATGGAGCAATCTGAAAAGTCTTTGGAAAAGGGCATGCACTTTCAAAAAATATTTGGCAGGTTATTGGACAAACCGTATGCCATGGCTAACTTCAGCCAATCAGATCAACAGTAGGAGAGATTTACTACCAGCAGAGCCCGTTTGTAAATCAAGCTTACTGAAGCCAGTCAAAAGAAGAGTGAAAAAATATTTTTCATTGACAAAAGCCTTCAGAGCAGTTTTTGCACTTCGCTCAATACAGTATACTAGCCAGTTCTGATATAACTGATGTTTTAGCTGCTACGCTAACCTCTTGCAGATCTACCATTGTTGTTTTCGTTGTTGTTTTTCAGTTGACTTACATTTTTGCGAGCAGTCACATCGAAACCATATGCCCATGCTCAGACACCGCAGATTTCACACCTGTGTGTTAGGTAGCGTTGTAGTACTAAAGATCTGGCATGTCTCGCATTTTAGCTTTAGTTTGTCATGCAGCACAGGATTCACACTGGTCTTGACTTGGTCTCCCCCCGCCTGGCAAGATGGGTTATCAAGATCGCATAAACATGTGATCGTGCAAATCCAGCTGCCTTGCAAGGTGAGAATAGAGTAGGAATAGAGTTTCCTGAGTAATGACGTCTTTGAGCACTAGTCTATAACTGTGTCTGTGTGAAAGATATTTGCTTTTGGTGATACAGAACTCGATGACAAGTAAATATGAGGTCTTCATCAGGTTGTGTTTGCACTGGGGCGTTGGATTAGCTAAAAGGTCTGTACTTGTCTGTACTAGACTCATCAGTGAGGGATTAATTTTTCAGACGCACGGTTGGGTTCATGGAAAAACACTATTGTTTATAATACCAGGGAGGCAAGGGAACGTGATCTGTGGCCCAATTCTGGCAATTTTTGCGACAGTCTGGGTCTCTGTCTGATAAAGGAGACAGACAGGAAGGGTTAGGGTGTCTCTTTGGGGATATTAGAGTATATGAAATTATGTGTCATGTTTTATGGAGTATGAGAGGATTACATGTACTCTACTCTGTATTTAGGTGGTCTTGATGGGCCGGCACAGTTGACACAAATATGAAGTACTCGGTCAACCTCCACCTCCATTAATCAACCCACACCACCAAAAACAAGAGTGGTTATGAAGTATGAGGAAAATATGTCTTTGTCGATGTGCACAGTATGAACACAAGCTGATTATATGAGTTTATAAAGGAATTCTGATTGTTAGCGATCATATCTTACACTATTTATTGCCACAGTCATTTAGAGCTGAAACGATTACTCGAGTAACTTGAATAATTTGATTACAAAAAATAGTTGAAGCAAAATTTCTGCCTCGAGGCTTCGTTTAATTCCTATCACCCACGTTTTGTAGCCTGAGAGCTCAGAGATCATTTTTCCACACGGACTGTTATTGCGGACACACACCACTATGTTCAGAATTGAGTTGGCGCGATGGCGGAGAGCCAAGAAACCATCCATCAAAGACGGAGAATGTCCAAAGTTTGGCATCATTTCACACTTAAAAAGGAAGATAACAAAGTGCAACCTGTCTACTGCAAAGCAGAACTGGCGTACCACAACAGCACGTCAACAATGATTCAACATCTGAACCGAAAGTATCCAGTTGTTAACACCAGCTCACCAAGCGTCGCTGACACAAGCTAACGTAAACATTGATGTTAGCTAATTTAACATAGCCTACCATTGCTAGTTAGAGCGTATGATATTTGAAGAGGCTGTAGCCTGATGTCAGTATGACTTGATATCATGTTAAGATGTGGAAACTAATTTGTGTTAAATTGCTATAGCCTACACCAAATAACTCCTTTCCACACACACACACACACACACACACATCTTGTCTGTCTCACTCTCCCTCACACAAACAAACACACACGCTTACTCCCGGTGTTAGGTATCCATCACACCATATAGGCTTTAATAATGCAAAAATAATTTTTTTATTAGATTACTTGATTAATTGATGGGATAATCGGTAGAATACTCGATTCTAAAAATATTCGATAGCTAACGCCCTACAGTCATTTATCAAGATGTTGCGCGAGTCACCATTTCCTTCAGTTACAGGATTTGTCATTATACACAACAACTTGCTGCCATCCTCTCATCAGTAGCTACATATGCATATCACTGTGTACCCACCCTGTGTATTTATATGTTACAGCAGTACAGAATGTTCCTGACCGAGGCCGGCAGCAAACATACAGTGCAAAGAAGGAGACCTTGACAGTGCTTCACCACAATCAAACACTGGCTTGTGTCACTGGACACAGGGTGAATTAAGGAGTTTGTTTTTTGTCTTGCTCTCTTCAACACAGCGGAGTGAGCCTCTCCACATGGCTAATGAGATTTGGCTTGGCCTGAGCCCCACTTAATTTTCAGCTGTGTCCACTACATTCACTCGCATACACGCACGCACAGATTTACTCCACCGCAGACCCACTGACTCACACAATCATTTAGTCTTTTCATTCATAATGAGGACAATCAGACAAGCATTCAGAATGTTACCTGATTGTAATTGCTTTGCAATAATAATAGCTCATCGGATTTTCTTTTCAGGTCATATTAATACTATTGTTATGTAGATAAATCTTTGTTTTAATAAGAAAAAGTACATCTGCAGAGCTTATAGAAAGGTGTAAATAAAAGTATCTCTTTTCCTTACAAACATTATTATGATTACAAATTATTAATTAAAAATTATTTGTCAGGTCCAAAATGATTGTGTTCTTTATCTCTGTGTATAAATTCTGTCAGCTGGTTCCAGCTTCTAACAACCAGTAGCTGTCAGCCAGTAGCTGTATCACATGTATCTGTGTTGCATCAGCATCAACGGTCTTTGTAGTTGCCAGTTGTTGAAAAAATTAGCAACATTAACTAATGTTAGCTAAGAGAAAGGGTGCAGATGATTCAAACAACAGCGGTGTTGTAACCATTGTGTAACTCAATGGAAGGGGGGAGAAGGACCATGCCATTTAGGGGCTGAGTGTTATCAACACCTTTAATACACTATCTGTGTGCTTGTTTTTCATCCGCTCTGATGGTTACAGTACTTCTAGTTGAGTCAGTCCCTCCTGTGCAAATATGAACCCCTGGGGAATGGAAACTCAGATAAGAACCTATTTATAGCAATGGTTTCAGAGTTGGAAAGAATATCCATTTCCACAATTGGTTACACAGACAGAGTATTGACCTTAACCATGACTTTATGTCATAATGTTGTTGAAGATAAGTGTTCCTTTTAGTCTTGGTCTGAATCGAGTCTGAATTTCCATTCATAAATAGCTGACACATGGCCACAAACTCTCAATGTGCACTTCTTTCCTAATCTTTTGCCATTAACATGCCACGTGCAAGTCACAATTGAGCCTATAATTGCCCATATGTCTGTGATTGTGTCTAAGACGGTGCACTTGTGTCAACTTGTGAACTCGACCCATATCTCACATGGTGACATGCTGTCACTGAGAAGCCTGCTGTGCGTCTAAAACTGTAGATGTGGCAGTCCACCTGCCAGCCAGGTCAAACTACCCACACTGCTCTCTGCCAAATGGAAAGAGACTCTATCACTGTCTGTTTTGGCTGGCAGCTCACCTCGCTTCAGTTTGCCTCGTCTGGCACCTGGCAGCGATTAGCCAGCGCCCAACAGAATGTATGGCACCGGGTTATGGCCCTTCTAAGCGGAGGTCATTTGGCCTCGCTTTGACTGTGTCTGATCTGGCCTAGTGTAGCCTGTCCAACCACCTGCTGTTCACTCTATCCAGATCTGGCCAGGTGGTTAATAGATGTAGGAAGGCTGAAGCCCACCAATCTGTCAAATGACCCTGTTATAACTTGGTTCAGAGCCATGGATTGAATATTGTAAATGAAAAACTAAAAGATGTGTTTGAAGAAAAGAGATCCAGCAGCTACCACTCAAGACTGGTTGACGGGGCAGTAATGAAATACAGTTGCCTGATGCTCCACACTACAGAAATAGCAACATGTTTCCTGTCACCAAAAAAAGGTGATTTACGGATTTTATTTTTGGTTGAGGGGCAGAACACATGTGAGCAAAGATACTTGTTGTCACTAAGAGGAAGTGTCCTTCTGAATGCATGAAAGACCATTTCAAAATATCAAGATATATATTGTATTTCGCAATATAGCCTAAAAATATCACAATATTATTTTAAGGCCCAGCCTTAGTTGCAACCCATTACTACTTGGCACTGATCACTACATTATTACATGAGAGCGCAAAGTGAACACATGTAGTAATGAAACGCTGCACTGTAACCTTCCTCGTGAGGTTAAAGGGAGAGTTGGTACTTATAGCTTCTAGTCACCAGTAAATAATTTAAAGTAACACTTCACCTCACAATTAATGAAAATCAACTATTTATTTACCTAGATTGATTTGGCGTGAGTTACCAAGGTTTGAAGATATTGGCCGTAGAGATGTCTGTCTTCTCTCGAATATAATGGAACAAGATGGCACACCCACCCAAAAAAAGCCTCAGCCATGACCCAGTTACTCGAGATAATCCACAGACCTTGTTGTGAGAGGTTTTTTGTAGAAAGTACTATTTTCTTTTCCTATCACCACACTGAAGGAAGTGTACATCTACTAATGGTCAAGAGGCCAACTTACTAAGCATACTAAAACTAAACAGCTTTAGCTAATTTTACAGTGTCTGTCTCTACCACTCCACCCCCCTATCGCTAGATGTAGGTATAGCTTTGTTGTACGGCAAGGCCTACAGTGCGTAGCAATTGACGGCAATATTTCAGACACATTATCAGCTATCCCTGATTTGGGTGAAAAATTGATAATATTTTATTCAACAAAATGTCCTCTGGTTTTCCCTCTGATTTCCTCCAGCTGCTTGACATTATGAGTGCCACATCAGAGTGTTTTCTGTTCTTCTGTGCTGCTCACAAAATAACTTTATAGGTGCATACCACCACCTACTGTGTGTAGATGTTGCCCTTGTTAGGTAAGAAAGAATCAATTTGGCTCTGTTTTTTTGCCTAGATTTATCGGCTATAATTTTTTATCTGCTGATAATTGATAATGTACAATTTCGGCCCATTATATATCTGTCCAATATTTGTCACGCATCCCTATTTCCTAAAAACAACCTGTAACGGCTTTGTAGTGTAGCTGCAAGTTAGCTCTTCTAGCCAAGCTGACTCTTCTTGGAGCCAGGTCAGAGAGTGTATGTGTTTACACTGCTATCATAGCAGGTTTGAACCACCAGGAGGACAAGGTTTTTCGGTTTCAGGGCCAGAATTTGCCTCAGAACTGGAGCCAGAGGAGCCGCCAACGGAGCTAGACTCAACAGCATCTACAGACGTCATGAAAAAAGTGAAGACACCGAAGAGGAAGTTGACAGAGGAAGCTAAGAAGATTAAAAGAGAAAATGCCCGAGCAAGAGACAAGAGTCAGACTGGTTTTTCAGTCGTTGGCGAAAGCTTTGCAAAATAAAAGGCTGCACGACTGATGCCAAGCTAGTCCCGTTGTTGACTAGTAAGTAATTAGCTGGCTTTTTTCTTTTGTTGTTGCACTTCCATGATGTATGGCTGTTAGCAAAGTTGTCAATGCAGTAGCTTTTGATCATAAGCCAAGTCAGCACATTTAATATTTAGCCATTAGCATGTTATAACCAGGTGTTATTATCCTTGGTTCAGGTGATGTCAGCTTTGCTTTGCTGTTGTCTTGTGTGCAAACTGACTGCCGCATGGTGAAAAATGCCAAAGCATGCATGTTTGCTTCAAGTCAAGTTTTCAAGACATAACATTGTTATGATGTGCTGGGTCTTGTTTGTATTTAGCACATAACGTTACATTACATCTGACTAATTGTTAAACCACAAATTTGTATTTAAAAAAGATCCGTTGCACACAAAAACAGTGTTACATTAATGTTTACATCACCAGCAAGAGCCTCCAATCCATGAGTTCATCCGTGTTCCCCTCTACATGGTGATACAGTGGAGTTTGGTGGAGAGACTGGATCATGATTTCTTGGCAAGAGACATTACTGTTGATTTTTTCAAATGTATTTTTTGGCACTGAATGTATTTCTCAAAGCACCATGACCCAAGTGCCATCTACATCTGTTATATTCAAGAAAATAAAGACATCACAATGGTCGACACCTTTAAAACCTGGCAACTCACACCAAAACAGTCTAGATGGATGATGGAACTCACCACAGGTAAGAGAAAAAATGTATAATTTATAATTTGGGTTGACTGCCTCTTTAATTATCAAACAATTAATGATAACAGAGAGGTTATACCTACCTGCTGCTCTGAAGCTCATACTTAGTCTGTGTCCTGTCCTGCTGTGGGCCTTGCAGTTCCCTGTTGCTGTGTGCATCAGGCAGGAAACCAGGGGCTGCCAGGGTGTGTTGGGATAAGCTTTCACTTACGCATTATTTGTCAGCAAGACTGTTGCTGACCCGCAAAGGGTTGTGGAAGAAGCAAAGCAGGTGGAGAACCAGAGAAGAGATGGGGAAGTGTGGAGGATAAGATGGTGACAGCCTCACTGACTTTGTCTCCAAGATATAGTAGCAAGTGAGAAAGCAAAGGAAAATTCCAGGCGTCTGTTGAACCCCATGGGAGGCCCATTAGAGCTGCACGTCCTCCTGCCTGTCTTACTTCCTCAGCCCCATGAAGAGCCCACCTGGGAGGATCATGGGCTCTGCATCTGCAGTACCCTTCACTCTCTCTCTCTCTCTCTCTATAAACCCCACCCTCCTCTCCTAACCTGCACTCCCAGAGGCCTCTTTAACAGGAAGCTAAGAGCCAGGCCCCTGCTGCTGTGTCTCCGGCTCAGGATGGGTCCCTTGTTGGGTGCCATCCATACGTCACTGGTAGCGGCAAAGACAGAGAGCACTACCTCTTCAGTTAGAGCAACAGCATCCTCTCATTGTCTGTCTGCAGCCTGCCTCACCACACTGTCTGTTCCAGAGTACAGATAAATAGTTTGGACGAATCTGACAAGGAAGAAAACAAAGGGGATCCAAGGTCTCAAAAAGCTGTAAAATACTGTGTAACACAGTCCAGAGTGCAGGGGGGAGATATGAGGAATCACAAGGAATCAGGAAGCTCTGCTTTGAGAAATTATCCATATTTTTCAGGATTTGTACACATCTGAAGAAGACAATGGGAAGTCAACACAACTGAACTTTGTAAGAAGAATTTTATTTTTTGGAAATGGAGTAAAGGATCAACACCCTGACGTACAGTTTCTTGACTAAAAGCAGCAGCAAATTCAGGCCTGACAAGATCATCATCATCATTGTCACACTAAATTTTGCTTCCAAGGGTATCTCATCTTTTGGAGGCTGAGGTGGGCTTCAGGGTGTGGTCGTGGAAGCATGGGGGAAATGTGCTATGTGGAAAGACGGGACCTCACCTGCCTGCTGTGGTTTTAGCCTCCTCCAGGGTTGCTGCTGGGGCAGGAACAGGAGGGTCCAACCTGAGGTATGTGGAGGCGAGGCAGGAGATCAGATTACTATTAGTTCTACCCATATGCCCACACTCACTCTGTTTCTCTCTCCCTAGTCTGTTTTTTTATTTCCTGTTCTGATCATTTAAGTCTCTATTTTTAGTAATTGCTACTGGTAGCACAGTCCTCCTCATTTTGGCTTATGACAGGCATACATAAATTGTAGCGCTTTGCTTCATTAATCTTTGGTTGTCATGGTGAGATATACTGTATCTGCATTGTTTTGCTCCGGCTGCTTCTCATCACCAATGCGTTGTTACCTGGGTGACAGGATGCACACAGCATAATAACTGTCCCAGGTGAACTGGGGCAGGGTTTACAGTGGCTGACTTGCTTCCAGTTTGATGATGTACTATTTCTGAATGTCACTTCAGAGCTAGAGCATGACTTCTGCTTTTCGTTTTTTCTGCATGCGTCAATATTAAAGGAATAGTTTGGCAGTTTGGAACGTGCACTTATTAGTTTTCTTGATGAGAGTCCGATGATAAGATTTATACTGCACCCATATCTGTTATGAGAGTCTACCTACTCTTGTCATCTAGTTTTGATCAAGTTGACTCTGTCGACCTTGTGTTAAAGTGTATGGGAGTAGCGAATGCTGGCTTTGGTTGTAACGAGTGCTTTAATGATTTATTTAAGACAATTAAAATGCACTCATGATTGCGCCAGTCAATGACTGTGTCTTTACATTGTATAAGATTAAAGAATTTGGTGTTTGACAATTTCTACTGTGAAATATCGCAATGGATGATGATAACATGATTGTTGGACTTGGGGAGTGGACTATGTGCTGTGTGTGTCATCAGCAAATGACTGTTAACATCACTGTTTTCCACTGTCACTTTGACAGCAACCTTTAACTGTCTCACCCCTCGCTAGTGAAATAATTTAGTTCAGCTTGAATATCCCTGGCTGGCGAATGTCTGTCATACATCCATGTGATTGGTTTGAAAAAGGGTCTTCATCTCTGGTTGTGAGCTGTGTTCAGCCTCAGGAGCTTGAGACAAAGTTAGCTGGAAAGCTATACTGAGGAAGCTAAGAAAACATTATAACAGAGCTACCAAGAATGTTGTTACAGTAACACAAAAATCAACCCTAACCCCAACACACAGTGGCTGTCAGGTTGAAAACAAATAATGAGCTGATGTCCAAAATCCCACATCTAAAGTGTAAAATTACAGGCACCAAAAAACTTTCAAGAAAAGGCAGGCAAAGGAAAAAGGAAAAATACAGGTAAGTAATACTAAAACTGAGAACTAACCGGAAGCCACAGAGAACCAGGCAGGAACACATAGGAGACACAAGAACAGTCACAAGTCACAGGAACACAGGAGACACAAGAGACACAGGACTGACATGATGAAGAAAGCAGATGAACTAACAAAGATTGTAACACAGGCTTAAATACTAGGAATGCTTAACAAATGAAACAGAGCTGTATGCAGAAAAGGGGCAGAAAAGAGACAAATACAGGAGGTAGAAAGTCACAAGAAGACATATTGAGGATATAACTACAAAATTAAACAGGAACAAACTAAACTGGTTAGGTTTAGGAAAAGATACTGGTTATATAGCGATGGACCATTTGACAGCATTGAGAACATGTTAGAAAAGATAACTTCTCCCATGTGCATATTGTTTCTGTCCTTTTCAGTCAAAAAGTTGAACGTATAAACACTTGATTGTTCAGTTTCAATTATGGTTTTGGAGCAACACGATATCAGATAGTGCTTGGTCATAACAAGGCTAGCTGCTTCCCCCTGTTCCAGTCTTAATGGTAACCTGAGTAGCTAAAATAACCTGCTGCAAGCAGTATAGCTTGATATTTAGCATAGACACATGAGAGTGGGATTAACCTTAACATTATTTTACTAATGGCAACAAAGTGAGTAAGGACATTTCCTAAAACATTTGACAACAACAGATTTCTTTGGTTCTACAATAATTTCATTTCATCACGTTTCTCTCATGCAGCAGTGTTGAGATGAAACAAGATGCAAGTCATTTTGTCTAAAATGGTGTCACAGCCCCTCCTGTCATGCTTCGGCCGTAATCTCCGTTGTGTAAGATGAAAGCCTGCTACTGCAGACCTTGTGTTTATTAATCAGGCCAGATTTAAAAGAGCCTTCTACTTCTGAATGCCCCCTATCCCTCTTGTTCTTCTTGTCCCCCTAATTCTCCTGAAGGGCCACTCCACCACCAGGGGCCAAACACACTCTGGATCTCAGCTTAAATACTGAAATCATGTGTCAGTCCTTGCCTGTTTGTGAGCAGTACCTGACATATGTTTGAGATATGGCTCTAATGATTTAACTTTATGAATATTTGCTGTTTTTATTGTATGGTTATCTTATTTTATGCAACAACAGATTATGGAATAAGGGAATAGATTATGATATCATAATAAAGACGTAATAAGAAGGGCAGGAGCAGCTTCCTCGATAGTTCATCCCATCATCCTGTCCCAAGGCTAAGGCTGATTACTGAAGTGGCTACCGCTGTTGCATAACAGCTGTCATCTAATCATATTCATCTCCTGTACTCGTTCTGGCCTCCTCACCACATGGAGCAAAGTCGTTTTCTCCCCTGCAGTGAGGATTAGCTATTGGTAAACAAATGGTGACATGGTGTTAATGCTGTAATGTCTGGTTTCTCGTTACAAGATGTTCTTTCACTTGTCACTGTGGCCTTGGAAAAGCCTCAAGACTTGTTTTACATGGTTAAACTGAAGTTTGAGGATATTTCCTGTTGTCTGGGTTGAGATGAATGGGCATCCCTTGGTATTATAAATTCTGAAGTTTTAAAAACATACTTCTCCCTTTTTTTCTCTGAGAATTTAACATTTTAGAGACATATTCCTTTTCCATTTGTGGACATAAGCTCAGTGTTCGCTTTTGTAACATTTATGCTGCAATTTTGATCAAGACTATTTATTGTGTCGAAGAGATTGGGCCTCAAGAGACTGCCCTGGTTAAATAAAAGTATGTTTCTTTCAGGGTGCAAATGTATTTGTATGAGCCCCAGCTTGTGTATGGTGACAAAAGTAGCTGTCCTCTCACTGTCTGTTTTTGCATGTATTTATTTTTCATGTTCTAATTGAAATAAGTGTTAAATAGCTCTGTATTCCAAATAAGGGAAGCTACCCTGTGCACAGCAGTGCGTCTCTTCTGGGAGCAGCTGTTAAAAGGGTAAACCACAGTAGATCAAAAAAATCTATATTTCAGTACCGCAGGATACGATTGACACTGTTTCATTAAGTTACATTAAAAACTGTCATGTCTCTCCTCCCCCTGCTCATGCAGTTTTTTTTGGTACCCCTGCCCACTTTATCCAATCAGGACAGCGAACTCCATAAAGAGGTGGTCCGGTTTTGTTCGGGAAGACACAAAGAGCTTACAGCAGCTTTAACACCTATGAGATGATCCAGAGGTTCAAGCAGATGAAGAGAAATTTGAGCTTTGTTTATCCATTGATATTGACAGGTTTTGGTGCTCCTGGTCAAAACTGTAGCATACTTAATATAACTGAATATAGCTCAACAGAGCTTGTAAGGAATTCTGTTAAAGGAAGAGACTATGTCCTTTTCTTCCCATTTGAGGTGTTGAAGTTGGTGGGTTGTTTTTTATTTTTATTTTTTTACCTTATGAAACAACAAAACATATGTTTATCAGCTGATATAACATGCCTGTCATTCATTTAAAATTCACCCCGACTTAAAAGCTATCCTCATGTTATCTTGAGTGATCCATCTGGTGTTGTTTTTCATGAAATACATTGCAGCCGGCTTGTTGTATGTGTTTCAACACTTGGAATAAAAGACGCTTCGCTGGAAACAAACACGATTGTCAGAATCATCTGAAGTGAGAAAGACATGATTTCCAGAATGCCTCCATGGCACGTTTTTGACAGCGTGGACCCGCTCTGCCTCAGAGCGAGCAGTCAACATAACACTCAGCCTACTGTACATTGAGTGCGGCCACGACGTGCGTGCGTCGGTGGGAACCCTCTGTGCGGCGTCGGTGTTGGAGAGCTTATCAGCCACACGGCGTGGAGTAGGTGGCGGACAGGCAGCGAACGGATATAAACAAAATCTATATCGGGACAGCCCAAGCTGTCAGCGGCAGAAACCTGAACAGGTGGCCCCTTCAGTGTCTTAGCAGTACGCGTCAAGGTGCAGAGACCCTCAACAGCTTGCCTCGCCCGCTAATCTCCTCTCTGACGACAGCGCATTTACCGCGTGTGCGTAAAACCGGGAGTACGGCAGGTTCGGGGTTCGTAGCTCTGATCAGACGGCAGGATTGTACACAGCAGCGTTGACCGAGTCCTCTTCACGAAGTTGCGTCTTGGAAAGCGTCTTGGTTTTGAGGCTTGATTGAAGAGTTGGATACAATGACTCTGTGTTGGATTTTATAATCTCTCCTCTGTGTTTGGATTGTCCAGCAGCTGTAACGACTGACACTGATAACAAAGCATGTTGCCAGAAATAAATAACAAGGTGAGGAACTTTGATTTGTTAGTGGATTTGGTTGCCAGGTTGCTAAAATGGCAGTTTCTAGTGTTTCATTTAAAGGTAATTTATACTCAGAGTGTGACTGTGATTTTGTGACCATGTAATGTAAGTTTGTATATTGTTATTGCCTTACTTTATCTCCTTTAATAGCACCCTAATATCTCTCTATTGTAAACTTCCTATATTTGGTTTTCCATGGAATAAGAATGTGTTTTTGCCCAGATACAGGGCTTCATTCCAGGTTATTTCCATTTTACACCCTCCACAGGTATCCTTTTACAAGTATAAACTCAATAATTACAATTAACTTGACATTCTCTCTTTTATTTTTATTGATCAGTGCCAAGAATGTGAAATTATTCTCACTTTCCGAATTATTCATGTTTCTCCTCCACAAGTTGTCCCTCTTTGAATGCTTTTTTTTTTTTTGTCCGTCCCCCTTTCCTCCTGACCGCATGCCAAGTTATGATGAAAGATCTGATCCATTTCTATTTCAGTCGTTGTTTAGCCTACTTATTTCAGTGTTTGTTGTGCTGACAGATTCTGTAAGTCTATATGCGTTCTGGTGTATTCCTCACACCTTACATGGGAAGTGATATAAATTTAACCCTTGCTGTTTTTGGATCATATATGAACTTTGTTGTTTTTACTGTTTTTAGTAACACATGTTACAAAACTAATTATCCTATGGATTAACGTTCATTTTGATCATATAGATTGATCAGTGAGTGGGCTTGCTTATCACACACCCTTCCTGGTGGTCACATTTGATGCATCAATGACAAGCAGAGGGCGATGTGATTATACATCGAACAGTGTGTGTCTGACAGCTGATGGTATGTGCGTGAGCAGTGTTTTACAGTTTGTTGACGTGTACCCTCACTTACTCCTGCTTTTATTGCTTTGCTGACCCTCTGACCAAGTGGCCCTGCAGGCGTGACCCTTAATGAGCCAAAGCGCCTTGCTCACACCTGCTGGGATGATCCAGCAAAGACCCTCAGTCACACGAATAGAGTCCACATTCACTTTTATTTCTTGTTTTCGCTTCCATTTGTTTCTTTATTCATGCATCTTTATTTAAACTGATCTGCACAATATGCCCACTTTTATGTACATTTAATTTGTTCACTTGTATGCAGAAAAGACAATTTACAACATCATACAAGGGAATTATACTGTATCTGAGCCTGTGTTTGAAGTATTATGTCATTTCATGTGTAAACCTGTGGGCAGAGATACTGACTGACACTGACTGACAGTGTAGCCTACATATATTAAACCCCTACTGTTTTGGCTCTTAAGAAAGCATTATATACATTATTTTATGTTTTAATAACAAAGATTAGAAATACAGAAATATGTTGCCTTATGTACTTAGCAAAATATCTATAACATGATTTGGGATTCCAGTTTCTTCTCATGCTTCAGATAGAGGTGCTCATTCGTCAAAGGGGAATAAAAGGTCACAGTCACCATTTTTCTTTGGCGCTTGGACACCTGTTATGATCTCACTGTGTTTCCACTGGCTCAGTGCTCATTAGCCAGGCTTACAGCAGGCCTTTACAGGTGATGCTTTTTAGACACCAACCTGCCCAATGACCTACATGGCTCCTGCTGTCACTCACAGCGCTCCTGAGATTGTAACACGACTACATCATTGTATCGTACCCTTTCCTGGCAACATGTCGTTTGTCCTATTCAAGGACTATATTAAGTTCAATGCTGACGATCATTTGCAGGACAGGTTCAGTGTCCGATCCTCGTCTGAGCTCGTTGAGATGAGTCAATTAAGCTTTTCTTCCCTCTGAACGATACTGTCGTGACACAGATCAGAAGTTACTTTTGCATCTCAATCAATGTTGAGATTATGATCAGCAAGCTGTTTCCTATCCAGCACCTGTGGACATCACCACACCCAGCCTGCCTCACCCCCTCCCTCGCTCCCTCACCCCCTCCCTCCCTCCCTCCTCTCCCAACTGTCCGTCTGGCAGAGTGAGTTTAGCACGTATCCCCATATGGGGCTTAGCTTTATTTCACCCATATGGTGTCACCCAACACAGCTGCATGCTCAACCGTTGATTAATAAGGCACGTGTAAGCTGGCTTGGTGTCAGAGCACAGAAAGTGTACAGAATCCTCCCAAACTTGTGTTGTTCTCTTTTTTTTTAAATATCTGTCTCTGTTGCCTTTTTAAAAACATATTTATAGTTCCCCTCTAACACATTCAGTGACTCTCCAGTGTGCGCAGGCTTGGAGACACGTGAGCAGACACATGTATGTGCACATGTTCATACACCTGCACAAACCAGCCCATGCACTGAAAATACTGGATCATTGTTGCTGGGGTTTTTTTTTTCTACAAAAGCAATCTATTTTAGGATCATAGTGCATTATTTCTGCCAGTCTGGTTGCAACCTCGCTCAGCTACTCACAGGCTTAGTGTTTGTGAAGAGCCTGGAGAATCCAGGCGGCATGAGCACAAGAAGCTGTTTCATGATTATTTAACATGACTGCCTTAATCTCTCACGGTGTAAAAGGATTCCTACATCTGACTTTGGAAATGATATTGTTATGCTTTGCACTGTGAAAAATATCATCGAATGTAAAAAGTATGGTTACCCACAGATATAGCAATCTCCTTTTTCTTAATCTTTTTGTTTATTTTATAAATTGATCTCATTCCTCCCACAGACGTCACGACCAGAGGCCTTCCCTCACCCTCACAGGCTCCCTGCAGAAGGCAACCGCCTTGGATCAAACCGGCCCTGCTCACAGGTCAGCACATCCCCTCAGCAAGAAGCTGACAATACCAACATATTTTACAAACAACACCCTCTTTTGGATTATTCTGTCAACACAGATCATCAGAGAGAAACATCAGAGAGAAAGATTCCTACTGTTTTTCCTTCACAATTTAGGTCACCCACATGGACATTTTACGAGTGAGATCTTAGAAAAACATGGATGCAACCGTACACATCTGCCTGCACATGTGGTTATGTAGTGTCATGCAATGCAGATTTCCACTGATATAAGTGCATCTCCCTGAAGCAGCATGCCACCCAGTTATGTACATGAGCATAGTTGTGTTTACTTCCTCTGCCTGTTGTGGCAGGTGCTTGCAACTATATTTAGCCCTATCTCTATGCGTCATACCCAAGTTGGCAGATCCTGCAGCAGCTCTTAACATGTGAAATGAAAAATCAGGACAATCTACTGTATAGATGGAGAGCTTTTTTTTCCTGGAAGGCTAATAATAATTCATTTGAAATAATGTATTATGTTGCGCATAGAGCACATTGCTAAAGTCTGCTTGATAGTATATAGGGGCAGCTCTGTTTTGAATTGTTCCACCTGAAATTTGAGTGGAATTACAGCTCTTAGATATAGAATCAAAATCCCTTCTGACACAGACACACTTCTTATTTTTTCCAAGGGAACTTGGCACAGCACAGTGGTCTCATTTTGGCCATCATTGCCAGCGAGTGCTGAGCCCGTCAAGGCTGTGACACATGTAATCGTGCTCTCAGAGCAAGCAGCATGGCAGTCAGAGAAAAGCAGGTTGCTGCTCTTCATCCCCCCCACAGACCCGACACAAACAGACTCTGTCAGGACCCAGCCTCGCAGGCTTTGTCCCCATTTCATTCTCACCATGATCAGTAATTCCAGCCGCTACATGCTGGGGGGGTCCTGGTCAACTGAGCCTTCACAGACCAATGCATGTGAAAGGGCTGGAAACACAAACCAAATCTGACGAGGTGCAGCTAAACACATACTCATGAAAAAATTAAAAGGAATGTAACTAGCTTGTAGCTACAGCGTAAAAAAGGATAATACATTTAGACTTAGCACTTGCTGACCAGCACTCTCTAGCTGCTTATGTTGTCTGTTTACAGCTGGATCTGCTGCTCAGTTTTTGTTATTCTGTTGAATCATAAACACAGACAAAGATCTTAAAGCAGACACAATATGCATAGTATTGTTTTGTGATACTACTAGAATAGGTTTGATGCTCAAAATCCACATTAGTTTCCTCATACTGTCCAGTCTCGCAGCACTGTATTTCCCCTCCTCCCTTGAAATGCTCTGTTTAAGCTTTGAAGGCCCCCACCTGAATACCAAGTCTGCTCTGATTGGTCAGCTCACACATGCCTGAGCCAGCACTGTCACCACCTCAGCTCTGCCATGTTGTTAGCTTCACTTCTAACATGAATATAGGCGTTAAGTATGCAAATGTGTGACATTGTGGCATAATGTGATATCACAAAAGGCGGGACTACTGACAAGACCTTTTTGGCATGTTTTCTGTTGGGAAGGGGAGGCCCAGTTGGCTTTTTAAACTTTCAAGACCTTTTACATGTACAACATACATAACAAATTAGGGGGAAAGAAAAGCATAATGGGTCTCTTTAAAAGCCTTCTAGCTGTGGAAGTTTTTTTTTTTTGCTGATTTTCCCAAATATTCACATTTTGTCAATTAGACTGCACTTTATCTAAATTAAAAAACTTGACTGAAAGATCTTGTGTCCTGCATCATCCGACCCTATTTTATTTGTGTCTTGTCTTTAGTTGTGTTCCTAATTTTTAAAATCCCTCTCATTTTCAGAAGTTTGCTCCCAGTGTGGGAACCTTGCCTCAGCTTGAGCCGCCAGTGGTCCAGGTGGTGGTCAGCAATGCCAAAAATCAACACCAGCAGTCGGACAACATCCTGCCCCAAATCGCCAACAAAGGGGGCCAAAACAACTATCAGACACACCAGGTGAGTCTCTTACACACTAGCAGCATGTAATATACAACAGTAGCGATAGTTCCGTGTAAACATAATATAGTTAACACTGTATTATTTGACCTCTATTTGCTCGTCAGATAACAACAAACTTTCTCTATGTGTGCTTATTGTGCAGGATGAGAGGCCGAAGCCCACACAACAGTTCGCCATGCGCTTTGGTGCAGCAATGGACAAAGTGTCAGTCTCCCGTAACAGCAAGATCTTAAGCAACAAGCTGGAGAAAGAGAAGTCATACGAGGGACAGAGGTTACCCATGTCCCCCATAGGTATGTTACTATGATTTAAATAGGAATGGCACAGAGATATTATTTCACTTCTTTAGGGCGTGCCAACAAAAATATGTAACTAAGAAACAAACTCTCTCCTGATGCAATAAAAATAGCACATTGGCATTGAAGTTGATTATTCGCAATCCTCTGCTCTTGGCAGGGGTGTAATCAATATAAAAGTGAATCATCCTCCTCCTCCTCTTACTTCCTGTTGCAGAGGCACTGAAGAACTTCCAGGAGCGACTGACGGAGTTTGAGCAGGAGGAGATCATGGACTACGCAGAGATCTGGTTCATGGGTGTGGGCTCTCAGAAGATTGAGGGTTCCCAAGGCACACCGCAGAACAACGGATATGATGACGAGCATGGAAGCTACATCAGGGTAATGTGTTAGCCAGGGTTTTTAACGTTAGCAGGGACCACCTACTAAATACATCACTGTATATTTAAAAGTATTTAATATATATGAAATATATTTGAAAATATTTATAAAATGACCTTGCACCTTAAATACAGCCTGCAATGATTTAACTGGCTAATACATTTCAATAACACATTGTTAGGCACTGGTTCTCATCCAAGGTCATCAAATAGTGAAGCTGCTTTGTCATACAGCACAACAGAGCATTATTGCATCTGTGTGTGACGCACAAAGCTTCACTTTAGTGTTTGCATGTCTAGTCAAGTATTAGGCTGCACAGTGATTTATTGTAACGTTAGGGCAGCTTCCTTACATGTTTGCACAAGGTACCCTAGGTATTTCTTTTTGCTTAACATATGTTAGATTCATGTTGTTGAATAAATTATTTTTATGAAAAAACTTGAAAATACTCCGATATATGACATCAAACCAATGGTGGTCTATCACAATGTAGTTATGTCATTGCAATGCTCAGTGGTAGCATTTACAAGCAGAAACTGTTATAAAGTTATTTGTTGTCTCAAGAGCTTTTGAACTTTTGTCAGCTGCCATTGGAAACAAACAGCTTTGTGGCCTGACCTACAAACATTAAACAAACATCTTGAGAAAGACATGTGTGAGCATCTTGCACTGAAAAAGTGGGCTGTTTTGCCCCTAAATCTTAGATGATAACATCTGCCAGAGACATTTGAATGCACCAACAAAGAGTTTTTTAGATTGTGATGAATTATGTACTGAATCTCAAGCAATTTTAAATAATGTTGGCTTTCATTCATACTGTATGAAATATCCACATTGTTTAAAGGTTGCAGCAGCTGATGTTTTAGGCGTTAGTGGAAAACACAACTAATGAGGCAGTTAATGCAATAGTGCAATAAGTGTATCAGTGTTTCATTCTACCATTATACAAGGTACACCAAGTAAACCGTGAAAAGACATGAAACTGAAATAATTTCAAACTAAGAAAATTGGATGAAAATGTCAGGACACAATGTTAGTTTTCATTTCACACAATCATGCTCTCAGGCTTCCCGGCTGAATTGTACACGACCAGTTGCCTTGACATGACCTTAATCTTGCAGCTGCACGCATCGCTCTGCTGGATTGAATTCATTGTTAAGTTCTGTTTATAACAAACTGAACTGAGCTCATCAAACTCTCTGACAACAGGCTTAACTGTCTTATATAAAGCAGGTGACCAACAGGGAGTTGTGTATTACACCATATGTAATGAATGAGCTGCTTAAGGCTGAGTGACTGAGCATTGTCTTGACTCTTATATCTCTGTCGAGACTCAACTAACTGCCACAGGCTTTAAAGCCACAGTAATATCAGTACTGTAGCTTCTCCACACATTGCAGGTTATTCTTGTAGTTCGGTCTTTTGATTTATTCATGTAGTTTATTTTGCTGTTATTTTTTTTGTTAAAAGCAGAAGGGGACATGCAATCCTAGTACTGCAGAAGCCTTGCAAGGCAATTGAATAATACATTTTAAGGCACCTTGAAAAAAGATCCCATTAAAACATTTTTTTCACTTGTTCTTGAGTCCGTAATAGTGAAGTCTGCTCAAATATTTATGTACTTTTCCTCTTGCTTTTCCAGGTGCTGCATGACCACATTGGCTACAGGTTTGAAGTGCTTGAAGTGATTGGGAAAGGCTCCTTTGGGCAGGTCCTCAAATGTCTGGACCACAAGACCAATGAACTCGTGGCCATTAAGATGATACGCAATAAGAAGAGGTACATGTAAACCCAAACTTATGACACCTAGATATTGCATTTACACCAAGTCACCTCAAATTTTCACGTATTAATTACAAAATTCATCCTGTATTACTTTCAGGATTGCCTTACTTAAAAGTTGACTTCACTTTTAAAAAAGTCAAGAAAACTATTGCCTCAGCCACCAAGTTAAGTAGACTATTACATTTAAGTTTTATAAGCTAAAAGGTTTAGCCAGCTTAAAATTATTAGTCTACTTTATTTGAGAATTTCAAGGGTAATTGGTTTCCTCGATTTTTTAGGTAAAATCACTTGGGATTTTACAGTGTACTTCACACACTTGCTAGCAAAAAAAAATCAAGTAAGTACCAAGATAATTTTAAGAAATCATAATATGAATCACTTTTTATTTTATTTTATTTTTGTTCAGAAGAAATGCTCTTGATATAAGAAGAATCTCTAATTATTAATATTTTTTCAGAATCTGAGCCAGCAGTTACACTGTAGAATCTGACAAAGCAAATTTACTTAATCAAGATTTAAGAAATTTACATTCTAAGTTGTTTAAACTTTATAGCTCATGTAAGTTAAATTTAACTTTTAAAATTTACAATGTAGAGTGACACTTTGTGCATGAAGTCAAGACATGCAAGGCAACTGAATAATACATTTTAAGGCATCTTGAAAAAAGATCCCATTAAAACATTTTTTCACTTGTACTTAAGTCATAAACACAAAGACAAAACAGTTTAAATCAGACTGAAATTCTGCAGATTTTCTTATTTTCCTCTTTGGGCTTCCGTATCATTTTGCATCTTAACAAAAGTATATGATACGCTCTTGCTTTTTTGCCCATGGTCCAGTTTCAGTTTTGACCCTCCAAATTGAAAATTTTGGTCAACCCTGCTGTATACAATGAGTTATTTCTCACATTCAAGAAGTCAACTTATGGCGTTCATAAGGGATCTGATACATCGTTGTGAGGTTTTCCCACATGTCCACACCGGGATTATTTTACATGTTAGGAGTCTGCCAAATGGTTTAGATCCTGATTTAGCATGATACAAGTCGGCACCTCAGGGTGTTATCTTACCTGTCCTTCCTCACTGTAGATCTCAGTGGCAGCAACTGCTCCAGTCCTGTAGGTTAGATGCAGGCGACATCGGTTCCTACCACTACTTCAATAATGCAGAAAACAAAATGGGTGCAAACAGCCACAGCAGTGCCTGTGTTCACAGATCTTATCTCTCCTGGAAGAGGACTGTGTATCGCTGACATTAAGAAATGTCAAGGGATTTTAGGAATTGATGTGCGGGGAGAAAACTCTATCAGAGACAATAGTATTCTAGTTTTTATTACCATTTGTCAGAATTTGCCACTCTGAAAATTCGTAAATAAATACTATCAAAATCACATGATTATTTTAATCCGTAGGTTTCATCACCAAGCTCTGGTGGAGCTGAAGATCCTGGACGTGATAAAGAGGAAAGACAAAGACAACCTCCACAACGTCATCCACATGAAGGAGTACTTCTACTTCCGCAATCACCTCTGCATCTCCTTTGAGCTCCTCGGGTTAGTATGCTCACGCTGTACTCTTTACTCCATGACTATAAAGACATGACTGAATAATTCATCTGTTAATCAAAGGTATTCAAGGTGTGCCACCTTTCCTCAGGTACAACAGCAGGGTGAGATCACTGTACTGTCTTATCAAAGGCACTTCTCACTTGTGTCTATTCATTACTTCTAATGCTACGTGACTGCAGTCAATCAGGAGTTAAGTGATCACCTGTGTACCTTTCGCCATCTGTATTGCCACTGATATCTATTTGAGGGGATATAGTTTTGTGTATCACTCCGGCTCAATGACCTTTAGCAGACGTCTTGGGCTGCCACCTTGTCTAACATTACTGTCACCGAATCCTTTAGTTAAGGCCTTGATTAGGGCCCTATCTCTTACCCCCTCTTGCTTCATGGTGTGAAGGCTCCAGTTGCACAGCCTAAAGAAGTTTATACTCATCACAACTGGCAGCAAATAGCAGGATTCACTCTGTCTTTTTCTGAATGCGAGCACAATCATAGATTATTTCCAAGTACAAGCCTGGCAGTCAGCAGATAGTTTATTACGAGTAATGTAAAGTGTAGAGTGACATTAAACTTAGCAGCCTTCTTTTTTCAGAGTGTTTATTTTAGGGCCGTGGGGAAGTGGTTAATGTGGTGCATCTTATTATAAATGAATCTGTATTGAGCTCACTCTGCTATGTATTCTCAAGGTGTATCTGATATCGGCGTGTTGGTGTTGTTCCTAGAAGCGATAGGCGCAAGCTGATGTGGCATCAACTGCCGATACTTTAAAAATGCAATATGTAAGAATTGGCCAGTTGTCAAATACTCAAAACAAATAGAATAGCCATACATGTATAAACAAATACAACGTGAGCATCAGTGTGCAGGAAAAAGTATTTCAGTGGTTTCAACTCATCAACAGTCAAGAAAAGGGATATACATGTGTATATATATATATACTGTATACTGATTATGTGTATTCCATACTCCTGTTTGAACAAGGTGCATGGATAGAAAAAGAAAAAAATCTAAAATGCATTGAGAGAACTGTTTTTTTTATGTTCTAACAACATTATAAGCTAACCACACATCACAATTTGTGTCTTTCTTCAGGGTGAACTTGTACGAGCTCATAAAGAAAAACAACTTCCAGGGCTTCAGTCTGGCTCTCATCCGTCGCTTCACCCATGCTCTGCTCAGGTGCCTGCAGATGCTGCACAGGGAGAAGATTATCCACTGTGACCTCAAACCGGTATGACTTTATAGCTTCTGTCATACCTGAACTTATTTTTGGGATGTAGAACATGAAACGCATTTAAAATATAGTCTTGACAACAAAACCTGATGTGGACCACACCTTCACAATCAATCATAATACCGTAGATACTTACAGCTAAAGAGTCCCTGGAACATCGGATGTGGATTTTGCGCCATCTTGTGGAGCAAAGTAGTGTTGCAGGGTATTTGAATGTTCTCGCTTCCTCCATTTGAACAGGAGAACATCCTTCTATCTCAGAGAGGACCAGGGAACATCAAGGTCGTGGACTTTGGATCAAGCTGTTATGAACAACAAAGGGGTAAGAGCAGAGAAAATGTAAAAATACTTTTTTCACATACTCAAGTACTGTACTGTACTAAATTTGAGGTATCTGTACTTCACTTGAATATTTCCATTTCAATACATTTCTGCTCCTAGTCTTCTAAATCCCAGAAGGATTTTTTTGTACTTGACAGTGTGTGAAAATATAAATAAAACAAACATGCAAACAGTTCAATTAATTGAAACATACAATTAAACTGCCAGTTGATTTGACGATTATCAAAAACAAATCAGCGATTGTGTCAGTAACTGATGAATCATTTAAGCATTTTCCCATGTAAAAATCGGTTTCGGGGTTTTTAACAATTTGCTACTTTTCCTTGTGTTAAATTACAGCTGACTAAATCATTTTGAGGTTTGACCCATTCGTTGGTCAGGCACGGCAAGACATTTGAAAATGTCTCATTTTGTGCTTGTTTATTGTAAATTTAATATAGCATAAATGGTATCAGCTACAACAAAAAAAATCAGTTGATTAGTATGTCATTAATAATGTTTCCTCACGGCATCTTCTTTCTTTTCCATTAGTTTACACCTACATCCAGAGTCGCTTCTACCGCTCTCCAGAGGTCATCCTGGGTCACCCCTACAGCATGGCCATCGACATGTGGAGTCTGGGTTGCATCCTTGCTGAGCTCTACACAGGCTATCCTCTGTTCCCAGGAGAGAGCGAGGTGGAGCAGATAGCTTGCATCATGGAGGTATGACATGGAGATCATTACGTGCACACATGAATTGCATTTATTTTGAAAGTTTCACAAATTGAAATGCATAATATACGGTATATGTTTTTTTGTGAGTTGCTTCAATGTGTTAAGATGTCCGGACATTTTAACTCACAGGTTCTTGGAATGCCTCCAAATGATTTTGTCCAGTCTGCATCGAGGAGGAGGTTGTTCTTTGGTGAGAATTTATCTTCTTTTTTGGTGTCTTATTTCTTTTTATACACCAATGTAGACTGTAGAGACTGGAATGGCAATTCTAACACTGTGTTTGATAATTTTGTGCAGACTCAAAAGGAAACCCCAGGAACATCACTAACAGCAAGGGGAAGAAGAGGAGACCCAACTCCAAGGAGCTGTCTGCTGCGCTGAAAACTAATGATGCTTTGTTCTTAGACTTCATCAAACGCTGCCTCACGTATGTTCACTCTAAACATCTGCTAACATCTCTGTCACATTCTAAATGGATTTTAAAAATAATTGATTTAACTTTTCAATTAAGTTTGGCCTCAGTAGTGTTTTATCAAAGATCAAATAACAATGTGTACTTGCAGACTTAGATTTTTTTTTTCTGTGTGTTTTCAGTTGGGATCCGACCAAGCGTATGACTCCTGATGAGGGGTTACAGCATGCATGGATCCTGGAGGGGAATTTCAACAAAATTCGGCCAAGGCCAACCAGGCCAACAGAGAAGAAGACCTCCGACAGTTCAACCAGCACAGACAATAGAGGTGAGCTCAGTTTCCACAAGCAAGCTAAAAGCACATAAATACTACTTACTTCATACATAGACAACTAGTAGCTGATGCTAGCTGCAGACATACCGATAGAGTTGTTTTGTATTCACCTTATGCTGACATTTAATGTCCTTTTCACCATGTTGCAGCAGAGAAGGTCTACTCAGAGAACAGCCCTACTGACAAGCTGAAGAGAGACAGTTCAGAAACAGGAACAAAGATGGCCCCCGCTGAACGTCTGCGGCCCATTGGGGCCTCAGCAGAGGAGGAGGTGTGTGAGAACGAGGGCAAGTTCTCAGCTGATACCAAGCAGCAAGAAGGAGGTGGCGAGAGGCCTGTTCACATCATCATAAAGCCTAAAGAGGAAGTGGGCACAGAGAGGATGGATAGCCAGCAACCGTCTCAGTGTTTGCCCCCGATCATCTAACAAAGGGAATTGTGCTGCATTCATGACAAGCGGGAACTGGGCGCGTGTCCCACATCCCATCTGAGAGTGATCTGAGTGGTTACTTAGAAGTAAATGGATGGTTGAGGGAAGGTTGCTTTTGTTGGCCCTACACACACCGAAAACGTAAAGATTATTCACACTCTCATTTGCTACAAACACTGCCATGTTGTGTTTGTGCCTGTATGATGTGACAGAACAACATGTTAGAGAAGTGAGAGGCAGAGATAGGTCTGGAATTTCAGGTTGGAAAGCAGCTAATCAAACAAAATACTGATGTACAGAGCGGACACACAGATCTTCAGCAAAGAGGGACATTTCCTTTTTATTGTTTTAGGTATAGTCAAGTGTATTTTTTTCTATGGAACTTGGAGTTTGTATGACAGTGAAATCATAAAACCAGTTGATCTTTTTTTTTTACAAAGGAGTCAGGATGCAGTTGCAGGCAGACATTTTGTTTGTATGTGTCACAACAGAGACGTCACAGTGTCTGCCACATAGAAATGCTAAGAAATCAAATGGTTTAAAACATAGTTCATAGCACAGCCACACTGTCTCTGTCTCCTGTATTACTTATTGAACCCAATCTTTGCTGTGCATTGAAGTCTTTGATAAACAGGTTAGACTTTACACACTTATACTTTTTCAGTTTCCATGTTAAAAAACATAGTAGCTGACCTAAAAAAAAGTGCATGGGTATGAAAATGATCATATTGTTGTTTTTGCATTTTATTATTTTTTCTTTTCAACATTTTAGCATTACTTTCATAATGGTAAAACTAAATAATTGTGTGCAATAAAGGCTGAGCCAAAAATGTTTGTTTTTTTAAATTCATGTTACGGTTATTAGTTATTTCATTTATTTATTGTGGAATATATTTGAACCTATGTTTCATATTTGTTCAACAATTTAATTCAACAGTCATAAAAGATGTATTTGTAATAGAACGTATTGTATATTACTGCTGTAATTTCCTATGTCTGTGTAATACAGAACACATTTTAAGAAAATATTTCAGATATTTGAGGGTTTAGACAAGGTTTTACTTGTTGTGTTGTTTCTGTATGCAAACATTTTGTATGTCTGTGTTATTCATAATATTTTTTTATATTAGAAACAAAAAGACAATCCTATTATTGATAGTTTGTGCCTTGCAGTATTAGAAATCTTGCACTTTACTATTGTGTGTGCGTACACCTGGATTAGAAACCATTGGATATCACACAGACGAGGGCTCAGAATACCCCACCAGGATCTCTTTTATCCGACAGTTACAGAGCATAATATTTTCATTTTCATGTACATGTTCTTTGTACAATTGATCAAAATATTAATTTGAAAACAGAGATCTAATTGAAATTGATGATAGACTTGTGCCCTCACTATCTATTAGCTTAGCAAGCAGAGATCCAATGAGGATGGATTGTAGCTGAAATGTGAAGAGTCAAGAAAAATCATTTTTATGTCTTTTATGATGAAATAAAAAGTTGTTTCAAGGAGTATATGCTTTGATATTGCTTTTTTGATTTGCTTTTTTAATCCTCATCGTTGTGTTTATGTTTGTTCTACAACTTGAAATGAAACCAAGGCCTCCTTATTCAAATCTGAGTCAGACTATAGAATGCAACAAGGCATTATCATTTTCTGCAGTGTAGTGTGAAGTTCTATGGTCTTAAATCAGAATAAATGTCCAATTTAAAAGTGTGCTAATTCAGTAAGTGATACAATCGTTCAATTTAAATTGTAAATAATTTAATTAGTGTGATGACATTGAACTTGTTGTATTCCATCATTATTATTTATCATATTCCATCTCACTATATATTTTTTGTTTACTTTAACATTTGCTATTTTGGCATTGCTATATTCAATTTAAGATACAGTATGTCAGTAGTGTTCCTGCTGCTGCATACAGTACATGTGCTGCCACCCTCTGTTCAGTGCAGGAAGAAGTGGAGGCAGGAGTGACTTGGACCCTCTGTACTTTGAGTTATTCAGTGCATCGTAAGGACAAACATATTTTGTCAATTTAAAGTATATTTTTAAGAGTGATCAAATAATGAATTTATGATAAAAACATACTGGTGACATACTCCATTTCATTGCCTTTTCTTGGCCAAGGACCATCTGATCTCTAAGGGCCTTCCCGTCACAAAGAGGGACAACATACAAAAAAATACATTCTCAAAAAAAAAAGATGTTGTTTATTGACATCAGAAAACTGTTCAACCTCCTCCAAAATGACCAGGAAACAGTGATGTGCACAAGGGGGGGGGGGGGGGGGGTGGCAGTCGCCCTCGTGGCCCAATTGTTGAAAAACACGCTCTAAAGTGCCCTCTTGGGAGGCAAAACGCGCGCTAAAGTGCCCTTCTCCTCGCCCCTGCCCTTCAAAAAGTCTGTGCACACCACTGTGAGAGAGACTGAGCTTGTCAACAAACACTGCATCCGAGCATTTGTCTTGTATTGGCTTTAGATTTGATAGATCAGGGTATAACAAAAACAACAAGCGTTGCTGCAGAAAAGTGTTTAAGGTCTAATGAAAGACAGCTGGTGGAGGAAATTGGTCACTCCTTTCCTCTGCAGCGATAGCAGCTAACTTACTTCATGTTCCTCAGATTGTGGAGTTAGCTGCTGGTGCTAACTGATCTGAAATACTAGGAGGACCTTGTGTCACTGTAGTGAGGAGAAGTTCTTTGGCCTGCTGTAAATGTAGCTTGCAGTTCTCAGCAGCTGTTGGGCCCAGAAGAATCCAGGAGAAGAGAACTTGAGGACAGGCAGCCCCGTGGGGGGAAAGGTGGAGAAGAGAGAGAACAACAGAAGGAGGAGCTGGAGTTTTGACTATCTGGTCAGAGGGGGGTCTGTCACACTGACCAATAGTAGCTCAAAGCTGAATTTGCACCTAGGTGTGAAGCCTGGAGAATTCTGGGAGACTGAGTTCATTTCTTTTTTTCATTTTTTGAAAGAGATTTCCACATTTGGACAAGAGGAGGATCATCACCAACCCACTTTTCCATGATATACTTCCTTGCCAACATTAGGAGAGACTGGACTATGTCATGTGCATCCTCAGGGAGTCTTGTAGACTCCTCAGTATGCACACAAGTGGATCAGGGAGCAGTTGCTGCCCTATAGCTGTATGTATTTCTGTGCATACTACCCTCCAGAAGAATTGGATTTTACCACACTCCCAGAGATAGTGCAGTCTGGTTCCAGTACTATTCTGCATTTGGGAAAGATTGGAGAAGCTCCTGCTGTGTACTTACTGTAAATATATGTAGACATTGTTAAAAATATTATATTGCACCTCTCTGTATCTATTATATATAGATGTTCTGGAGGGCAGCAGCAGAATTGGATCCCATTTTTCTTGATCTATTGCCACTTAAAGTAGTGTACGGCAGGCAGTTTTCAATGATGCCAATCTGTCCAACTTCAGCTTTTGTAACTTTTTCGGCAATACACCCATCTTGGTCCTTAGGGAGTTGTAGGGTCTCCATTTTCATTGTTGGCTGTCTGCCTGCCCAAATAAAATCTGATATTGCTTTATTAACATCTCTGATATCATTAGTTTGTATCTATCTATCTATCTATCTATCTATCTATCTATCTATCTATCTATCTATCTATCTATCTATCTAGCTTTTTCAGAGTCCATAGAGACAATGGCTCCAGGGGTTCCACTATGATTAATATAGTGTATATTGTTAAACAAACGTCTTGTATTATGATAGGACATACAGCCCTTTATAGAACCAGTCTGATCCGCATCTACAATATGAGTCATCACACACTCTAGCCTACGACAGTAGACAGTATTTTCATGACCACTCCAAGCAACCTTATTGGTCGATATGACAAGTTCTTGGTTCTTATTTCTCGTTAGTGTTAGTGCAATATCAGTCATATACATTGAGTCTGGACGCTTGAAGTTCTCAACAGATTTATTGAAAACTCTTCAGTAGTAGTTAAGTAGTAGTTACTTAAATTAATTTAGCCGGGAATCCGTCTAACCCCAGGGATTTTACTGACTGGAGTGAGTGATGAGACATCTTACTGAACCATTTCTCTTTCAGTCCTGCAGATTTGTGGTCAACATGGCTTCAGTGTCATTCTGAACTTCACATTTCTCCTTGTCTCTTAATGATACCGAGATGGATGTCGGTTTTTTGGTTTTCACTTTATAAATGTCCCACCTCTCAGGAATCACTCCTTTATTGAAGAGCAGTGAAGCCAGGTAGGAGAACATCAAAGTGGCAACCAGGTTGGACAACATGCAGATTGTCCTTACAGGAGAGTGCTGGACATATACACCATCCTCAAGAGTGCAACCTGGGAAGTGGAGAATGACTGGCAACCCTATCGATGGCTCGCCACTCAGCACTCTCATCGGCACTCCAACCAACAAGCCCATGATGGAGCCGTAGCCACTGGAGATGTTACAGAAGAGGACGCAGACGAGTTGAGGGAACATGATGGTGTAGGTTATGTCTGAGCCCAGGATCCAGAAAACCATGACGCTGTTCTGTAAGAAGGTGAGTGATGTGCCAGCCAAGCCAACCAACACCACGGTGGCACGGATCACCCACTGGAGCTCTCGATCGGATGCCTGCAGGGGGAAAAATCATTGAAGCTGAAACAGAAAATAAACTGGCATGATTCTGATCTTCTCCTCTGGTCTCCTCTTACCTTGGTCCTCAGGATGTTCTTATAGATGTTGGATGTGAAGATAGAGGCGGAGGACAACAAAGCAGAGTCCGTAGATGACATCACCGCAGCAGCTATTGCTCCGATACCGATGATGGAGATGTAGTTTGGTGTGAAGTGTTGCAGAGCAATGGGCAGAATCTGACTGGCTTCACCTCGCTCGTATTGGGACGGGGATCCATACGTGGTCATATTCCAATCTGATGCCAAAAATGTAAAAATGTGACATGAATAATGTGGTCTAGTTTTTCTTCTTTTTCATTCTATCACTGTACCTGTTGATGCAGCGACGGCTCCAATCAAGACAGACGGGATTCCGAATACAAGGAGGAGGGGAGCTGCAATGAAGCAGGTGATCCTGGCTGTGAATGCCGAGGAGGCTGACAGGGTTCTCTGGTGGAAGGTCTGATATCAAAGATTACCTAGAGACTGAGAAGGAAGAGAAAGGAATGTTCTACTGTTTGGTTCTTTTGAAAAACGTTTCTTTGAGCCTGCTAGTATCATTACATTGAAAAAATCTATTACTTGTGATTAAAATAATGATTGTTGGAAATGTGTTGTATGAGCAACCCCCACAGATCTATAATGTTACTGCTTTCAGTCACCCTCATCACAGTGAGAAAATGCAGAACCAAAATGGTGGATCAAGTGTCCCACAAGATGTATGTACAGTAAAATAAAAAAAATTAAATGGGTCCAAAACAGCATCCCCTGAGGCAACCCACAAAACCAGTTAAGAGCAACTACTGCTTCACAAGTGCACATCAAATAAGGACAAGTTTTTCTGCGTCACATGGCAACCCAATGCAGATTCCTATATTAGTCATCAGTGACCACATGTATACAAACCACGCAACTTTACAAAATTACTGAATGTAGTCCTTACCAACAACAAGAAATTATCAATCCACCTCCACGCTGTGTCTCCATCCACTGAACCGATCCAGGGGTCCTGATAGGTGAAATTGAAAGCGGTCTTGGTGATGTCAGCTGAGTGTTGGTACATCAGGATGAAGGGGACACATAACCACTGCAGAAAAGACGAAGAAGGTTTCATTGGCTAAGGTAAAGTAGTGTGACAAGTTAGGTCAGGTTACTTGCTTGGCACCTGGAGTCACCACAAACTTTCATAAAATCCAAAAAGAGACAAGACATTTTGTCCCTCATGAGAAAAATGTCCTTTCCTGTGCAGATAAGTGTTGAGTGAGGAACTCACCAAACTAACGAATATGAGGGTCAGCTGTATGATGTCTGTGTAGGCCACAGAGTAGAGGCCTCCCATCAGCGTGTAGAAGATGGCTACAGCGGCAGAGATCCAAATACAAATGACGTAGGGCAGATCCAGGATCACATTCATAGTTGCACCTATGAAGTTAAGCTCATGTACAAACTGAATACATTTAACACTATCTCAGAATAATTTCTCATTCTGTTTACCATGAAATCCACTGCGCTCATCAGTATGAGTGAAGTTTTGATGGATGATTTTAATTTCCGTTCATTAAAACAACAGATTATGGTTATAGTTGTTTATCGTTACATATCATTTTCATGCTTAATCTTTCTAAGCTATATCGAAGCATTTCAGGGTCAAGTGTCCGTGTCTAAAACTGGAATGTAAAATACTTGAACCACAGTCTAACAGGCTGATAAATTGAGATGATTCAAGCGTGTTTTCAGATTAAGTACAACAGCAGTAAACTATTTGACAGGTGACAGATTCACAGCATAAAAAGATATTTTTTTATCCTGTCACGTCATGAAGGTATGGAAAAATGTCCTGGAATTATTTTTCTGTCACAAAAACACAATGCCTGCTGCTGAGATTCGCAAGTGTAAAACAGACTTCATCACGTTTGTCACACTTTTTGGTTTTCACTTTATAAATGTCCCACCTCTCAGGAATCACTCCTTTATTGAAGAGCAGTGAAGCCAGGTAGGAGAACATCAAAGTGGCAACCAGGTTGGACAACATGCAGATTGTCCTTACAGGAGAGTGCTGGACATATACACCATCCTCAAGAGTGCAACCTGGGAAGTGGAGAATGACTGGCAACCCTATCGATGGCTCGCCACTCAGCACTCTCATCGGCACTCCAACCAACAAGCCCATGATGGAGCCGTAGCCACTGGAGATGTTACAGAAGAGGACGCAGACGAGTTGAGGGAACATGATGGTGTAGGTTATGTCTGAGCCCAGGATCCAGAAAACCATGACGCTGTTCTGTAAGAAGGTGAGTGATGTGCCAGCCAAGCCAACCAACACCACGGTGGCACGGATCACCCACTGGAGCTCTCGATCGGATGCCTGCAGGGGGAAAAATCATTGAAGCTGAAACAGAAAATAAACTGGCATGATTCTGATCTTCTCCTCTGGTCTCCTCTTACCTTGGTCCTCAGGATGTTCTTATAGATGTTGGATGTGAAGATAGAGGCGGAGGACAACAAAGCAGAGTCCGTAGATGACATCACCGCAGCAGCTATTGCTCCGATACCGATGATGGAGATGTAGTTTGGTGTGAAGTGTTGCAGAGCAATGGGCAGAATCTGACTGGCTTCACCTCGCTCGTATTGGGACGGGGATCCATACGTGGTCATATTCCAATCTGATGCCAAAAATGTAAAAATGTGACATGAATAATGTGGTCTAGTTTTTCTTCTTTTTCATTCTATCACTGTACCTGTTGATGCAGCGACGGCTCCAATCAAGACAGACGGGATTCCGAATACAAGGAGGAGGGGAGCTGCAATGAAGCAGGTGATCCTGGCTGTGAATGCCGAGGAGGCTGACAGGGTTCTCTGGTGGAAGGTCTGATATCAAAGATTACCTAGAGACTGAGAAGGAAGAGAAAGGAATGTTCTACTGTTTGGTTCTTTTGAAAAACGTTTCTTTGAGCCTGCTAGTATCATTACATTGAAAAAATCTATTACTTGTGATTAAAATAATGATTGTTGGAAATGTGTTGTATGAGCAACCCCCACAGATCTATAATGTTACTGCTTTCAGTCACCCTCATCACAGTGAGAAAATGCAGAACCAAAATGGTGGATCAAGTGTCCCACAAGATGTATGTACAGTAAAATAAAAAAAATTAAATGGGTCCAAAACAGCATCCCCTGAGGCAACCCACAAAACCAGTTAAGAGCAACTACTGCTTCACAAGTGCACATCAAATAAGGACAAGTTTTTCTGCGTCACATGGCAACCCAATGCAGATTCCTATATTAGTCATCAGTGACCACATGTATACAAACCACGCAACTTTACAAAATTACTGAATGTAGTCCTTACCAACAACAAGAAATTATCAATCCACCTCCACGCTGTGTCTCCATCCACTGAACCGATCCAGGGGTCCTGATAGGTGAAATTGAAAGCGGTCTTGGTGATGTCAGCTGAGTGTTGGTACATCAGGATGAAGGGGACACATAACCACTGCAGAAAAGACGAAGAAGGTTTCATTGGCTAAGGTAAAGTAGTGTGACAAGTTAGGTCAGGTTACTTGCTTGGCACCTGGAGTCACCACAAACTTTCATAAAATCCAAAAAGAGACAAGACATTTTGTCCCTCATGAGAAAAATGTCCTTTCCTGTGCAGATAAGTGTTGAGTGAGGAACTCACCAAACTAACGAATATGAGGGTCAGCTGTATGATGTCTGTGTAGGCCACAGAGTAGAGGCCTCCCATCAGCGTGTAGAAGATGGCTACAGCGGCAGAGATCCAAATACAAATGACGTAGGGCAGATCCAGGATCACATTCATAGTTGCACCTATGAAGTTAAGCTCATGTACAAACTGAATACATTTAACACTATCTCAGAATAATTTCTCATTCTGTTTACCATGAAATCCACTGCGCTCATCAGTATGAGTGAAGTTTTGATGGATGATTTTAATTTCCGTTCATTAAAACAACAGATTATGGTTATAGTTGTTTATCGTTACATATCATTTTCATGCTTAATCTTTCTAAGCTATATCGAAGCATTTCAGGGTCAAGTGTCCGTGTCTAAAACTGGAATGTAAAATACTTGAACCACAGTCTAACAGGCTGATAAATTGAGATGATTCAAGCGTGTTTTCAGATTAAGTACAACAGCAGTAAACTATTTGACAGGTGACAGATTCACAGCATAAAAAGATATTTTTTTATCCTGTCACGTCATGAAGGTATGGAAAAATGTCCTGGAATTATTTTTCTGTCACAAAAACACAATGCCTGCTGCTGAGATTCGCAAGTGTAAAACAGACTTCATCACGTTTGTCACACTTTTTGGTTTTCACTTTATAAATGTCCCACCTCTCAGGAATCACTCCTTTATTGAAGAGCAGTGAAGCCAGGTAGGAGAACATCAAAGTGGCAACCAGGTTGGACAACATGCAGATTGTCCTTACAGGAGAGTGCTGGACATATACACCATCCTCAAGAGTGCAACCTGGGAAGTGGAGAATGACTGGCAACCCTATCGATGGCTCGCCACTCAGCACTCTCATCGGCACTCCAACCAACAAGCCCATGATGGAGCCGTAGCCACTGGAGATGTTACAGAAGAGGACGCAGACGAGTTGAGGGAACATGATGGTGTAGGTTATGTCTGAGCCCAGGATCCAGAAAACCATGACGCTGTTCTGTAAGAAGGTGAGTGATGTGCCAGCCAAGCCAACCAACACCACGGTGGCACGGATCACCCACTGGAGCTCTCGATCGGATGCCTGCAGGGGGAAAAATCATTGAAGCTGAAACAGAAAATAAACTGGCATGATTCTGATCTTCTCCTCTGGTCTCCTCTTACCTTGGTCCTCAGGATGTTCTTATAGATGTTGGATGTGAAGATAGAGGCGGAGGACAACAAAGCAGAGTCCGTAGATGACATCACCGCAGCAGCTATTGCTCCGATACCGATGATGGAGATGTAGTTTGGTGTGAAGTGTTGCAGAGCAATGGGCAGAATCTGACTGGCTTCACCTCGCTCGTATTGGGACGGGGATCCATACGTGGTCATATTCCAATCTGATGCCAAAAATGTAAAAATGTGACATGAATAATGTGGTCTAGTTTTTCTTCTTTTTCATTCTATCACTGTACCTGTTGATGCAGCGACGGCTCCAATCAAGACAGACGGGATTCCGAATACAAGGAGGAGGGGAGCTGCAATGAAGCAGGTGATCCTGGCTGTGAATGCCGAGGAGGCTGACAGGGTTCTCTGGTGGAAGGTCTGATATCAAAGATTACCTAGAGACTGAGAAGGAAGAGAAAGGAATGTTCTACTGTTTGGTTCTTTTGAAAAACGTTTCTTTGAGCCTGCTAGTATCATTACATTGAAAAAATCTATTACTTGTGATTAAAATAATGATTGTTGGAAATGTGTTGTATGAGCAACCCCCACAGATCTATAATGTTACTGCTTTCAGTCACCCTCATCACAGTGAGAAAATGCAGAACCAAAATGGTGGATCAAGTGTCCCACAAGATGTATGTACAGTAAAATAAAAAAAATTAAATGGGTCCAAAACAGCATCCCCTGAGGCAACCCACAAAACCAGTTAAGAGCAACTACTGCTTCACAAGTGCACATCAAATAAGGACAAGTTTTTCTGCGTCACATGGCAACCCAATGCAGATTCCTATATTAGTCATCAGTGACCACATGTATACAAACCACGCAACTTTACAAAATTACTGAATGTAGTCCTTACCAACAACAAGAAATTATCAATCCACCTCCACGCTGTGTCTCCATCCACTGAACCGATCCAGGGGTCCTGATAGGTGAAATTGAAAGCGGTCTTGGTGATGTCAGCTGAGTGTTGGTACATCAGGATGAAGGGGACACATAACCACTGCAGAAAAGACGAAGAAGGTTTCATTGGCTAAGGTAAAGTAGTGTGACAGGTTAGGTCAGGTTACTTGCTTGGCACCTGGAGTCACCACAAACTTTCATAAAATCCAAAAAGAGACAAGACATTTTGTCCCTCATGAGAAAAATGTCCTTTCCTGTGCAGATAAGTGTTGAGTGAGGAACTCACCAAACTAACGAATATGAGGGTCAGCTGTATGATGTCTGTGTAGGCCACAGAGTAGAGGCCTCCCATCAGCGTGTAGAAGATGGCTACAGCGGCAGAGATCCAAATACAAATGACGTAGGGCAGATCCAGGATCACATTCATAGTTGCACCTATGAAGTTAAGCTCATGTACAAACTGAATACATTTAACACTATCTCAGAATAATTTCTCATTCTGTTTACCATGAAATCCACTGCGCTCATCAGTATGAGTGAAGTTTTGATGGATGATTTTAATTTCCGTTCATTAAAACAACAGATTATGGTTATAGTTGTTTATCGTTACATATCATTTTCATGCTTAATCTTTCTAAGCTATATCGAAGCATTTCAGGGTCAAGTGTCCGTGTCTAAAACTGGAATGTAAAATACTTGAACCACAGTCTAACAGGCTGATAAATTGAGATGATTCAAGCGTGTTTTCAGATTAAGTACAACAGCAGTAAACTATTTGACAGGTGACAGATTCACAGCATAAAAAGATATTTTTTTATCCTGTCACGTCATGAAGGTATGGAAAAATGTCCTGGAATTATTTTTCTGTCACAAAAACACAATGCCTGCTGCTGAGATTCGCAAGTGTAAAACAGACTTCATCACGTTTGTCACACTGCAATCAGTAATCCCAAAAATTGGGACTTTTAGAGAATACCTAAAAGAAAACCTACATCAACGCCCCTATTACCATGTTCAAGCAAACGAATAACAAGTTCATAGAAATGAGGTACAATAAGAGATGGTACAGAATTTATTATTGCAAATGGAAAGAGAATGTGAGAAAACCAGTATCAGTGTCACTTACCTAAACCAATAAGAGTGGCTGTAACCCAGATTATGTCAGATATCAGCAGCGCCACAGACAGAACTCCACTTATCAGATTTCCATACTTGATCTGGAAGGGGTCCATCATCGTCACATATTTTTTGTCTCTCATTCTCTTGGCAAAGAAGAGCCCACCTTAATCAAATCACATGAAGGGAGACAGATCTGTGGCACTGCATGTAGCCCTTCATTTTGTCTGTTTAAAGAGGAACACCAATTTGATCAATTTGATATGGGGCGGCTGTAGCTCAGTGGGTAGAGCTGGTGATCAGTGATCAGAGGATCACTGGTTCGAATCGCTGGGGCGGGACTGAGCTACATGTCGAAGCATCCTTGAGCAAGATACTGAACCCCAAAGTTGCTCCTGATGTGCAGTTGGCACCTTGTGAGGCAGCCACTGCCATCAATAAGGGTCCTGCAATGAGCTGGCGACTCGTTCAGGGTGAACCCTGGCCTACGCCCATTGTGCAAACTGGATTTGGCCCCAGTAAGCCCTGCAACCCCTTAGGGGGAAAAAGCAGCAACATCCCGCGACCCTCACGGATAAGCGGACAAGAAAACGGAACGGAACGGAACCAATTTGATATTGCATACCTATAACACTTTCACATTCAAGCATCATTTTGCTGAATAAAATGTGCAAGTATCATAAACTTGTATTTGCCACAGAGATTATTTTCTGCAGCAATCTACAATCCAATTGAAAAATCTCATTGGTTTATCGTGGAGGGAACTAGGACGCTGTTAACTTCCGTCATCATTGAAGCAGCCTGATGTTAATGATTATTCTCTTTTGTTATTTCACAGACCACACACACAGACACTAATATTGATATTGATATATTGATATTTTGTCCAGCTGTGACATCACATGGACTAGGACTGAAAAATTGTAATACACTAAATCTTCGTGAGAAATAAACGGAAAAACTGTCTTACCAGCCACTAAAGACAGAGCGCTGCTTAATGGCATGACAGCCCAGGTCAGTCCCATGGTTGGATTGTACACCACCTCCGTCACACCAACGATGAAGCCCCCTCCAACCCATGTAGCTGCAGGATCCATGCATATGCATGTGAGTGAACAACCAAACATGTGCCTTTTCTGTTTGTTTTTTTTTTCCACTGCTACAGCGTGTACTAGGTTCATGTGCACACTACGTCGTCATGTGAGCTTCGCAATCAGAGGAGACTGGGCAGTCAGGAGGACAGGCCTTGAGGAGATAGAAGGGGGATATAATGCTGCAGCGAGTGACGCCGAGATCCAAAAGTGGCTGAAGGTATGTCGATTGCTGCTCAGTGGCATGTACCGATCCCCAGACTGGTATAAAGACTCTCGGAGTGGTATAAAGATTCTCGGAGTAGTATATACCGATCCCCAGACTGGTATAAAGATTCTCGGAGTGGTATGCTGCTATTATGCCGCTGTTATTCCATTTATCATGTTCACTAGTGAACATGATACATTATGCCATAATTGGTTGGCTCAAAGTTTCTGCTATCGATTAGTCAGACTGGCTATGGTGGCTGGGCTAACATTGGCCATGTTAGCTAAGGCTAACTCTTTCATTAGCTTTACGTAGTTTATTGGCAGAAATTTAGACATAATGTGTTCACTAGTGAACATGCTACACAATATGCCACAATGGTTTCTGTCCTACGAAGTAGATTTTATATGAAGTTATGTATTATTGTGTTCTCCTAATAATGAAAACCTGTCACTAAGTATTGTTTTGTTGGTTGGCTCAAAGTTTCTGCTAACGATTAGTCAGACTGGCTAAGGCTAGCTCTTTCTAGTTTATAGACAGAAATGAAGACATATTACTTTACTATCATATCGCAAGAGTTTCACGTGTAATTACTGTCTATATGCTTACATCCCAACAACATACATATATTCCTTTACTTACGGCAATGTGTTAAATTAGCATTGTTAGCAATAAAGCCATTTTTTTTAAGATGCATTTACGGCAGTACTTGTCGTCAAACCAGCTCAGTGGCATTACATTTGCATATTCATCAGGGAGCGGTACCCATCAAACAGTCTCTCAGTGCCATAACAATCTCAAGCGGCAGATACCGTCATGTGTCGGTGGAATAACAGCGGCATAATAGCAGCATACCACTCCGAGAATCTTTATACCAGTCTGGGGATCGGTATATGCCGCTGAGCAGCAATCGACATACCTTCAGCCACTTTTGGATCTCGGCGCTACTGGCTGCAGCACTGTAAAAATTAGAAAACTGAAAAATAGCATTATAAATGGGAGAGGTCAATCTTTAAAGAAAGGAGAAACAAAACAAAAAGGTACTAAAGGGGTGAAAGATGAAGGTTACATATAGAAATATATGAAGTTTTTTCACTACCTGGTTTTGCTCAACATTGCGACAGCTTGACCTATAGTTTAGGAAATCGGGAAGTGATACAGCAGAAACGGCTAGGATGGCAGGCAGAAACAAACCTGTCATGGTGAAGACTCCCACCGCAAGGCTGATCCCTCTGTTGCCCAGCAGACTAACCTCCGTCTGGTCTGCCTGGCTGCTCTTCTTCACCCGCCTGGACTTCATGGAGGCCCAGATGCCGGTCCCCAGCACCAGCAGGTAGAAGAACACCATCACCACCACTCCTGGGACGTTCAGGCTCATTATGTGACTGCCTGTGTCTCCCTCGCTGTATTTATTGCCAGTGGGACTGGATTTCGGCTAGAAAAAACTAAGAGGAGTCAATCACTTATATTAGTTTGTTTATTAACTGTGATTTTTCCTTTGGGAGCCAAACTCCGTATACTGGGAATAAAACCTGACGACTTTATTGCAACTCATCAACAGTTGCTGCTTCTCAACTTTGGACTTTCACAAGCCAGGAGGATAACTGCATCGTTGTGGAGAAGTATGAATACACATTTTATTGGAATGTGGACAAGGGAAAATACGGCCTGTCTAGCTTTGGAGAGACTAACTTATATTGTAAAAAAAAAGAAAGAAAAAAGCTTTGCTCCATGTAAACTGTTCTATTTACAAGTAAGTTGTTTCAGAGCTCTTTCGAGATGTACATGTGAATCTCATGTGAGGCCTGTTCTGCGAAGGGGGCTCAACATAGCCAGGCTTTGTGCTCATGATGCAGCTCAACAAAGCCCCAAGTCCCAAAACAGAGTTAAACGGTTCTGCGACGGCGGTTATCAACTTAGTTTGTTAAGTCCGGCTCTCTGCTTTGTGCTCAGCGCGCGTTCACATAAAAGGGGGCGTTTGACGTCATATTATTCTACTTCCGTGCGAAAATGTTTAGATCCTGGGCCACATATTTTACTCAAGATGAGCAGATTCTTATTATGCAAAGCTATGAACAATTCAAAGAAACCATCACGGCAAAAAGTAACACTGTCGCCGCCAATAGAGCGAGAGAGAAAACTGCTGACCATGTAAATGCGCAAGTTTACGATGATTAATAGCCTGTTATGATCGATATTATGTTAAGCCCTCAGTGTTTTAATTTCTGAAAGCTCAACATTTTGCAACTTTTACATATTAACCCTCATCCATTTAAGAAATAAATAGACTGAAGCAACAACTATCTTTTTTCATTTTTGAATGATGTCTATATTGTTTTCACATTTTACTGATCTCAGTTATAGAATGTGCGCGTGTGTTTTATTGAAAGCGAGGCTGAGTGTGCGCAGGCTATAAATGTTCAGTGTTTTTTTTTTTTTTGTATTACTGTGTCGGGATGAACAAGCAAATGTAGCTTCTGTCCCTGTACAATGACAGTAAAGACCTTTCTGACAGTGAAAATAGCTCAAGCCTGTAAGATTTGTGTTTGGGCTACACTGCCCTGCAGCGGGTGAAACATTGATCAGTTCGTCAGTTTATTCATGGCCACATCAAAGAAATAATTAACTTTACTCATTATCTGTGACAAATAAATACTAGGTTGGCCTAATTAATATTTCATATTGCATTTTATTAAGATGTGGAAGCAGCAGTCGGACATGGCAGCAGGTGTGTGGATAATATACTGTATCCCATTTTATTTTAATATCATATCTTCAGATTGCAGCTTCCCAGTAAGAGCGAGAACTACTTTGCGCAACACGCAGTATTTCTGCTCAGATTTTCTGCATCACCAAGTGAATGTCAGTATTTTGCCCGACAGTGAGCGCAGAGCTTCTTCAGTGGTATTCCCGACACTCGGCTCAATAAGTGAGCAGATGTACCGAGTTCCTCGGCTGAAAATTCATCAGGAAATGCCAGCGGATCAGCGCGATCTCGCAGAAGCCGCTCACGTCGCAGTGCTGCCAGAATTATTCTGCTCCCAGGTCCACCGGGTTCTCAATGAACGGTGGCGCAATCTCCGAATGACTTACACAGTGAAACAGCGCCGCTTTTATAGCCGATTTCAAGCCGAAACTCTGAACATAACCTGGTCGGGACCAGGTTATGAGCTAAGCGTAAGTTACCATGGTGATCTAGCCGGGTTAAAAGAGAGCCACCTTCGTAGAACAGGAGAGCCTGGCTTTAGACTCAACATAGCTCGCTAACCCACTAAACCGGCTTCGCAAAATACCCCTCTGGTCCGTCTATACCAGGAAAATATTGTCAATATGGTTTCTAAGAAGATAATGTAGATTCACTGATGTTATTTTGTCACAAATGCTGTGAAATCTAAGCTTCTAGAGGACAGGAAGCACTACTAAGAACGAGTGCAATGTAATTCATGTTCAGTGAATATACTCTTGGGACTCCTACGCCTCATGTGCCTTTTCTGAACTCAAAACAACAAAACTGGAAGGACATTTGTTTATATTTTCATCACAGTGGTATGCTGATGTTTTACATGTCCATCCCAAATAAAGACGCAATTTTAAAAAAAAAAAGCTTTGCTCACCTATAGAGCCCTTATATAGACTTTTTGGAAACTTGTGACTTTAACTGTATTGTATTTTATTTGATTTAAGTTATTTTTGCCAGATTGGGGGATACTGTGATGATGTGTACAATGTGAATTTTTTAAATCATCATCTTCAAATAACATTATAAAGCTCTATCAAATAATGTAAGTGCAGAAATGAATGCAACACATTTGCAAATGTTTACTCCACTACATATAAGTGATAATTATGGTTACTAGTACATTGCAGTTCAATTCACAGCCATTTATATCCAAGAAGTTTTTAAGCTGTTATAAGTCATTGAATCAATTTAGACACTTTGAGCTTTTTATTGTATTCAAATGTATGATCCGGGGCATTTTCTCTGGGTGAAATTGTAAATTGTATCAAAACACCTGTTAAGCTGCTCCAGAATACATTAAATACCTACAGAGCTGCTCAGTTCAGTGTGAACACAGCAGCGATGTAGAGCAAGCCTTATTGCGATTCTTTTAAAGGTATTATCAGTTGGCTGCAGTTGTCCTGAAACAGCTGTCTGCTGTACCAGAGGGAGATTAATGTTGCAAACAGCTATCAACAGCAACGTCAACTTTAATGTAGGCTGTTTTGTTACTTGGCTGCTAACTGTGACTTTAAAATAATACCAAAAAAACATAATCAACATCAGTGTATGAACTTACCTCTCTGCTGTGCGTCTGCTGGATTTTGAGGGGTAAACTCATCTGACAGATTAGTCTGTGTGTCTCTCTCTCTCTCTCTCTCTCTCTCTCTCTCTCTCTCTCTCTCTCTCTCTCTCTCTCTCTCTCTCTCTCTCTCTCTGTCTGTCTGTCTGTCTGTCTGTCTGTCTGTCGATGTGAGAGGAGGAGTGATTAACAACTGTCCTTTTTCTGAGAGAAAACCGGCCCATGGTTCCTGTACCTGTGACTTTGCCTCAAAAATGTCCCCAATGTTGGGACACTTCATTCAAATATCAGGGTTCCAGACCATTTCAGTCATATTCAAATAATAGTTTCATGTAGAATGTGCTGTTCTCTGTTCAGTCTAAACCGTAAATACAAATGTCATTTGCATTTACTATACTGGTATTGAGCACCTGCACATATATGAATACTCTCATACACAGACCCACATACTTCACCAGCAGATTCACATATACTACTGGGCACTTGCACACACATGAGTGTTATCAGGAGTGCATATGCATGTACGTGCAAGTTCAGCATGTATGTATGTATGTTAGTATGAATAAGATTCTTTTTAAGTAAATATCAAAGCTGATGTGCTGCATCAGGATGGAAGTAAATACTCTCTCCCCCCACACATAAGACAGTCAGACTCCATCATAACATTCAAATCCAAACTCTAAAACCCACCTGTTCAAACTGGCATACTCACTCTGACTGGTAACTGTGCACTACACTCTTCTTTTCTTTTCTTTTTCTTTTTATGTCAGTGTTTGTTTTTAACATTCTGTGATGTGATTCTGTGATTTTATGCTTTTATCCTATGTAAGGTGACCTTGGGTGACTTGAAAGGCACCATCAAACAAATAAAATGAATTATTATTATTATTATTATTATTATTATTATTATTATTATTAAATAATCCTGTGAGCAAGTTAAGTCAGGGTGCAACTCATCTTTTCCCATCACATTAACTGTATTCCTTTATAAGGTTTACGAATAACGACAGCACTGAATACTGCATAACAGGCTAGATTAGGGTTATCTAGAACACTGTTAAACACAGTTTCTCTGGCTTGCCTCAAGGCATGCTGGGGACCCAACTGAGCCATGTCTCAATGTAAACTTACATATTTGCTAAGGGTGATATCTGCTCAGAATAATATGTGTGTAAAGAAAATGTGTGTGCACCAGATAATAAACTGCAATCAAAAAACAATGTGCAGTTAACATTTTAAGAGAACTGCTCCAGCAAACTGAGCATATTGTACAAATTTGGTAGGATCAGTGAATAATTATCTGTCACTGAGGATGTGATTGGTCACACTGACGGAAACTAATTCCTACCAGGGCTGCACCTAATGGTTATTTTAATTGTCTTTTAATCTGTTAAAAGTATTTGGTCAAGTAATGGATCAATTGATTTGGTGTTAAAATGTCAGGAAATGTTGAAAAATCTTGATGAAGTTGGAGAGTGTTACTATGTCGAAAGAAGGGAACGGGAGGCTGTAAGCGGAGTGGAAAGTTTTGTAACAATTCCATTCGGTCAGGTACAATGAGAGCGTATGCGGAGCGACGCTGTTGAGGATGGCATCTCGGGAAGCAGAGACTAGATGTTCCAATGGCAGGGTCAGTTGAAGATGGTGACTGAAAACAGTGAGACTGGGCTCGGAAGAGGTTCGGAGGCTGGTGCCAATTGTCTGAATCTCTCAAAAGAGAAACGAAATAGAGAGTCAGCGACTGAGTTTATTTGGCCTGGGATGTGGGAGGCTCGAATGATGAATTGGTGTTGGGCTGAGACCAGGGTGAGCCTCCGCATGAACTGCATGATGTTGAGGCAATGCGACCGCCCTTTGTTGATTAAGTCAACGACGGCGCTGTTGTCTGAGTAGATGGCGATGGTCTTCTTTGACCATTCGTGGCCCCAAAGGATGGCTGCTGTCAGGACTGGATACATTTCGTATATGGTGGAGGAAGGTGTGAGAGAGGAGAATTTGCACAGCCATGTGGCTGAGAACCACCTGCCGCCATAATAGCCGCCAAAGCCGACGGAAGGGGCTGCGTCTGTGAACAGCTGGATATATTCTGGTTTAGTGACATGGTCATCGTAAAAGAACGAAATGCCGTTCCAGGACGAGAGGAATTGATGCCACAGTTTTAGCTCCATCTTGCATGCTTCGTCCAGCGGAACGTGGGCATGGAGAGATGGGACGGAAGCAGCTATGGAGAGGAGGTGTGACAAGAAGAAACGACCTTGGGGGATGGCATAGTTGAGGCTGCCTAGCAGCGAGAGTAGTTGCCGTTTGGTGCATGTGAAAGCCAGAAGGAAGTTTGAAATGAGTAGGGCAATCCATCAGGAGAAGATGGCGGCGTGACGACAAGAAAGTCATCGAGGAGGTGGAGGACATGGGTGAGTTTGTGGTTGTTTGTCAGGATCCAGCAGAGCGCTTCGGATAGAGAGTCGAATATTTTCGGGCTGCTTTTGCACCCGAAGGTCAGACGAACTGCAAAGTAGTATGTGCCCTTCCAGAGGACGCCGAAAAGACCCCAGAAGTCGGGGCGGATGGGAAGGACTTTAAATGCGCTGGTAATGTCAGCCTTGGATAGCAAGGCTCCTTGGCCGGCTAGGCGGATGAGGGAGGTGGCGTGGTCGATTGAAGTATATTGCATGGAGAAGTCTGGACTGGGATTTAAGCTATTGATGCTTGGGACAGTCGAGCCGTGGGGGGATGAGAGGTCTATGATTAGTCTCTTTTTTCCTGAGTATTTTCTAGTGGCTATGCCGATTGGACTGACTCTGAATGTTGGGAAGGGTGGGCTGGAAAATGGGCTGATCATGAAGGATTCTTTAACTTCCTTATCCAGGAGTTTGTCTACTATATCGGGCTCGGTGATGGCTGACTGCAAATTGTGGCATGTGTAGGAGGAATCTGGCATGACCTGCAAACCTGGGTGAGGAAGTTAACGAACTGGCGGTCTGGATGGTTCTTTAAGGCGGTGGCGAGAGCATTGATTTTGATTGGTGTATTGAGATACTTACACAAGCTGTGCTTGGTGGGGTTATGAGGGCAGGTAGATCTGGAGTGGGTGCCGCCGCAGAAAGAGCAGGTGTGGAGGAATCGGCAACTAGAGGCGCTGCACCCTAGGTCATTGTAATTGTTACACACCATCCTCCTGCCCTGGTAAAGGATTTGTCTTCCTCTCTTATCTACGCTTCTTCACTCTTATGTCGCTGTCTGATGGGTAGAGAAGGAGCTGGTCCATTGTTGAGGTATGCGTTCTTTTTTCTTTTGCTTCTTTCACTGCTGGTCTGTCACGATCATGTGAAGACTGAGTCAAGGAGAAGGAAACGGATGCGGTGTACTTAAATGCTTCTGGTGTGGAAATGGGTCGCGTTCAAGGCGTGGTCTTAGTTCCTGAAACTACTTTATCAAACTTCATTAAACTGCCCTCTTGGGAGCCAAAATACGCGCTAAAGTGCCCTTTTGGGAGACAAAACGCGCGCTAAAGTGCCCTTCTCCTCGCCCCTGCCCTTCAAAAAGTCTGCACGCCACTGCCAGGAAATGTATTAAATGCTTCTTAAATTAAATGTTTTTTAATTTAAATGCTAGTGCCCTCAGTGGTCCAGAAAGCAGAAGAAAGCAGTGAAAACATGCAAACAAATGCCAATTTACAACAACAAAAAATGACATGAAAAAACCTCTGTGCCATTAAATAAGGAAGAAAAACATCTGTGATAACAATGAGAATCTGATACATCTTCATTTGAAATTGTTATGTATGGCTAAACGTGTGCTTTCATTTCAAAACACTCACGTCTGTTGACAGACAAACTTTTTGAACGGGTTTGTTTCCTTTTGACCACACGTTCAGGAGCATTGTGTGCCCGGCTGGAAAACCCAGCATTGACCAGCACCGAAACGCAACATACGCTGGTCTTGTTGGTGACCAGCAAGACCAGCGTATGTTGCGTTTCGGTGCTGGTTTTGGTGCTCGTCTATGCCGTTTTTTCCAGCAGGGTGTACCGTTCAGTTTAACGTTATCGAGGGTTAGCGTGCCGTACGCGTATTTTGGCCCTCACGTTATGCCGTAGTAGGAAAGATGGCGACCGTGGCACTGGTTAGCCGTCCTGCGAGTGTCCTTCCGAGGATTTCAAGTGAGTACTGTCAACACAGTGGGTATCTGACAATGACATGGATATGGTAGAAGACAATGTTTTGAATTCACATATTTACACACACACTATATTAACACAGGCTCATAGTTAGACCACACAGTCGGTTCGAGTGACCTTGCTAACAGGCTCGGCTAGGTAGCAACCTGCTAGCAAGGGCTTTTGCTAGCTAACGTTAGAGGCTCATATTTAGACCGGTAAATAATTCTACCATCACTAATTCAACCACCTGACCATGTAACCAACTCTGTCACTTCTTGGTTAGCGTTAGTGAGGAAGGATAAGGTTAATGCGATAGGTTAGACTGAACTTCAGCCATTTTTACTTCCAGTGGCCGACTTCAACGTGACGTCTGTTATAGTGGCTCAAAACACACGATTTTTCCACAAAATGACATTCATCAACGTCATCACAGGTTTTTATTCTGGAAACTTAACAAAGATTGAAATACCGACTATTCGTTTCGTTGTTTAAGTGTAATGGGCATTGTAAATAACGACGCTGTCAATAATAAGTGCCTGTACAGTGACACTAAGCTAGCGTTAGTTCCTGTCTGCTAACGGTAACGTTATACGGATCACATCAACTTATTTTCTTTATTCTAACAGTCCACAGTCCATGGTTCCTGTTAGGAATTGTATCATTTGTAGGAAAGCATCCAACCCTTGACGATGTCTTATTGCTATTGTGTTGCAGACTTGGTCAGTGCATACAGTAATTCCCCATAGTCTGTAGGTAGTTTGTCGTGTGTAGACTAGAGATAAAGTGAAGCAGAATGTAAGCAAAGCAGAAAGTACAAAGAAATCGTGACACACAATATCACTGCAGTGCAATGATCAGTTTCATATGGTCTGTGTGAATTATCTACACATTTAAATGTGGATCGGGGGTAGAGCCAGCGTCTTGTTATTGCAAGGTCGCTGGTTCAGTTCCCCTGGTCTGTTGTGTTGTTGTTGAAGTGTCCTTGGGCAAGATAATGAACCCCAAACTGCTCCTGATGTGCTGGTCAGCACCTTGCATGGCAGCCACTGCCATCAGTGTATTATTGTATCTTTGAATTACTGTAAGTCACTTTGGACAAAATAGCGTCTGCTCAATGCCCCAAATCATGTCATTCGATTCAAACACCACAAACCGCAATGAAACAAAAGACAGAAGAAGGAAACAAAAAAGAACATAGTAATGATGGGGGGGATTTATTAAGTAAGTAAATTTGGTAACATGTACCTAAAATAAATACTCAATTCAGTGTATCTCAACTCTTGACGGCGTGTCCCTCTCTTCTCAATAGGCAGCTGCTCTCCTGCTGTGTTTTCAGCCGCTGCTGTCACCACTGTCCAGCAGAGGAAGCTGCACCATGCTGTCATCCCCAGAGGGAAAGGAGGACGCTCCTCCTCCAGTGGAATAGCTGCGACAGTGTTTGGTGCCACTGGCTTTATGGGTCGATATGTGGTCAATAGGCTGGGTGAGTTTGAAAACGATAGCATATTTGAGACCCCTGCTTTATGAGTTTATGCTTATGAACAGCACACCCTGTCTCCCAACATCCCACATAAGCTCTCATCACGATTTGAGTACAATCTTATATTGTAATGCTGTCTGAGATGCTGTCAACATGTACTCCCATTTAGGTCTTACTTTAAAGTTGTTTGATTGTTGGGAGTAATGTGATGTATGTATTGATGATGTATTGAATCCACTGTTGCAAAATTGTTATGGCAAAACTACCTCGCTGTTGAACCAGGGAAAGGGCATCGAAGCTGTGAGGCTGACATATGTGTTATCATTAGCTTACTGTGATTTGCATTCAGTAATTCATGGGTATTTAGTGGTAGACACAGACAATGATATTCAAGAGCAGGTTGTTCAGGGTGACTAGTATATGTTATAAATATGATAAATAGTTTTTATGTATTTCTGCCATGAATTTCCAAGTTACCCTAAACTACCCGCTGTATGTATGATATATACTGATCATTTTCAGGTCGGATGGGCTCTCAGATTGTAGTCCCTCACCGCTGTGATCAGTACGACGTCATGTACCTCAGGCCCATGGGTGACCTTGGACAGATCATTTTCATGGTAAGATGCATCCAGAGGATGGTAGGATCTTGCTGAAATGTTACAACACTCCTGCATGGTGGAATCTCTAATCTCCATGTATTTATACATTTAAAGCCTTAATTGAATTGAATCTTTCCTTCTGCAGGAGTGGGATGCCAGGAACAAAGACTCCATTAAACGGGCTTTGGAGCACTCTAATGTTGTCATCAACCTAGTGGGCAGAGAGTGGGAGACAAGGTATAGACTGAAAAAAATTCTTAAGACATCCGATTAATGTTATATTATGTTATTCACTTGGAACAGTTTTTTCATTTAAGATGAATTGAAGATGCTAGTATAGAAATAAGAGGTAAGCATTTACATTCACACAAGTATTGTCCCTCTTTCTGTGTAAAGGAACTATCGCTTTGAGGATGTCTTCGTGTCCATCCCTCAGCAGATCGCCAAGGCAGCCAGAGAGGCCGGCATCACAAAGTTCGTCCACATGTCACACCTCAATGCTGACATCCGCAGCCCGTCCAAATACCTGAGGAACAAGGTAGGGGGCTGCTGTTTCTCCTCTCTTAGATCTCAAATCATGATACAATATATTGCTTGATATTTTGAAATCTCATCATCTCAGCACTTACATACTCATTTAAACCTAAACTATATACATTTATTATTATTATTATTATTATTATTATTATTATTATTATTATTATTATTATCCCCCCACTAGGGGGAGACACAAACTTATCATTCACCAGGTGCAGCTGCTGGCCAAAACACTGCAGTCTCTTCCACTTGGACAGGCTCACTATTTGAATAGGCCAGATCATTGCCCATAGAATTTCCAGTTGTGAGAATTTCACTATAGTGAGCAGCTGCTAGCAGAAGAAGTGTCTGTAAGAGGGAAAGACTGAGAAACATAATGCATCTTAAAATGACTTACTTACTACAGTTTGTTTGTGATGAAGTCAGCTACTACATCCTATGTAGACTAAGCTGCAATACATCAAGTATATGCAGTATCCTTAACAGCTAGTATAAATGTGTGTATAACGTTTTCTTACAGGCTGTAGGAGAGGCAGCAGTGAGGGATGAGTTTCCGGATGCCATCATCATGAAGCCCTCTGAGATTTATGGGAGGGAGGACAGATTCTTCAACTATTACGCAAGTAAGACAGTTGATTATGCGCCTGCAATCACCTGCCTTCTAAAGCCACATCCTGTTTATATCAATTGTTTTCACTCACTTGACCCTCGATAAAATGTAATTGGCAAAACACTTCAGTTACCTGTTTGTATATAGAAGAGACTTTTTCTGTTGCTAAAATCATATGACCATTTCATTCTTCCACAGTGTTAAAATGCTCCTGTTTAGCATGAGCAGTTAACGAGCTAACCTGTATAAAGCTCATGTGAGGCTTTAATCCTTTTTTTCAGACATGCGCTGGTTTGGTAATGCTATTCCACTCATCTCCAATGGGAAGAAGACTGTGAAGCAGCCTGTTTATGTAAGTTTGCTCAAAGGATACAGCCATTCTAATGTTTTTACTAATAATCTAATATTTTTTCTAATATTTTCTACTTTTTACCAAGTCCCCAAAGCAATTTGTAAAATATGATTGGCAGTGTGACTGGTAGAATTAACATTCAAACGTGTATGTGAATGTTTACAATGCCAGGACAGCAAATACAAATAACTGAGCAGCTCCTTAGGGGTGATTCTGTGTTTGGTGCCTTTCTGTAGTCGAGCCTGTCTTTTTATTCCTCCTCAGGTGGTGGATGTGGCCAAGGCTATCATCAATGCTGTCAGAGACCCTGATGCTAATGGAAAGACGTATGCACTAGTTGGGTAAGTGGTCAAAACCTGTGCCAACAGTTTGGAAAAATGCAACACAAAGAATTTTGACATAGCAAAGATTCTGAGCCATAATTTTTACAGAGGAAGAAAGTAATTGGTGCATTTGACAGAGTTTTGCTTCAGGCATGAAAATAGCTTGACAAGTACATTTAAGGGAAAACAAAATGCATGTCACTGGCAGTAGCATCATCCTCAAGTTTATGGAAACTGTGTATGGAAACATTGAGTCAGGATGTGTTGGTCCAGGATTTATATTCTCAGTGAGCACACATTTACATGATGAGGACTTAAACTCATATTTGTTTTTATCCTGTTTGTCTTGTTGTCCAGCCCCAACCGTTACCTCCTTCATGACCTGGTAGAGTACATTTATGCCGTGGCACACAGACCTTTTGTGCCCTACCCTCTGCCCCGTCCACTCTATCAGTAAGTGCTTTCTAAAGACAAGTAATCTGTCATGTAACTGACTCATGCAATCAACCACAGTGAAGATATACTGCAAAAGATGGTTAATTTTAGGTTCATGTGTGCTATGATAACACAGATGGGTTTGAGCTTCTCACAGATCCTGTTTCACAGGGTACCCCACATTTGTGGTGTACATGTGCTCATTGAACGTGTTATTCAAACAAAGTAAACTCATCAAAACATTCCCCTACAGAACCACTTCTTATCAAAAACTTGCAGTTGTTTTATGCCACTGTACAGTCATGTGTTTCTGTTTTTTCTTCTCAGCCTTGCTGCTCAGATTTTCTCAATGAACCCATTTGAGCCCTGGACAACCCCAGACAAAGTCGAAAGGGTAAGAAACCAATTATTTACGAGAACCTTGCTCTGCACCTGTAACTGTTGACCCTCTCATCAGAAGCAAATTCTAATTCTATACTGCATTCTTATTTTCTAGTTTCATGCAACAGACCTGAAGTACCCAGGACTTCCTGGTCTGGAGGATCTTGGGATCACTCCTTCCACAGTAGAACAAAAGGCTATTGAGATTCTACGTCGCCACCGCAGATTCCGTTTTCTGGAGGCTGACCTGGATGAGACGAAGCCAGCCAAGACTGTCAACTATTAAACGACCTGGTGACAACTTCCCAACATCAGCCAGAGGATAGTACCTCTGATTGCTCTTTAACTATATTCTGTACATAAATAAAAAAAAAAAGATGTCCTCTAAGGTTTTCTTGTTTTTATTTTATGATATGTTGCCATTAAAATACTCTGCAGTTCTTCATGTAATCTCAATTGGACTTAAGCTTTATTATTTTACAACATGTTTATCATAGCTGTAAAAAATCAGCCGAGGCACACCTTCAAGGTTGCATGTCATGCTGTGATTATTCTGCACTTGGCTAGGATTTATAAATACTAGTTAACATTAATAGAACAATGGGGTGACCTTTAGGTTCAGATCTCAATACAGCTGAAAAATGTAACAGCACTTAATCGCATAAATAAAAGCAAGATAATTTTAACTGTAAAATGTATTCAGTGTGTACACTACAATACTGCCATTAATGAAGACTTATATGTATCCACATAGAATCAAGCCTTTATTAATGCAAGATGATTTCATATATTTGGTTCCTACTTACACGGACTGTGATTGAAAGCCATAAAATAAAACATTAGTTCAAAGGGATGAAAGCCTTGTAGACACAGTAAATACTTCAGCGTACTTTGAAACTTCTGTTATATTGTTTGCTTGATAGTGTCCAATTTCCGCCTCTCCACCTTCAAGTCACTACGGGGAAATATTCACGTACTGTAGCATTCTTTAAAAGCAGTGTACTGACTATGTTCCCCCCTGAGCCATATAAAACCATGCTCTTTTGATTTTAGCTTTGCATGTATGAAATTAATGTATAACTAAAGTGGGATGTAGTCATTTAGGCTGCACAAGCTAGGAAATGTTATCTCTAAGATAAGATTTTGTGGAACAATATTATTGTGAGAGCTTTACTTGAGCAGTCAAGTTCGGAACTGCTGGCACAGAGGACACTGACATTGACGTGAGCCTTCAGGAGAAACCACAATGAAGGCATATCTGCGAAAAGCTGGGATTATTGCACCGGTTTTACTCTTCATATACATTTTCTTGGAGAGTTGGAGAGCAAGCAAGTCATTTCCCGAAGGACCCACAGATCAAGAGCTTGTGAGGAGGAAACTGGACCGGATTGAACAAACCCTAAACAATCTGGGTGAGTGGTGATTCACACGCAACTTCAAAAGACTTATTACATATTGTTAATACATATCAAAGATCTGAAGTTTTTAAATGGGTAACGAGTAATAAAAGAGGAAGACATGATCGATAACTCGACAAGCACAAGCAAGTCCTGCAGCTGAAAGAGGTTGCAGATTTTAAATAAATGTAGTTAACTGCAACTTAATCACCCTAAAATTATGACTGTTACGACCTCCATTTAGAAAAGTCAAAATTAAGGCTCAAAAAGTTTTGGAGGATGCAACATTTAAAAAAAAGGACACCAGACACAAGGTAAACCATTAAACAAGCTTTATTAAATTATTCCCAAAAATAAACCAGGGACAAACTAAGGGGCTGAAGATCCCGGACAAAAGGGAACAAATGATGGGAAGACGCTGGACCAACCACGCAGTGGGCCGTCGTTCCCTGCGTCTCCCCCTAAACTACCTAAATGGAAACTAATCCTAAAACAAACAAATAGACAATTAACCACCGGCACACAATAAACTAAAATAACATAGCCCCAGCACCTAACCGTACATGGAGGGTAAGACACAAACATGCTTGCACAGAGAATAAAAAAAAGAAGGTGAGGAGAGAACACTCCTCACAAGTGTGCGGCGGCTCCTGTGTGATCTTCATGCTCGCCTGTCTTTGCACTCTCTGCCCTCTTATCACCTCCCCCACTCCACCAGAGCACTGATTACACTCAGGTAGAGAGGGAGGAGGGAGGAATCACACAAACTAGTTTTTTCTACCATGTAGCTTCTGTATTGTTGACTGTCTGTAGAACATTCAGTTCACAGCAGAGGCCTGACTGACAGTCTAAACATCTCATGCTGGGTGACCTCATTTAACTGTTGGAGGTATTGGACCAGACATGACTGACTGTACTTGACTTCAGCTCCTTAGAGAGGCTTCATCTACACCAGCATTCTGTTTAATGTGTGGGTTATGAATTTATTTTTTATTGCTGAACAGAACAGGACTGTAGCTTATACGTTTGATAATTTAAAAACTCAAACTTGATTCCTCACACTATTGTCAATAATGTATATACACGCCTACTTCAGCATACAGGTCAAAAGGCAGCATGCAGGATTTATCAGTTGTCATCAGCAAACTGAAAGGTGCAGTAAGTGAGTCTGGAGAAAGACAACTGACTGTCAAATACCAACACTTCACGCCCCAAAGAGCCAGTATTTGATGACATGAGAATGAGATACAAGTCATTGTTTCTCCAGAATCTGACGCACAGAAGCTTCTAAGACACAGTAAAGAACTACAAACAAAAGAAAGAGGATGACTAATGACTGAGGTATTATGCTCTTTAACATCCTTCGGTCAAACAATCCATCCAACAATTAAACAGTTGCTACATGTGTGGAATTAGTTGGCCTTTTACTTACGTCACAAACTGGTTTAATGTATGTGACAAAGAGGGAAGACAAGTCAGGATTTTTGTGCCAATGAAAATGTTTTATTGTGACTTAAAACAACATATCTACTAAAAGCATTAGTGTGGAGAGTAGTGGCATCGGTAGTGAATGTAGCGTGTGGATGAATGAGGGGTGTGTGCTGCTGTTGAATGCAAAAGGAAACACCCAGAAAAACCCAGAACCGGTAGCGAGCGAGAGAGAGAGACCGGCCAAGCTGGTATTTATAAACCTTGGTAGAAGCCTAGCCAGGTGTCAACACCTTGCCCTGCTCCCTGACTGCCAGCTCCTGCAGGAAGTGATCAGCTGCATCATGGCGAGCATAAAGGGAGGGGTCGTAACACCTCCCTACATAAGAACAAGGTTCCACCTTGACCATTGACATTATCTATAAGATTTTGAGGTGGTTTCTCTAGCCAACATCCATCTTGCAAAACTGCAAGTGGGCCACCCAGTTTATGGCCAGTTGCTAACAGCAACCAGTGCAACCCATCCTCCCAGTCACCCGACAGTTCTGTACAATAAGGACGCAACAGTGATTTCAACGTTTGTTGGAAACATTTAAGTGCACCCTGACTTTGTGCATGGTATGCTGTTGATTTGTTATGCTTTAATGTGTAGCTGCTTAAGCACCTGAGCAAACAGATGGGATGTGATGCTGGAACCTTGATCAGACTGTATTACTTTGGGGGTGCCAAATACTGAAATTAACTGGGTCGAAACTAACCACTGCCCAGACCAGAGGACCTCCTGGCTTTCCCGTTGTTCAAATGTCAGAGCTCAGGATTAGGCACCACACTGGTCACTGGACTGCAAACAAGCTGCTGGCACAAGACTCCAGCCTCAGACAAGCCACCCTTTCAGCATGTTTTCACACTCTTAACTTACCTGGAATGTCAACTTCATAGTGCTCTGCAATCCTAAGGAGCTGTTCTTTAGTGCACTGCTCTAGCAACGATTGTGAAGGATCCTGGATGAAACTCTCCACAAGGGAAGCTATCCTCAGCCAAACAAGTAACCAGACTTGACTTAGACACAGAAAACCCAAACCTGGGGTAAACTAAAGTAGTCACGAGTCCCTTAGAGGAACTCGCTGCCAAGTCTAACAGGCTCAAACAGACACCAAAATACCCCAGATAGGACCCACCACAAAACCCAAGTCAAGTCCAGTCAAGCTCACAACAGAAAGGGACCAAATACCTTTCCTAAATCTCCTACAACCTTACAGGAAGTAACCAGCGCCAACAACTTGACACTTCCCCTCCCAAAACAGTTGGCAAATAATCACAGCACAGCTAGCTATGTCCAAAAACAATTAGTGTACACTCCAACAACGCAAACCAAAGACCATTGTCAGCAATAGGAGGAAACACACCAACCTAAAATGGACCAATTTACCAGTACAGGCCAAATTATAATTCAAGCCAATTTAATATAAATACTGGATCAGCTGGACGAGCCCCCGCTTGTCACAAACTGGCTCATTGTATGTGACAAAGAGGGGAGACAAGTCAGGATTTAAGTGCCAATGAAAATGTTTTATTGTGACTTAAGCAACATAACTATCTACAAAAAGCATCACATGTGGAAAGTAACGGCATCAGTAGTGAATATACCGTGTGGATAAGTGAGGCTTGGGTGCTGCTGTTGAATGCCAAAGAAAACGCCCAGACAAACCCAGAACCTGTAGTGGTGTGAAGCCTGGGAGAGAGAGAGAGAGAGAGAGAGAGACAATGAGACAAAGCTGGCATTAACAATCTTGGTAGAAGCCTAGCCAGGTGTCAGCACCTTGCCCTAACGAACCTCCCTGACTGCCAGCTCCTGCAGGAAGTGATCAGCTGCATCATGGTGAGCATAAAGCGAGGGGTCGTAACACTTAAGTAAAACGATAAGTGCCCCAATATTCTATATATAAAATTGCCATGGCAAGTTAAAATTCAACATTCAAGACATTCAGTTATCCTGTCCACAAAAGACATAAATGGAAACCTTCCCTCCAATCTGGATAAAAAAAGTGTCTAATGGCGTGTTCAGACTAATTGTAACAAAACAGAAATATATGCAAAAGCACAAGAATATAGCTTCTAAATTTGACACAGACAATAGTATTTCAAATTGAGTGAAACAATTTTTGCATATCACAAAGCTTTATGATCCTACTTCAAAAACACAGAAACAAAACAGAAGGAGAGAAACTGAGGGAAAAGACAAAGAATGGGAGATTCTGATTTTGAAATCAGTCATAGACTGAACTGAACTCAACTGAATATTTAATATTCCAGTAGATAAGTTCAGAAGCCAAATTATCAAGAAATATAAGACAAAACTTTGCGGCATATACATCTTGTGAATGTCATCTGTAATGGACGAGGATAGAAAACTAGGTGGCTAGATGTTGTATATTACATTTGATTTGACTGAGAAAACCAGTATGCACCATGCAGCACTGATAAGCTTTCCAAATCTTTCAATTTTAAAACAGATTTAAACTTCTACTGACAGACCAGTAGAAGTGATAACTGAATGACACTGCTCATCATTTCCATTTCCAACCTTCTCTGTCTTTTTATGAACACAATCCACTAAAGCAAAGCTGATAGAATCTGGTCAGAAGAGCAATGGACTTTTACCAAAGCTGGACCAACAAACACTGACGATTGCGGTGCCAAAGTTATATCCAAACTCCATCCTTTTTAAGAATTGGGGTAATGGCCTGCCAGAGGAGGAACAGAAGGAGGCTGAAGGTCTGTTTCAGATTTATGGATACAACGCCTACCTGAGTAACCAGCTGCCACTAGACAGGAAGCTTCCAGACACAAGAGACCACAGGTATCTTTGTTCATATCCTGACAATTGCCTTAACTTGATCTGTAGAATCATTTTCCAAATGTCTCCTTTAAATGTACCATTATATATCAAGCCAGAAATACATACATTTGACAGACCCTTTGCCAGCTCATGCCGGCTCAAACAGTGTTCACGACACTATACAGCACATGATGCAGCATGTTAAACATCTAGGCAATTCAGTTGCTCTACCTGCAGTTCAGTCCCCTTGAACAACTTGTGACTCTTGAACCACATTTTTACACCTGTCACTTCATCTCACACCATTCAGATGTCTGACAAAAAATTATCCCAAGGACCTTCCAACCATCAGCGTGGTGCTGATCTACATAGACGAGGCTCTTTCTATCATTAAAAGGGCAATAAGAAGTATCATCACAAACACTCCAAAGCACCTGCTGAAAGAGATCATTCTGGTAGATGACCACAGCACTTACAGTGAGTTTAACTGAAAATGTCTCAGTGTTCACATCTATATCAAACACTTTTGTTGAGTATAATCCATTTGTGGAGTATTTAGATGATCTAGCTGTTTATCTAGCTGTTATTGTCACGTGTACTCCTTTATTTATAGATTTGACTGTGGACTACATTTTCAGATGACCTTGGGAAACCGTTAAAAGATTACATAGGTCAGATTCACAATGAGAGACCTGGACTCATTAAGCAAGTGTGGCATACACGACAAATGGGCTTGTCCCAGTCCCGGATTTCAGGTTGGGAGCGTGCCACCGCGGATGTTGTGGCCATTTTGGATGCCCATATTGAAGCCACAGTGGGATGGTATGTACAGGTTTTAAATTATCAGAGAAACAACGTGTAAATGAAGTGCTGTAACGTTAAATTCCATCTCTGCCTCAAGTTTACCTCCCCCCTCTTGAGGTAATAGTTCTGTTTCCTTTTTCTGTTTACCTTCCAGGGCAGAACCTTTGCTGGCCAGGATCAAAGCTGACAGGACTGTGGTGGTGTCCCCTGTGTTTGATAAGGTCCATTTTGATGACCTACATGTGGAAGGATATATACCAGCTTCTCATGCCTTTGACTGGGCTTTGTGGTGCATGTACGAATCCTTCAGTTCACAGTGGGTGAAGATGGCGGATGAATCACAGCCTGGGAAGTATGTGGAACAAGCAGTGTTTTATTTAGCCATTTAACTGAGTGGGCTGATTAGGTCAGACCTCACCTAGAATAGGTTGTTTAGTCACTTTGACTGTGATTCAAAAATGTTAATTAGGACACTTATACAAAGGAGCATCCAGCTATTTTAGATCCTATGAAACGTATTTACACATTTGCAATAAGGTTGGTGGAAAATCTAGTGCTTACCTCCCAGTCTATTGTCTAATGTTGTGTTTTTAAAGGCAACATTATGGAATAATTTTACCTTAAAAAAACAACTTCAAAACAATTTGATGGCACACTGATTTGTAACAGGGAGAAAAGGCCACTGTCATTCCCACTCTGCGCCCTGAAGACTTATTCTTACACAATCCAATCCAAGTACGTTTCTGCAAACCAAAGATATGTTGCAACTTTACATGTCTTTAGGTTTCAGCACTGTGCTTATACTCTATGTAGGTTTAGGCACAAAAACGCTTGGTTAGGATTAGAAAAACATAATGTGTTGGCCTAATATACCCATCTTTGCTACCATAAATACAGCTGGAAATTGTCCTGAGGTCACCCTAAAATATCTAACAATTCACTGAAACTGGATTATATTTCACGTAGAAAAGGTTTTCTCACTGATGTCTTCCAGCTGCTCTGTCTTAACTCTAAATGATTTAGGGAGTTTCTTGATGGACGGATGGCTTTATTAGCTGCTAAAGTAACAGCTGGTAATTGTACTAGCCATTAGCTAGTTAGCCAAGTTAGTTGTGCAGCTAGCTAACTCAGCATACAGTGGACTGGAGGCTCGGATCACTCGAGGATTGTTGGCGTTTACTGTACACCACTAGCACAGAAGCTTTAGGCCATCGGAGGGCCGAAGTGAGGAGTGCTGGCAGGGGGCAATGATGGAATGTGCACCAGAACGGCCCCCTGCGAGCAGGCAACACAACTAGGCTCTGCAGCCTCTTTAGATATCCAAATGTATAAAGGTAGCACATACACAAATCTTCAGGACATAGTTGACAAACCTCAATTTCACTGATTTATTCTGGCCCTGTTAGCCACATGCTAATGTAACAGACAGGGCTTCATTTGTGTCGGATCCTTCTGGAACCTCCCAGATTTAAATGGCAAATTTCTATAATATTGATGTTATCTATCCTGTCTTTCTTTTCTTGTCCACCGAAAAATCACTTGTTTACCTATTTTGCAGGCATTGCAAATATGATTTTAAAAAGAGATAGAGGGCTGTCACTGAACTTGGTTTCTTGTTCTGCTGTTTTTCGTAGGTGTCAGTACATTGGTCAGCCTCAATTTTGATTTGCACATTGAGCACTGGTAACAGAGCTCTGATGTAAGCCACTGGATGCAAATGTAAGCCTGTTGGCTGACTTGCCAGAACAGATTTTTCCAGAAGATCTGTGTGTGTGCTACATTTATACCTTTGGATATTCAGCAGTTGGAACATATGGACACATTTAGCACCAGAAAATAAAACACTGCCCAGATAGCAAAATGTGATGGAATCAACATTGAGATATTGTCAGGTTGAAGATTGTAATCAACATTGATGTCAGATATTGAAATATACATTGAAAGTGCTCGCTATGATCAACATTGAAATAACGTTGAATTTCCAATGAATTCAGACAATGAATCAACCTTGATTCAACTATGATATGATCAACATTGAAAGACTGTAGAACTGAATCAACATTGATTCAACTATATATATGCATCACATTATACATTAAAACAAGGTTATTATTAAAGAGCCATTTCTACAGGGATCAGTGGCAGGGACTCAAATGCACGACTCGACACATAGAGAATGATTAAAAAAAGGGTTAGGGTTAGTTTATAAATTTAATGCACTAGGCAAGGCAAAACAGGATAAAAACAAAAACTAAACTAGAAACTAAAAACTACTGCCTTGACTTGAGAACTGACAAGAAATATGGATGGGACACTCAACATGACGAACCGGACGAACTGGCAAGGACAAACACTAAGCACTAGACTTAAATACACAAGGGAAGGGGGAGACACAGGCACAGGTGAAACCAATCAGGGTGGGACTGCTGCAAATCAGCACACAGGAGAACATGAGGGCAAGAAGTCAAGACACCTGAAACGAGAGGAAAGGGTAAGTATGACAAAATAAAACAGGAAGACCAGAAACAAAAACACGTGACCTTAACCAGGACGAGTTTCTACAATTTCAACACTTTCCAACCTTCCTTTGTATGTTTTTAATATGCCTCATTAAAAAACCCATTAGATTGGCTATTTCAGTTCTTTTTAAGAAACCAAGGTTGAGAACAGCTGCTTTACTGCATGCTCTATGAACAAAAACAGACAACATGCTTAAATTAAGTTTAAACATTTTTTTTCTTTGCAATATGTTTTTGACCACATCAATACTAAATTTATGTAAAAAAAAAAAATAGTAATTAAAAAGGTCTCAGGAGGATATAGTTGAATCAATGTTGATTCAGTTCTACAGTCTTTCAATGTTGATAATATCACAGTTGAATCAAGGCTGATTCATTGTCAGAATTCATTGAAAATTCAACGTTATTTCAATGTTGATCATAGCGAGCACTTTCGATGTATATTTCAAAATCTGACATCAATGTTGATTACAATCTTCAACCTGACAATATCTCAATGTTGATTCAATCACATTTTGCTATCTGGGTTTTCTATCTAAAAGGGGCCACAGTTTGAGCTGAAGTCCCGTGAGATCTCGCTGGTCTCGTGAGCCCCCCTGTTCCCCCTCTCCTCCCCACACCCCATCAGCACCATTGAACAATGTTGATTCATTGTAGGGCATTTCAGCATTGAAAAATCATCATCTATACTACATTGATTTAACAACAGTTTTTCAAATGTTGAAATGGTAACTGTAATTAAACATTGAATCAACATTGATTTTTCAACCTCAACCAAAAATAACCAATCTGACCAAAATCCAATATTGAATTAATGTCTTTTTGCTATCTGGGTGGCAAGGTGCATCCGTTACAACATTTTCTCTGTAAAACTTCGTAGCTAAACATCAATGTGTTAAAAGGCAGTAAAAATGTTAGAGCATTACTTGTACTACCATAATGTTTGTTTTGGACAGGAGTCCCTCCGTTATGGGAATCTTTGCAGCAGACAGACACTTCCTTGGAGAAATTGGTGGGCTGGATGGTGGAATGAAAGTTTACGGTGGAGAAAATGTTGAACTTGGGATTCGTGTGAGTAGTAGCCAACACTGTTAAGTTTTTTATCAAGAAAAAAAAATAATAATAACATGAAGGAGAGTTTAAATCATCCAAAGTTTTAAGATTTGTTCAATCACTAATGATCATTTGTTTCTTGACTGCCCAGGTCTGGCTGTGTGGAGGAAGTGTAGAGGTTGTGCCTTGCTCCAGAATAGCTCACATTGAGAGGGCACACAAACCGTATGCACTTGATCTTACCCCTGCCATGAGGAGAAATGCCTTGAGGGTTGCAGAGATCTGGTTTGATGACTACAAGAAGAACGTGTTAATATCCTGGAACCTTCCTCTTAAGGTTGACACAATGATTTCTGAAGATTATTTTTACTATACAGTCTCAATTAGTAATACACTACATAAATAAAAAGCTCATCAAGGCTGGCATCTTTAACGTTAATGTGTACTGACACACTAGTTGTTGGGAAAAGTTGTTCAGCTTGTTGGGTCACACCTCAACAGGTTAAACGTGCTCATCAAGTCAGTAAGAAATTTATAAAAATGTCCAGGAGTGTCAAACGAGTGCTTTTTCGACTACAGCTAAACTGTCCATGGCCATCTTTTACTCTCTTAGACAACTGTCTCTTTTCTCCTGGAAAGCTTTTTAATTTTTACAACATTATCCTATATGACACTGTACTCATATTCATTAGAATTTGCAGATGATTCAATGGTAACAAAATGTTATGCAGTGAGCTAAAAGCATAGGTGTGATTGGCAAACTACAAAAAAGCAGGAAAATATACGGCTCCACTATGTCTCTCTTTACATTTATTTTGTCCCGTTGTTGGCTTCAGCCAAGAGAGAAATAGTTCACCCCACACATCCAAAATTCTTAAAACAGTCAGAGACAAAATGAGACAAAATAGCGTAGAAGATGACATTGCTGCCTGAAAATATGTTAACCTCTTGAGCATTAGAGAACTTTTTTTCCATTATTTTCTTTATTATTATATATTTTTATGTTTCAGAAGTCAGTGGGTCACATGACATGGAAGCTATTGAGACAAAAATCATAATTTCTGCATTAAAGCTAGGGTCTACAATCCTGGAGAGCTAGCAAGATTTGAAAATGGCACCTCCCTTTAAGTTCCACCCCCCCCCCCCCCCCCCCCCCCCATCCCGTCAGTGCTCCGTCCAAGGCCACGCCCCCACAAACTTAACGCGTATCTGGCAGTGGGACTCAGCAGGGAGAAGGAGAGCCGACTTAGCCGGCTCAGCCATTTTAGCATCGGGCTTTCTTTTCCTTGCCTTTTTAGCGGGGTGAGCTGTTACAAGTAACGCTGGCTGCATTTTCTCTGCCATTGTAACCAAATGAACGTCTTCTCCTGCAACTCCATATTTCTGCAGAGGAGTTTGCTGAATATTTCCAGCATCAGTGAAACGTGACAGAGGGGGGCGTAGGCAGAACGAGACATGAAGGCATCTGATTCGTTTCTATTCTATTTTCTATTCGGGCCGAATAGCACGGATTGGTCAGCTTTTTCTCAGTCCTGTAGCTGCCACAGAGGTCTGATTATTTTCGTTCCTTTTTCTGAATACATAATGTATTGACTACTCTCAGGATAGGACCATTTCACCCAGTATAACAAAATGTGTCTCTGAACAACATTACAGACCCTAGCTTTAATATCTCTATATAAAAGCAAGGAATCTCTGTCTGTCTGTCTGTGTGTGTATGTGTGTGTTCCTCAAATATCTCTGCAGATCAGGATCAGACTGACCTGAGAGTTTCAACATGGCTGCTGCGTGGTTCAGTGGTGTGCAACGTCGGATTTGTTTGGACTGCAATGATACCATGAATAAATTATTTCATAAATGCTTTACAAATTCCGCGAGCATTGTCCACCGGAGCCACCACGGTCACGTGCGCACCAGAACCAATCACTGCACACCGTAGCCACGTGCGCACCAGAACCAATCACTGCAGGGCTCAAGCCCACGACATACCTTAAGAAACAAGCGGATTTATACCTGCAGCGGCGCAAGCTGGACCGGGATTTTGCCGGTTTTTTGTTTAATGAGTCAAAACAATGACTTCTGAATGTGTAGCAGGCAGTGCAGCTCTTCATTCAGCTGGAAGGAGCTCAGGCAGACCTGAGCATTGCCTGCATTTAAATGTAAATAGTAACATATAACTTTGTATATTTTTCAAATTTATGCACATATTTAGCAAACAACAATTTATATTTGAATTATAAGTAATAAAAAATGGTTTGCTAACATATTTTTTTGGTTTTCACAGTAAAAAAATCTCACTTTTTCTACTGGATTTTATGTTTTTTTTGTGATTTTAGGTCCATTGTGTTAATACAGTATGTCAAAATGAAATTATAACTGTACAGTCACACATGTGAGGTTGTGCTGAAAATAATGACACCACAGTAAATAGTTTTAAAGGTGAAATATAATGGCAAAATCAAAAATAGTCAAAAACGGCCAATTATACCCTGAAATATCCAATTTCACAACAAACCTAAATATCCCTGACGTCCCACCTTCAAACACAGCCTCATTTGGCCATCCATGAAAAAGCTTCTTAACCTCCCATTTTTCTATAGGAATACATATTTCCTACGGGCAGTGCACTAGTTCATATAAAATAGAGGAAGCACTAAAATACAATAAAAAGAGCTGTGACTCATTCGTCCAGTTTCGAATACAATCTGCTGCTGGAGTCACTGGGTCACATGACATGGAAGATATTGAAAAAACTACAATTAATTTGTATTAATATATTTATGCTACGGGGGCGGCTGTAGCTCAGCAGGTAGAAGGAAGGTCGCTGGTTCAAATCCGGGCCAAGGGGGCAGTTTAGTGTGTTTTGCCAACCAAGAGGGCACTTTAGCGCGCGTTTTGGCTCCCAAGAGGGCACTTTAGCATGCGTTTTGGCTCCCAGGAGGGCACTTTAGCGCGTGTTTTTCAACAATTGGGCCACACAGGGGGAGGGGCGACTGCCGCGGATTGACGAGGATTTCAGTCACTCAACTTAAAGAGTGACTTGTAGAAATTATACAAATAGCAGTAATGACAATAATAATCAATTTCAAGATAACTTAGGGTGTAGTGCTTTCTTAAATTCACCATTCGCCCGTGATATTAAACCTACAAAAATCATGTCTTTTTTTTTGCAGTTTTACTAAAAATCCCGCAGCAGAATGCATATAGGGGAAACACTGAGACATCAGAGAAACTCCCGCAACGATTGCAGGCTCTTTGGTGGAACTGCTTTGAATGAAGTTCCGTCATGACAAAAAAACGTTGACAGCGGTGGCCGGTCATTATGTTTACCATTACCCGACCCGTGCCTTACAACACTTTTATCAGCACTGCCAAAAGATGCCACTGATTCATTCAGCTTTATGAATATGAGATTTATTGTTTTAGATGAATGTAGATTTCACTGCAGGTTTGCATTTTTCATGCCTGGGTAACACATTATAATGACCGTCATAAATACATAAATTTATACGTAAATTTATATTTAGTTAAACTTGAGTCAATAATTATTTGACTGTTAAACAATTAAATGCTTTATAAACAATCTATTAGGCAAATGGAAAGCTTAAAAACTCAAAACTAAAACGTTATTAACTTCAAATGTATTATTTATAAATGATGGGTATAAGAAGTGTTAACTGTGTATTTTCTAATATGTATATAACACACAGAATCATGGAATCCATATTGGTGACGTATCGAAGAGGAAGAAGCTCAGAGAACAGCTGAAATGTAAACCTTTCAAGTGGTACCTGGACAATGTTTATCCAAGTCTGGAAACATGGGATAACCTATTGGGTTATGGTGTGGTAATGGCCATTTTCACTCATTCATTTACTGATGGAACAGTTCATATTTCATATTAGCGTGCCTGAAATATTTACAGTCAGTTTAAGGCTATATTTAATTAGTTCCATCTTCACTGGATATACTCACTGTTTAACATCCTGTGGAAAAGCCTAACGCATTCAACCATGCTAAAGTTATGACTGAACATTTTAAAAATGATATAAAACACAGTCAATGAATTTACACAGTGATAACAAAGAAATAACTCTTAACATGACACTGACCTTTTCAGATGAAGAACAGTCTTCTCAAGAGCAATTGTTTGGACCAGGGAGCCGTTCCAGGAAACATCCCCATCCTGTATGAATGCCACTTCCAGCAGCCACAGGTAATCTAAGAGCATGATCCCAAAAAAATGCCACTGAAATGGTTTTCCGTAAATTTTAACTCAACATTTGTTCCTTCAACAGCTTTGCTACTACAACACAGATGGTGAAATCATCATTGGGGGTCTTAAATCTCACAAATATAACAATAACCGCTGCCTGGTTGACCCGGGCTCTGGTAGTACTCCCACTCTACAAGAGTGTCCACTGGCAAAACTAACCAAACTCTACATGCACTGGGACTTCAAACACGTAAGACCTTATCTTGCAACAACCGTGTTAGCATTTTCTTCAGACGTCTTTACAGGGATCGAATCTAGTACAGTGTATTTTTGGATACAGCCAGTCTGAGGTGCCAAGGTCAGAAATGGTCAGACGCTACATTTAGTTGCTTTAAAGTGTTGATGTGTTGTAGGATTTATGCTACTGTCTCATTTATTATCTCTCCTGAACAAACTTTTGCAGGGCCAAGCGATCAGAAACAGAGCAACAAACAGATGTCTTGAGATCGCCCAGGGAGAAAACTCTTACTATCAGGTCATCATTCAGCAGTGCAGTGGACAGAGCTGGACGTTTGAGCATCTCGTCACAAATTTTTAGGTTAAATTCTGAATTCATCATGTATTGATCTCATATACAGTTTTTTACTGATTCAATAAATATTCAAACCTAAACTACCAACGTCTGAGTGACTGCCCTTCTAAATATTTAAAGGGGCTCTATATAAAAAAGTTTTAGTAATTTACATGAACCAATTATGCGAACGGACTGTAATGTGATGTGAAAAACTTGCTGCCAACAAAGAAGTTCCACAGAGCCCCTTTCATTTTCAACAGAGGTCAATTCAACTGATCTGGACACATATCTCAAAGTACACTTCTGCACACCTTCCCACAGATGAACTGTTCAGTACATTTCACTGTCAAAGGTGATGTAGGGATAGGGATCATTTAAAAGGGTTAATATTATTTTTATAGCACTTCAGGTTCAATGGCCACAACTCCAAATCATACCTCAGCACAAAATGTGTAAAACTGTGCTCCAGCCAGTGTCCATGTACAGGGTAAGGGGGTATACTGTAGTGGATGAATATTTGAAATCAAATGTGCCAATCGAACAAAGATAAACAGAAGTATCCTCAGCTATTTCCAACAAATGTATTCAGTCAGGTTATATTTTGTGCTGGTGTGTTGCCTACATGTTAACACTATGTTGGTTTATATTTTCTGTATTCATTGTGTCTTCATGTTGTTCACATTTTGTATCCTGACCCACATATCCCACAGTTGTCAGAGTTAAAAGATGTTTGTTTCCTGTCAGACTGTGTCATGTCATTTCATGTCTTGTGACATGCAAGCAACCACACCTCATATTAGCAGCACACAATTTAGTTTAGCTCAGTATTCAAGAATGTTTATATAGATTACAAGAAAATATAGATAGATATGATAATCTTCAGATTTTTTTCCTCTTCAAAAGGTAACAAAAAGTTTAAGAAGATGTGTCAGATGTATAATTGTAGTTAGTGATAATGAACTGATTACACTACACTGAAAAGTGTTTGTAACGTTTCATTCACCCATGTCTCCAAATAAAGATGAACAAAACTTCCATGTGAACATAAACATGTTTCTTGCTGTGCTCGCTGTCTGGTAGAACAGGTCTGTCGAGTGGGAGGAGTTTGTGTTGCCTGTGGGGTTTTATTCTCTTGCGGGAACTCAATCAAGTACGTGTATTATCAGCATGAGAGCGGGTTCTTTAAAGCAGCTATTCCTCATATTGGTGGGGATTGGGCTCATCCTCTTTGTGAGCATCTCTCTAAGGAGTAGATATGAATGCAGAGCGGTGGCCAACAAAGAGCTGGACACACCACATCTGAGCAGGAATATTTCTCTGGAAGCCAGTATCGACAATATCTGTGAGTTGAGGCGATCATTCACCTTCCTCCAGTAGAGGATGTAAAAGTTTCTGTTTTTTGTGTTAATGAAGTTCAATTCATTCCTAACTACAAAGGAAGGAAATGGAAAGAAGTATTTATTGATTAGACTAACACAGCTTTATGAAATCCCTGATTTCTAATCAGTGTTGAGGAAGAAATATGATTCTTCCAGGACATTATGTCTCCAAACAATAGGAGGTCATTTGTGTTTTGTTCAGACTTTAAAGTCTGGATACTGATAGTGACAATAACCAGAATTAAATATCATATCGAGAATGCCACACCTATTAGTGCTGTTTGTGCTAAACACAAAACTGGACTGGATTATCTTGGACGTTGTTAGTTGGGACACTAGTATTAGGCTTTTAAAAAATGTAAATCAACTCACTTTATGCATGGCAGGCTCAATATCACCAATTTCACCAAATCACCAAAGAGCATTATGAAAAAATTGACGAGGACAGAAAACTGAATAAGAAAATATTATTCATGTTAATGTAATTAATTCATATCAACATTTTTAAAAGTTCATATTTTTTCATAAATATCTAACTATATAAAAAAGGATTGTCTATTTCTTCAGATTTTGCAGATATATTGTGTTGATATCAATTAAAACATAGCCTAACATCTGTTGCACTCTTTTTCTGACCCAGCTGTGCCATCTTGTGCTTGAATACATATCACATAGTTTAAAGTGGCTCAGGGATATTTTCATATTTTAGTTGACTGATGACTATCACACCTTTCACCTGGAGAGGATCAGGTGAGGCAATGATAGAGAGCGAGAGAGAGAGAGAGAGAGAGAATGCAAACTATGTATGCAACTTCAGGAAGTCCTCTATTTGAGAAACTCTTCCATCACATATTTTCAGTCAAGTTTGATAAACAAAAAAACACTTATTCAAACTTTAAAGGATATTCTGTTGCTTGAATATATTACAAATGTAATACGACAGCAATTAGGAAAACTATAATAATTGATGTGATCTATATCCTTATTTATAAATATAATGCTGACATTGTAATGTCAGAGTCATGTGTCACTGACCTTGACATGCAAGCGGGGCAGGATTTGACACGATCATTCTAGGCAGATGCCTTTGTCCTCTTTAATTCGGGGGCCTTGACAAAATTTGTCGAGGTTTTATATGCTGCCAGATAAAGAAAATGTTAGTTTATATGTTATCATCAACTTATTAGACAAAGCTCCTTGATCTGTTGATGTAATCTTAGATAAATAGTTCAATATTTTTAGGTCTGCTGTGTATTTATAATAGATCATATTTTTTAGAGATATTTTCAATGTATGTGCAATATTTATGAGTTATGAAATGCAATATAGTATTCATATTAAACTATAATATTTTATATTCATTGAGTTATGCATGTTATTGGTGTCTTTTTGTGATGGTTTGTGAGCTGCTGTAAGACTTAGACTCTATTATCCAAAGGGGAAAATCCTTTTCACAGAACCATACATGTCAGACAGATGCAATGGAATAAGGTGGATGTTGACTGGATGTGTGCTGTCCTGTTCTATAGAGGTTGTAATGGACATATTGTTCAGCTCAGTAAGGTTGGATGTGGGGACACCAATTATCCTGGCAGCTGTGTTGGTTATGTGTCTAAGTTTAGTCTAGTTTTTATCAGATAGCACGTCTAGTGGCCAGGCCTTAGGTGTTAGATGAGTTTGGAGAGGCTATGAGGAAGGACTTTTGGTCAGCCTGGAGGTTTTGGCAAACCATCCAGCGACTCAGGAAGGGAAACCAGGGCTTAGCCCAAGCTGTGCTCAGCCGGGGAGGAGAACTACTGCCCCGAACTGGCAATATTGTCAGGAGAAGAAAAGATCACTTTGTGGAGCTCCTGAATCCAACTAACAAGTCCTCTGTAGTAGAACCAGAGTCTAAAGACTCAGGGTAATACTTGTCCGTATCACTAGCAGAGGCTGCTGGGGTAGTAAAAGAAGCTGCCCACTGGCAAGATGCTAGGAGTGGACGAGAATTGCCCTAAGATGCTGAAGGCTCTGAACATTGTTGGGCTGTCTTGGTTGACAAGCCTCTTCAGTGTGGAGGTCTGGATCAGTACCTTTGGAGTGGCAGACTGGGATGGTGGTTCTTGAAGAAAGCTAACCGGTGCGTGTGCTCCAATTACCAGGATATCACACTGCTCAGCCCCACTGGGAAAGTTTACTCCAGGGTGTTGGAAAGGAAGCTGCAACCAATTGTCGAACCTCGGATTCATGAGGAACTATTGCGAATTCCTTTTTACCCCTTGCGGTCTTGCTGTGAGGGGCATGGGAGGTGTATAGGAGTTTGCGACCAGGTCTCCCGGGGCATACTGCAGGGGGCACTGGGGGAGGAATAGGAACCAGGCTCTCTGTTATCTTATTTCCCTAAAACTGGATTACAAATAGTTTAAAAAATTCTGTGATGCTGTGTAAAACATAAAGAAAACTGATCTTAATCATTTGCAAATCATTTTCTATATCCAATTTAAAAAGTACATAAACAAGACATTCAATATTCAAACCATTAAACCATATTGTTTTAAGTATAAGTATAAATTCATTTTGAATTATCACCTGAATTATGCAAATTGAGAAGAACCACAGTGTCCGAACTCTTTTTGAATCAGGGCTGCAGAATCAATCAAGAGACTGTTTCATCTCAAATTTTGAAAATGACTTCTTCTCTATTACTTTTTTCATCTAGTCTAGTTTATGTGCAAAAAGGGATCTTGCCTCTGGCTCATTTTGCTCTCTCCCTGTCATTCTTGATCTCTCACATTTGTCCAGACAATGTACTCAAAGCTTTTAAGGAAAAGCAAGATGCCATCCAGAAAATGTTGGAAGTGGAAAGAGAGGAACGCAGAAAAGCTGCAGAACAGCCGCCAGCCAAAAAGGAACCAGAGCAGAAAGGAAAACCAGAAGCAGAGATCCAGGAGCAAAAGGAGGCGCCCAAAAAGAAAGAGTTCAAGAAAGTGTTCCCTCACTCTCCCCTTTTTGATAACTGGGGGGGAAATCTGACTGAGGAAGAACAAAGAGAGGCAGAGGGTTTGTTTCAGAAGTATGGATACAATGTTTTTGTGAGCGATCGCCTTCCTCTCGATCGAGCTCTTCCTGATACCAGAGATCCAAGGTACGATTTTCATGGTCTTGGATGTGATGTCAGACTTGTTATTCTACTTCATACAAAGAGCAATGTTAAAAAAACAATCCCCTGTGGATTATTTATTATTATTTTTTGCCAAGTATATCCATCTTTCTGGTTCATATCATTTGTCTTTCCATAAAGCCTTCACACAGCAGCCTGGTGTTAAAGACTAAAGACTGGTGGTTATTTTTCCACAATAAGTATTTTTGTTTCTGAATCAACAGGTGTTTGGAAAAAAGTTACCCGAAGGACCTGCCGAGTATCGGAGTGGTGCTGATATACCTGAATGAGGCCCTGTCTGTCATCAAAAGAGCCATGCGCAGCATCATCGACCGCACCCCTAAAAACCTGCTAAAGGAGATAATAATGGTGGATGACAATAGCTCTAATGGTTGGTTGGTTGGTTACGAAGGCATGGGATTGTGCAAACCCAAGACTATTGATAAATGCTGAAAGGCAGGACAAACTGATAAACCGTGTGACGGGCTGGGGCTATTTGGTTAACATGCTCACTGCAGTAGATATCTCTGCAACACTATGCACAGATATTGTAGCGTCAAATGATATTTCTTTCAATTCTGTTGATAATTTTTTAACTTTCTGAAAGTTTTAATCTAAAATTCTTACATATTCCCCCTTTAACCCTCTGGAGTCGACGGACACACTGGCACGTCCAAATTTAAGATGACACAGCCTCTCTGAGTCTCCATGCGTCAAAAGTGTACCAGTTTTTAAATTGTGTTGATAGCCCAAGTAAAACCAGACTAATGATAAATAATTAACAGCATGCTTTCTCCTGAATATAGTCGTCACATTAAAAGAAACGATAAAAAGGAAGGTGCTCACAAGCACAAAAAAAACACAACACCATCTTTCCTATTGGTGGAAAAATGCATGACATCAGCCAACCAAAAATGATATGGCAATGCACGACATTTGGTTGCTGAGGAAAAGGAGAAAGTTGTGGGAGGAACGGCAGCAACAGACAGTGTTAGTAGTGTCGTCATTTTTTTGTTTTGTGTGTCAAAACAATGAGGCGACTCCTGAGTGTAGAGCAGGCAGTGCAAGTCTTCTTTGAGCGGAAGTAGCTGAGGGAGACAAGGCATTGCCTGATTTTTATGTAAATAGTTGTATATAACTTTGTAAATTCAAAAAACGTATGTACAAATTTAGCAAAGAACATTTTATATTTGCATTAGTATGTCAAAATGAAAAGATAACTGTACAGTCAGAAATGAGGTTTTGCTGAAAAAAACGACAACAAACAAGGCAAGGTTAACTGTTTTTAAGGTAAAATATAAAAGCTAAAATCGAAAGTAGTCAAAATGGCCAATTGTACCCTGGACCCCAGAGAGTTAAAGCAGTTGTTTGAATTTTGGTGAATATGTTTCCTGACTTTCTTGCCAAATGTTGGGATGATAAGATTGATAGCATTCTCATATTTGTATGGTAAAGATGAAGCTATAGCCAGCAGCAGGTCAGCTTAATTGAGCTTAAAGAGGTTCAACAAGGAGCCAGCCTGGCTACGTCCAAAAACAGAATGTACTTACAAGCACCTCTGAATCTTACAAATTCATGGTGTATTCCTATTTTGTTTAGCCCGTACAGAAACCAGAGCGTAATAACAATTTCCTTATTGGTTTGCAGTAGTTTGTGTACTGGCCTATTTCTTTGACAGGCAGTGCAACTTTCTGAAATATGCAGTTGTTGCCTGCTTGCCAAGATATAAAGTGTCTTTCAGTATGCCTTAGAGGTGCCAGGAGGTGGATTTTGGGCCAGGCTGGCTTCCCCTTGTTTCTGGTCTTCATGCTGAGCTAAGCATGCTAAGCATGTGCTGGCGGTACATTTACCCCACAGACATGAGAGTAGCGTCTTTCTTCTTATTTTACTCAGCGAGAAAGGGAATAAGCACTTATAGACAAAACCTTGAGTATTGGACTTGGACACATCGGCGAATGACACATTACAAGCACCTTTAAGTGTAGTGTAATCAGTTCATTATCATCAACTACAATTTAAAATCTGACACATTCGCAACATGCTGGACTGTGAGGCATGTATATGATCAGAACTGTCCCTTGACATGCTTAGTGTGTGCTTGGAATTATGGGTTACCAGTGTAGAAACTGGTAGCCTGTCTGTCGAACCTTTTCTCCCCTTATATCAAAATATATGCCCAGATTCTCTTTTCAATTCAGAGGACCTGAAGGGGGACCTTGACATTTACGTGAAGATGCTTGAGCAGCAGAATCCAGATCTGCGCATTGCAAGAGTGAGGCACGATGAGCAGAAAGGCCTCGCTACTGCCAGGGTCTCTGGATGGAGGGCTGCTACTGCGGACGTGGTGGCCATCCTGGACGCACACATCGAAGTGCATGAGATGTGGTAAGAATGTGTCAGAAATAAATCCTTTTATACACTGGTACTTGTACACAGGTTTGTGTTCAGTATTTGAAATTAAAGCTGCTAAGTAATCCTTCACTTTATTTGTCATTCAGGAGGCCGTATCTTCCTAAAGTTATTTTTTCTCATTTTTAATTGTATGTATAAATTCATTTAAAGGAGACATAATGTGCTGCCTTACAGGTTGGGTATAGAGCGACCTTTGTTTGCTCTCAGTGATGGTGGTACCAGCTGGCCAGCTGATGTAGTAGAGTGAAGTGGTCAAGCTTGGGCGTGTGGTCTGACTAGCTGTAACGTGTTCGGTGAAGGGGAAGGTTATGGTCTGCTGCAATGGCGGCTAGCTCCTGATAGCTCAGACGACACGGCAGGCAACATGTGGGATTTTCGCACATACTTTTATTCCACTGTAACTTACAGACCATACCAAGCCAGGTCGCTACGGCACTAGTTATCACACGCATACATGCAGTGACACACTTAGTCCGAGGATCCTACACCTATACATCACAATATAAAATAAAACAAAAGGGTGGTCTTCACTCCGCTGGCGGCATTGCTACACATGGTGGAGCGGAAGTACAACAACTCTTCTCCTAGGTACAGGTTACATTATCCACTTAACAAAAGGAGGCGCCACCTAGTGGCGCTACATTCAATAACCTCGACTGTTACATAGCGTTTGGAGATAGATGGCTGCAGTTCCATTGACTGCCTTGAAGGCCAGAACCATCGTCTTGAATCAGATGTGGGCCACCACAGGAAGCCAGTGGAGATCATGAAGGGGGGGCTCACATTAGAGAATTATGGTAGATTGAAAACGAGGCGTGCTGCAGCGTTCTGGATACGCTGCAACGGTTAAGTTGCGCAGGCTGGATCCAGCAAAGAGCGAGTTGCAGTAGTGCAGGTGGAAGATGACCAGCGCTTGGACCAGGGGTTGCGTTGCATCCTTTGTGAGGAATGACCAGATCCTGCAGATATTATAGAGGGAAAATCTGCAGGATCGGGTCACAACAGTGATGTTGGGGGTCCAGGATAGTCCATTGTCAAGGATTGCGCCCAGTGACCTTCAGTCAATGAAGGCGATACTGTGATGTTCTCAACAGGGACTGACAGGTCCATGCAAGGGCAGTCTTTCCCCGAGATGAAGAGGAGTCCACTTTTACCAAAGTTGAGCTTGAGGTGATACGCAGTTGTCTAAGCAGAGTTGTCTTCCAGAAATTCAGGGATGCACGTTGCAACATGGGGATCGGAGGAAGGGGGAAAAGAGAGGAACGGTTGGACGTCGTCTGCATGACAGTGGTTAGAAAATCCATGTGATGTGATTGCAGAGCTTAGTGATCTAGTGTATAGTGAAAACAGGGGTGGTCCTAGTACTGAGCCTTGAGAGACACCAGTTTCCAGAAAGCAGGGTCTGGACAAGGAGTCATTCCATGTGACCTGAAAGGTGCGATTTGTTAGGTATGATGTGAACCAGGCTATAGGAGAGTCAGCGATGCCAGGTCCAGCCAGAGTGGAGGGGAGGATTTGATGGTTGACTGCGTCGAACACAGAAGATAAATCAAGGAAAATGAGGACTGATGAGTGGGATGAGGCTCTGGCGGCACAAAGTGACTCAGAGCGGGGTAACAGAGAGTGCAGAGGTACTACAGGACCTTGTGAAGATGAGGTCATGTTGGTTCCTAGCCCGAAGGGTGGGTGGTAAGGGGGAGTGTGTGAGGTCAAATGTAGAGAAGAAATTGATGAATTCAGATGAGTGCAGCTTCTCTGGATGAATGTTGATGTCGCCTAGGACAACAAGTTGTGTGCCATCATCAGTGGAGCAGCTTAGGAGGGTGTCCATCTCATCAAAGAAATCACAGAGAGGACCGGGAGGGTGATAGATCACCACAATATTGAGTTTGAAAGGAAAGGTAACAGAGATTGGCTTTGTTAGAGCCTCGTAATGGGTCTCCAGTGAAATCTTCTCCGGTTTGATGTCCTGACTGGGATTGGGTAGGATTCATGGCTACGATCGGTGGTGGACAGTGAGTTACTCTGACTCCCTCGATGGACTCCCACAGAGAGACTCCCTAAGTCTTTGTTCAGCAGTTTTTGTTCAGCTGTCCTAATGCTGCAGGTGATGCAATCACTGCTAACAACTACAGAGTAGCTGAGCTAAATTATTTCCTAGGTGCCAAGCACACAGCTGATGCAGAGAGCTGTCCTCCCCCATCGCCAATGGGTGGCTTCAGTTTGCAAGGCCGACTATCATTGTTTGGTTACAGTAAAATTTACAAGTGTAAAATTGTACACTACATTGTGTGAGTATTACTAAGAAATGTTACATTAAAGTCAGTATGCCCATCTGTTGATGCTTGTTGGGCTTGAGTTTGCATCTTTATGCTATGACTCAAAGCATTCTGATGTAAACTCTCAAGCCTTTGAGCATATTTTTTGAGCATGCAGTACCTTTGAAGTTATTCTGGAGAATATTCTGGACAGTGTTTGTCATTGTTCTGGATTAGGGTTAGGGGTAGGGTTAGGGTTTGGGTTAGGCTAACCCTAACCTAACCCTAACCCAACAATAATAAACATACCTTTTTCATAAAGCAAATATATTTGTCCACTCAATATTATATATAATATTACAAATTATACATTTACATAATGAAGTGATGAATGTCACTGGTAATGGCAATAACCCAGACTCCCTTACAAATCAAGTGATTTTAAGAGTTATTGCATGATGAGGAGAAATTTAAGCAACTTTGGAAATGGCTATGGCAAATTTTTGCCGTTGGTTCCTTCTTGTAAATTTGGCATTAAGAATATATTAGAATGTTTCTTTCCATGTAAAAAATGATCATTTCTTTGCTGCATCGCTGTAAAAGCCTGTTACTTCATTATCTGATTTCCTTAAAGAAACCACTCAATTTGGAAATTGGTTGCGTCCGGAGAAACTGTATAAAAATTGTGACTACAAACATTCTTAACTATTTGAGCCTACTTGTGGGTGAGTGGGGCATGATGCGTTTAATCTCAGCCATTATATGTGCTATTATCTTATTTATCTATTTCCGTCCTCACGTTGGTTAGGGTTACTTATCATTGAGACCCCAACAAAGCTCATATTATAACTTGAACCCTGATTTGGATGATGCTTTCACCAGTCAGACAGAATTCATGACCACATACCTAAATGTTCAGCTGAATAATTGTTACTTGGGGCTATCAACCCCTGTTTGTATAATTTAATTAATTAATTTCATTTAATTTAACTTAATTTCATTTAATTTAATAAACTCTGTATGAGCTCTCTCTAGCATAACATACAAAAACTGCATTTGTTATCCATATGCGATGTAATGTCTCTAGATGTTTTGAAAGATTGCTCATGTTCCCACCCTTACATGCAAAAGACTTGTTGCTCTTGTGGCACTGAGCATTGTCTTCATTGATTCTCATTAAATATAGCCACATTTTGGAACCTCTCCATTATTGCTACTCTGTGCAGGTCTCCATGTCTCTGCCAATGCCTGCGGGTGTGAGAGTGTAGACGGGCAGTGAGAGCCCGCCCCAGCCATGCACAGAGCTTCTGTTGGTGCAGAGTTTGACCATTTCAAGATCTTTTTCATGCACAATGACACATACACTGCCTTGCAAAAGTATTCACCCCCCCTTAAACTTTTCCACATTTTGTTACGTTTAAACCACAAATGTAAATGTATTTTATTGGGATGTTATGTGATAGACCAACACAAAGCGGTGCATAATTGTGAAGTGGAAGGAAAATTATACATGGTTAATAATTTTTTTTACAAATAAAAAACAGAAAAGTGTGGTGTGCAAAAGTATTCACCCCACTTTACTCTGACACCCTTAAATAAAATCCAGTGCAACCAGTTGCCTTCAGAAGTCACTTAATTAGTAAATGGAGTCCACCTGTGTGCAATCTGATCTTAGTGTAAATACAGCTGTTCTGTGAAAGCCTCAGAGCTTTGATAGAGAACATTAGTGAACAAACAGCATCATGAAGCCCAAGGAACACACCAGACAGGTCAGGGATACAGTTGTGGAGAAGTTTAAAGCATGGTTAGGATATGAAAAAATATCCCAAGCTTTGAACATCTCACAGAGCACTGTTCAATCCATCACCTGAAAATGGAAAGAGTATGGCACAACTGCAAACCTATCAAGACATGGCCGTACACTTAAACTGACAGGCCGGGCAAGGAGGGCATTGATCAGAGAAGCAGCCAAGAGGCCCATGATAACTCTGGAGGAGCTGCAGAGATCCACAGCTCAGGTGGGAGAATTTGTCCACAGGACAGCTATTAGTCATGCAATCCACAAATCGGGCCTTTATGGAAGAGTGGCAAGAAGAGAGCCATTGTTGAAACAAAGCCATGCAGTTTGCCACAAGCCATGTGGGGGGCACAATAAACATATGGAGGAAGGTGCTCTGGTCAGATGAGACCAAAATTGAGGTTTCTGGGCTAAATGCAAAACACTATGCGTGGCATAAAACTATCACCCTGAACACACCATCCCCACCGTAAAATATGGTGGGGGCAAAATGATGCTGTGGGGATGCTTTTCTTCAGCAGGGACAGGGAAGCTGGTCTGAGTTGATGGGAATCTGGATGGAGCCAAATACAGGACAATCTTGGAAGAAAGCCTGTTAGAGTCCACAAAAGACTTGAGACTGGGGCGGAGTTTCACCTTCCAGCAGGACAACAAGCCTAAACATACAGCCAAAGCTACAATGGAATGGTTTAGATCAAAGAATATGCATGTGTTAGAACGGCCCAGTCAAAGTCCAGACCTAAATCAACTTGAGAATCTCTGGCAAGACTTGAAAATTGCTGTTCACAGACACTCATCCATCCAATCAGACTAAGCTTAAGCTATCTTGCAAGGAAGAATGGGCAAATATTTCAGTCTCTATATGTGCATCGCTGGTAGAGACTTACCCCAAAGACTTGCAGCTGTCATTTCAGTGAAAGGTGATTCTACAAAGTATTGACTCAGGGGGGTGAATACTTTTGCACACCACACTTTTCTGTTTTTTATTTGTAAAAAAGGTTTAAAACCATGTATCAATTCCCTTCCACTTCACAATTATGCACCACTTTGTGTCAGTCTATCACATAAAATCCCAATAAAATACATTTACATTTGTGGTTAAAACGTGACAAAATGTGGAAAAGTTCAAGGAGGGTGAATAGTTTTGCAAGGTACTGTACTGTATAACACAATGAAGGAAAGCAAAATTACAAAAAAGGATAATATGTCATGTTCATGCTTACCACCAGCACCAAATTTATTACAGTTTTTTAATTAATTTTCAACATTCATTCAAATTAATCTGCTACATACACAAAATATTTGTTGTAGGTTCATTCTGACCACTGTTTTTGCAAATGCACTCGATTGATGAATGCATCACACAAAGCAAGAACAACCACCTCATCCCAACTTCTTTGAAATTGGGGTTGTGCAGTTATCTCTCAGGACAATGACACTTGACACTGAATGACTCATAACAAAAAACCCTACTGTGTGTCTGGAGTTTTAAATTAAAGAAGTTTATTGCAGCCTCTCCTCTCTTCCCATCATGCAGGGCTGAACCTTTGCTGACACAGATCAAAGCTGACCGAACAACAGTGGTTTCTCCTGTGTTTGACGTAGTCAGCTATAATAACCTCGTGGTTATTCCATACTATGCACTTGCACAAGCCTTTGACTGGAATTTATGGTGCATGTATGAGGATTTTTCACCAGAGTATCACAAACTCCAGGACAGCTCACTGCCTGGAAAGTAAGTGAAATCAATCAGTCTTGTTATAATCTACATGCATCAAATAAATATAATGGCCTGGTTTTATTAATTGCATATTGGATGAGGTCTTTCTAATCATTTAACAGCTTCACTTTTATAGCAATTCTGATGTACAGTGTGTTTTCAATGAAACACTATCAGTTCTCTTCCTTCACCTCAGGAGTCCATCTGTCATGGGAATTATGGTAGCTGAAAGGAAGTTTCTTGGAGAAATTGGACTTCTTGATGAAGGAATGGAAGTGTACGGCGGAGAAAATGTTGAGCTGGGAATTCGAGTGAGTTAACTTCACCATCCAACATCAAACCCTAAAGCTGATAACACTATGAGAGGCCAAAGAATGAACAGAGGAGTAGAGAACCTGGTTTCAGTACAATCCTGTCACATGTTGAAACTGTTTGCCTCTAAATCACTGAGCCAGAGGATTAGCGGCGAGAGCTGTTTAAAAGTTATTAACTACCCAATCGAAACCAAGGAGTAATAACCTCGCTTAAAGAAATAAGTCTGACACTTTGGAAAGACTGTTGGCTCATTTACTTACTTGGCAAAAGTAAGATGAGTTTTCCAGTTTGGAAAATATGAAGCTAGTTAGCTTACTTAGCAATAAGACTGGAAACGGATGACTCTGTTTAGAGGTAACAATGTCCACCTACCAGCACCTCCAAAGTTTACTATTCATCATGTTACAGTTTTTGCTTAAAGTGTACATAAATCCAAACTTTTCTAGGAGCAACACATTCCTGTTTTTGTTGGTAGTATGGCAAATGTGATATAATAAGTAATAAGTAATTTATGGGGCAGCAGCAGAATTCTTCTAGGAGATGGGGCCCTCTGAACACTGTTAAAGAAGACCTTTTTTTTGTCGTTATTTTCCTTTCCTTCAGTGTTTTACATACGTTCTTGTGTATGATCTTCAAAGTAAAAAAGGCTGAAGTCCACACCAACAGAAGCTCCTGTCTCCCACAGAAAACACTACTCCTGAAACGCCTCATCAGTAGTCCTGCCTTTAATTCAGTGACTTTATGACATCACAGTACGTCACAGAGTTACACATTTGCATAATTTATTCTTAGCAGCTAGTTTAGCCTGTAAGAATTGATTTAGCACAGCTGCTCTGTTGTTGTTAGCGGTGCTGGGTCAGGCATGGCTGAGCTGACCTATCAGAGCAGACTGGGTGTTGGGGTGGGGGGGTGCTATATAGAGACGGGAGGGGGAATAAAGTGCTGCAGCATTGGACAATATGAGAAGACTGCTGTTTTTTTGAGCACTATGTCATGTAAACCTTTTCTAGTAGTAACTGAAAAATAAAAAAAATAACCTGAAAATGAGCTTAATATGTGTCCTTTAAATGTGTATATGATTAAGCAGTACTTACCCCAGATAGTCGACACAGAAGAAGCTCTTAGATACTGTTAATTTCTGCTTTTGTCATACTTAACTATTGCACAATTACCATTGGAGTGTCGTTGTGTAGTATACAGTTAAAAATTCAGTCAGGAGTTTTTTTGCTTAAATAGGTGTGGACATGTGGAGGCAGCGTTGAAGTAGTTCCGTGCTCCAAAATTGCCCACATCGCGAGGCTTCACAAGCCCTACACGATCGACCTGGACGCTGCCATGAGGAGAAACGCCTTGAGGGTAGCAGAAATCTGGATGGATGAATACAAACACAACGTCAACTTAGCCTGGAGCTTGCCATTTGAGGTGCCTAAAATGTAGTCAAGCAGAACAAAAATCAGAAGAAAAATCAATGTATAGTTATTTCGTTGCATTTCAGTGCATTTTAACATTCTCTCAGCTCCTAAAGTTATTTAAGTTTCACGCCATGTTCTTTGCCTCTGCAGAATCATGGAATTGACATTGGGGATGTCTCTGAGAGAAAAAAACTCAGAGAGAGGCTGAACTGTAAACCTTTCAAATGGTACCTGGAAAATGTATATCCAAAGTTAGATCCCTGGGACGACCTACTTGGCTATGGAGGAGTAAGTTTAGTTTTCTCTAGTGCTTTGTAAGTGTGGTACTGCACGATGTGTGCTGCATATTGCCACACTAAACTGTGCGTTGTGAGGTATTGTCTTCACTTCTGCCTGCCACAGTGGTTGAGGACGTTTAAATGAATTTGAAAAAATAATTAACTTCCTACTTTACAGATGAAGAATCTTGACGCTGACATGTGTCTAGACCAAGGCCCACAACCAGGTCACACACCCATCGCCTTCAATTGCCACATCTTTGGACCTCAGGTAAGTAACCAAATGTGTTGCCAAGTTCAATGATTATAGTCTCTGGAAAGTTAATTAATAGTATTTACCCTGTTGTGCCAAAGATAGTTGGTGAACATTTTCTTTTATATTTTAGCACAGTTATTACCGTGCTACTGGCGAGCTCTACATCGGTGGAATCAAGTCCCACAAATACAGTGACAACCGCTGCATAACTGTAATCAGCAAAAATGAAACCAAGCCTGGTCTTTTCAGCTGCAAAGAGGCTATGCAGAAAGGAATGGGGATTTACTGGGACTTCACTCAGGTACAACAACACACTGAAATTAGAGGGTGGATGAGCTTAATGTGACTCGTTAAGCTGAAAACATAGCCTGTCTGAATATTTTATGATGACAGAATGAACCAGTACTTTTGACAACTTTTCTCTCTCCCCAGGGTAAAGAACTGAAGAACAGAGAAACAAAAAGATGCCTGGAGATAAAAGACAAAACACTTCTAGTACAGGAATGCTCTGGCCAAAGATGGGAAATCCAAAACCTTATAAAAGCCTTTTAAAGTGTTTTTGTGTGTGGAGCCAACAAGAAGTGCACTTTTCTGCTTATAGGTAATAAGTTAAAAAGTTATGTTACATTTACTGATTTTCCCTAAAATCAGAATTTTGGTTACAACATGTTATGGATAGACATTAAAGCTGCTAGTAATTCTTATTTGTACCATTTATTGATCTGCCTGGAGGTTCGGACCAGGATGAGCAAGGGCTAGCTGGTTGGCATAATGGCTGTTTCTTCACATTCTGTTGATCATTGATTTTTTAGTGTTTTCAACTAAAATTCTTACATATTGCCCCTTTAAATAATAATAATAATTTTAGCTAAAGAGAATTTTCCCCATTGCAGCAGTGGTCTTAAAACAATGCTGTTAGTAAGATGCATTGCTATGACTGTTTTGGCGCAAATTAATTAGTTCTGTAACAGTTGCCCAACTATGCAAATGTTGCTACTTTTGGAAATAATACAATGCAAATACTTTGTTGCTGTTAGGTGAATTTGTTTATGTAATCTGTTTGTACATTAGTAAGCTCAGTCATCTGTTACAGAGGTAACCTTCAAGCAGAGACGGACAGTAAAGCAATTCATAAGGTGATGGAAACATAGGCCTAAATGAAGTGAAGGCCACAGACTGAGAAAGATGTGCATTGGATGTGCATTTCTGACATTCAGCAGGAATATGGCCTTGTACTTTAGTTCTTTAGTGGGTGACGGTGTTCCTGACGGTTTAAAGCTACTTTACTATTTAATCAAATTATTGTTTTTATTGTTTATTGTTTACATAGGATTACACTTTTTGAATATTACTTTTTAAACGGGATTATCCAGGCTTTGGAAGAGTTAGCTTGTTCAATGGCACATTAATTTATTTGTTCAATAGAACTATCCAAGTGCACTTGAAAGTAGCTTTGTTCATTGTCTTTAGTTTTGTTATATAAATTACAGCAAGGCATCTAATCACTGATTGGACAGTTCTGTGCAATTTTTGGACATATACAAAAAATAAACCTAATTGTATTTAGAAATTGCAGTGATGTATCTATAAAAAAGCTAATAAATTGTCTTTTCTCTTGGATCTTAAGATCTAAGATTGAGAATCTGTACTTTTTAAACAGTTATTAATAGATGGTTGGTCAGTGTCCTGGTATCAATGGCTTACACTTTTTTCTACTTATGTAGAATGACCTTTGGAAGGACTGTGAAGTTTTTAAGTGTGTGCACTGTGCAATATTTAATTATTATCAGTGTACAAAAGATCTATGTGTTTTCTAAAAGCTTGTTGAACCATACAATATAAGAACCATTCACCTTTGTCTCTTGTGTCAGGAAAGGGGACAGCAATATTTGGGAATTGATTTATAGATTTATAGAGCATGTGGATTTTGAGTTAGTGAAGTGCTCATGTCTTTTTCAGAATGGGTCAATGCAGGGTCAACATAGTTTACTTTTACTGTGCTGATACAAAGGCCTATGTCATATTTTTATCAAACATTGTTCGTTATAATCATTTGGAAATAAACTTGTGAAACTGGTTGATGTTTGAATTCTTCTTGTCTAGCATGGCGTTATAGAGCAAGTCATGCTTGTGATCGCTGTTTGTACAACAAGGTGAGGGCAAGTCTGCAGAGGCATCGCAACACAGAGAGTGAGAGATGAAGTACGGGCGATGGGGGTAAGCTATGCTAGGTGTAGTGGAGGAATACTAACCACAGAATAAGCACTAACATAGCACTGTACTGGTAAAAGTCTTGTGTTGAACATGTTATTTGATATAAGTATATAATGTAACTTATAATGAGTAAAAAATTACTCAAAGTACTAGATGGAGAAGTAAACTACTCAGTGCAGAAAAACATGTATTACTATTACACATTATATTATTAGACTATTATAACTCATGGATTAGTATAAAAGTAGGATTTAACAGTTGTTGCTGGTTGATTTGAAGCTTATTTTTAAAGACTAAAGGACTGCATCTAATGTCGACTTCCATTACTGTTGATCATTTTTTCAGTAATTGATCCATTAGTTTTTAAAAATTCTGAATATAGTTAGAATGAAATGGTATCACAAATGCCTAAAGCTGCAGCTTGACAATGATTGCTTGTTTTGGAAAAGATACTCAATCTTAGAATTTTGATATTTACAATACATTCTCCGTACTAACTCCAGTAAGTTAGACAGTTGTGCTGTTAAATGATGAAATGAGTAAGATGTGTGCCTAGGTGCAAGTCTGCAACTCTGTCCCCAGTAACTTACTGAAATGGATCAGAGGCGATCAATCAGACTGACAGAGAGACAGAACATATCACTGAGCTTGGTGTCTTGGTCTGTTGATTTTTGTGAGTGTTTGTACATCTGTCAGCCTCAATTTTGTTTGCACACTGAGCACTGGTAACAGAGCTATGATGTAGGCCACTAGACCTAAGAGGTATTATAGGGAACTTTCCAGCAAAAAAAGAATTTCTACTTTTGTGGCTCTTGTTTAGGTCACTGAATTTGTTTTTCAGGCAGTAAAACATTTTTGGATTTCAAAAAGGTGGAAATGCGCAAGTCATAGAAACTTAATTGCAAATAAGTGAACAAAGACCACCGGAATTTGTCAGACTATAAATCAGTCCACATGTCACTGGTTACAGCATTTTCTCTGTAAGACTTCATAGCAAACATCAACGTGTTAAAAGGCAGTACAAATGTTAGAGCATTACTTGTACTACTGTTATGTTTGTTTCGGACAGAAGTCCTTCTGTTATGGGAGTCTTTGCAGCAGACAGACGAGAGAAATTGGTGGGTTTGATGGTGGAATTAAAGTTTACGATGGAGAAGAGTAGGCGTGAGTAGTAGCTAGCTCTGTTAAGTAATATATATTTTAAAAAAAAACAACATGCAGCAGAGTTTAATTCATCAAAACTTGAAAATTACAATTGGATGATTACAAGAAAAATGTGTTTATATCCTGGAACCTTCCTCTTAAGGTTGACACAATGATTTCTGGAGATTATTTTTACTATACAGTCTCAATTAGTAATACACTTCATAAATAAAAAGCTCATCAAGGCTGGCATCTTAACGTTAATGTGTACTGACACACTAGTTGTTGGGAAAAGTTGTTCAGCTTGTTGGGTCACACCTCAACAGGTTAAACGCGCTCATCAAGTCAGTATGAAATCTATAAAAATGTCAAGGAGTGTCACATATTGCTAGGGAGTGCACATTCCTTTGCAGCAATCCTGTCCATGGCCATGTTTTACTCTATTAGACAACTGTCTCTTTTCTCCTGGAAAGCTCTTTTCATTTTAAAACATTATTCTATAGTATACTTCACTCACATTCATTGGAAATTACAGATGATTCACTGGTAACAAATTGTTATGCAGCAAGCTAAAAGTAACCTGGGAGTTACACAGTCCATGTATCCTCTGAACAGGGAAGGTGTTCAAACAGTCCGTGTGTGTTCCTAATAAAAACTGGGCAGGTTGAATAATCCACATGTTCTTGAGGAAAAGAAAGGGTTGTAAAAGTCCAGATAGTTCAATGGTCAAAGGCTTTTGTGTCTGGGCACCAGTGATGCCAGTTAGTTACTTAGTAACGCGTTACTCTAATCTGACCACTTTTTTCAGTAACAAGTTATCTAACGCGTTAATATTTTCAAACCAGTAATCATATTAAAGTTACTTATTCAAGTCACTGTGTGTTACTATTATTTTTGTCATTTTCCTCAGTAAAAATATATATTTTTGCTTTCTTTTTGCGTGTCAGTGAGTGATGTCGCAGACGCGAGAAGTCACGTTTTCTGCACGAGGACAATTCACGTGTACACCACGCAGCGACACAAACACAAACAAGAATGGAGGGAGGACAGAGATGCGCGTTTCTAGCTGGAAATACAGTCATTATTATGAGTTCGTGTCAGCTAAAAATGAGTATATTAAGGTTTGTTGTACACTCTGTGCTGACGACAAAGGGTTAGAAGAAGTTGGTCGGGCGGTATGTTGTAGAGGAAATGCTGCCATTACACACGGTTGACCCGCCCTCGTTTCGTGCCATAATAAACAAGATCCCTGCTACTATCAATGCCGTGCTGCCTCACAGAACATATTTTTCTTCCTACCTGGAGAAGGAGTATGCAGAGATGGAGAGAAATCTGAAGGCCACGCTAAATGTTTATCTTTTCGGGGTGGGGGGGGGGGGTGAATGTAACTCATAAAGTAACTTGTAATCTAACTTAGTTACTTTTAAAAACAAGTTATCAGTAAAGTAACTAAGTTACTTTTTAAAGGAGTAATCAGTGATTGGATTCCTTTTTCAAAGTAACTGTGGCAACACTGCTGGTCACTAGTACATTCACACTGAGGCACATCTGTGCAGATGATTTCTAACTATGTCTAGTTATAAACATCCTACAGTCAGTATCAACCATTCACCTTTGTTCAATCCTTTGCTGTTTTAAATACCACCAAAACAAAACATCAAAATGAAATAGAAAGAACCAAAGAGAGAAGGAAAGGAGGGTGGTTAGAGGAAAGGTTAGGAGGCTTCTCATCCTAGAGGATTAGAGCTAGCCAGTGATTTGGTTGTGGTCCGTGTGCAGAACATGTGCAAAGTTGTACTGTGAAGTGCATATGTGCTGACTAAACACAAACAATCAAGACAAAAGCCAAACCAATACCTGACACTTGTTAGTCTGTTTACCTTCTATCTGTCTGATATATTTAAGATGCATGTATACACCTTAGTCTGACTAAAATCGGACCGGATCGGATTTCTCATAGTCGGATTAACACACCAAGATTATTCGATTGATAGTCGCATTACTCCTGCATGTATACGTTTCATCAGATCGGATCGCATTTCGCGTTCTGCGCAGGCTCGGGACATTTTTCCCTGGCGGTGTCTTTCCTCCGAAATCACCGCAAGCAAGAGCGCCATTGTGCATCCAGTTTGTGTAATTATTATGTACACCTTATACGAAATGTACAAAGATGTAGCTTCTCCTCGCTGGAGGTAGCTCTATTATCACTAGTTGAAATGGGTACAGTACCATTGTCGTACCGGGGTATGACATGCTTCGGCCAGTAATTTGATTTTCTCACCGGCATGTATACTCGGACAATTGCAGTTGTCTGATTGAGCAGCATAGTCGAACTATATCTGTAATCTGACTAAGCTGTGCATGTAAACGCACTGACTGTCAAGACCTGATGTTGGATTTATCTGAAGACTGCAGAAGAATGGTAGTAGCAGATCTAAGGATTGCGCCATGAAGCAAAAGGGACCAAGTTGAATCCTATTGTTCAGGTTGTTAACCTAGAAGCTAGTATTTCCTAAGGGGGATCTCTAAGCTATATACACTTGAGCTACATCTTCTAACTGTTGACTGAGTCTTTAAGGCACGCAAAAAGAATATCATTGTAGAGAGGAGAAAGGGTGTTCGTGCATGCCAGTGTGTTGAGTTGGCATGCGGCTATCCTCATGTTGTACTGGCTGTTGCCAATGAGGAGGCCAGCTTGTGCTGACAAGCTTGGTTGACCGTTGTGGTCCAGAAAACTGTAGATGACATCCACAGTTAAGAAGTAGGTAAGAAGTAGAGCACAAGAAAGACCTGGTGTGGTCAACTAGCTTTGGCTGCCAGCCGGTGGAGGCAGTACAGAAAGATCAGAGCTGGAATCAGACTTTGAAAGAAACAGGGACCTTGGTGGGAGTCCTCTGGACTCCTGGGTAAGGTAACTGGTCCGTCTGGGACTAGCAGACTGACATCAAGAATAAGGGTGCCAACGCTCCCTCCTACCACTGAGGTGTGTGTGGTAGGTGCTGATTTCAAGGAAGAAAGCGGTCAAAAGGGTAAGAAGGCAGTGGAACTAAGAGGCGAGGTGTCTCCTTCTCAGAGAAGAGCATTTCTGCAGTCTTTGTCTTATGTAGCTCTTGGTTGTTTTGAGTTATCTAATGCCTCAGTCACCAAACTCCAGGGTCATCCACAAGCTCTCTGGCTGGGCCAACGTGTATCTCCCATACTACATGTGCATATTTTCGGATTTCCTGTATGTTGAAGTTTCTCGGTTTGCAGTGCACGATAACGCCAAAGCATACGGTTTCATGGAGGTTGTGTAGGAACTACAGCTTCAATGTGGGTTCCTCCTCCAGCCCTGGTTGCCTTCAGAAGTCACCTAATTGGAAAGTGACCAGGTGCATTGAGACTGGTTGGCTCGGGGGACTCCTGAGGCAGCTGACGGGTACCAGCTGGCCAAGCGTGCGGACGCACGGGCAGTCGCAGAAGCAAAAACTCGGGTCTGGGAAATGTTCGGGGAGGCCATGGAGGAGGACTATCGGTCGGCCTCGAAGAAATTCTGGCAAACCATCCGGTGCCTCAGGAGGAGGAAGCAGTCCTCCACCAACACTGTTTACAGTGGAGGTGGGGAGCTGGTGACCTCGACTGGGGACATTGTCGGGCAGTGGAAGGAATACTTCGAGGATCTCCTAAATCCCACTGACACGCCTTCCATAGAGGAAGCAGAGGCTGGGGACTCAGAGGTTGACTCATTCATCGCTCAAGCCGAAGTCACTGAGGTAGTCCAGAAGCTCCTCAGTGCCAAGGCACCGGGGATGGATGAGATCCGCCCTGAGTACCTCAAGTCTCTGGATGTTGTGGGGCTGTCTTGGCTGACACGTCTCTACAGCATTGCATGGCAGTCGGGGACAGTGCCTCTGGACTGGCAGACCGGGGTGGTTGTTCCCCCTATTCAAAAAGGGGAACCAGAGGGTCTGTTCCAACTATCGAGGGATCACACTCCTCAGCCTCCCTGGGAAAGTCTATTCCAGGGTACTGGAGAGGAGAATTTGGCCGATAGTCGAACTTCGGATTCAGGAGGAACAATGCGGTTTTCGTCCTGGACGAACAGAGCAGGTGCTTGGTTCGCATTTGCCGGCAGTAAGTCAGACCTGTTCCCAGTGCATGTTGGACTCCGGCAGGGCTGGCCTGTGTCACCGGTTCAATTTCTGTCAATTTCTAGGCACAGCCATGGGCCGGAGGGGCTCTGGTTCGGGAGCCGCTGGATCCCCAGATAGCAAAAGACATTAATTCAATATTGGATTTTGGTCAGATTGGTTATTTTTGGTTGAGGTTGAAACATCTATGTTGATTCAGTGTTTAATTAAAGTTACCATTTCAACGTTTGAAAAACTGTTGTTGAATCAATGTAGTATAGATGATGATTTTTCAATGTTGAAATGCCCTACAATGAATCAGCATTGTTTCAATGGTGCTGATGGTGTATGGGGAGGAGAGGGGGAACAGGGGGGCTCACGAGACCAGCGAGATCTCACCGGACTTCAGCTCAAACTGTGGCCCCTTTAAGATAGAAAACCCAGATAGCAAAACGTGATTGAATCAACATTGAGATATTGTCAGGTTGAGGATTGTAATCAACATTTATGTCAGATATTGAAATATACATTGAAAGTGCTCGCTATGATCAACAACGTATCAATAACGTTGAATTTCCAATGAATTCTAACAAAGAATTAGCCTTGATTTAACTATGATATGATCAACATTTAAAGACTGTAGAACTGAATCAACATTGATTCAACTGTATATCCTCCTGAGACCCAGGAAAAGAAACGTTTTTTAATTACTATTTTTTTTACATAAATTTAGTGTTGGTGTGGTCAAAACATATTGCAAAAAAAAAAAAAATATGTTTAAACTTAATTTAAGCATGTTGTCTGTTTTTGTTCATAGAGCATGCAGTAAAGCAGCTGTTCTCAACCTTGGTGTCTTAAAAAGAATTGAAATAGCCAATGTAGTTGGTTTTTTAATGAGGCATATTAAAAACATACAAAGGAAGGTTGAAAAGTGTTGAAATTGTAGAGACTTGTCCTGGTTAAGGTCATTTGTTTTGCCCTGCCTAGTGCATTAAATTTGAGGTTTTTTTAAATCATTCTCTATGTGTGGAGTTGTGCATTTGAGAAATGGCTCTTTAAAAATAACCTCATTTCAGGGTGTGCTGGTAGGCGAGTGGTTAGAGCGCATGCCATGAATGCAGTGGACCCTGGTTTGAATCCGGTACAGGACCTGTACTGCATGTCACTCCCCCCATCTCTGTCCCCTTTATGGTCTATCCACTGTCAAATAAAGGAGTCTATAACAATAAATAATGTTGTTTCAATGTGTATATATATATACAGTCTTTCAATATTGATCATTGTCAGTATTCAATGTTATTTCAATGTTGATCATATCATAGTTGAATGAAGGTTGATTCATTGTCAGAATTGGTTGGAAATTCAACGTTACTTCAATGTTGATCATAGCGAGCACTTTCAATGTATATTTCAATATCTGACATCAATGTTGATCACAATCTTCAGCCCGACAATATCTCAATGTTGATTCAATCAAATTTTGCTATCTTGGTCTCATCTCTGCTTTTCACAGATGATGAGGTCTTGTTGGCTCCTTCAAGCCAGGACTTCCAGCATGTCCTGGGGCGGTTTGTAACCGAGTGTGAAGCGGCTGGGATGAGAATCAGCACCTCCAAGTCTGAGGCCATGGTTCTCGACCAGAAAAAGGTGGCTTGCTCCCTCCGGGTTGGGGGAGAGCTCCTGCCTCAAGTGGAGGAGTTTAAGTATCTTGGGGTCTTGTTCACGAGTGAGGGAAGGATGGAGCGTGAGATTGACAGGTGGATTGGTGCAGCGGCCGCAGTAATGCGGTCGTTGTATCGGTCTGTCGTGGTGAAGAGAGAGCTGAGCTGAAAGGCAAAGCTCTCAATTTACCGGTCAATCTACGTTCCTACCCTTACCTATGGCCATGAACTTTGGGTCATGACCGAAAGATCCCGGATACAAGCGGCCAAAATGAGTTTCCTCCGCAGGGTGGCGGGGCGCTCCCTTAGAGATAGGGTGAGGAGCTCTGTCACCCGGGAGGAGCTCGGAGTAGAGCTGCTGCTCCTCCACATCGAGAGGAGCCAGCTGAGGTGGCTCGGGCATCTGTTTCAGATCCCCCTGGGATGAAAAGTGAGACAAAAGTGAGAGGCGAGGACCAACTCCTGAACAGAAACTCCCCTGAATACGGCCCAGGATGCGGACAAAAACCCCGATTCAAGTGCGCTCATAGGCCCACAGGTGGCTGCAAACCCTGACTTGTATAGGCCAATCAATCGCCTCCACCACCCAGTGGGATAAGTGCTGCTTTGTGATACGTTTCCCCTTATGAGGATTAGCCCAGGAGACGAACAGCTGATCGCTCCTCCTGAAGCCCTTCGTACTGTCCATGTAAGTGTGCACCGCACGGACTGGACACAACGCATGCGACCACTGCTCTCCTGGTGAAGCAGCTAAGGCCACAAGGTCAATAGGAGAACATGAGCCCACCACCTGAGGCACAAAAGCCGGGTTGGGCGTCAAAATCATCCTTACGTCCCCCAGGAAAAGCTGAGCGCATGACGAATGCACCGAAAGGGCGTGGATGTCACTAACCCGTTCAGCTGAAGCCAGAGCAAGTAACAACACTGTCTTGAGAGACACGTGTTTCAAGTCTGCTCCCTCGAATGGCTCAAAGGGAGGGCCTTTAAGCCCCTCCAGAACCACAGCCAGATCCCATGGTAGTACCAGTGGTCTGGACACGGGGAGAAGCCTCCGCGCTCCCTTCATAAAACAGCAAACCAGCGGGTGCTGGCTCGCGGTTTGCTTCCCAAATCCCACGTGATAGTTTGCGATAGCTGCCAAGTAAACTTTAAATGTGGAGAAGGCTTTACGTTTGTCAATCAGGTCCTGCAAGAATGACAATATCACTCCTACTGGGCACTGAAAGGGAATTGGCCGTTTCTGTGACACCACCCCTCAAACAATCTCCACTTATATTTATATAACTTTATTACAGTCACACAGAGACCTAGTGGAGGATGCTTGAGCACTATGTATAGTGGAAATCATACGCAGTGAGAGTCCCACAGCTGACAGGTTGAGCCTCTCAGGGGCCAGGCCCACAGCGCCATGTGTTGTGGGTGTGGGTGGAAAAGCATCCTTCCCCCCTGTGATAGCAGGTCCCTCCGCAGCGAGAGCTGCCATGTCTGTCATCACCAGGACATGATGGCCCATGAGAGATGGAAGGAAATGTTTCAGGGAGAGGAACACCGCTGACAGTTCCAGAAAATTTATGTGAGACCGCTGGAGGTCTACACTCCAGTGGCCCCTCACAGATAGGCCCTCATGAATTCTCCCCCAATCGCCAGGCTGGCGACCGTAGTGACCACCTTCCTGGACAGGACGGAGCCCATGGGCACCCCGTGTATCAGAAATGACGGGACTCGCCATTGGCGCAGCACTCTCCGTGCGCCATGACGCACGGGATCAGGCCCGCATGTAGCCCGAGTAATCGAAGACACAATCTGAATTGAACAGATTTGCCTGGATGAAAGAGCGCGAGACATGCCTTGAAAGTTTTCACTCGTTCCGCTGAGAGGCACGCTGTGAAAGTCACCGAGTCCAGGGATAATCCCAGAAAAGTTATGTCCTGTGCTGGGGACAGCATGCTCTTTTCCGCGTTTATCACGAAACCTAGATTGAATAGGTGTCGGATGAGAATAGTGTATGCGCCCTGGCCTCCTACTCCGACTGTGCCAGCAGCAGCCTATCGTCCAGGTATGTGGCCAAGCGGATGCCCTGCCGTCTCAGCGGGGCTATTGCCGCTTCCGTGCACCGCACAAACACCCTCAGACTCAAAGACAGACCGAAAGGGAGCACGCGGTACTCATAACAAATCCCCTGGAAAGCGAATCTCAGATACTTTCTGTGGGGAGGATATATCGGGATGTGGAAATAAGCGTCTTTCAGATCGACAGAAGTGAACCAATCGTTCTGTCGCACAAGACGCAGCAGAGATGCGTGTGTAAGCATCCTGAACTTGTATTTCCTGAGATATTTGTTCAGAGCACGTAGATCCAGGATAGGGCGAATACCGTCCCCCGTTTGGGGACCAGAAAATACCTGGAGTAAAAACCGCTCTGACACTGTGCGGGAGGAACGACAGAAATTGCTCCTTTGTTTAACAGTGAGAGGATTTCCTCCTGTAAAACGCGAGCTGACTCTCCCTGAGCCTGGGAGTGTATTATCCCGGGGGATCGTGGAGGAACAGAGGCAAACTGCAGCCTGTATCCCCTCGAGATTGTCTGTAACACCCATGGTGGAGCTGCGAGCGCGGCCCTTCTCTCGCATCTGAGGGAGAGAGTGGACACACACCGCAGCCTTCCGCCGAGGGGGGACAGCGTGTGTCGCCACCGCGCTGCTTATTTTGATAGTTTTGGCTTTTATTAGCTGCGCCCTCGGCACTCGGCCTGGGTGCGGCAGCGGGACACATTTTATTTTCGTTATGAAAACTCGTGTGTGTGTGTGCGTGTTTGTGGACATGAGAGAGGGGCAACTGCTGGACCCTCTGCCATCAAATGTCTGTCCCTCCCTGCTTGCTCTGGGACGGTCAGTGGCAGCTGGGAGATGCGGGCGTGGGGGGCCCCCGGGTGCACGCTCGGAAGCCAAACAGGTGGAGCTCGAGAATGGGGAACTTCCGGCTGCATCACCGGTGGAGGGATGGGCGGTCAGGCCGCTCTCTTCTTCTTCCTGGCCTGGGCAGCTTGCGCGGGCTGTGCCTGCAGAGCTGCAGCTGGGGTCGAGGGCTTCTTGGAGCAGCCGGCCCGCAGGGAAGGCGGGGCGGGCTGGGGTTTTTGACAGTTTAGGTATTTTAAACTGCGAGACTTGAGAAGCAGCCTGCACGAAGGTCTTGCGCTGTGCAGGTGGGGAGGGAGCTGGGGGCTTTCGAGCGAGGCAGAGCTGGAGAACTTTGTCTTCATTCTTTTTGGCTTCACACCGCCGTTGCATCGAGGCCAACGCGGAACCAAAAATCCCCTCTAGGACAATGGGCATGTCCAGGACGTCATCCTTCTCTCTGTCTGACAGGTTAGTGAGGTTTAGCCACAGCGCTCGTTCCTGCAGAACTGTAGCCCCCAGCACTCTTCCCGTGGCCTCGACCGCGCAGTGTTGGACACGGAGACACAGGTCGGTGATGACCGGTATCTCCTCCCACGTGGCTGGGTCCTGAGTTTGCCCAAAATCCTCGCATAACTCAGCCTGATAAGCCATGGGCAGGGAGAGGACATTGAGCGCTCTGGCCGAAAGCACCGCTGCCTTGTACGCCCTGGAACAGCAGACAGATTGGTTGGTGAAGGAAAAGACATTCCAAATGCCAAGCAACTGTCTGACTGTATACTGAATGCCTAGACCTGTATATAGCTGTTCTAAACTGATGAGGAAACTGTGGACAAAGTTGTACAGAAGATGCCAAAACGACTCCCCGTGGTTCCTTCAACAATGCGCCTTTATCAGATCATCACTCTCACACCAGGAAAGGTCACCTACAGAGATGTCAGCTGTCTCTGCTCAACTAGGCAGACTCTTGAGTGTACATGTCACAACACACAAAGGTTTGAATTTGATGTTGAGCCCATCCTTTCTGACACCAAAGTGCTCCAAACGCAGACCACAAATGAAATAAAGTGGGAAAGCGAGGATATCATCGGACAGTGGTGTGTCATCAAAATTTGATGATGAGATTTATCCTGGGACCATTGTTAAGGTCAATGAGACCCATGCAAAAGTCACATGCATGCTCAGAGTGGGGATAAATCGCTTCCTCTGGACAATCCATGAGGATATTCTGTGGTATCTCTTTGATGATGTCTTCAGGATTATCCCACATCAACTTCACATCATGTAGAAATAGACAAAAAATTATAGGCAGAAATTGCTGATGACTAAGTTGACATACCCAGGGCGTGAGGGAGTTAGTATGATGGGATTGTCAATGGCTATTTGACTGGTTAGTGTGCTTGCCTATGGTCTGGGCAGTTGGGTTTTATTCCTAGCTATCAGTCAGAAACATTTTGAAAGCTGTTTTACTTTCCAGATCAGTAATACCTATGCAGACATATGCAGTTATTATTCAATCAACGTGTCTTTACATTTAATTAAATAGTCATTTTTACATTTAGGAATGGTTTTAAAAGTTTCAGAGTCAGGCAGAAAATGTTGTTGTTTTTGGTCTTTTACCTGAGGGTGGTCAACTCTGTTATTCACGTCAACTCTGTTATCATCTATGTCAACTCTGTTTGTTTCGGGTTTTTATTCTTATTATAAAAACTGAATAAGATGAATCTAAATATTCCTGATATCTGTGTTAAATGCAATGTTGAAAAAGGCACCTTATTTCTCAGATCACCTTGAATCCAGTACCCAACTGCCCTACACTTTGTATTCTTCATTTGTATCTAATGGACTGTATGTTAAACAGCAAAGAGAAGAAAATTACTGACTTATGTTTAGTACTTGTTTTCTTTTTGCTGGAAAGACATCAAGAGAAAGTTAACATACACAATGAAAAAGAAATCAGCCAAATTCAAAGAGATCTGGAATCCCTTCCTTACATTCTTAAAGAACTGTGAAGTTGAAGAAATTCTGGTAACTTGAGGTGATATGTCCCTAACTGACGATACCATGTGATGCTAAACTGTGTATGATTACATAATGTCGTTACCCAGTTTTGCGTTTTGTTTTGTTTTTAGGTCTGTCTTTTCTTTAACTATTTATTTTTCCTTTGGGGTGGGGGCAGTGGATTCTTTATAGTTTGACTGTTATATGCTTTGTTAAATGTATTAAAATGTATTTCTGTTGACTGTAAAAACTCAATAAATTCATATCTATTGAAAAAAGAAAGAGACTGTGAGCATATACTTTGATATAAGGGGAGAAAAGGCTCGACAGAAAGTCTACCAGTTTACACTGGTTACCAAGTATGCAGTTCTGATACATGCCTCACAGTCCAGTATGTTCTGAATGTGTCAGATTTATAATTGTAGTTAGTGATAATGAACTGATTACACTACACTGAAAGGTGTTTGTAACGTTTCATTCATCCATGTCTCTAAGTTAAGATGAACAAAACTTCCACATGAACATAAACATATATCTTGCTGTGCTCGCTGTCTGGTAGAACAGGTCTGTTGAGTGGGAGGAGTTTGTGTTGCCTGTGGGGTTTTGTTCTCTTGCAGGAACTGAATCAAGTACATGTATTATCAGCATGAGAGCGGGGTCGTTAAAGCAGCCATTCCTCATATTGGTGGGGATTGGGCTCATCCTCTTTGTGAGCATCTCTCTAAGGGGTAGATATGAGTGCAGAGCGGTGGCCAACAAAGGGCTGGACACACCATGTCTGAGCAGGTGTTTTTCTGATCTGGAAGCCAGAATCAACAATATCTGTGAGTTGAGGCAATCCTTCATTTTTCTCATGTAGAGGATGTAAAAGTTGGATGTTGCTGTTTTTTGTGATCATAAAGTTTAATTCAGTCCTAACTACAAAGGAAGATGAGAAAATGGAAAGAAATATTTATTGATTAGACTAACACAGCTTTATGAAATCCCTGATTTCTGATCAGTGTTGAGGAAGAAATATGATTCTTCCAGGACATTATGTCTCCAAACAATAGGAGGTCATTTGTGTTTTGTTCAGACTTTAAAGTCTGGATACTGATAGTGACAATAACAGAATGAAATATCATACCTTGAATTCCACACCTATTAGTATTCTTTTGTGCCAAAACACAAAACACCATCTGGACTTTAATCATCTTGCACTTTGTTCGTTGGGTTGGGTTAGTTTAAAAAGTGTAATCAACTCACTTTGTGCATGGCCAGCTCAATATCACCAATTTTTTAAAAAAAAGCATTATGAAAAAATTGACAAGGACAGAGAACTGAATAAGGAAATATAATTCATGTTAATGTAATTTAAAAAGTTCATGTTTTTTCATAAATATCCAAATAAAGAAAAATGAAATGATCTCTTCAGATTTAGCAGATGTATTGTGTTAATATCATTTAAAAACATAGCCTAACATCTGTGGCACCCTTTTTTTGAGCCCACTGTGCCATCGTATTCTGGAATACGTATCGTATTAAAATAGCTCATGGATATTTTCACATCTTAGTTGACTGATGACTATCACACCTTTCACCTGGAGAGGATCAGGTGAGGCAATGATATAGAGACAGAGAGAGAGAGAGAGAGAGAGAGAGAGAGAGAGAGCGAGAGAGAGAGCGAGAGAGAGAGTATGTAAACTCCATTTGAGAAACTTTTCCATCACATATTTTCAGTCATATTTGATAAAACTACTTTTAATAAGCAAACAAAAAAAACACTTGTTTAAACCTTTGAAGTACATACTGTTGCTTGAATATATTACACAATCATACAACAACAATTAGGAAAACTGTGTTATAATTGATGTGATCTATATCCTTAATTATAATTATAATTCTGACATTGTAATGTCACCTAGTCCATTTTGTTTTTATGTAGATTGCAGAGAGTTCTTCTGACTTCAGCATACATTATTTAATACCAGCAGGAGCAGGCCATCAAATAATAAAGGACCAACTTCTTCATTCCTATCTGGACCAAACTTCACGTTTGATAAGAGTGTAGCCCTGAACACATAGGCCAATATACACTCTTAGTCACAGTGCCACATCTTGGACACAGGAAATTACATTTAACCCCTTCCTGCACTGTCCAAAACACGGACAGTGTTTGCATACTGCTTGCAGCTTTAACCCTCTGGAGTCTGGGATATAATTGGCCATTTTTGACTACTTTTGATTTTACCATTATATTTCACCTTAAAAACTATTTACCTTGCCTTGTTTGGTGTCATTATTTTCAGCACAACCTCACGTGTGATTGTACAGTTATTTTTTCATTTTGACATACTGTATTAACACAATGGACCTAAAATCACAAAAAAAACATAAAATCAGAGTAGGAAAAAGTCAGATTTTTTTACTGTGAAAACCACAAATATGTTTAACGAACCAATTTTATTACTTATAATGCAAATATAATGTTGTTTGCTAAAATTGTGCATACGTTTTTGAGTTTTTTGTGTTATGCATGTTATTGATGTCTTTTTGTGATGGTTTGTGAGCTGCTGCAAGACTCTAAGACTCTATTATCCTAAGGGGAAATTCCTTTTAACAGCACCGTACCCGTCAGACTAGATGTGTGATGTCCTGTTCTATAGAGGTTGCAATGGATATATTGTTCACCTCAGTTGGGTGTGGGCACTAATTATCCTGGAGGTTTTGACGAACTATCCGGTGACTCAGGAAGGGAAAGCAGGACTTAGCCCAGGCTGTGCTCAGCAGGGGAGGAGAACTGCTGACCCAAACTGGCAATATTGTCGGGCAATAAAAATTCCACTTTGTGGAGCTCCTGAATCCAACTCACAAGTCCTTTGAAGAAGAGGTAGAGTCTAAAGAGTCAGGAGAATACTTGTCCATATCACTGGCAGAGGCTGCGGGGTTAATAAAAAAGCTCCCCAGTGGCAAGATGCCTGGGGTAGACGAGATTCGCCCTGAGATGCTGAAGACTCTGAACATTGTTGGGCTGTACTAGTGTCGTGGTGAGGTGTGGGACAGTACCTTTGGAGTGGCAGACTGGGATGGTGGTTCCAAAGGGGAGCGTGTGCTCCAATTACCAGGATATCACACTGCTCAGCCTCCCTGGGAAAGTTTACTCCAGGGTGTTGGAAAGGAAGCTGCAGCCAATCGTCGAACCTCGGATACAGGAGGAACAATTGCGGATTCCTTATTACCTCTTGGGGTCTTACTGGGAGGGGCATGGGAGGTGCATTGGAGTTTGCGACCAGGTCCCCCTGGGAGTACTGCGGGGGTTACTAGGGGAGGATGAGGAACCAGGCTCTTTGCTCAGGCCTGTCCAGTCCGTGTATGACCAAAGTGAGAGCAGTGTACATATACCCGGCACTAAGTCACGCCCGTTCCCAGTGAGTTTTGGACTTCGGAAGGGTTGTCCCTTGTCTCAGATCCTGTTGGTAATTTTCATGAACAGGATCTCGAGGCGCAGCCATGTGGAGGAAAATTTCTGGCTCGGTAACCTCTAAATTGCATCACTGCTCTTTGCAGATGAAGTAGTTTTGCTGGCTTCTTCTGCCTGTGACCTCCAGCAGGCATTAGTGCAGTTTGCAGTGAGAGGCAGTTGGCATGAGGGTTAGCATCTCTTACCTCTGCACCAAGTTATGGAGTTCAAGTATCACATCTTGTTCACGTGTGATGGGAAAATGGAGTGGCAGATGGACGGGAGGTTTGGTGCAGCATCCGCCGTAAGGGGACTGCTCCAGACCAGCGTGGTGAAGAGGGAGCTGAGCCAGAAGGCGAAGCTCTCAATTTACCAGTCTATCTACAATCTGACCCTCGCCTATGGCCAGGAGCTGTGGGTAAAGACCAAAAAATGCATGATCACAGATATAAGAATGAGTTTCCTCCGTACGTCGTCTGGGCTTTCAGATAGGGTGAGGAGTTTGATCATCCGTGAGGAGCTCAGAGTAGAGACGCTGCTCCTTTGCTTGTAAAGGAGCCAGTTGAAGTAATTCAGGCATCTTATTAGGACCCCTCCCGGGCACCACCCTTGGAAGATGTACGGGCATGACCAACTGGGAGGAGCCCCCAGGGCAGACCCAGAACTTGCCTGAGGGACTGTACATCCCATCTGGCCCGGGAATGCCTCGGTATCCCCATGTAGGAGCTGGAAAGTATTGCTGAGAAAAAGGATATCTAGATCCCTAGTATGCTGCCTTCACAACCTGACTCCAGATAAGCGGGATGAATGTTGAGTAAGATGGTGGAACAGTGCAGTAAGATAGACTGGATGCAACAATTTGATTTCCCCTTGGAATCAGGAAAATGTTATCTTATTTCCCTAAAACCTGATTAAAAAATTATGTGATGCTCTGTAAAACATAACGAAAACAGGTCTTAATCTTAGTCTTAGTCTTGCAAATCATTTTCAAACTATATCCAGTTAAAAAAGTACAAAAAAAGACATTTAATGTTCAAATCATTAAATCTTATTGTTTATGTAAGTATACATTCATTATGAATTTAATACCTGAAATATGCAAAGTGAGAAGAACCACCGTGTCCCAACTCTTTTAGAATCAGGGCTCTCAAGGAAAAAAGGGACTATCTGAATTTAGAAAATAACTTCTTGTCTATTATTTGTTCATGTAGTCTAGTTTTTGTGCAAAAAGGGATCTTGCCTCTGACTTATTTTGCTCTCTCCCTGTCATTCTTGACCTCTCACATTTGTCTAGACAATGTACTCACAGCTTTTGAGAAAAAGCAAGATGCCATCCAGAAAATGTTAGAAGTGGAAAGAGAGGAACGCAGAAAAGCTGCAGAACAGCCTCCAGCCAAAAGGGAACCAGAGCAGAAAGAAGAACCTGAAGCAGAGATCCAGGACCAAAAGGAAGTGCCCAGAGAGAAAAAGTCCAATAAACCGTTCCCCAAATCTCCCCTGTTCAAGGACTGGGGGGAGAATCTGTCTGAGGAAGAACAAAGAGAGGCAGAGGGTTTGTTTCAGAAGTATGGATACAATGTTTTTCTCAGCAATCGCCTTCCTCTCGATCGAGCTCTTCCGGATACCAGAGATCCAAGGTACGATTTTCATGGTCTTGGATGTGATGTCAGACTTGTTATTCTACTTCATACAAAGAGCAATGTTTAAAAAAAACAATCCCCTATGGACTCCACCCAGTTTTTTTGCAGAGTTTATCCATCTTTCTGGTTCATATAATTTGTCTTTCAATAAAGCCTTCACACAGCAGCCTGGTGTTAAAGACTAAAGGCTGGTAGTCATTTTTCCACAATAAGTATTTTTGTATCTGAATGAATAGGTGTTTGGAAAAAAGTTACCCGAAGGACCTGCCGAGTATCGGAGTGGTGCTGATCTACCTGAACGAGGCCCTGTCTGTCATCAAAAGAGCCATGCGCAGCATCATCGACCGCACCCCAAAAAACCTGCTAAAGGAGATAATAATGGTGGATGACAATAGCTCTAATGGTTGGTTGGTTGGTTACCAAGGCATGGGACTGTGCAAACCCAAGACTATTGATAAATGCTGAAAGGCAGGACAAACTGGTAAACCGTGTGACGGGCTGGGGCTATTTGGTTAACATGCTCACTGCAGTAGATATCTCTGCAACACTATACTTAGATATCATAGCGTTAAATGATATTTCTTTCAATTCTGTTGATAATTTTATCAGCTTTTTGAAAATTTTCATCTAAAATTCTTACATATTTCCCCTTTAACCCTCTGGAGTCGACAGACCAGTTGGCACATCCAAATTTAAGATGACATAGCAGAAAGACACAGCCTCCTTGAGTCTCCTTTTCAATGTGTCAAAAGTGCACACTTACAACTATGTACCAGTTTTTAAATTGTGTTGATAGGACAAGTAAAACCACACTTAAGATAAATAATTAACACCATGCTTTTTCCTGAATATAGTCATCACATTAAAAGAAACAATAAAAAGGAAGGTGCTTGCAAGCAAAAAAAAAAACACGAGACACCCTCTTTCCTATTGGCGGAAAAATGCACCACATCAATCAATCAAAAAATGATACGGCAATGCACGACATTTGTCTGCTGAGGAAGAGGAGAAAGTTGTGAGAGAAACGGCAGCAAAAGTGTTCTTTGAGCTGGAAGGAGCTGAGGGAGATGAGGCATTTTCTGCATTTTTATGTAAATAGTTATATATAACTTTGTAAATTTAAAAAAATGTATGTACAAATTTAGCAAACACCATTTAATATTTGCATTCTATGTTTGTGGTTTTCACAGTAAAAAATCGAACTTTTTCCTACTCAGATTTGATGTTTTTTGTGTGAATTTAGGTCCAATGCCAGTATGTCAAAATGAAAAAATAACAATAAATAATAAATAAATAACTGTACAGTCAGACATGAAGTTTTGCTGAAAAAAACGACAACAAACAAGGCAAGGTTAACCGCTTTTAAGGTAAAATATAAAAGCTAAAAACGAAAGTAGCCAAAATGTCCGATTGTACCCTGGACCCCAGAGAGTTAAAGCAGTTGTTTGAATTTTGGTGAACATGTTTCCTGACTTTCTTGCCAAGATTTAGGATGATAAGATTGATAGCATTCTCATACTTGTATAGTAAAGATGAAGCTATAGCCAGCAGCAGGTCAGCTTAATTGAGCTTAAAGAGGGTCAACAAGGAGGCAGCCAGCCAGGCGACGTCTAAAAAACTGAATGTACTTACAAGCACCTCTGAATCTTACCAATTCATGGTGTATTCCTAGTTTGATTAGTCTGTACAGAAACCAGAGCATAATAACAATTTCCTTATTGGTTTGCAGTAGTTTGTGTGCTGGCCTATTTCTTTGACAGGCAATGCAACTTTCTGAAATATGCAGTTGTTGCCTGCTTGCCAAGATATAAAGTGTCTTTCAGTATGCCTTAGAGGTGCCAGGAGGTGGATTTTGGGCCGGGCTGGCTTCCCCTTGTTTCTGGTCTTCATGCTGAGCTAAGCCGTACGTTTACCCCACAGACATGAGAGTAGCGTCTTTCTTCTTATTTTACTCAGCAAGAAAGGGAATAAGCACATATAGACAAAAAGTTGAGGTTTGGACTTGAACACATGGGCGAATGACACATAACAAGCACCTTTCAGTGTAGTGTAATCAGTTCATTATCAACTACAATTTAAAATCTGACACATTCAGAACATGCTGGACTGTGAGGCGCGTATATGATCAGAACTGTCCCTTGACATGCTTAGTGTGTGCTTGGAATTATGGGTTACCAGTGCAGAAACTGGTAGCCTGTCTGTCGGACCTTTTCTCCCCTTATATCAAAATACATGCCCAGATTCTCTTTTCAATTCAGAGGACCTGAAGGGGGACCTTGACATTTACGTGAAGATGCTTGAGCAGCAGAATCCAGATCTGCGCATCGCAAGAGTGAAGCACGATGAGCAGAAAGGCCTCGCTACTGCCAGGGTCTCTGGATGGAGGGCTGCTACTGCGGACGTGGTGGCCATCCTGGACGCACATATCGAAGTGCATGAGATGTGGTATGAATGTGTCAGAAATAAATCCTTTTATACACTGGTACTTGTACACATTTTTGTGTTTAGTATATTAAATTAAAGCTGCTTCTTGAATACTGAGCCAGCACTATTCTGAACAAGTAACTATTACAGAGTCTAACTTTTGAAATGGCTACGTCAAATTTGAACTTGTTGGCTCTTTTTTTGTAAATACGGCATTAAGTACAATACATTAGAATGTTTCTTTCCATGTAAAAAATGATCATTTCTTCACTGCATAGCTGTAAAAGCCTGTTACTTCATTACCTGATTCCCTTAAAAAAACACTCAATTTGGAAATTGGTTGCGTCAAGAGAAACTGTATAAACATTGTGACTACAAACATTCATAACTATTTGGGCCTACTTGTGGGTAAGTGGGGCATGACACATTTAATCCCAGCCATTATATGCTATCATCTTATTTATCTATTTCCGTCCTCACGTTGGTATGGCTTACTTATCATAGAGACCCCAACAAAGCTCATATTATAACTCGAACCGTGGTTTGGATGATGCTTTCACCTATCAGACAGAATTCATGACCGCGTAGCTAAACGTTCAGTTCACTAATGGTTACCTGGGGATATCAACCCCTGTTTGCATAATTGAATTTACTCCGTATGGGCTCCTGCTAGCATAACATATAAAAACTGCATTTCTTATCTGTATGTAATGTAATTTCGCTAGATATATTGAAAGATTGCTCATGTTCCCACCCTTACATGCAAAAGACTTGTTGCACTTGTGGCACTAAGCATTGTCTTCATTGATTCTCATGAAGTATAGCCACACTTTAGAGCCTCTCAACCATTGCTACTCGGTGCAGGTCTTTATGTCTCTGCCTGTGCCTGCGGGTGTGAGAGTGACAGACAGGCAGTGAGAACCTGCCCCGTCCACACACAGAACTTCTGTGGAGTCCTCTGGAGTGTGACCATTTCAAGATCTTTTTCATGCACAATAACATATACTGTATAACACACACAAAGAAAGCAAAATTACGAAAAAAGATAATATGTCTCCTTTAAAAGGTTCATGCTTACCACCAGCACCAAAATTATTACAGTGTTTTGTAAATCATTTTCAACATTCATTCAAATGAATCCGCTACATAGGCGAAATATCTGTTGTATGTTCAATCTGATAAACTTCACTGTTTTTTTAAATAAACTCTATGAATTTGATGAATGCATCACGCAAAGTGAGAAGAACCACAGCATCCCAACTATTTCGCAATCGGGGTTGCGCAGTTATCTCTCAGGACAATGACACTTTGTGAATGACTCATAACAAAAAACCCTACTGTGTGTGTGGAGTTTTAAATTAAAGAAGTTTATTGCAGCCTCTCCTCTCTTCCCATCATGCAGGGCTGAACCTTTGCTGACGCAGATCAAAGCTGACCGAACGACAGTGGTTTCTCCTGTGTTTGACGTAGTCAGCTTTGATACCCTCATGGTTATTCCATACCTTGCAAAAGCACAAGGCTTTGACTGGAATTTATGGTGTTTGTATGAGGATTTTTCACCAGAGTATCACAAACTCCAGGACAGCTCATTGCCTGGAAAGTAAGTGAAATCAATCAGTCTTGTTGTAATCTGTGGCCTGTTAATAATGGCCTGGTTTTATTGATTGCATCTTGGATGAGTAATCATCTGTTAATCATTTAACAGCTTCACTCTTATAGCAATGCTGATGTACAGTGTGTTTTCAATGAAACACTACCAGTTCTCTCCCTTCACCTCAGGAGTCCATCCGTCATGGGAATTATGGTGGCTGAAAGGAAGTTTCTTGGAGAAATTGGACTTCTTGATGAAGGAATGAAAGTGTACGGCGGAGAAAATGTTGAGCTGGGAATTCGTGTGAGTTAATTAGGGGCTGAGCAGGTCTCGACCTGCGAGGTCCCTATTGTTTTTGTAGTGACGATTTTTTGTCCTAAATGATCGCATTTTTCACTGCCTGAACATACCCCAAAACTCACCAAACTTGGAATACACGTCACACCTGCTGAAAAATTTCATAATCTATTATTGTCCTCAATTTCCACCACTAGGTGGCGCTATAATCAAGGAAAGTGCATTTTGGCTCAAAACTCACATATACTATGTCGCACATTCAAAAACCTTATATCCACACATTCATTGAATTGTGCTGAATCTCGTGATATAGGCCACGCTCATTTCTGCCTTCCATTTATTTCTCCAAATTTACGAAATGTCGCAAACCTACTTTTTCGAACTCCTCCCAGGCGATTTCACCGATTTCCACAAAACTTTGCACACAGCATCTGTGGTTATTAAAAGATTTTTGATTTTCCAAACAATACTCAAGTTATTAAATAACAACTTCCTGTACATTTTGCTCAAAACACCAAGTGTTGCATATCTCCACATTGGTCTGTCCCAATGACATGAAACTCAGGTGATTACTTCCCCATGAGCCCCTGAGGCTCTGTGCAAAATTCTGGCCAATGACCATCTCTCCACATCGGTTGGTCGGATTAAGACGAAACTTGGTAAAATCATTGCCAATGCCCTCCTGACGATAGCTGACAAAATACGTTACCTACATGCACATACATGAACGAAATTCAGTATGCATATGTATCATCACCACACGCACAAAAAACATCCACCAGACCAAGCTGTCACTCCATCAGGAAGTCGGCCATTTTCATTATTAGAGCCTGAGCAGGTCTTGACCTGCGAGGTCCCTATTGTTTTTGTAGTGTTGCATATCTCCACATTGGTCTGTCTCAATGACATGAAACTCAGGTGACTACTTCCCCATGAGCCACTGAGGCTCTATGCAAAATTTTGGCCGATGACCGCTAGGTGGCGCTCTTGAAATTGAAGTATTTTATATCACAATATCGGTTGGTCAGATTAAGAAAAAACTACCAATCTGCCACTAGGTGGCGCTCTGGTGGCGGTCTAATTAAATATTTGGCACTGTGCCCACACCATAACTATTATGTCAATGAAATTCATAGACATGGTATAGACCGGACCCCTGTAACTCACATACCAAAAAAAAACAGCAGGTAGTGCCAATTAAATTATTATAAGCTGCTAGAGCTGTTTAAAAGTTATTACCCAAATGAAACCAAGGAGTAAAAACCTTGCTTAAAGAAATAAGTCTGACACTTTGGAAAGACTGTAGGCTAATTTACTTCCTTGCCTAAATGTAGATGAGATTGACAGTTTAAATTCTGTCTGGTAAATATGAAGCTAGTTAGCTTACTTAGCAATAAGACTGGAAACGGATGTAAACATCTAGCCTGACTCTGTTTAAAGGTAACTGTAAGAGCAGATTTATGTTAATTGTTGTGTGTCATGGTCTGACTGTGATTGGCGGGTCACCCTATATAATGTAGGAACCTTTGGGGGCTCGTCAGGTGTTTCCAATAGGGAAAGGAAAAACAGTTTTTGACCGCTACGCTACGCTACGCTACGCTACGCTGTTCCGTGAGGATGTGTGTGTGTATATGTAAAGCATTAGATGTAAAATAAATGGACTTGTTTGCATCTTAACCGAAAAGCAGGACTCTCATTCATCCATCATGGTAAAGTAGCAAGCGTGTCAATTAGGTTTCCTGTTGAAATGCCTCAGTGGTTTAAAGCATTGGCTTAACCTCTACAGTAACAATGTCCACCTACCAGCACCTCCAAAGTTTACTATTTATCATGTTTTTGCTTAAAGTATACATAAATCCAAAGTTGTTTGGAGCAATAAATTCCTGTGTTTGTTGGTAGTATGGTAAATTTGATATTTTCAGAATTATGAAGGTTTATTAAACATAAGTAATTTATGGGGCAGGAGCAGGATTCTTCTATGAGGAGATGGGGCTCTCTGAACACTGTTAACGAAGACCTTTTTATACTTTGTCGTTATTTTCCTTTCCTTCAGTGTTTTACATACGTTCTTGTGTATGATCTTCAAAGTTAAAAAGGCTGAAGTCCACACCAACAGAAACTCCTCTCTCCAACAGAAAACACTGCTCCTGAAACGCCTCATCAGTAGTCCTGCCTTTTATTCCGTGACTTTATGATATCACAGTACGTCACACAGTAACACATTTGCATAATTTATTCTTAGCAGCTAGTTTAGCCTGTAAGAATTGATTTAGCACAGCTGCTCTGTTGTTGTTAGCGGTGCTGGGTCAGGCATGGCTGAGCTGACCTATCAATGCAGACTGGGTATTGGGGTGGGGGGGTGCTTTAAAGGGACGGGAGGGGAAATAAAGTGCTGCAGCATTGGACAATATGAGAAGACTGGTGTGTTTGAGCATTATGTCATGTAAACCTATTCTAGACACTAAAAATAAAAAATGTAACCTGAAAATGAGCATGATATGTGTCCTTTAAATGTGTATATGATTAAGCAGGACTGCCCCCAGATAGTCGAAACAAAAGAAGCTCTTAGCTTCTGTTAATTTTTGCTTTTCTCATACTTAACTATTGCACAATTAGCATTGGAGTGATTTTGTGTAGTATACAGTTAAAAATGCAGGTTTTTTTGCTCAAATAGGTGTGGACATGTGGAGGCAGTGTTGAAGTAGTTCCGTGCTCCAAGATTGCCCACATCGCAAGGTTTCACAAGCCCTACACGCCCGACCTGGACGCTGCCATGAGGAGAAATGCCCTGAGGGTAGCAGAAGTCTGGATGGATGAATACAAACACAACGTCAACTTAGCCTGGAACTTGCCATTTGAGGTACTCAAAATGTAATCACGCAGAACAAACATCAATGTATAGTTATTTAGTTATGAGTGCATTTTAACAGTCTCTTAGCCCCTAAAGTTATTTAAGTTTCACGCCATGTTCTTTGCCTCTGCAGAATCATGGAATTGACATTGGGGATGTCTCTGAGAGAAAAAAACTCAGAGAGAGGCTGAACTGTAAACCTTTCAAATGGTACATGGAAAATGTATATCCCAACTTGGATCCCTGGGACAATCTACTTGGCTATGGAGGAGTAAGTTTAGTTTTCTCTAGTGCTTTGTAAGTGTGGTACTGCATGGTGTGTGCTACATATTGCCACACTAAACTGTGCGTTGTGATGATTCACCTCTACCTGCCACAGTGGTTGAGGACATTTCAATGGATTTGACAAAATAATTAACTTCCCACTTTACAGATGAAGAGTCTTGATGCTGAGATGTGTCTAGACCAAGGCCCACAGCCAGGTCACACACCCATCGCCTTTCATTGCTACTTCTATGGACCTCAGGTAAGTAACTAAATGTGGTTGCCAAGTTTAATGGAGTATAGTAGTATACTATGCAACATCATCTCTGGAAAGTTCATTTATAGCTTTTTCCTCATGTGCCAAGGATGGTTGGTGAATGTTTTCTTTTATATTTTAGTACACTTATTACCATGCGACTGGCGAGCTCTACATTGGCGGCATCAAGTCCCACAAATACAGTGACAACCGCTGCATAACTGTAATCAGCAAAAATGAAACCGAGCCTGGTCTTTTCAGCTGCAAAGAGGCTATGCAGAAAGGAATGGGGATTTACTGGGACTTCACTCAGGTACAACAACACACTAAAATTAGAGGGTGGATGAGTTTAGGGTGACTCGCAAAGCTGAAAACATGGCCTGTCTGAATACTGTATGATCTGAGAATGAACCAGCACTCTTGACAACTTTTCTCTGTCTCCCCAGGGCAAAGAACTGAAGAATAGAGAAACAAAAAGATGCCTGGAGATAAAAGACAACAAACTTATAGTACAGGAATGCTCTGGCCAAAGATGGGAAATCCAAAACTTTAGCTAAGTTTTTTTTCAGTGTTTTTGTGTGTGGAGCCAACAAGAAGTGCACTTCTCTGCTCATAGGTCAGTAGATAGTAACACCTGAATGTGTGAAAGGCTTATTTTAGTCAACTCTATTTAGGATGGAAAAAGTGAGATTGATTTTGAAAATCTTATGAGAAGTGTATTGATTTCCCCTAAAGTCATAATTTTGGATACAACATGTTATGGATGGACATTAAAGCTGCTAGTATTTTTACTTTTAATTCAACTCTTAAGGTGATTTGATCATCGAAAAATTTGGGAATAACAATCAGATCACTGGATTTTAATAAAAACAACACTAAACCAGGAGTCTGCTTTTCTTACATCATTGAATTAATCCAGGCTCTAATCTGTTATCACCAATTACAGTATATTAAATCTATTCATGAAATCTAATGCAAGTTTAGCCAGATTTCCTTCCTGTTAAAACTGGGGCATAGCATAACACAGGCTAACCCTAACTCTAAGCCTAACCTTAATTCATACCCAAGACAAATAGAGGGCAGCATATCACCAGAGTAACCGCTAACTGCTGTTAGCTGTAGCTGCCATTAGCTAGTTAACTCAGATCATCTTGCAGCTGGCAGTTTGAACTAAACACGCTAAGACCAGTGTTATCACTGCTAGCACAGGAGGTTCGGACCAGAATGAGCAAGGGCTAGCTGGTTAGCATGACGACTGTTTCTTCACATTTTGTTGATCATTGATTTTTTTAGTGTTTTCAACTAAAATTCTTACATATTGTTCTTTACATAAAGTTTTGGCGATACAAAATTTGTGGTCTAAAAAGGAGAAATGCTGTCAGTATGATGCATTGCTATGACTGTTTTGGAGCAAATTAAATAGTTCTGTAACAGATGCCCAACTATGCAAATGTTGCTACTTTTGGAAGTAATACAATGCAATACTTTGTTGCTGTTGGGTGAATTTTTTGTTAATGTAATCTACTTGTACATTAGTAAGCCCTATCATCTGTTACAGAGGTAACCTTCAAGCAGAGACGGACAGTAAAGCAAATCATATGGTGAAGGAAACATAGGCCTAAATAAATTGAAGGCCACAGATTGAGAAAGATGTGCATTGGATGTGCATTTCTGACATTCAGCAGGAATATGGCCTTGTACTTTAGTTCTTTAGTGGGTGACGGTGTTCCTGACGGTTTAAAGCTACTTTACTATTTAATCAAATTATTATTTTTATTGTTTATTGTTCACATAGGATTACACTTTTTAAATTTTACTGTTTAAACGGGATTATCCTGGTTTTGGAAGAGTCCGCTTGTTCAAAGGCACATTAACTTATTTGTTCTTTGTCATTAGTTTTGTTATATAAATTACAGCAAGACATTGACTCAAGACTCAATTGTACATAAAAATTGCATTGATGTATCTATAAAAAAAAAAGGGTCATACATTATCTTTCCTCTTGGATCTTAAGTTTGAGAATTTGTACTTTTTAAAGAGTTATTGATGGATGGTTGGTCAGTGTCCTGGTATCAATGACTTACACATTTTTCTACTTATGTAAAATGACCTTTGGAGGGACTGTGAAGTGTGTGTGTGTGCTGTGTAATATTTTATCATTATCAGTGTACAAAGGATCTTGGTGTTTTCTAAAAGCTTGTTGAACCATACAGAGCATGTGGGTTTGGAGTTAGTGTAGTGCTCATGTCTTTTTCAGAATGGGTCAATGTAGGGTCAACAAAGTTTACTTTTATTGTGCTGATACAAAGGCCTATGTCATATTTTTATCAAATTATAAAACATATTTATTTGTTACAACCATTTGGAAATAAACTTGTGAAACTGGTTGATGTTCTTTTTTTTTTTTTACTTTTTTTTTTTTTTTACAAGTTTTGGGAGAAATGGCAATTCAACTCATTGGCCACCCCTGTGGCCACCCCAGATCTGATAGGTAGTTGGTCAAGTTCGTCAACACAAGAAGCAAGAGAAATGCTGTCAATCAATAATGACAGCTGATCAGCTGATTTAGGGCCAGTTTTAAATTTTTAACTAACACAGTAATGGTCGTACTGAGGCTGTGACAGCTGATTTCTGGTCAGCTGACGTTTGGCCATGCAGGTCTGATAGGTGAAAAGTAACTTCACTACTTACTACTTTACTTTCCCATTTCTTAATTTACCGAGTAGATACAGGACAAACATCATAGCCCTATCATCACTTAGTGTTTATTGTATAAATCTATACAACATGGCTTATAAAACCATCGTTGCGGGTATTTTATCTAGTGAGAGATGAGTGTGATCCAGCTGTGTCTGGAGCTCCACCTGCTAAGCATGGTATGTCAAGTTCTGTTTAGTCCAGATGTGTCATTCATGAACAGTTACCTGACGTTGTCGTGTACTCTCATACATGATTTAATTTAAAAAGGATAGTCCAATTTTGCCCAAAGTGTATGCTATTTACTTGCTAATACACAGCAAACCATTTTTAAACTAGGGCTGTCAAAGTTAACGCGTTAATAATGCGTTAACCCAACGTCCTCTTAACGCCGTTAATTTTTTTAACGCACGATTAACGCTCAGTATAAAAAAATTTAAAAAAAAAACGCGCAAATACAATCATTTAAGGCAAATCTGGGAGAGAGATCTGAACTCAAATATTCAGGAGGAGGCATGGAAAGAAGTGGTCTTCAATGCAGGGTGGCCTGTGAGGGATGCACTTAGTAAATTTACACACTATAAGGTTATCCACAGATATTATTATACACCAGTCAAACTTCATAGAATGGGGTTGATGAAGGACAACCGTTGTTGGAAATGTATGAATGACACAGGTTCTTACCTCCACCTTCTGTGGGGATGCCCTCTGGTCCTCCCTTTTTGGAAACAAATTATTAAAACTATCGGAGAATGGTTAAATAGGCCACTACTAGAGTCTCCACAGCTATGTCTATTAGGAGACAGGTCCCTTCTACCTCCAGGGGTGTCTAAAGCAGAATCTGCTTTGGCACTAGCTGGGTTTATTTCAGCTGTAAGAATAATCCTAAGACACTGGAAAAGCCAAGTAAGGCCTGGTTTCACAGACTGGCTAAAGCTGATGACGGACACAGCCTCCTTTGAAGATCTTATTGCAAGATTGAATGATGGTAGGGGTAAATTTTACCAAGTCTGGTCCCACTTCCTACATTTCATCCAATTTCAACTGACTAGTGCCCCATAAGTAAAGTATTATCATGCAAAATCCCCCCCACACCTTTTTTTTTTTTTTTTTTTTTTTGCGTGTATTTATTTATTTATTTATTTATTGTGTTTTATTTCACTTTATTTAGGTTGTATTATTTTATCCATTGTTATTTTCTTAAGGTGATGTAATTGTATTACTGGTTTTTTGTTTTTATTGCCCGAATGGATGTGAAGTGCGTGTATAGCACAAAGTGTTACATGATGTGTATGTTGTGTTTCCTGTGAAAAACAAAAATTAATAAAAACTTTGATTATAAAAAAAAAAAAAAACGCGCATTGTATGATTTACGGCCGTCGGCGGCACCCATAGTCTTGATACAGAGGGTGGCAGAAAAATAAGAAAGGGAATCAGAAGAAGAAGAAGCAGCGTTAGCGGTTCGTTAAAAACATGGCAGACTGAAAAGCAGCACTCGCTGCAAACTCCTCATCTCTGCTGTCACTCACGGTGGCGGACATTTGTTTCTCCATCGCCCTGATCATTTTGCGGGACACTCTCTCGTGGCGTGCCCGTTTGCTGATAACTCATCCCCGCATGTTTATTTCAGGCTCCTCGCTAGCCTTCTTCCTCCCTCCAGCAGGCAGCCTGGCCCTGCTGCTGTCCTCCTCGGACAGACGCTGAAGCTCCGTTTCTCTCACTCTCTTGGGGTCGAGAGAAACGTCTAGCAGCTTCTTCTCCCGAGTTTTCCTCTGAATATATCACGACAGAAAGTTTGAATTTCAAGTCGTACTTTTTATTGTTTTGCTGCACCGGAGCCATGGCGATCATCAGTGTGATACTGACTGACAGAAAGCAGCACACTGCGTGAAAAAGGCAAAGAAGAAAAACGTGCAGTGTCAGTGGACACCACTTGCAAGCCAAACAGACGGCAGATGCAGAGAGCCCGACGCCCCCACCTCGCCAAAAGCAGACAACCCTGGATTTATTTTCCTGCATGATTTGAAGTGTTGAATAAGCATTTTCATAAAGCAAGCATATTTGACCTTTCTTGTGTTGTTAAAAGTATTAAGAACATGAAAAAAATACATTAAAGTACATTTAGAACAGAAAAAAATGTGCCAAAAAAATTGCGATTAATTTGCGATTAATCGCGAGTTAACTATGGACTAAATGCGATTAATCGCGATTAAAAAAATTTATTGTTTGAAAGCCCTAGTTTAAACATAAACAATCTATTCTTTAAATCTCAACCATGGCCGGCTGCGTACGTGAAAGTTGAACAAACACAGACATACACTAGGTCTAAGGGATTTAGTTCAACACCACATATACAATGGTTGTGAGATTGTGAAGCATTAAGGGTGGAACTCAATTGAAAATTTGGGGGAGACAGTTTACATAGCCAGCAAGTACCAACTTCTAACTTTCCACAATGTATCTCCAAATTACAGCACCCATTCAGCAGTGATGATTTAGATAGTTAATATATCCCATACATGAAAATAAACAATTACAGATGTAGTTACTATCCCGATCCACTCTGATTTTGTTGGGGGTTCCTTAATCAGCCATTTTCTGGTAATGGCTTTTTTACTGGTAACTAGTATCTGAAGTCTTGATTGATCTGTGAGCCAAATATTGATTTTAACACTGCTACTATTCCCAGCCAGTAAAGCCGAATTACAGCACAGTCCCAAAATATGTGGAAGTGATCAGCCAAGCTATTCCCGCACCTCCTCCAGTGGTGACAATGTCAGTGTTTTATCTGACTTTCAATCTGGTTTTAGAAAAATGCATAGCACAACAACAGCAGCTCTTAAAGTTTCAAATGATTTTATTGAATCTATGGATAACAAGCAGCATTGTGCAGCCCTCTTTATTGATCTTTCTAAGGCGTTTGACACAGTGGACCACTTTGTGCTTAAGCACAGACTATCTAAAGCTGGACTGTCTCAAAAAACTGTTAGTTGGTTTGTTAATTATCTTACAGACAGGACACAGTGTGTGCAAGCAGAGGGCTGCACCTCTATTTCTCTCATTGTAAGTAAAGGTGTACCCCAGGGGCCAGTCCTGGGGCCACTGCTATTCATTTTGTACATCAATGACATTGATGTAAATGTGTCAAATGTGAAATCTCACTTTTATGATGATGACACTGTACTCTACAGTTCAGCACCCACCCCAGAAGGGGCCCTCTCCCAGTTACAACTTGCTTTCAACACGGTTCAGGAACATGTGTATGATTTAAAACTTGTTTTAAATGCTAACAAAACGTAAGTAATGATGTTCTCTAATACAAAATCAAAACCACAAAATCTGCCCTCAATCCTCTCTTCTCAGGGTTTGAAGATTGAGTGTGTTTCCAATTACAGATATCTTGGTATATTAATTGATGAATCCCTCTCTTTCGCAAATCATATTCAGCAGCTGGTAAAAAGATTGAAACTGGAACTGGGTTTTTATTTTAGGATTAAATACTGCCTTTCTTTTAACTCAAATAAGAGACTGGTTGCTGCTACTTTTATGTCTGTCCTGGACGACGGTGATGTTGTATATATGCAAGCCTCGTCTCAAAGCTTACATGCTCCTGACACTGTGTATCATGGAGATCTGAGGTTCATCACTGGTTTTAAAGCGCTTACTCATCACTGTACACTGTATGAACGGGTTGGATGGTCCTCCTTATCAATACGCAGACTGAGACACCTGCATATCTACAAGGCAATCTTAGGTTTTCTTCCTTCTTACCTTTTGTCCTTTTTGATTTGTTCTTGCTGTCTGTCCCAAAAGTCAGAACTGAGCTGGGAAAGAAAGCATTTAGGTTTGCTGCCCCCTCTGGCTGGAACATGTTACAGAAAACTTTGAAACAAAATGAGTTGGTCTCATTGAAAACTTTTAAGGGGAAATTGGATGACCTGGAGGCAGCAACTGGTAATAGATGTTTTGCCTGAGGCTTTTATTATTGTAGCTGACCTTCAAATGTTGCTGTTTTGGATGCTTAGTGTCTTTAATGTTTATGTCCACCTTGTGTTTGTGTGTATGTATGATTATGCTGCTGCCTGTCTTGGCCAGGACACTCTTGTAAAAGAGATTTTTAATCACAATGAGTCTTTTCCGGGTTAAATAAAGGTTAAATAAAAATAAAAAATAAAAAAAATGATATTTTTGTTGCAATGGTGCCTAACCTGAAGATATCTGAAGAGGTCCTGTCTTTCTAGATAGTAGGAGTCTGTAAGCTGATGGAAGCTGTCTACTCTTCTGTTGGAGCAGATTTTGCAGTATGCTGTAATTCCTTTGAAGGTCCAATGCTTCTATCTTTCATCCATCTGTGCAGGTTTGAAATCACTGACATGTGCCACCCATCTTAGTATTTTTGCATTTTTTTCCAATTTTAACTTTTTGCATTGTTTGAACCAAATATTCATGGGGACCTTTGTCCAACAGTTCAATTTCTCTGAATGTATGGTGTAAATAGATCTATCCCCTATTATTGATAGAAGAGCTATGTCTAGTTGGCTTTGATCCAAATCTTTCCATTTCGCAACGTAGTGTGGGTTGCACCAGTCAACTAGATATCTGAGCTGTGCGGCCTCATAGTAACTCTCCAGAGATGGAAGAGATGTCCCCCCTTCTTCCTCTGGTAACTGTAATGTGCTAAATTTAATCCTGGGATTTTGGCCATTCCAAATAAATGCAGAAATCATTATTTTCCACTCGTTAAATTGTTTAGGAGGTATTTCTATTGACAAGGATTGAAAAAGATAAAGTAAACGTGGTAAGATGTTCATCTTAACGATATCTATTCGATTGTGTATGTCAAAAGTTAATAAAGTCCATCTTTTCAAATCAGTTATAATTTCCTAGTAGTAGGGGAATAATTTATTGTGTAAATAAAGAGTAGATAATGTACTAAGTACTATGTCCTAAGTACTTAATGTTGTTATTTTCCCATTAGAAAATTATACGTTTTCCGTCCTCCTCTGTGAGAGTTATTGTACAGTTGGCTGTGGAGAGTAATTGTACACAATGACTTGTGTTTTATGGAGGTTTAATCTGTACCATAATTAGTTACCAAATTGTCTAAGACGAGACATTAATTTAGGAAGGCTCAAATCTGGGCTGGTAAGGTTTAACAGGGTATCATCCGCATACAAACATATTTTGTATTCAGTTTCTCCAACCAGGATCCCTGTAATTTCTTTGTCTTCTCTAATTGCTTGTGCGAACAGTTCAATGAATAGCGCAAAGAGGGCAGGGCTTAAGAGTCAGCCCTGGCGGCAACCCCTTTCAAGCAGAAATTACCTGGAGAGGCTGCCATTTATTTTTATCCTGGCGGAGGGAGAATGATAAAAACTTTTCAAACTTCCAATTACATTAATGTTAAATTATTCCCATTGTAATGGGAGACTACTTATCTTATCCTTCCAATTAACTCACTATCTGACTCTGAAAATACACTCAAGGTTGGAGTCCAAAAATCATAGGCGAACAGCAGGTCTTCAGTCCAAAAGGTGTTAATTCCCAAAGACAAAAAACATACATCCATGAGCCACCCCAGGGCAACTGAGATCTCTCCCCGATTCTCCCCCTTTTATACCCGTAGTCCAGGTGGCCCACGCCCCCATGGACCATCCTTTTACTTTTATGATCATCCTGGGCTTGTCACTTATTATTCTTATTCTTGGATGTGTTCTTAAGAGCCTACACATGTCTTACCCAGGCCCCTTCCTTTCTGTGGCCTTGGGTGAGCTGTGGCAGCACCTGTTGCTCATTTATTTCATTTTATTTAACATGGTCATTATGAAAGATTGCACCAAACATTGGTCTTGTATCAGGCTCGAGCTCAATGTTAGAGCACAGCTGGGACTGCAAGGGATATTCCAAAATCTATTCACATGCATGATCATAACCCAGTTTCTTATTTGCCACTACACCATCTCACGGAGTCAAATGCCTTTTCGGCATCAAGGCTCAGAATAATAGACTCTGCTAGATCCCTACTCATACGCTCCACCAGGTGTAAAACACGTCTCACGTTGTCGCCGTTTGGTCAGTACTAATTAGGTCTGGAATTATGTCCTCTAATCTTTTGGCAATTATTGAAGTGTACAGTCTATAGTCTGTGTTAAGAATTGACATTGGTCTATATGAGCTGCATTCAGTTTTATCCATGCCTGTTTTAGGGATTATGGATATTATTGCTTGCTTCCATGAGGCGGGCATCTCTACCCTTTAAGAGTATAGTTGAAACATTTCAGAAGTAATGGTGTTACTAAATTTCTACACGTTTTGTACCATTCTACAGGGTACCCGTCCACTATATTTGTCTGAAGTCTTGAGATGGTACTGTCTATCTCCTCTTTCGTTATCTTTTGTGTCATTATTTTATTGTGTTCAATTCCAATTGAGGGTAGGTCTAATGATTCTAAAAAGCTAGTTATGTCTACGGTTTCAGCACCCCTTGGCTGTGTGTATAAGTCCTTATAGTATTTTCAAAAGATTTTTGCATTTCCTCTATTCTATGACATATCCTGCTGGTATGGGGATCTTTACTTTTGTGAATGGACATTTCGGCTTGTTGCTTACATACTGTCTGTGCCAGTACCTTTTTGCCTTTCAATCCATTCTCATAATACCTTTGTTTTATGCATTTTGCCTTCATCTCCATTTGACTGTCATACATTTTATTTATCTCTAGTTTTATTGTGTTTATTTGGTTTTTGGTTTTCAAAAAGGCGGAAATGTGCAAGTCATATAAACTTAATTGCACTTAAGTGAACAAAGACCACCGGAATTTGTCAGACTATAAATCAGTCCACATGTCACTGGTTACAGCATTTTCTCTGTAAGACTTCATAGCAAACATCAACGTGTTAAAAGGCAGTACAAATGTTAGAGCATTACTTGTACTACTGTTATGTTTGTTTCGGACAGGAGTCCCTCTGTTATGGGAGTCTTTGCAGCAGACAGACGGAAGAAATTGGTGGGTTTGATGGTGGAATTAAAGTTCACGGTGGAGAGGTGTGAGTAGTAGCCAACACTGTTAGGTAATATATATTAAAAAAACAACATGCAGCAGAGTTTAATAAAGGGGGCTTATATGTTTTTGACATATACGACAATTTCTTAATGATGAAGCAGGGGCGTCACTAGGTTTTAAGGACAGGGGAGGCTTAGCCTCCAAGAGATGCACAGGATGTGAGCAAACGTAGCGTGCGAGCACAACATTTCACAAACAGCTAACAAAGACTTAGAAATGATGTATTATTATTATTTCAGTCTGTTTTTTTAATACAGTACAAGAACAAACACAGGTTTGCACAGTAACAGTATGTTTACAGCATTATTGTGTTGTGAGCCTCACAACACAATAATTGTTTGCTCCCAAATATTTTGAAGTCGCACAGATTACATTTTGGGCACATATGTGACTAAAATGGTTGTAATTTCAAGCCCTGAAAAATATTACTTAATTACTAAAATTAAAGTAAAATTAAGATACTCTTGAATATATTTGGGTCAGGCTAATTTGGCTTTTATATATATATCTTGTCCTTCTCCACTTTCTAATCATTACTCTCCTCAATAAAAGCTCAAGTTAAATAAGTGTGATATGGTGCACCTTGACTGAAATGTTTCATATTTCATATTCATACTGAGTTCCATAAAATTCCAAGACTGTCTGCATCACAAATGTCTCTATCCTGTGAAATCCTTTAGACTCACCTTTCCAGTAGAGCTCTCTCCCCTCTCACTCCCTGTGCTCCTCTGCCCTGACTCCTACAGGTCAATAAGGGTGGTGGAGTGATTATTATTAGTGCAGTATTATTATTATTATCCACTGATGATAATCGTATGTGAATGAGCTCAGCTCCTGTTTCACAGTGTGCATCCATGCGTAAAGTGAGAAACACAGTGGATGCTCCAGAAGGAAGATAGTATATGGTAAAAAGAGTGCACACTTAACTCTATAAACAACCAGGGCCTTCAAATGCAACTAGCTAGTTAAGTAGCAGCGTTCTTTTTGAGCTGGAATGTCACTTTTGACCGTGAAACAACAAAGGTGAGACGTGCGCAGAGATTGTCTATAGTGTGCAAGCTAGGTTTTTATTTGTCAAACAGGGAGCACTTGGTTCATTAATTACATGGGACTTTCTGCTGTTAGCTGGGGGCGGAGCTAACTAATTGTTACTACCAGCATTGATGAATACTTACTTTCTTGAAAAACGTTCTTATATCCATTCTTCTTCATTCACGTTCTTCTCCTCATGCTGTTCTAGTCCCTCTGTGTGCTTCACAGACGGCACTTTTTTGTAAAAAAAAATAATAATAATTAAATAAAAACATCAAATTATTTAGGGGGGCTTCCGCGAACCTCAGTAAAGTCGCGGCTGGACCCGAGTAGAGCTGAGATCGGGCCCAACGCGCCCGTGCACGTTGTGTCCGAGCCTGGCCGGCACATTAACTGTAACTGTAAAGCCGACACAGGTTGTCATTGCCCACGCGTTACTCTCTGACCACTGTTTTCAGTAACAAGTAATCTAACGCGTAAAAATCTCCAAACCAGTTGTCAGGTAAAAGTTACTTAGTCAAGTCACTGTGCGTTACTATTACTTTTGTCATTTTCCTTAGTAAAAATATATATTTTTGCTTTCTTCTTGCGTCTCGGGGCCGCGTTTCCAGCACGAGGATAACTCACACAAGTCACGTGTAACACCACGCAGCAACACAAACAATGGAGGGAGGAGAGAGGTGCGCGTTTTCTAGCTGGAAATAGTCATTATTTGAGTTATTAAAAAACAAAACACAAATGTTTGATCAAGAGCCCGACCCAGCCGAAGACAGTGGCCTGTTGCACCCTTTGATCGCAGCATCATTACACAAACTGTCCGCGACTCACAGCGAGAGTGGGTTCACTTGATTACTAACCTGGCATATGCTGGTGTTGCATCAGCTGGGCGGAGTTTGCCATCAAATTAATGTAAAATAAGCACATCGGTATATGCCGGGGTAGATTAATCAAGCGGACATGTTTGAGTATCGGACGCTTGAGAGCTACTGCGTTCGGCTTGATTAAATAAAAGTGGGGGGGACAAAAACGGGATTTCGGAAAGTGAGGGGGACATGTCGCCCCTGTCCCTAGTGGATGTTACGCCTATGTGTCTACAAAATGGATCTCTGAGATACCAAGGCTGTTAAATATGTAAACTCATAGGGTGGCCTTCAATCGAGCTGCAATTGCGAACTTACTAAGTTACTGCAGAGGTGAGAAGCTCTGCAGTAACTTTTCACTTATTTCTTGATTGACAGATACCTGTGTATGGGAGTGGTGCTTTCAGAGCTGTTGACAGAATCTTTTCAGGGACGTTTCGGGAAGATTAGCTTGACAATGCAATGTGCATACAACTGTACTGTTATTTGTTCCTCCCTGACTTTGTTTGTTTAAACTACTTCAACATAAGTCATCGGTGTCTCTGAGTTTTCTTCATCTCTCCTGAATGGTCATGCAAGCCGAAATTCCACAACACTATAAAGTCTCAGTTAGTAATACACTACATGAATAAAAAGCTGATGAAGGCTGGCATCTGTAATGTTAACATATACATCTGTATGGATATAATGACTTTGTTTGTGTACAAGTGTACATTCAGCTAGATGGGTCACACCTCAACAGGTTAAACGTGCTCATCAAGTCAGTAAGAAATCTGTAAAAAGATTATGTCCAGGAGTGCATTTTCCATTACAGCCAGGGGCGCCGCCAGGGGGGGAAAGGTTAGGATGATTCCAAGGGCCCGGCACTGACAGGGGGCCCTTTGAGACATGGGCAACCTATACAAGGGCCCAAAAAGATTTTTTTTCATGGGGCCCAAAATCCCTGGCGGCGCCCCTGATTACAGCCATCCTGTCCATGGCCATGTTTTACTATATTAGACAATTGTCTCTTTTGTCCTGGAAAGCTTTTTAAAATTTTAAGACATTGTCCTATAGTATACTATATTCATATTCATTACAATTTGCAGACGATTCAATGGTAACAAGTTGTTATGCAGCGAGCTAAAAGTATTAAAATAGAAACTTCTGAAATGTCTCCACTTCTTATCTGCCATCCATCCATATGCTCATTGTGTTAAAAACCGTCACAATATTTTCACCAAATATGGCCTTCTACACAAATGGTGGCAGATCATCACTACCCTTTACAGCTGCAGAGGTAACATACTTTTTACATGTTTGTAACATGTTTACATGTTACAAGTCTGGAAACACGGGATAACCTCTGGGGTTATGGTGTGGTAATGGCCATTTTCACTTATTCATTTACTGATGGAACAGTTCATATTTCAACATATTGTATTAGTGTGCATGAAATATTACAGTCATACAACAATACAGTCAGTTCAAGGCTGTATTTAATTAGGTCCATCTTCACTGGATATACTCACTGTTTAACATCCTGTGGAAAAGCCTAACGCATTCAAGCATGCTAAAGATATGACTGAACATTTTAAAAAGGATATAAAACACAATCAATGAATTTACACAGTGATAACAAAGAGATAACAGAAAGGTCTGATTTTATTAATAATATTTCCATGTTGTGGGAATCTCTGTTCCCACAGAATGATATTGTGATATCGCAGGTAAATGTCAAAAATCCCCTAAGAGGGTAAATATACGTAAGGCTGCTGGCCCTGACTCCATCTATGGTCACACTTTGCGACACTGTGCTGACCAGCTTAGTGAAGTCTGGAACACTATTGTTCCAGATGTGTGTTGAGAGTGGCCAGATACCGACTATATGGAAGACATCCACCATAATTCCTGTTCCTAAAGATAGTAATCCAAGAGAGCTCAATGAATTCAGGCCAGTTGCTCTAACGTTTCTTGTGATGAAGGTTCTTGAGAAAATATTGAAGGATGAAATTGTGTCTCCCTTATAAATGGCAAACTTTATCCACTACAATTTGTGTATCAGTCTGGGAAAGGTGTGGATGATGCTAAGATTTTTATCCTAGACAGGTTATATAAGCACCTTGAAAAATCCAGTGCACATGAAAGGCTTTTATTTGCTGATTTTTCCTCAGCTTTTAATAAGATGTCAAAAATTAATCTCTCTTGTTGGCAACAAAGAAGTTCCACAGAGCCCCTTTCGAGGACAATTCAACTGATCTGGACACATATCTCAAAGTACACTTCTGCACACTCTCCCACTGATCAACTGTTCAGTACAGTTCTCTGTCAAAGGTGATGTAGGGGCAGGGATCATTGAAAGGGTTAATATTATTTATATAGCACTTCAGGTTCAATTGCCACAACACAACTCCAAATCATACCTCGGCACAAAATGTGCCTCATATTTTAATCGAACGTCTTGCTTTTTACTTTGATCTACCTGATCAGATTTTATTGTTGCTCTTACATTTTTTTAACAGACAGAATTCAGCGAGTATTTGTGAATGGTCATAGGTCCACCTCCATCACTTCAAACACAGGCTTTCCACAGGGTTGTGTCCTTTCTGCTGTGTTATTTATTATGTATACTGACAGCTGCAGGTCTTCCCAAGTGGACAGCCATCTTGTTAAATTTTCTGATGACACGGCTCTACTGTCACTCCTCCAAGGGGCCCAATCAGATCATGGCTGTGCACTGCCTTCATTTGTAGAATGATGCGATGATAATTACCTGGACTTAAAAGTGACAAAAACCAAGGAGTTAATCACTGGTTTTAGGAGGAACCATCCTGGTCCTGCTGCATGCACTGTTCATGGAGGAAATGTAGAAATCGTGAAGACATACAAGTATTTGGTTACAATATTTGACTCCAGTTTGACAAAAACACAAAGTCTATTGTTAAACAGGGCCAACAATGTATCCATCTACTGCGGAAGCTGAATTCTTTTAATGTTTCTAAGAGCATTTTATGTAACTTTTATCATTCTTTTATTGAAAGTCTGTTGACGTTTTCTTTATTTGTTGGTTTTATGGTCTATCTGTAAAGGAGAAGAACTGTCTCAGCAGCATTAGCAAAGTCTGTTCTAAGATTATTGGAGTCCAGCTAGACTTAAGCTCCATCTGGAAAAAACAAGTTATCCAGAAAGCCAGAAAGGTCATTAGTCACCCTGACCACATCCTTAGTCAGGAATTCTGTTTGATGCCCTCAGGGTGGCGTTACCCTGACTGAACTTTTTAAAAAGGATATAACACACAATCAATGAATTTACACAGTGATAAGAAATAACTCTTAACATGACACTGACCTTTTCAGATGAAGAACAGTCTTCTCAAGAGCAATTGTTTGGACCAGGGAGCCGTTCCAGGAAACATCCCCATCCTGTATGAATGCCACTTCCAGCAGCCACAGGTAATCTAAGAGCATGATCCCAAAAACATGCCACTGAAATGGTTTCCATAAATCAGCATTTTAACTCAACGTTTATCCATACAACAGCTTTGCTACTACAACACAGATGGTGGAATCATCATTGGGGGGCTTAAATCTCACAAATATAACAATAACCGCTGCCTGGTTGACCCAGGCTCTGGTAGTACTCCCAATCTACAAGAGTGTCCACTGGCAAAACTAACCAAACTCTACATGCACTTGGACTTCAAACACGTAAGACCTTATCTGGCAACAACCGTGTTAGCATTTTCTTCAGACGTCTTTACAGGGATCGAATCTAGTACAGTGTATTTTTGGATACAGCCAGTATGAGGTGCCAAGGTCAGAAATGGTCAGATGCTACATTCAGTTGCTTTAAAATGTTGTTGTGCATTTATGCTACTGTCTCATTTATTATCTCTCTTGAACAAACTTTTGCAGAGCCAAGCGATCAGAAACAAAGCAACAAACAGATGTCTTGAGATCGCCCAGGGAGAAAACTCTTACTATCTGTCTAGATTCCATGCCTTTGTGTTGTGTCTGGTTGTGTCTTGTTTTCCATGCCCTCTTGTGTATTCCCCTTGTTGCAGTTTGTCTCCCTCTGTCTGTCAGTGTTTTCTCCTCTGTGCTTCCCCTCCTCGTTACCGCACCTGGCCTCCTCCCTCCTCTCTCTCCTCACCTGTTCCTTGTCTCATCGTTAGTGTCTGTGTTTTAAGTCTCTGCTTTTTTCTTGTCTTTGTCCGTTCAGTGCTTCTGTCTGCTTCTGCGTCTGTTGGTGTGATGTCCCTTGTGTTCCAAGCGCCTTGATGCTCCTGTTGGTCTGATGTTCCTCTTGTTTCTCCTCATGTACCTCCAGTCTCCCGTTTGTCTCCCATTTGATATGTTTTTTTGGATTTTGATTCTCGGTCGCAGTTTGATTTGTACTTTGTCTTTTGTTGGTACTTTGTTTGCTGTTTTGATACTTTGCCCCTTTTTCCAATTTCTACTAGCTTGTGAGGCTAGCTCCCTCTGTTTGGTTGTATTCAACTTTTTGATTATTAAAGCTTGCCTTTTGTTCCCCTCAATCCTGTCTCCTGTCCTGTGAGTAACTGCATTTGGGTCCACCTCCTATATCCTTAGTTTTCCCCTTTAACCACGCCATGACACTATCAATTCATCATTCAGCAGTGCAGTGGACAGAGCTGGACGTTTGAGCATATCGTCACAAATTTTTAGGTTTAATTCTTAAACTGAATTCATCAAGTATTGATCTCATATACAGTGTTTTTTTTTTTACTGATTCACCAAATATTCAAACCTAAACTGCCAATGTCTGAGTGATGTCTGCCCTTCTAAATATTTAAAGGGGCTCTATATAAAAAAAAGTTCTAGTGATTGAACCAATTATGTGAACGTACTGTAATGTGATGTGAAAAATTAGTCTCTCTCGTTGCCAACAAAGAAGTTCCAGAAAGCCCCTTTCATTTTCAACAGAGGTCAATTCAACTGATCTGGACACATATCTCAAAGTACACTTCTGCACACTCTCCCACAGATGAACTGTTCAGTACAGTTCACTGTCAACGGTGATGTGGTGCAGGGATCATTGAAAGGGTTAATATTATTTTTATAGCACTTCAGGTTCAATGGCCACAACTCCAAATCATACCTCGGCACAAAATGTGTAAAACTGTGCTCCAGCCAGTGTCCATGTACAGGGTAAGGGGTATACTGTAGTGGATGAATATTTGAAATCAAATGTGCCGATCCCACACGTATCGTGTGTGGCTGGACTGCGGCCTTTGTGGAGACAGGGATAGCATCTCTTGGGACAGCAGAATCATTTCTAGTGGCTTCAAGCATCACCAGGACACGTCAGGCGCAGCAGACAACTGCATGCAGTCTATATATGCTTCTTCAGACAGTTTCAGTGTTGGGCAATCTACTGAAAACTAGTAATTAGTTACAGTTACTAGTTGCTTCTTTTAAAAGTCATATCAAAAGTAATTGGTTACTAAGTAACGTAAGTTACTTTTATGTCTGCTTTTTAAAAGTAAATATGAACAGTACTGAACAATCAAACACAATTTTTAGACCTATTTATTGTAATCAACAGGGCAACAGGCCTTCAAATCAAGCAGTAGTACAAAAGTCCCTTTTGATACTTATAACAACTGTTCAGTCATTTAACACAGCTATTTTTTGATGTGGATAGGTTCTTTACACCTGCACATAAATGACAACTCAGCACTACATGTTTGTCTTGTTTTGACAAGTGAAAAGTAATGACCATACTTTCAGGAGAGAAAGCTCATATCCACACTGTCAGCCATGCTGTGGTTTAATGCTGATTGATTGATTCGATTGGAGGAAATCCTGGAGGAAATCATCTCCCATGTGCTTCCCGACCACGGTCCGGGAGGCGAACAGGAATGGTGTAACACTGTCTTCTTGTCTGCAAGCGTTAATTTTTCACCAAAGAGAGTAACACGAGTAACAAACTCATTTAAATTTAAATCATTGTAATTGCGTTACTTGATTAAAAAAAATATTTTGTTACATGCTCGTTACCGCTAAAAGTAATGGAATTACAGTAACGAGTACGTTGTAGCGCGTTACTCCCAACACTGGACAGCTTACACTGATTACTGCAATGAAACAGCTGGAAACTTGGTGTGATATTAGCAAATAGCAGAGTCCCCAGTTTCAGTTCTGGCATCTGGAATTGTCAATGGAGCTAGCGAGCCTGCTACTGACCAGATCCTTCAGGGAAGCCAACTTCATAAGGCAGCATCCGAAGCCAAAGAGACAAGTGAACATGCCAGCCACCATGAACAGACTCAGCGAGCTCAAAAAGTGTTCCTTGAGAGAGTCCAAAAACTCTCCCATGTCATGAGAGATATTGGCAATCCCTTCCAGGTAGACAGTCCGGACCTGTTGTCACTGGACACGAAAGACATTGCTCACGCCAGCACAGCCGAACTGATTGCCACACATTATGAGAAAGGCAGAGCCAGATTTCAAGAGTTCTTGAAGAAAATGGAAGGAGATGATGTATCCACCTTCTACGAACTAATCAAGAAAAGTCTCTGCTGACCCTTCGAAGGAGAAGGTCATGAAGAAAGACTGCCAACTCTTCTCTAAATTCTTCATTTCATGTCAGAACAGAGAATATGATCTCAATGAATTTTTTCGCCATGAGAACCATCCATTCCCTGCTGCCTTGAGTGACGGTGGAAAGCTCCATACTTGTCAGAAATCTCAGCTTGCTGCTATCCTTGAGACCCTTGTTAAGATCCCAGATATGGAACCAGAGGCTGATGGCATCATCATTGATGGTTCAGATTTGGTCAACAGTCTGCCACCACGAACTTCAAAGACATTTGAAAACTATGAAGCATTGGATGTTTTGCCCACCATACAGGCATACTCCACCAAATACAAACGGACAGACATCGTATTTGATGTATACCACCCATCAAGTCTAAAGAGTGAGACAAGGTCAAAGCGCAGACGTGGAGTCAGACACAGGGTAACAAGCACCGGTAAACTCCCCTCAAACTGGCAGAACTTCCTAAGAGACAGTGACAGCAAAACCGAGATATTCAACTTCTTGGCTGACAAGATAGCCCAGATGTCTGCCCCAAACATGATCATTGTGACCAAAGAAGCAGCTGCTGCCAGCAATCACCCGATAAGCCCGGCTAAAATGGCTCCCTGTAGTCATGAGGAAGCTGACCCTTGGATATTTGTGCATGCCAGGCAGGCAGTAGAGGGGGGCTGCAAAAGTATCCTCATCAAAGCCAATGAAACTGACGTTCTCATCATAGCAGTCAGTGTTCTGCCAACCCTTCAAGAGATTGGTCTTCAGCAACTATGGATTGCCTTTGGCCAAGGCCGGAACCTGAGATGGATTCCCATCCATGAACTTTTTTTTGTCTATTGGTTTGCAGAAGAGCAAAGGAATTCTCTTCTTCCATGCCTTCACTGGCTGCGATGTTGTGTCAGCCTTCCGTGGTAAAGGTAAGAAGACTGCATGGCAAACCTGGGATGTTTGTGACGAGGCTTCTGATGTTTTCAGCAAACTCAGCCTGTATTTACCAACAATAGATGATGCCGACATGAAGATCCTGGAAAACGTTGTGGTCATGATGTACGACAGGTCCAGTACAGCTGATGGTGTTGATGATGCAAGGCTGGACATGCTCGGAAGCAGAGGCCATACGAAGCCATCCCTCCTACCCGAGGTGCTCTACTTCAGCATGTAAAGCATGCTGGCTACCTAGCAGGATGCATATGGGGTCAATCAGTACTATGTCAACAAGAAGCACAAAGTCCTGCCAACTGGGGATGGATAAGAAAGGTGATCTGTGGCAGGTCTTGTGGACTGATCTCGCCCCTATTGCAGACAGTTGCCAACAACTGACTCAGTGTGGATGCAAATCTGAATGTCTTGGAAGGTGCAAATGCTACAGCTTTGGTCTTGTTTGCACAGCATTATGTAGCTGCAGATGTGAAAATTAGGCTCCATTTCAACTCAGAGCATAGGTTAGTTAATTATACATGTACATTTACTCTAACATAACTGTTAATCCCGGAATGTTCAAGTTATTCAGGTTACAGATGTCTTCAGTGTAAAAAATATACATTGATCCTTAAGTGTTCAGGTCACTGCATTTTACATTTCATAGTTTGTATGTTTTATGCGACGCAGTAAAAATGCTATGTACAGTAGTAACTAAAGGATCATATTCAGCTCCTCATGTGCAAATAAATGACAATTTTTGTACATCATTTCCAATAAAAGCTTTGCTGAAATAATGGTGTTTACGCATATTTTTCACATTACTATTCTGAGTAAATGGCTAAAGGAGATATAAAAGGGATTTCTGATGTATAAATTGGAATTTTCCACAGTTAAAAACCTGCAATTCAACACCAGAATCATCCAAATCGGCCCAGACAATGAAATTCTATGGTAAAAAATGGCCGAAATGGCAGCCATCCTTAAAAATGGCAGCCATTTTGAAATTTAAGTGGCTAATTGGACTTTTCACAAAAATGACCCAAGAGGTACACTAGAGGTCAAATTTTGGTGCTTCTTTCCAGATTTGAAAGATTTTTTTCCTTATCTACAATCCCATGCTTTCGTAACCAACCAACTCCAGGCCTATAGGTGGCACTCGAAATTCAAAAATCCAAAAACGGACAAGAAGAGACGCATAAAGCTTGCGCGCTGTAAACAAACAGACAGTAGACGGAGAAACCAAACACAACAAGAAGAAGGTGAAAATGGCTAGTGCAAGGAAACCAGAATCGTTTGTCTGGACCGATTATGAGGTCGAACTGCTGCTGCGACTCACACTCAACTACAAAGAGAGTAAGTTGCAAGAAAGGCTCAATATCTTCTGTGGCACGAACACAAGCATGTAGTCCGCCATTGTTGTTGTTGTTGTTATGAGACGTCGCGGGGTTCAGAGATCGGAGGCAAGAGGCCGGGGGGTGGGGCGATGGCGTCATCGTTTCGGAAAGTATGCGGATTCGCTGTCCACACGAAAACGGGAGGGCTGCGTTTTCAGATTTTTCCACCCTGAGACCCATTTTCAACAAAGTGTGTTTTCAGGCGCTGCGTTTACAGGATCCCTGTGGGCGGTCGGCCAAAATTATGCAATACATGTGCGTTTTCGCAAAAGAGCGTTTTCGTGTGGATGGCCTCTCACTTTGGTCTTACAGGGACTGGATAGCCCTGAGCAAAGAGCCTGGTTCCTCATCCTCCCCTAGTACCCCCCACAGTACGCCCCGGGGGACCTGGTCGCAAAGTCCAGTGCCCCACCCAGCAAGACCTTGAAGGTTAAAATGGAATCCGCAATTGTTCCTCCTGAATCCGAGGTTCGGCAATTGGCTGCAGCTTAATTTCCAACAGGGGGGCTGAGTAGTGTGATATCCTGGTAATTGGAGCATGCGATCCGGTCCCCTTTCTTCAAGATGGGAACCTCCATCCCTGTCTGCCACTCCAAAGGTACTGTTCCAGACCTCCACACGACACTGAAGAGGCGTGTCAACCAAGACATCCCAACAATGTTCAGAGGCTTCAGCATCTCAGGGCGAATCTCTTCCACCCCTGGCATCATGCCACTGGGGAGCTTCTCTACCCCAGCAGCCTCTGCCAGTGATATGGACAAGTATTCCCCTGAGTCTTTAGACTCTGCCTCTACTTCAGAGGACTTGTTAGTTGAATTCAGGAGCTCCACAAAGTGAAATTTTCATCGTCCGACAATATTTCCAGTCCGGGTCAGCTATTCTCCTCCCCTGCAGAGCACAGCCTAGGCCCTGCTTTCCCTTCCTGAGTTGCTGGATAGTTTGCCAGAACCTCCAGGCTGACCAAGAGTCCTTCCTCATAGCTTCTCCAAACTACTACCACACCAAAGGCCCGGCCACCAGATGCTCGCCGGGGGGCTCCTCTCTTGGGTCTGGCTCCAGGAAGGGAGCCTTGCAACATGCTGTCTGATAAAAACTAGACTAACTCTTTATTTTTTAACCTAACCACTTTATAACGCCACACAATTCATAATCTATGGTAAAAAAAAAACATAAGTAAAAATACTCTCATACCTGCAGCATAGAGCGGTTCAAGAGGATGAGTGACAACGAGAGGAGCAGCATCGGGCCGGGAAAGAGGCTGAAGCGGTCCTAGTGTTTGCTGGAAGGGCTGCTGCTCATAGGCCACTGTGTCCGGATGCAAGAAACGTATACATTAATACAACCACTGTGTGACAGTTTTAAAGAAGGAGTAAAGCTGCTCTGCACTGTGGTTGGATCCATAGACACGCCTTACTCCACATTGGCTGGTTCCGTTCACTCATAGCTGGCTCCACTATCAAGGGATATGACAGGCGATTTATGAGCCTGGGCAGATTCTTATAGGCTTTCCATTAGTTTGAAAATAATGCATACACGTGAAACTACCTACTGTTTTCTTTCTGCTATCGATGACGTGTTTATCCATCTGTCTATTATATGGTTGCATTAGCAAATATCTAATTAACTTCCCTGATAGAAAAGCTGTATTCAAATCAAAATTAATCTCAATCCACTATTCACTCATCTTTGAAAGCTTACATGTTCATTGTCCCATTTTTGCTTGTCCAGACCAGCTGACATGCTGTGCACTGACTCATGAGGTTTCATTGGCAAACAATTGGACTTCAATATACAGAGTGTAACAACTTAACACTGTCTCTATTTACCAGATCATTTTAATTTCACTCTTGTCAGGAAACTTTCTTGTAAATTATTGGGTTATAGAATTCCTGTACACAAAGTGTTACAAGCTATCAGGATTTTGCATTTGGTGGTTGTCATACACAATAGAGATCAGAGAATCCTGTGAATAACCAAATGTCAAGATGGTTTTGTTTTTCAGTTACGTAAGACAGCTTCAGTAAATTTTAACCCAAATCATGAACTACGTGTGCAACTTTAGAAAGTCTTAAAATGCATATTACCTCCATTTGTGGAACTTTTTGATTGTCCCAAAATCACTGCCATCTGTCCCAGATTCCCAGCGCATCAGCCTAGCAAGATGAAGCAGGGTTATCCCTCGGAGAATGAAAAACGAGGAAGAAACAGGATGACAATGAACTGCGGGAACAGCAGTCAGGTAACTCTCCTCTCCGGGTGGGAGAGTGGGAGGGACTAGGCCGTGTTTGACCTACATTAACAGGGCGGTGAGCCCTGGGTGAACCCGGGTCTCCGAGTGCGTCTTCTTGTCTTCTAGAATTTTAGTTGTAGTGTAGTTACAACTGCACTTATACAAAATGGAAAGCAATGTATAAATATTGACTAAGACTGAATTTTGTTTGCTTGGATGGCCCACAGGCAAATATAGATGCAGATATCTTAGTGAATAAATAAAACTCGTGAAATATTATGACAATGGTGCTAAATAAATAATAATTATATAATAAATAATAATATGAATAATTACCTACATCTGATGTATATGAAAGTAAAACAAGTGCAGCCAATTTGATGGAGCTGAATTAATAGCAGCCTTATCTATATTTTACAGGTGCTATGCTTAAGTTTCTCACCACAAGCAGCACAGACTCCAGCCAGTCAGCCAGTGGAGGTACAGAGGCCAGCTTCATCATCCAGTGCAGGCACAGGCACAGAGACTGCCTGTATGACTGTTTACACATTTAGTTTGATTTGATTTGTTCTGATTTGGTCTGAATTTATTCTTAGTTAGACCAACAGGTGGCGACAGTGCAGTATCTTTTAAGGGGGATGAGTGGAAGCACTGGGTGTCAGGTGCGACTGTTGAAAATGTTTGGTGTTCAGTTAGGAGGGCCCCTTAGCAGAATTTTGCCTAGGGCCCCATGGAGGTCTGAACCGGCTCTGACTGCGGTCAAGCGGAGCCGTGGTTCGCGTTTTCTTGGTCAAATCAGCCGCACCTTTTTTCCAGTGCGCAAATAAACAAACATTTACGGTAATCGTAATGAAACCACTCTGACGAGCTGCTGGTAGTGACAGTGGGTCAGACTGCCGTCTCACAATCAGGCCCATGAAACACACGGTACATTAACAGTCATTATTCCAGGTGATAATCTGAAGGTATCATGAAGGTATCCTTCCGGATTTCAAAGTAAAGGACGACGTGAAAAAAACAAAAACATAACAAAACAGAGAGGTACTACTGAACTTAGTACCTCCTAGACCATTTGCACGAATACTATTAAGTACTTAGTTCAGCGGTATATGAATCTTGGATCATATCCTTATTCTTGTTCTCTGGTAAGGATTCTGACAAAGTATTACTCGAATAGTGCACAATACCTACTTCATATTATGCATTCACGTAGTCTAGGAAGTACTAAGTTCAGCAGTATATGAATCTTGGACTCCTTGTGAAAAATAAGTTGGTTTGGGGTTTTTTCTTGACTTTGAAATCCGGAAGGATACCTTCATGACACCTTCAGTTTACCAAGAATAATGACTGTAAAAGTATCGTATGTTTCACGGGTCTGACCGTGAGACTGCAGTCTGCCCCACTATACAGTAAGAGGGGGTTATTACGATTACAGTAAATGTTAGTGCATTTGCGCACTGGAAAACAAGGTGCGGCTGATTTGACCAAGCAAACGCGAACCACGGCTGGCTTGACCGCAGTCCAAAACTGCACATCCTCACTCATATTTGATCAGATGGGACAAATACATTTTAAAAACACATTTTCAAACCTTTGAAGCATATTCTGTTGTTTGAATATAGCCTATTACACACATAACGAGGAACATCTTGTTTATAACAGATTTGTATCCTTAATCCTTATCCTCCACTATTTGTGTTACTGACACGAGACATGATTTACATTAACATTTACATTAACATTTACATGAACATTAGGGCATCTAGCAGACGCTTTGTCCAAAGCGACATGATGTGTCTCTGACTTTCATTGGAGAGGAGGAGCACCCCAAAATACGAAAAATGGTTGAAAACTTGTGTTTGTAAGTTGACATAATACCTTAACTTTAGTTTCTTGTTGTCACCGGTTTTAAAAAGTTATTCTTCATAAGATAAAAGCCGTGTGAATGTCTTGCTTCTACACAGTGAGCTGCATGAGTTCATGCACCTAACGTGAGGATGTCACGAAGCTCACAGATTAGCATCACCTGCCCCAATATGGGCAGGCGGCAGAGGGAGAGGAGCTGTCAGGCTGCTTAGTCGCTATTATTTATAAGGGTACGTCACTGTTCTAAAGAACCTGTCAACATGTTTGTTAACTCCGCTGCATGGTTGAACCAGTCGGACGAGTGGGATGAACTGAATGTGCGACGGTTACCTGCGAGCTTTTCATTCTCTTGCCGGTTGTCAGTCAAGTCGGTGTGCTGTCATCATGAGAGCGGTGTCGTTAAGGCGGTCAGCCCTCATATTGGTGGGGATTGGGCTCGTCCTCTGTGCGAGCATCGCTCTAATGAAAAGATCCGAGGACACAGCGGTGGTCGGTAAAGTGCCGGACACATCACGTCAGAGCAGGAGCTTTTCTGACCTGGAGAACAGTATCGACAGTCTCTGTGAGTTGAGCCAATCATTCATCTTTCCCCTGCTGAGGATGTAAAAATGGATGATGATGATGATGATGATGATGATGATGATGATGATGATAAAATGGAAAGCAGTATTTATTGGCTAGACTAGGACAGCTTCGTGAATTCCCCTGATATGTTTTCCAATCACACCAGAATGTAGATATCTACCCAGAAGAGTAATGCCACACCTGTTAGTGTTGTTTGTGCCAAAACACAAAACATCATCTGGACTATGATCATCTGGGACTTTGTTAGTTGGGACACTAACATTAAAGTTTAAAAAGTGTAACTCACTTTATGCACGGCAAGCTTAACATCACCATTTTTAAAAAAGCATTATGAAAATTGACAATGACATGGAGCTGAATAAGGAAATATTATTCATGTTGATGTCATTTTAAAATGTCATGTTTTTTTCATGAATATTCAAATAGAGGAAAATGAAATTATCTCTTCAGATTTATTAGATGTATTGTGTTAATATCATTTAAAAACATAACATCTGTTGAACTCTTTTTCTGAGCCCGCTGTGCCATCGTATTCTGGAATACGTATCATATTAAAATAGCTAATGGATATTTTCATATCTAAGTTGACTGATGACTATCACACCTTTCACCTGGAGAGGATCAGGTGTGGCAATGATAGAGAGAGAGAGTGAGAGATAGAGAGAACTATGCATGCAACTTCAGGAAGTGCTCCATTTCAGGAACTTAGTGACTGTCCATCACACATTTTCAGTACACTACATTTTCAAAATAATAAACGTGTTCAAATCTTTGAAGCATATTCTGTTGCTTAAATAGGAAAAGTATATTATAAATGATGTGATCTATAACTTTCATCTATAATTCTGACATTACCTCTTCCCTGAGCACAGTGGGATGAGGTGGATGTGGACTGGATGTGTGATATCCTTTTCTATAGAGGTTGCAATGGCTATATTGTTCAGCTCTGTAAGGTTGGCTGTGAGGACACCAAATATCCTGGCTGCTGTGTTGGTTATGTGTCTAAGTTTAGTCCAGTTTTTTTTTTACAGATGCAGGTGGAACAGTACAGTGGATAGACTGGGTGAAACAATCTGATCTCTAAACCAGTTTCTTAAAATGTGTAAAACATAAAGAAAACAGAACTTCATGATTTGCAAATCATTTTCAATCTATATCCAATTGAAAAAAGTAGAACAAGATATTCAATGTTCAAAACTTAAAACCTTATTGTTTTTGTAAGTGTACATTCATTATGAATATAATACCTGAAACATGCAACGTGAGAAGAACCACAGTGTCCCAACTCTTTTAGAATCAGGGCTGCAGAATCAATCAAGAGAATGTTTTATCTCAATGTTCTATTTCATTTTAGAAAACAATTTTCCATCTAGTCTAGTTTTCCTGCAAAAAAGGAATCTTGCCTCTGGCTCATGTTTCCCTCTCCCTGTCTCTCACATTTGTCCAGATAATGTAATCAAAACTTTTGAGAAAAAACAAGATGCCATGCAGAAAATGCTGGAAGTGGAAAGAGAGGAACACAGAAAAGCTGCAGAACAGCCGCCAGCCAAAAAGGAACCAGAGCAGAAAGAAAAACCTGAAGCAGAGATCCAGGAGCAAAAGGAGGTGCCCAAAGAGAAAAAGTCCAATAAACTGTTCCCCAAATCTCCCCTGTTCAAGGACTGGGGGGAGAATCTGTCTGAGGAAGAACAAAGAGAGGCAGAGGGTTTGTTTCAGAAGTATGGATACAATGTTTTTCTGAGCGATCGCCTTCCTCTCGATCGAGCTCTTCCAGATACCAGAGATCCAAGGTACGATTTTCATGGTCTTGGATGTGATGTCAGACTTGTTGTTCTACTTCATGCAAAGAGCAATGTTAAAAAAAATAATCCCCTATGGACTCCACCCAGTTCATTGTTTGCCGTGTGTATCCATCATCTTTCTGGTTCACGTGGTTTGACTTTTGATAAAGCCTTCACACAGCAGACTGGTGTTAAAGATAAAAGACTAGTGGCTATTTTTTCTCAAAAATTATTTTTGTTTCTGAATGAACAGGTGTTTGAAAAAGAGTTACCCGAAGGACCTGCCAAGTGTCGGAGTGGTGCTGATCTACCTGAACGAGGCCCTGTCTATCATCAAAAGAGCCATGCGCAGCATCATCGACCGCACCCCTAAAAACCTGCTGAAGGAGATAATAATGGTGGATGACAATAGCTCTAATGGTTGGTTGGTTACCAAAGCATGACACTGTACAAACCCAAGACTCAACAAATATGCTGAAAGGCAGGACAGGCTTATTAAATGTGTTTCTTAGTATAGATGCCACTCCTGCTCACTATCCCATGTTGAGTTTTGGTGAACCATTTTAAACACACCCCTACTGTCACCTCACAATGGCATTTTTATAGGTGAAGGTTTAAACTATGAGGAAGTTGTATTTCATGTTGACATTGTATGAGACACACATATTCATCTCCTATTCATTTTCCATTCTGTGCAAGCAGAATGGCAAATTAAATATTTACATCTGCTGATGTAACAAATTAGCCTCTTTGCTTCGAATTGAGTACAATCAATAACATAGATAATTGCTCCAACCCCCCCCCCCCCAGTGTAGTGTAATCAGTTCATTATTACTAACAACAATTTCAAATCTGACACATTCACAACATATTGGACTGTGAGTCATGCATATGATCAAAACTGTCCCTTACCATACCAGAGACGTTCTATTATTGTAGTAGTCTAGAAGGACTTTGACCATACTTAGTGTGTGCTTGGTATTCTGGGTAACCAGAGTAGAAACTTCTCCCCTTATATCAAATGTCCACATTCTTTTTCAATTCAGAGGACCTGAAGGGGGACCTTGACATTTATGTGAAGATGCTTGAGCAGCAGAACCCAGGTCTGCGGATCACAAGAGTGAGGCACGATGAGCAGAAAGGCCTCGCTTTCGCCAGGGCCTCTGGATGGAGGGCTGCTACTGCGGACGTGGTGGCCATCCTGGACGCACACATCGAAGTCCATAAGATGTGGTAAGAATGTGTCAGAAATAAATCATTTTTCACACATTCTCACAGGTTGAAGTTATTTTTTTAAGTTACAATGTATGTTGAAATTTCAATTTTCTCATACTTTTGTGTGCTCACCGCTAGCTCCAAAGTTACTAGTGTTTAGTATAAGGACCCTGAGGTTACATTTTACAGAGGAGTACAGGAGGAAGTATCCACACCACCCACTGGGATAAAATGAGTCCGGTCATGCCAAGAATAGCTTGCATCACATTGTAGCTTTTTTAAAAATCAGAACAGTTTTGCTTAGGGTAATTGGCTTTTTCAGGAACGCCTTTTTTACACAGGTAAACACTTTCGTAACTTACCAGTACAACCACAGTCTGATCCAAGAGGAACCACAGTCTGATCTTCTCTCCACTGGGGCAATCAGGGCTTAAGGGTGTTGCACATGAGCTTTGCAGTGGTGGTAATGAGGGAAGGGCAAGTGCTGCTCAGACTTGCAAACTTGAGTCACAGACCCATTTATGAATATAACAACTGAGTGCAATAGTGTGGCTGAAAACACTGCCTGTCTGGTGCATAACCCAGTAGGCTGTGAATAGGGAAATAATAACAGAACGGAATGTTTTACAGATCATTGTCGACCACTGTTCAAATAAATTTAGTAAATAGACAAAATATTGATTGTTCTGATCAACTTCACTGTTTTTGTAAACAACATCCCAACTTTTTGGGAATCGGGGTTGTACAGTTATCTCTCAGGACAATGACACAACAAAAAACCCTACTGTGTCTGGGGTTTGAAATTAAGGAAGTTTATTGCAATGATGTGTGAACAGCCTCTCCTTTCTTCCCCTCATGCAGGATCGAACCTATGCTGACACAGATCAAAGCTGACCGAACAACGGTGGTTTCTCCTGTGTTTGACAGAGTCAACTTTGATGACCTCAAGGTTATTGAATACCTTCCAGCAGCGCACGCCTTCGACTGGGCTTTATGGTGCATGTATGAGGGGTTTACACCCGAGTATTACAAACTCCAGGACGGCTCATTGCCTGGAAAGTAAGTGAAATCAATCAGTCTTGTTGAAATCTACATGCGTCAAATAAAAATAATGGCCTGGTTTTATTGATTGCATCTTGGATGAGGTATTTCTAATAATTTAACAGCTTCACTCTTGTGGCAATGCTGATGTACAGTGTGTTTTCAATGAGACACTACCAGTTCTCTTCCTTCACCTCAGGAGTCCATCCGTCATGGGAATTCTCGTCGCTGAAAGGAAGTTTCTTGGGGAGATTGGACTCCTCGATGAAGGAATGAAAGTGTACGGCGGAGAAAATGTTGAGCTGGGAATTCGTGTGAGTTAAATTCACCATCCAATATCAGGTCCTAAAGTTGATAACACTAAGACAGGCCAAAGAATGAAGAGTACAGATCCTGGTTTCAGTACAATCCTGTGACTGTCACGTTTTGAAACTGTTTACCTCTAAATCACTGGGAGAGAGGTTACCAATTAAACCGCAAATATTTTTCTTTGGGTTGGGTTTTTCTTTGTTTATTTTTTTTGCTCAAATAGGTGTGGACATGTGGAGGCAGTGTTGAAATAGTTCCGTGCTCCAAGATTGCCCACATCGAGAGGTACCACAAGCCCTACATGCCTGACCTGGGCCCTGCCATGAAGAGAAACGCCCTGAGGGTAGCAGAAGTCTGGATGGATGAATACAAACACAACGTCAACTTAGCCTGGAACTTACCATTTGAGGTACTTAAAATGAAGTCAAGAAGAACAAAAATAATTGTATAGTTATTTAGTTATGAGTGCATTTTAACATTCTCTTAGCTCCCAAAGTTATTTACATTTCTTGCCATGTTCTTTGCCTCTGCAGAATCATGGAATTGACATTGGGGATGTCTCTGAGAGAAAAAAACTCAGAGAGAGGCTGAACTGTAAACCTTTCAAATGGTACCTGGAAAATGTATATCCCAAGTTAGATCCCTGGGACGACCTACTTGGCTATGGAGGAGTAAGTTTAGTTTTCTCTAGTGCTTTGTAAGTGTGGTACTGCATGGTGTGTGCTGCATATTGCCACACTGAACTGTGTGTTGTGATGATTCACTTCTACCTGCCACAGTGGTTGAGGACGTTTCAATGGATTTGAAAAAATAATTAACTTCCCACTTCACAGATGAAGAATCTTGATGCTGACATGTGTCTAGACCAAGGCCCACAGCCAGGTCACACACCCATCGCCTTTCATTGCTACTTCTATGGACCTCAGGTAAGTAACTGAATGTGTTGCCAAGTTTAATGATTATGGTCTTTGGAAAGTTAATCAAAATATAGTTCTTCCCTGTTGTGCCCAAACTGCTTGGTGAACGTTTTTTCTTTTGTATGTCAGCACACTTATTACCGTGCAACTGGCGAGCTCTACATCGGCGGCATCAAGTCCCACAAATACAATGACAACCGCTGCATAACTGACATGGGCAACAAAGAAACCGAGCCTGGTCTTTTCAACTGCAAAGAGGCTATGCAGAAAGGAATGGGGATTTACTGGGACTTCACTCAGGTACAACAACATACTGAAATTAGAGGGTGGATGAGTTTAGGGTGTCTCGTCAAACTGAAAACATAGCCTGTCTGAATATTGTATAATGTGAGGATGAACCAGCACTTTTTCTCTCTCTCCCCAGGGCAAAGAAGTGAAGAACAAAGTGACAAAAAGATGCCTGGAGATAAAAGACAAAAAACTTATAGTACAGGAATGCTCTGGCCAAAGATGGGAAATCCAAAATGTTATCAAAGCTTTTTAAAGTGTTTTTGTCTGTGGAGCCAACAAGAAGTGCACTTCTCTGCTCATAGGTCAGTAGTAACACCTGAGTGTGTGAAAAGCTGAGACTCCTATAATTATTTAATTCTACTCTATATAGGATGGAAACAGTGAGAGATTGATTTAAAAATGTTATGGATAATTTATTGATTTCCCCTCAAATCAACATTTGGGAAACATCTTATGAATGAACAATACAGCTGCAAGTAATTCTTAATTGTACATTTCATACAGGAGCATAATAACTTTTAATTCAACTCTTAAGTTGATTTCTTTTTCTAACAATTTGGGAATAACAATCAGATCACTGGATTTGATAAATAAAAAAAAAGACTCTAGAACCAGGAGTCTGCTTTTCTTACATCACTGAATTTATCCAGGCTCTAATCTGTGTAATTTCAGATGTTTATCCAGGAAATCTCTCGGTGGCTTTTGGGCCTTTGGATTCAAACTCACTCCTGTTCCAAACAAAAGAAGGTTGAGTGGAGTTGAGCATTACTCTCAGTATGTTAGCTGTTCCTCTAGATTACTATACTGGCACTGTGTGGTACCACACTGACACACAGCATCTTACCTCAGGCTGGGTTTAAAGGACATACCCACCATTATGCAACTTATTTCATAATGTAAGTTGATACTCATTCCACCCATAATTCTTTCCACTTAAAGACACCAATTATATTCAATCCATTCATAAAAGGTATTGCACGTGTAGCCTAGACTTTCTTTATGTTCAATCCGAGGGCACAGCAAAAGTTGCAAGTTTAAGCTTTGCTATTTCAAGATGCAATATGTAGGAGTTGGCCACCTGTCTAATCCATACCCAAAACAAATGGAGGCATATCATCAGAGTAACCACTAACTGCTGTTAAACTAACCCTAGTTGGCTCAGTTTGTCTTGCAGCTAGCGGTTCAAAGTTGATGATTGATCTTTGTTTTGTTTTTTTTTTTGCGTTTTCAACTAAAATTCTTACATATTGCCCCTTTAAACATACACAGAATTTTCCCCATTGCAGAAGTGGTCTTAAAAGGAGAAATGCTGTCAGTAAGATGCATGGCTATGACTGTTTTTGTGCTAATGAAATAGATCCTGTAACACTTATGCAAATGTTGCTACATTTGGAAGTAATACTATGCAATACATTGTTGCTGTCAGGAGAATTTGTTTATGTAAACTACTTGTACATTAGTAAGCCCTATCATCTGTTACATAGGTAACCTTCAAGCAGAGACAGACACGTGCTTTTATTATTTATTGTTCACATAGGATTACACTTTTTAAATATTACTTTTTAAGCAGGGTTATCCAGGCTTTGTTCAGATGCACATTAACTTATTTGTTAAATAGAACTATCCATGTGCACTTGAAAATAACTTTGTTCTTTGTCTTTAATCACTGATCGGACAGTTCTGTGCAATTTTTGGACATAAAAAAAAAACATACACAATTGTACTTAAAAATTGCATTAATGTATCTATAAAAAAAGGTCATTCTTTTCTCTTGGATCTTAAGTTTGAGAATCTGTACATTTTAAACAGTTATTAATGGGTGGTTGGTCAGTGTTCTGGTATTAATGGCTAACACATTTTTCTACTTATGTAGAATGACCTGTTGAGGGACTGTGAAGTTTTAAAGTGTGTGTGCTGTGTAATATTTTATTATTATCAGTGTGTTAAGCATCTTGGTGTTTTCTAAAAGCTTGTTGAGTGATACAATATAAGAACCATTCTCCTTTGTCTCTCCTGGAGAGCTTAGGCTATGTTATATTTTTAGTAAACATTGTTTTTGGAACCATTTTGAAATAAACATGTCAAACTGGATGTTGGAATTTGTCTTGTTTAGCATCTCCAGAAGCTGGGTAATCAAAATAAACAACATGCATTCCACAGAGGAAGGAGTGTCAAAAGGAAGTTCTCTGTTTAGCTTTCCAAACAAAAGCTGGCTTTGACAAGTAAATGCTGCCAAGACAATGCACTGACAGATGTATGTACAATATACGCCAGCTCATTCTTGAGCAAATCTCTTGTCCTTTGCATTTATTGACAGAGCTGGTGTAACTTATGCATGCTGTATGGACAGGCATAAAGTGGCTCTCTTGGCAGATCCAGAAGACAGGTCAGCAGGTTAAAATAAATTGCCTTTATAACTAGTTAGTTGTGCTGTAAAACTAAGCTGGAAACTGCTGTTAAAGGGCAAGTCATGCATGTGATCTAGAGGGACGTAAAGAAACCAACAGCATTTTTTCCAACAGCTTTAAGAACCTTGATGCCTAATGATGAATTTTATGAATTGCATCATGGTCCTAATTTCTTTACAAACAAAACTTAAGTGACGCTTAAATGTTTTGTTTTTTATCATATTGCAATAAATTCATGTTCCAGTTATAAAAACGTTTATCATGTGTATTTATGTAATTTTCTGATTTTTTTTAGTTGCGCCATCTGATTAGATTAATGCTCTGGTTTAAGATGGCGCTAATATTTGTGACAGGACTTCAAAGCCCCAGGCGGCATCCTTAATCACCGTTCGTTTGCTGGCGCCGGAAACATCCGACGTCTTACGAAAGCTCACGAACTCTGGTTTCTTAGCAACCGGTGTGTTTGTAACGTAGTTGGCTGGCAAAGTTCGCTGTGTCTTAAACAGGACAGCTGTCCGTTTAGAGGTTAAAACTGCTGACTTAATCATCTATTCTAAGTCAAAATGCTGAACGTCGAATTACTGTCAGACCACAAAGCGAGAGCAAGTCTGCAGAGGCGTCGCAACACGGAGACTGAGAGACGAGAGAGGATTTTTAACGACAAAGTCAGGACGATTGGGGTAAGCTATGCTAGGCGTAGCAGAGGAATAACCACAGCACCAACACAACACTACTGGTAAAACTCATTTGTTGAACATGTTTATTGAGATAAGTATGTAATGTAAGGTATAATGAGTAAACTATGTACTTTAGTGTATTAAGTGTAAACGTAACGTTAGGTGCAGACAAATTGCTCCTAAAACACATATATCATTTGATTATTATTACTCATACATTAACACTTTAACAAGTGTTGTTGGTTGGTTGAATCATATTTTTTACTTTTTGTAGACTAGACTTTTTGTAGATAGGACTGCAACCAATGTCCTTACTGCTGATTAGTTTACAATCAATTGACTGATTGTTTGGTTTATAAAAATTCTGAAAATGGATATAAAATGTGACTACTTCACAATGCTTGCTTTGTCCAACCAATAGAGCAAAACTCAAATAAAAATAAACTAAAAGTGCACTATATCATTAGAGAGGAAATTCAAACCATAACTGAATAAACAAGCTGATCTCAGAGGAAAGTAAGGTTCCCAGAACACTGTTTGAAGCTAGAAAGGTGGCAGGGTCCACCATATATAAACAATGTAAAACAGCACGAAAGTGTGCTGTCCTTTAAGGACATTTTTTTTCTCTTTTATTTGGTTTATTAAATCCTGAAAACAAAGACAGTTTGTTTAGGCATAAACAAATCAGTCAATGATGATGTGCTTACTGTGTAAAGATAGATAGATAGATAGATAGATAAATACTTTATTTATCCCGAGGGAAATTCAGTTTCTCAGCTGCACGATAAACATCATCATTCAACAACAAGACAACAGATCATAAAATTAGTGTATAGAGAAGAAAAGGATAATGTAACTAGTAAAGTAGCTAGTAATTGAGGTTATCAAATGAAAAGTACAATATATCCTTTTAAAATTGAGTGGAGTAGAAGTTGAAAGTGGCCTGAAAAAGAGGCTCAAAGTAAAATTACCTCAAATGTGTACTTTGAAGAAGTACGACGCTAGAGTAAATTTACTCTCCGTGTTGTCACTACTGTGATCTGTTTTATAGGTTGACAAGGAAGCACTCGACATACAGATGAAAGAAAAGAAGAAACAAGAGGAGGCTGCGAGAGAGGAACAAAATGCTCATGGTAAGTTGGCTAAATGTGGTTTCCTCACTTATGTTACCTCAATTCAACTGTTTGTCTGTGAGTCTCGTGTGTTATTGGAGGATCATTTATTATTGAAAAATATCCTCACACTTATCAAATGAGGTAACACGAATAATCCTATCACCCACAGAAAAGGATTCATTCAGTTTCTAATGAAGTGCATTGTGTTGCCTGTATTGGGGAACGTGTTCTCCATACAGATGCTGCTACGCTCCACAATAGCAAAGTAGCTTCCCTGCTCCATAGAAGACAAGTGAAGGAGAAGCTCGCAGTGGAAAAGGACATGGTCAAATTCCGGCATCAGTACCAGCAGCCTTGGAGCCAGCGTGAATATGACCTGAACGACCCAGACCGCTGTAGAAAAACAGAGCTTGCCAATGCACAGATGATGCCCCCAGGCCTGGTGGGAGAGGACCCCAACAGTCAAAACAGACTGCAGAGACAGAGGGAGCAGCTCAGAGAGTGGCTCATCCAGCAGCAGAGCGAGCGAGCCGCAGAAAGGCATCATCAAAAGCTTGAAGGTAGATCACACACAGGGATACACATGCCAAGTTCACACACACTACAAAACACAAGCTCACCTCACATCTTCTGTACAACTTCCTCAGAGCAGTGCTATAACCAAACCAGAGTGGAAATGGACATCAAAGCTCTGCAGCTTCAGAGCATTGAGATGGGGAGACAGAAGGCAGCAGCTATCGCTACAAAAGAGTATAATCTTGCCAAGGTAAGTCATTCTGATATTTCCAAGATGAAGGTGGTGAACGCATGAATTTAGCTCATAATTAAAGAAATCCTGAAAGCAACAGAGTGTTAAAGGTCCCATATTATGCTCATTCTCAGGTTCTTATTTTCTATTTGTGTGTTTATACATCCTGTGACATTTGATCGTATTGTTTTTCATAGTTAAAACTGAGCAACTTTTATATCATTCATATACTCATTTTAAAAGTTAAAGATATTTGATTAGATTTAGACAATAAAATGTAGCTTTTTTTCTGGTTGTGTCTGGATGGGCAAAGATTAAAGAGAAGGCAAAGCAAAGACAGCTGCAAGGTGTAGATGATGAACCCCCCCTAAGCATGATGGGAGCACCTGGTCTTTGTCCCATTGATGACCAGAGAGCCACTCAGGAGAACCTGCAGCAGATCATCCAGTTCCAGAAATACCAAATAGAGGAGAAAAAGGTAAAACAAATGACACTCAAGAACATGCTTTTTGTGACAATTAAAACAACAGAGCATGTGAAGCTGTTCGTTGATCAATGTCTGCGCTACCTGTGCATCTGTAGAGGGTACAAGTGGAGAAAAAGCAAGAAGAGGAGCATCATGATCGTGTCCGCGTGGACTCTGCTCGTACAGCTCTTTTAATAGAGAGACAGCAAGCAAGACTGAACAAGCAACTGAGACGACACCTGGACAGCACCAACGTCCAACTGGCACAAAAGCAGAAAGAACAGTCAGTTGTCTTAGGAGAGCTGAATGTATTTTCTCAGTTTATTCAGGCAGATAACAAACTATCAACTCAATTTGTTTCTTAACTTGTGTCATTTTTAGGAACCCGGTCATTGAAAGAGGACACATTGACGACAGCTTCTTCTCCAAATTCAACACCTGCAGCAGATGATGGAGGACACGTTAGACCAGCTCATCACAGCGACTGATAACGGTGCTACATATTAATGACAATGAATAAACTGAACCACACAAAAAAATTAGAGGTTCATTTTATTATGTCAAATTTAAATTTGGCAGTTCACAACATGTCTGGATGATACTGACAGCTGCTCATATAAATCTTGTTTTGCTTCTTGATGAGTTTTTTTCATACATGAAATGTGCAACTATGTCCCTTTATATATCAACAAGCCATCTCTTTCACTCTTACAAAGCACAAGCAAGCCACAAAACACTTCACGAAAAAATCATATGGAACTTTAACTATCCCCAAAAACATCAGCACATCCGGCAGCCCTGAATGTTAAAGTGCAAATACATTAAAAATCCACAATAAAACTAGATATGACAAGGTGTCTGTGATTAAAGCTATGTCAATGTGTATTTCAAGTAATCACCCTTAATTTAATGTGACACTGCGCATGCTTGTTACACACTGTGCAGTTTTTGTGCTGTATATGTGGAACAGCAGCTTTTTCACAGCAGATACAAGCTGTCATAGAAGAAAGACACTTTTCACATTCCCATGTTTAATTGACCTCTGCTAAAAGGCGTTCCTTTCACAAAGTAGGCATTAAGGCATTTGAAGATTTCCCTACCTTCACGTAAAAAAAAAAGCTATTTTCTTTCTAAAAAACATTTTCGGAGACAAACTTATCCCATTGTCTCTGCCAGAGAGCCAGGGCTTTCTCCTGTTGCTTCAGAGTCAAAGAGCTATACCTGAAAGAAAAGACAGGGATATGTCAAATAGCGGTCTGCTAAAGCATGTAAGAACTGGCACACATTTTTAGTTGTAATTGGTTAGAATATTTCATTTCTGTCATCTCAGCTGATGCTCACCTAATAGAGTTTATGGCCAGCTCTTTGAGGGAGCCCAAATTGGATCTAATGCCGCCAAAGCCCACAAAAGCTTCATAGAAGTCATAAGAGAGTCCAGAGGAACCAAACATGGCAGGGTCATCAGAACTGATGACCAGCGGGTGGTTCTCTGACATGAGTGCAGCTGCTGGATGGTTTCGCAGATCTTTTACCAGCTTCATCACCTGAACGAGGATAGAAAGGAAAATATCTGTTTACAAGACACAAGAATGGAAAATGCTTGTATTTCTTTTTTCTTTTTTAAGTACCAGAAAATATTTGACATTATTATAGTAAGTGTACCTGGTTGGAGATTGGACACACTTCCACTGCCACCCCTTTCCTCCTCGATAGACCTTTGGCCACTGGGTGGCGAACCAGAGCAAATCCATGGCCAATACGAGACGTGTTGAACAAAAGGGCATCCAACAAATTCTGGTCCACCTCTGTGCCCTCCAGATCTTCATGTAGCACAGACAGATCACGATGTGTGTTAGATTGAGATGTTTTATTACAAACAGTGTGATGGTTTTTAAATATCTTACATTTTCTCTCCTTCAATTCGAATCTTTGTAAAGATTAATTTATTTGGTTTTGTAACAAATTGGAGTAGAACAATGAAGTGGAATAGGACAAAGAGACTAAATGCTTTTAATATGGTTTGCATGATGCCTTTTATTTGCTTTAGGGCCATAACACAATGTGAAAATATGCCCTGCTTTGTTCATTTAACTACAAAGCTGCCCATTGTAATCCTTTAAAATTACATTTCTTCTTTCTGTGCGTGGTCAATAAAACGTTTAAACACCAACATTGATTTTGTCCTTCCATAAGAACTCTTTCACCATCAACAAACTCAACTATCTTAATGATACAAGTTTATTGGCTCCCTTTTGCGGCCCCTTGCCAAAAAAAACCACAACCTTCCTATAGTAGCTTGTTGATAGGAATTAGTTACACATTAACTAATGTTACTGTTGTACTTGGAGCCCTCCAGTATTTTACACGCAAGGCATGAGCAACTGGACAGGTCCTGATTTTACACACATTATGCTCATTTGTTTTACAGCATGAACAAACTGAATGCCCGCAAGTTTTATGCACAAGGCATGACCTCACCAGTCTCTCCAGCATGGAAAAAGAAAGGAAGCATCACCCCTCTCTCTACTGGCAGTGACAAGGCATCTCTGAAGTACCACAGGGGTCTGCCACTGTCCTCGCGGCCCACCTGCACACGTAAAGACAAAGTGAACATTTGGAGTAGTTATGCTAGCAGAGTGGACATCAGTGTGGGGCACCATTCATACGATAACTGCTGTTGCCTCTCACCAGGTCAAAACCAGCCATGATATCTGGGAAGTCTCTCTGTAGCTTCATAGCCTCCTCCACAACTTCAGTCATCACAGACATATTTACTCCCCTTAAACACAGAATTAAATTGTGATCAATGGACATCAGTGACCTCTCATGTAGAGAGCGAGTAATCAGTATGCCATTCAGACTAGTAAGGGAAATCCATTGTGAGGGTATTTAGAGCAGTCACCTATGGACTGTTAAGATCATTCTTGCACCAAAGAAGTCGGGATGCTCTGCTGTGAACTGTCTGGTGACATCCTGGTAGGTCTTCAGAGTCCAGGGTTTATCATGTATGGTTCCATCCAGCTCATATGTCTGTGTACCACAAAAAGACACACTTAAAAAATGAACTAACGAGTGAATGCTCTGAACACTCACACCGGCATTAGTATACCTCTGGGAGTAAAGCCCGCAGTTCCAGATACATGACGTTGTCCATGTAAAACTCAGTGAGGCCGCGGTAGTAGTATTCTCTGAACACAGGAGCGTATGTGACCAGACCCCAAATTGCAAGGAAGGCCTGTTCAAACCTGTCCCATATCACATCCTGACTTGGGTACAGCACTTCTGGATCCTGATCGGTGAAGATCGTCAGGTTGGCCATGATGCTGACAGTGAAGACATGGCTGTGATTAGATCATCTTTGGGTGCTGGCAAGATGTATTTCTTCACATTTCTTTGTACAAAACTTTGAACTTTAACGGTGCATCTTGCAGTGGTGACCCAATGCTGCACTGCTGGATCTCAGCTAAAAGCACAACCAATAAAGTAATCAAATATTATGTAACAGTCTGACCTTTTGCCTGCCCTATCAAACATCTCTTATCTTCATTATTATTAGCCTGCTTAAGATTTGATGAGGTTGTTCTTTATATTCTGCCCCAACGTCAAAAAGAAACAAAAGGGAGCAGTGATGTAATTTTGTGCTGTATCATGTTAAAACTTGCTCCAAATTAAACTGACATCCTGGCAACGATATATTCTACGAAGAGGTAAATATTAACCTAAAGTCTTTTTGGATTCAAGGTTTTTGATGTACTATTTTCTTTTAGACACTTTCTGTTTTCCCTGTGGCTTTCAGGTACTTGACAGTAGTACTAGAGTGTATTTATACACCGATTTAAAGATTCTCAACTCTGGCAATGAGAATAAACAGTTAAAGGATATCAAGGCCTCAACTGCAGCAGTAAATTATTTCTTTATAAAGAAGGAAAAATAAGCTGATATCTTTAACTGCTTACCTTTTGTGAACATAATGAAAAAGAGTATAGCCTGAACGGAATATTAATCGGACGATATAGACCTATCACAGAGATATCGGTATTGTTGTAAATCTTTTTTTTTTTTTTTTTAAGATTATAAAGCAGGAGAGGTGCTTGGGAAAATTTGTAATCATTACATTTCCAGTTAATTTATATACTGTTTCAGGTTAATAATGTCCATTTTGGACAAAAAAACGTGTTGCCAAACTGTAAAATATCCTGCCACTGTTACATACCTTTGTCCAAGTGTTTGATAACAACCTTTGAGGAATCATCATCCAAAAATGCTTGTATAAATAATGTCCTATATGGAGTCATCAGGATGGGATGACATCAAATAAGATATAAAGTGCTGTGTGTGTGTGTGTGTGTGTGTGTGTGTGTGTGTGTGTGTGTGTGTGTGTGTGTGTGTGTGTGTAAATGATAAAATCTTTGTCCTGTCTAAACTGTATTGAAGAGTGAGTCACCTGTTGTCAAGTTCTGTGGCGTTGACCAGCTTGGCCCTGAGGTCTTCCAGCAGGATCCAGTCAGAGCAGTGTGGCAGAGCTTTGGGCCTTCGGGAGAAGATGAATCTGATGGACTGGCTGTCAGTGGCGCACATGTAGCAGTGGGGCCGATAGGTCACGTTCTTCACCAGCCACTCCATGCTCCCCATGGCGAGGTCGTGGACATGGAGGGCTGCCCCTGAGCGACACAATTTAAAAGACATGAAGAATTGAGTTACTTAATACAAACCTGATTTAGTGTTTATTATAAAACAGGTAGATATTCGCTAAATTCATACATCCTAATCTTCCATCTTTTAAAAACACTACTCAAAACAAATCAGTGCCATACCAGCCAAAAACCTACACCAACTAGACTGTCTTCTCCACAACCTCCTCCACTGAAACGAGATTAAGGTTGCAATGTTTTTTGGTTTTTAATCTCCCAATCATGTTCTTGATTAACCAACTAATAGTTTAGTCTCTAAAATGTGGAAATAATGTGAAAAAGGTCCATCCCAGATTTGAACATTTTTAAATTTGTTTTGTCCGAGCAACAGTGAGAAAATCCCAAACATATTTAGTTTACAATAATGGAAATAAGCTAACTAGACCCAAACCAATATGTAGTTTTTGGGACTGATGCTGATACTGACATTAGGGGATTAAAAGAAAATCATGATTTTGATGTATTGGCCAATATACACATTTCTTGCAACGATCCCTCAAATGTAGTTATCAGACACTTGTGACACGAATATGTAACGGAAGCAGGATATTTTACAGTTAAACAATAAACTTTATTGTCTAAAATGACATCAGTGGACTAAAACAGTAAATTCACGAGAATGTAACAACATAAATGATAAACAACAGTTAAACTGACACTGATATCTGTGGTAGGGCCATCAAATTGGTTACCAGTTATATTTAGGTCAACCTACTTATCAATTATTCCACTGAATGTTTCAGCTCTAAGTATGATAACATGTACTGACAGTTCATTCTGATAAAAGCAGATTTTTTAATAAAAATAAAGCCTTTTTAACCATTAAAAGAGATGAGATGGAAGATGGCTACATTTGGCTTTTTATTACTGTTGTTCTTATTATTACTGTTGTTCTTATTTCTTATGAACCTTACTGATTATGTAATTGTTTTGCATGTTTATTACCTTGGACAGAGTTTGCCAGCATATTGGTTTGTGTGATGGATTAATAAGGGTGTGGTTTTTCCATTTTTCACATCTTACCAGATGAAGTTCAAAGTTGGATTGAAACATTGTCAAAACTTTTACGGCATCATGCAACAAAGTGTGCAAGTGTTATCCTCTTTTCAATTCCAAAACCTACCCATAATAACCTCCGGTTCACAGGCAAACAACCAATACTACAAAAGGGAATGGCAAAAGAGTAAGATGCAAGTCAACTTGTTATAAACACTCTTTGAGATGTGAGATTGAACACACCTTTTGGCATCTTCTGCAGCAGGCCAAAGATGGGGCTGCTCCTGATGAGCGGCCTGGCCTTGAAGAAGTGCATGGCGGGAGGAAAGTCTGCTCTCATCATCTCCTCCTGCTTCATTTTAAAGAGCACAGCGTCAAGCCGCTTCTCGGCATCGGTCAGCACCATCTGGCCACCTGTCTGCATGGAGGCCTCCTGCTCTATGAGGGCCTCTCTCTGCCTCGGGTCTGGGATGGACAGGCTACCGGTCAAGCAGTACAAGAGCAGACATGCCACAGCCGCGTGGGGGCGCTGCAGCGACACTGCCATCATCCAAACAGTGAGTGGAGCTGATGGTGTGACAGGAAAACATAACAGCGGTTAACGCCATAATACAGAGAAAGCTTGTGCCGAGAACTGAAAGCAGTTATTTAACACCAGCTGAGGTAAAAATACACGCTTTAACCTCCAACACCAGCTGCCAGAGAGAGAAATGACCAGGTGTTTGTTCTGCAGCAGTCATTCCCACTGTGTTTGCACATGCCTATATTAACTCTACGGAGTGAAAACGTTACAGCTCAAAGTGCAATTGACTCGCACACAAAAATCAGAGGAAAATTGACTAACATTGAATGTTCAAGCGTCTTACCTTCCGTCAATAACTGTGCACAGTCTAATGAACGTATACACTGTATGGTAACAGCAGGTCAGTGCACCATGGCTAGTTTAGCGGCTTTCACGACAGCGCACGACGATTTGGTAGACACTTCAGCTGAGTGACTTGAAAACAGTGGACCACACGGCCACAACTTTCTCGACGGTGTCAGCTAGAAAACGTAATGCTTTAATTAAATAACTAACTTCATCACGGCAAAGTCACGAGATAAACAAGCTAACACATGAAGCAATAGTGCGTGTGTCTGGGGTCTGTTGTCCTTATTGGGTTACTTTATCCCTGTTCTTACCCTGTCAGGCAAACCGTTCTACAAGCTCCACCCCCGTCCCGCGATGATAGGTTAAAACTGAACACTGCTAACCTTTTGATTGGTGGTGTGTGAAGATATAAATAATAATCTGCAAGACAGAGATTAGGGAAGGAATATACCCTAGCCCTAGTGAATGACGCTTTGCATCACAATAACACGTTTATCAAATAATAATACAATCATACAATTGTAAAATGGCATACGAGTAAAAGTACTTAATGCACGAAAACATCCCAGTATACAGTATTTCACTGTTGTAGATGTTGGTGGAGCTCATTTGTTAATATATGATGTATATGTGCTATATAATGATTATTTTCATTTTGGATTAATCCACTGATTTTCTCCATTATTCGATTGATTTCATTCGGTTTGTAAAATTCTGAAAATAGTGAGAGCTGTACACCCAGAGCTCCAAGTGACACCTTTACAGTGGACTGATATCTTCACAGTTATCAGAACCATGAAACTGTTATACATGAGAGAACTCAAACGGTTATCACAATAGTTGCCAATTATTCATCTGCCACATGTCTAACTGGTTAATCAACTGATCCTTTCAGCTGTGGGAAATTTGATTTATAGCAGAACATCACATTTTCTGTTCTGTTTGTTGTGTACAAAAATATTGATTTGTAAAGACACTAGTAACTACAAGTGTCCGATGGTCCGTGTATCATCCGTCCATTCAATTATTCTATTCAATCTGGCAAACGAAAAACAAAAAAAACAGTCAATATTTCGTTTTTCTGTTTTTCTGTTTGGCCACAAAATGGAAGATTGGAGTTTATTTTCCTATTTTGAACTCAAAACAGAGCAAACAATTATTGGGAGAACCAAAACGAAATAATAAATCTCTTTTCGTTTTCGGGCTTATGTTTTCGAGAGGCACCTATCTGCAGTCAAGATGGCCGACAAGGGCGCAGCCATATATCCAATCCATTCCGGAAGTCCCAACCGGAAGTTGCTTGATCACCAAAATAAAACCAAAATAAAAGCCGCTATTTAACCGATCCATACCGGAAGTCTCATGCGGAAGTTAGTTAATCACCAAAATAAAACCAAAATAAAAGCCCAAACAATCTCTCTCAGCGTGCCTATTTTTTTTAAAAAAAATTGCATTTGCTATCAAGCTTGGCAACGTGCTGCAGTGTCGGGCGCCATCCTCGTTGCAAGACTCCAGACCAAAAGCGCGAGAGAGAGAGCTCTCAATAATCATATAGCCTACTATGTAGGCTAACAGGGAAAGAATGAATGTATGGCTTTATTACACTGCAGGGATCGAAATTAGCATCCGTGTCCTTGCGCCTGGTGGGTGAATTGAATCAGTTTACCAGCAACTGTGACGGATTCATTCCAGTCAGATCTGATCCAATTAATCTTAATGATCTATATCTTGGTTAAGGCGTAACAGTGCGCTTTACACGACCCAAGAGTTTGGGTCAAATTATGTTTCTGATTCGACCAAAGTGACAGGTGGACTTGAGAAGGCCGGAAATCCACAACTAATTGAACGGCTGTAGCGTCATTTGGACCGCTAGATTTTAAACTCTATAATCTCTCATGTAAATACCCGATTGAGTGATGAATGCATTCATTATGTCATGATGTATTTTTCTTTAACGAAATTACACCAAAATGTAGCATTTTAACAAGTTCAATTATGCATTTATTAATAACATAGTAAACTGTTATTTTTTTTGCATATTTACACAAGAATTTAATAGAGAAAAGTTAGAACAATAAAAGTAACTTATTTGATTATGAATGATTTTTATATTAATATATAAGTTAAAACAATATATAATAACCGAAAAAGATGGAAACGAGCTGATCTCAAACAAGCAAAGAGCCGTTTTGATCACTGGTCACAGTCTACAGATGACCTCCGCTCTCCTCACAGTTACACACGGGCTTGTGGCATTTCAAGTGTCCGAGGTTTGGTTCCGTTTGCACATCTTTCGGACCGGCACTGCCTCCGCGTCCGTGTCTGCTGCTCTGCTGTGGTCGCTTCCGCTGCTGCCACCTTGTGCCGACTGCCGCGGACGCTTTTCCCTCCATGTATTCTGCTCTCAGCTCCTCTGCAGCTGCTGCAGGACTTTCCTCCGGGCTCTCCTGCTGCTGGTGCTCCCTGAATAAGATGCGGGCATTGATCCCAGCCACGTCGAGGATGTTATAGAAGACCGCCACTGGCCATCTTTCCGCCTTTGATGGAGTACGCCCTCGCACCTGGTCCGGGACGTCCACGCCGTACTTGGTGTTGTTGTAGTAATCAGACTGTGGTGTTGCCTTCGCCCCACTGAAGGTGTCCACACCTGTGTGCAGGTGCTCAGGATGCAGACATTCTTCCTTGGCTGGTACACAGTCAGAGTCGGATCATTTCAGCACCTTCGTGATGTGAACAGCTCCGCTCGCTGTCTCATGGAGGGAAGAACTCCCGTTTTTGTTTGCCCATGGTGCCAAACAAGCTATTTAATACAACTATATAATTATTATCTCACGAGTAAATTCACAAAGAGACACAGCTGGAGACCGCTGACACAGTTAGAGACAAGAGAGACAATGAAAGCAGCAAACCACGCGAAAAATGGAACAATGAAACCCCGCAAAGTGCTGTGCGGTCAGTTTGACCGCTTATGGCCGAAACAGGTTAATATATCATATTTTGTGTAATTTATATAAAAAAACTATTCCAAGTTAAAATACAGACACTTTTAGGGAAAGGCATGTAACAGCAGTAGCCTATTGCATTTTTTCATTCAATGTTATAAGTGTTGTATTGTCTCTATAGGCTAAGTGTTGATGTTTTCCTCAAAAATAAATTAAATGTCAAGTAAACTTTATTTAACATGGTAGATCCCTTTGTATTGTTTTTCATATGCAATTACGTTGCAACATTTTGAATTGGGACATTGAGATTAATGGGTAATGGTGGTCAGGACTTGGTGTTTAATAGCTGAACAGTGGTAGTTGGCCCATATCATTTCCTGTTATAGACTGACAACGGCCGCCCACCACAGAAAGGAAAGTTGATGTGGCCCCCACCGAAAAAAGTTTGGGGACCCCTGCTGTAAATCATTGATGGTGATACAGTGCAAGGCCTGTATTGCCCAGATATTATACAGGATCTTGTTTGCAGGAAGCTAGCATGCTCTCTCCGTCTTTAAATGGCCGAGCCTGCTCACCAGAGGATGCTTTCATTAAGCACAGCACAGACTACCCACACATTGTTTGCTCAAAAGCATATAAAGAAACTAAGCTAAAAGACATCAGTCCAGCTAGTCGTTTCCTCACCCACCAGGGATCTTCAGGGATGAGGGGGGCATGATGAGCAGCAGTGGCCACAGACAAGTGTGATGCAACAGAACAGGGAGTTCCTGGGTCTGGAGATGTGTTCATTTTTATGTGTAATTAAATTACAGTGTTGGCCTTATTTTTCAGTTCTAGCGTGAATGATATGTGTGAGCAGCCCCCCACATACACATATATACTCACACACACACAAACACTGTATTTGTGTTTAATAACCGTAATATTAATATTTACAATCAATATTAATTGTAAATCAATGAAACAGTAGCATAAATTAACATTTACCATGTACTAATTTGATAGTAAGTATGACATTTGTTGTGACCGTTTTACCAATTCTCTATTTAATTTGAGAATTCAGTTTATTTATTCTTAGTTATTCTGCAGTCCTATTGTTTGTGTGTGTGTGTGTGTGTGTGTGTGTGTGTGTGTGTGTGCCCCCTATCACCACCACACAAGCATAATATTCACATTTTTAGTCATAACGTTGATATTGAAGCTAAATCCATGAAATGTTAACATTATAAGTTAGTGATTATTATAGGCTTCTAACTACTGAGTAAAGTCGTGGCGAGACAATTAACTAATCAATTATACCGTTACGATCAACATGTAAATGCACAAAATGCATAGAATCATGTTATGTGTTAACCATACAGTCTATGGTGTAACCGTACGTGTTTTTTAAGCTTTTATTTCGGTGATTAACTAACTTCCGCTTGAGACTTCCGGCATGGATTGGATAAATGGCGGCTTTTATTTTGGTGATTGACCAACTTCCTGTTGGGACTTCCGGTATGGCTCGGTTAAATGGCGGCTTTTATTTTGGTGAGTAACCACAACTTCCGGTTGGGACTTCCGGAATGGATTGGATATATGGCGGCGCCCTTGTCGGCCATCTTGACTGCAGATGGGTGCCTCTCGAAAACATAAGCCCGAAAACGAAAAGAGATTTATTATTTCGTTTTGGTTTTCCCAATAATTGTTTGCTCTGTTTTGAGTTCAAAATAGGAAAATAAACTCCAATCTTCCATTTTGTGGCCAAACAGAAAAACAGAAAAACGAAATATTGACTGTTTTTTTTGTTTTTCGTTTGCCAGATTGAATAGAATAATTGAATGGACGGATGATACACGGACCGTCCGATGAATATAGCCAAGTTGACAGGTGCACAATTCCTTCTGGGATGTAGTGGAGCAGAATATAGAAAGTGGCCCAAAAAGAAAAGACTCAAGAAAAGAACCTTAAATTTGTCCTCAACTACAAGTGTATCCCTTCAAATATTAAAACATGTACATTAGGTCAATTCTCTAGTTAGTGCCATTGACCAAGGCACTGATTAAGATCTGGGTGCTGTTGTTGACAGCCCCTTGCTCCTCCAGGATTAAAATTATTTCTAAATATTTTTATTGTTACTGGAGGAGCTGTACTGAATACTGCCACTTCAGATGTACTTTTTTCCTTGCTTAGAAACTTTCGGATTCGGTTTTGTTGTTCTAAATCCAGTCGTATGTCACTCTCTACACAGATTTTTTTTTTTTAAATTTAAGCAGTTTGTTTACTGTACTACATGTTCTTGTTTTCCCACTTACAGAATTTAGTTATATAACTGGCTTACTTAGGCTCAATTAAAGTGCTTTAATTAGGCTAAATAGCTCATCTGCATTTTCTCCTGCCAAGTTTGTCCTCATAAAGCCTGAACAAAAGAATATATTACTTGTTAGCTTTAAGGAGCCATGGCGCTTCCTCTTACGTCACATCACATCACCGATTCCTGCAGACAGGAGAAGGCTGAGACAAAGCGGCACACAATCTGTGGAGGGTGTCCGTCAAGAGGATAAGCACTAATTGAAGGCGATGGTGTGAGGCGCTCAGATAGATTAATGCACAGTTTTGCACCGGCCCTCTCGTTTTGTCTGTTTGCATTTAATTACTTTTGGCCTTTCAGTTTGTTTTTTTAAAGGATCATAGATGCATGCCACATTATGATGAAGGGCATGGCCTTGTTTTATGTCTGTTCATTCCCAGCATTGTTGAAGAACGGCTGTAACAAGGGAGAAAAGTCCACTCATTTTATGTGTGAAAAAACAAAAAATACCTCTTGTTCGAGAAAAGTTATTTATTTCTAAGAAATGTACAGTATAGAAAATACTCCATTCCATTTCCAAAATAATCTATGTCAGTCAGATAAGAACTTAAACGTAAACATCACTTAAAAATGTACAGGTCTTTTTTTTCAATGCCACCATGTTACTGAGGTAAAAAGACAACTGCTTAAAAAACAACAAAAACAACATCAAGAAAAAAAGAAAACAGACACCACATTTATATTAAAACAAGTGTACAAAAAAATGTACAAAAATTCTTAAGAGATCAAATAAATATGATTCACATTTAATCATGTCTAAATGGTTTTCACTAGTGCAGAGAGATGACAGCAGAGAAAAAAGTGATAGTTGAATGCACACGTCCGATCGTCTGGTGCCGGTTCTACACACCAGAAACACACACACACACACACACACACACACACAAAAACAAACACACAGTATCACAACCTCACAAGACCTTTAAATCAGCACTGTCCTTCATACATTAGACAGCACGAGTGAACACACTACGTCCAATGTGGCCATATCAGGCCCACTAAATATTTAGACAATTCCCTATTTTACCAAAATAGCAAGTCATCCATGACAAGTATTGTGTGACACATTTAGAAAATTGTCTCACAGCTTCTACCACTTTCCTATTCCATCATCCTTCCTCCAATGTTTTCTTACAATGCCTTGGGTACCTATTACTATGGAACTCCGTCATAATGGCGCCAAACTTTACGGTCTATTAGGGGGCCTAGACTGGAACACTGCCTACTTTGTCTATTTTCAACAACCTGTAGGCAAGAAGGCATGCTATCTGTACAACGCAAGAGACTCACTTACAGAGTTCCATTTCAGACAAGTGACGTAACACCGTCCATCATACTCCAACGATGATATTAAAAAAATGAGAATGAAAGTGCTGTCCCATTAAATCCCTAGTGTACACTTTCAAGCATTGCTTCTTTTACAGAACAGTTGTCACAGCTGGATAATCACATCAACATCTTGTTGAGGGCAACCTGAACCCAAAGATTTTTTTCCCCAAGCGGGTAAGGTATGGTAAGGCCATTTCGTTATCAGTTCTGTAAGCCTTAAAACTAAAAGTGGCATTGAAATCATCAGCTGGTCATCAAACGTTGATAAAACCTGCGGCAGTCTGGCAGAGCAGGAGAGTAGGTGGAGGGACTGTGTAGATGCCACCGACTGGCTAGATGAGGTAGATTGTAATTTTTAATTGTGATGACAAACAGTATCATCGGATAAACAGGAATGTAAAATAACTCAAATTTGATCCATTTCACTTCTCTTCGACTTTGACGAAAAGGAAACAGACAGGCGGTTGGAGGCAAAAGAGAATCCAATAAGTTGGCAGTGTGCTCAGCCAAATATTGTTACGGACAATTAACACAGACCACTACAAGATCTTCACATGAGATGGATTGATTTTTGCCACAGTTGCAGTCCCATTTTCCTTATGCTGCTCTTCCTTCAAATAATGCCGAAAAATACCCGTATATAGAAACTGTACACCCTGAGGATACGTTTAGTATTGACATGGGGAAGAGGAAGCACTCAAAGAAGCAACCATAGAAAGGGCAGAGTGGTGAATGAATGCTAACGCTACAAACTTAGAGGTGAAGAAAAATCCAAAACAGCAGGATTTGATGTGTATGCATGTCTTCTGTGTATGTGCATATATCAGCAAGGACATGTCACTGAGAGGTAAGGATATATTTTCATACATATATGTGTTTGACTAAAAATAAAGACTATCCAAGGCCACTCAATTCCAGGATGTCTAGACTAAGAAAATCCATAGTGCATAACAGAGAGTTAGGTATGGTCGGATACAAATTGCGCCATCTTCGCCAGTCCCTCTCTGCTGGTCAAAGACATTCTTAACAATGAAGGCCGCTCTGAAAGATGCATATAGTGCGTGTTTACTCCAGAACGAGAGAAACATTGTTAGAGTTGGGGTGGGAATGGACCGTAACTGGACTTTTTTCAGGACGGTTTATACTTCAGACAAATTCTCAGTGTTCGTGTCCATTCATGTGCAGCCAATCAGCTGCACATAACTAATCATCTACACATTCACTCGTACATTCACAACGGAAACCAAGGCAATTGCAAGGGGCCTGTGAGTTGACTGGGTTAGGGTGACAGCCTCATAGTACCTCCTTGTCTACACCTGAGTTTAAAGATATTGGAACAGAAAATAGCATTAAAATCAACAGCCCCTCTCGTCTTCATCACAATCCTCCTCAGTTCTGTCAGTAGATTTATAGTCATTGAAGGTGACGGGCTGAACACAGCCTTGTTCAGTGGTCTTTCATTTATTCACATTTCAGAGGCTCAGAGAGGAGAGGGCTGTCCAGTGTTCTTGAAGGCAGTATCCTCTGTGTTTGACAGGTTGGCCAAGTGGTTACAGAGGCTGCCCTTTTGCGAGGAGGATCCTGGTTCAAATGTTCTTGTTGGGAAGCAACTGTGTTTAGTGAAGTGTCCTTGAGCAGGTCAGTGAATTCCTACCAGTTCCTCAGAATTGTTCTGTAATCCTAACCTCTATGTGCAGGAGGGTAAGCGGAAAGAAAATTGTTCTCCAGCGCTCAATAACATTTCACATTTTATTATCTTTGTAATACCAGCTGCCTGGTCCTCAAATCCAGAGCCAATACTTTTTGTCCAGTGTATTTTGTCCATAGATGTATGAGGAGCGAAGTTTCTGTTCTGCAGTGTCTGTCAGCTCTGTCAGCATGCTCACATATTTTTCCTTTTGGCTCACAGCTCTGTCCAGATGTTGTTTGATACCAACATGCCTAAAAGGAGAAAGAATAATTAGTTGAACAGCGACAATTTGAGTGCATTTAGGACACAACAACAGTGGCTTGAGAGTGTAATGGACATTATTATTTCTGTGTTTTCATTCTTTCAGAGATGTATAAATGTCTTTTGGCAGCAATTTCATAATCAGAGGAACAGACCATGAAGGACATTTTATATTTAAGGAACAATAATAATATAAGAAACTACTTCACGCTTAAACATTTAATAACATAGTGTGTCAAAAGACATGTTTACTTACTCTGATATAGTCACACGCCTTGTTTACTGCTAGGCCCACCTGGAGCAGCCATCATCTGTTGCCTGTGGAAAAACAACAACGCGATTGTTGTTATGATTGGTGTTATTAGTTAAGCATCAGCATCAGCCTTATACTACAAACAAAATGAGGCTTCATAAAAAGGATGTGTTACTGTAGTCGCATTTGGTAAGAATTTTCAGTTTATTCGCTCTTTTTTTTTATTTTTAGTTGTTAAAATGCCCATGGTGACATCTTTATATTGTTTTTTTTAATCTGTCTACCACTCCTAAACCAAAGACATTCAAAATGGTCCAACAAAAAAAAAAGAAATGTGATTATTTACCTATTTTTCTGTTGAACCATTAAGCTGTAAATATTTGCCATTTTGGCTTGATAAATAACTTAACTGGGTCACAAAACTGCTGGTTATGAAGTTTCTGTTGATTAATTAATCATATCAACACTATAAGGAATGCAGAAGGAACTTCTGCTCTAAAGAACATTTTAAAAATACAGCATATTCCAAAATAACTGTAGATGTGAGGCTAGCCAAACTTAGAACAATTATTTTTATGATGCACATTCAAATTATATTCCCTCCACATTCAAAGGAACAAACACTAGTTGCAGTGTAAATATACTGAAAAAGAGATTTAGACACAGAAGATACAGAAAGAATAAAAGCATTTTTTTTAAAAACATTCTTTTACAATAAAAGTCTTCAATCTACAAACCACACAAGATCGGATGAGTCATTTTACCCTGGGTGTAGGAAGTGTTCTGGTGCCAGGCCTCTCTGCTGAATCATCATGCCTTGGAAGTGGCCCACAGGCCTGGGGTGTCTGTACATGGCTATGCGTGTCTGACCTGGAGAGTAGGGCAGCTGCTGGGGCCGCTGCAGAGCCTCCATCAGGTGTGGGTGAGGTCTTTGGGCAGCGTAGCGTCCTGGATCGGGGTAAGGCTGGCCCGGGTAAGGGGCTCTGTTGGTACCACCACGGGCCTGAGCCATCATGTGAGGTGGAGGAATGCCACCTTGCTGAATCCCAGGGTGCATGGCTCGAGGGTCGTACATGAAGCCAGACATCATGTGTGCAGCAGAGGCGGGAGGACGTTGCTGTTGTTGAGGTGGCTGGTTGCTACGGCGGCGGGCAGCAGCATTATGGCTGTCAAGGTCCAGGATTTCTTTAGGGCTTTCAGGCCGCTCTGAGTTCTCTGCATGGGCCTGCTTTGCTGGGCTGTCTCCACTGGCTTGCACCCTGCTTTCATTTTTCCCCTCCTCTTGGCCTCCAGGGTGCAGCCCCACGTCAGCTACAGGGCCAGGGGACACCAAACTAGCACCACTCGGGCCCTCGGAGCCCATTGGTGACACGCTGCTCTCCTTCAGCTGACCATTACCTCTAGCACTGGCAACAGGCAGAAAGGCGTTGGGTGGCATCGGCTGGCGAGGGTGATATTGAGAGCGATGCCACTCCTCTGGAGGATAATTCCCTCTACTGTTGGCCTGGTTGTGGGCCTGAGTTTGGGGATGGAGTTGGGGGTAGTAGTGATGCTGTTGGTACTGGTGAGGTGGGTACATGTTGGGGTGGGCCTGAGGGTGCTGTTGGCCGGGCATGTGGTAGGAGTAAGCAGTCCCTCCCTGCTGGTGGTAGGTGGGGTGATGAGCAGGATTGTGGAGGGGGTTAATGGCCTGGTTGTGATAAGGGTGTTGAGCTGACGGAGGCATGTGCCTGGGCATGTTTGTCTGGCTGAAGTGTGGGTGAGGATGGTTCACCATGCCATATGGCATGGCTCCATTTGCCTGAGCTTGGGAGGGTGGAGGCATGGTGGGATTGAGAGTAGGAGCAGGCCCTCTCTGAGCTTGCATACCTGGGTTACTACCCGTCTGCATGGTTTGATGGTGATTGGGGCTAAAAGCCTGGTGTTTATAAGCACCATTTGGAGGCCCAGATTTCATTATGGTGTGCTGTGAAGGAACAGCAGTGCCTTCTGTGTCCGGTCTACTTGAAGGCTCACTCGGTCTTTGATCTCCATGGTCTGCTGGGCTCGGCTGGCAGGGTAGTAGCGGGGTGGGATGACTTGGAGGTAAAGAGGTGAGGGGGGTTGGCTGAGGTGGTCCAGGCTGGGCAGGGCTGTTTTGTGTAGGATGTTGTGGAGAGATGTTTTGTGGCACATGATGAGGTAGCAGAGAATTGTGTTGCTGTGTATTCTGGTTCATCTGCTGGGAAGAACTCTGAGGGTGGGACTGAGGAGGTGTACTGTGAGGTTGCTGCTGTTTTGAGATGCTCTGCTGGTGTTCACTTTGTTCATGGGGATTCTGCATGTATACAGAGTTGTTCTCTGCCATTTGCGGAGCTGAATTCTGAGATGCTGCAGCATGCAATTGTTCTACGTTCGGGCGAAGAACTGCAGGGCTTGGAGCTTTTTGCTGTGAACTGCTCAATGTATGCTGAGGGCGGTTGGGTAGAGGGGGCTCAGTGGAGCTGTTATTTGTGTTGAGATGGGGTGAAACAGCATTGGCACTAATGTGTTGCAGGGGACAGTGGCTGGCAGACTGTTTCTGGCCATCTCCCTCCTGCTTGTGGCTCTCTGTCAAAGTCTGTGGAAGCTTTGACCCTGATGGACTCTCTTGTGACCTGCCCAAGTTAGGGGCTGGGGGGCTCTTCATCCCCCCTGCTGGCCCAGTCTGGTGCCCTGTGGGGCTAGGATGCTCTTGGTCATTTGAAACAGTGTTTTTATGTGATGAAGCTTCATCAGAAATGTTGTTGGCAGCCATTTTCTTCTCTGATGAGTCTGTAAAACACAGAATAATGAAAGGAAAGTTGGTATCAAAAGAATAACAGAATCGATTCTGGCATTGCAGATTGCTTAATTAGCATTACAGGAGCAAGGGTTTAAGTAATTACCCTAAATTATGACATTTTAAAATTAGGAGAAAAGAAGAAACTACCATTGTTTGTGCCATTCCATATTGTTTATCAAAGCACATCAAATGTACAAACAAAACTAGCAAATTAATAATGTAATCATGCCTTTTCCATTCCTTAAAGAGAGAATGCAGACACATATGTAAGCTTGCTAGTGAAGCCTAACTGATGACATGCCTTCTCTTTTGTATCTTCTATGCAACCAGCAAAAATGTTCATACTAATACTAATTTCCAACTAATGAATATTCATTAAAATCAAATTGCAGAAGGCACTTGACACAGAGGAAGGGCAATGATGGGGGCTGTGCTACAAATTCAAACACTACAGTCTGGAAAGAACATTTCTGGAGAGAAAGGTTAGACTGTGCTTGGGTTCCTTCATGCAGAATACAGGCGGCGGGGGAAATACTGAGAGAAGGTCAGGTCTACCTTTGGGCTGCATGTCTGTCTGTTGGGAGGGCTGGCTGTCTGGCCCATTGTCTCGGGCAGGACGCAGCAGCTGAACCTCAGGGGCAGGGGGAGGCTGCTGAGAGGATTGAGTTGGGATGCTGCCAATTCCTGATGGGGGCCCAGGCTGCTGAAAGTTGCCCATGCGCTGATGAGGAGCACCAGCAGGGGGTCCAGAAGAGGCTGACAGCTGCTGCAGGGCCAGCATCTCTGGGCTTTCCAGCATGGAAGCCAAGCGAGTCCTACCAGACGAGTCTGGGTGGGCAACAGTGGGACGTGAGGACATGGGCCCTGGGGAGCTGACCGCTGCAGACATTTGATACTGGGCATTAGGAGGAGGGTGGGGAACTCCAGCAGCTTCTGGCCATGGTTTTTGCCCCACTGGAGGGGGGACTCCACCATAACTAAAGTTGCGCTGGTCCACAATGTTGGGATCTTGCATGCGCATCCCATTGGGTCTCTCCTGGTGATTCATACCAGTCCACATATTTGATAGGCCCATACCAGGGGGTCTCAAGCCTGGGTAGTTGTGCTGAGGTGGTCCTTCTGTCCCTGAGAATCTGTTACCCATGGGGTGCATGTTGTGTCCCTCTGGACGGTGGTGGGATGGGTACATGCTGGCTTCAGGAGGAGGTCCAGGCTGGAGGGCCATGGGACGTGGACCCAGAGACGGGCCATGAGTTGGACCCATGTAGGGGTGCTGCTGCTGGTGTGGAGGCTGCTGCTGGTTAGGATCTGGGCCCATTGGATACCGAGGACCCATGTGATGACCTTCAACCATGCGATGCTTGAAAAAACATAAAGAAAAAAAAAATCAAGTTTGGCATTTTGATCAGCGAACTTTTGCATCAGTCCCTGTCAAGATGCAATACGGCTTTCCCTCCGTAAAAACTGTGACTTTGGTGTAATAATGTTAATAAAGGTGTAATTGGTTCTATATACCTGCATGTTATAGCTGTGGGGCAAATGGCTCAAACTGGGGTCTCCATGCCTGGGAATGTGAGCCGGGTAAGTGAAGCGGGGATCCATGGCCATTCTTTGGCTATACACATGTGGACCGTGAGGACCGTGAGGGCCAGCAGGACCAGGTGGACGAGGGAGCTGCAAAGAAAAAGAAAGAATTTACTAATCAAGTTTTTCTCCTATACAGGCAGAGATCAGAAGAAAAAAAACTCAAACATAAAGGTTTTCATATCACTTGTTAAAATATACTATAAAGTTTTAAGTGACAAATTCAGTCCATAGGTTCTTAGTTATCCTGTGAATACCTGTTGCCTTCGTTGGTACATGCCCCTTATGTCCCCTTCATGGATGTGCTGCTGGCTTAGAGGCAGCCCATGGTGGTGAGGCGGGCCATTAGTCCAGTGTGGGAGAGGAGGAGGTCTTTTTGGTTTGCTGTCGTCATCCTCTGAGGGTGCGCTGCCCTTACCCCCCTGGAAGGTTCGCTTTCGTTGGACTTGCTCAGTGGCCTTGATCAGACTTTCAGGTCCCATATGTCTACTGCTACGATTGCGCTTTTTTTCCTTACGCTCCTTGTCTTCACTGCTGATGTGGAATTCCTCATCTGTGTCGCCATCCTCTGATGGAAAATGTTTTAGTAAGGCCCGGCTAAAACACCGCTCTAGAGTCCCCGCCATGATAGTGTACTCTGGGGAAAGGAAGACACAATCGTCAGCTATGATCATACGATTAAACATGTAAACTTCCAGCACAAAACCACACACAAAAACACATTAAGAACCTATAGCACATCAACTCACATGTACTCAAATAATAGCTTTCATCTGCATAATGCAAGTCAATCCCTGCCTTTCACACACACTCCCACACCACACCACCTCTGTCTATCCCTCAGACATTTCTTTACACTCAAACCAATATGGATGCCGTGTACCCATTGACACATACTCGCTCCTCTGTTCTCAGCTAAGTGCTGGCCGGCTGACCAGGTCAGAGGGCGTAGGCTGACCCCTGCTCCTCCAACCCCTCCCACCTTCTCCTGCCCCACCCAGGGCCCCCTTACCACTCTCCTCCCCCCTATCCCTGGGGAGAGTATTCAGTTGGATGGATGGCTCCAGACAGGGGGCTTAGGGGCTGGAATGTTTCTCTGGCACTGCAGGGCTCAGATCCCCCTGAGCACTGGAGCACAGCTCAATCACTCCTCATTAATCACTGTCAGGGCTGCCCTGGCCCTGGCCCCGGCCCCTACAAAACACAAAGTCCGGCCCCTTTCCCTTTGCTCTCACTCCCACTCGTACCCCAAATTCACACCCCAAAAAGTTCATACATGCACCTTTTTCTCAAAACATACACCAACTAAAATGGATTTTAATGCATTTGTGCAGGTTTGTGTTTGTGCACTGCTAATTTACCACTGTCTTCTCCATTGTATTCAATGCAATTTTCAAACATGAGCTTCACATCGGCAACAAACTCCTCCTTTGCAATGTAGTCCCCATCATTTAGCTTCCTTTCAATGGTGGACAGGTCCATGGGAGTCTGGAGGGTTTGGCAGAACAATTAAATTATGTATTTGTGGTTGACTACATTAGTTAAGATGTGAACCACACATATACCAACACAATATAAGAAAAAAAAACATTAACTACTATGTCATGCCAGTCATCATTGTCTTGTATTTAGTACCTTGATGATCTCGTGGTAATTGGGGGCATAAGAGTCATCAACAGGCTCTAAGAATGGCCAAGCATCTTTATGGGATTTCAAGGCCTCAAGCACTGTAGAAAAGAGAACAGACCTGACATCAGAAAATCAATAATGCAGAGTGAGACAAAGCAACAGCTTTAAGTAACTACTCAGCAAGCATACCTTTGTACAGAGCAGTGTAGTCGTCATCAATTTCATAGCTGAAATGTCAAACAGACAGTAGGTTACAATAATCAACCCTGAGAATCATTCAATGAGAAATGAATATCTGATATGTAAAAAGCCTATTACAATTCTTTATTCCTGCGTGTTCTATGGACAGGAGAGGTAGGCTCCAGATTCAGGAGTTCGAGTGGCAGGTCTTTCCCTTGAGACAGCAACCAGGCCTTTTCCTCTCGCATCTTTCGCCTCTTGGCCCGTTCTGCAAGAGGAAGGATGAACACAGGGGACAATTAGAGGCACAAACAACTTAAAAAAAACAAACAAACAATTTCGGGGAGCTGGAGGCAAACAATATTTTAACTGCTTTTTCTGGCTCATGAGTTAAGTTTAAATTGTATTTGCTCCTGTTGAGGCTGTTGGGAAGGTCAATAAAAACCAGGCCTCAGCCATCAGAGACAGCTTTGGTTCACATAAGTAGAAAGAGAGCAATTCATCAGCCATCTTTTCTTAGGCCCAGTTGATCAAAAGAGCAGAGCAGATCAGAGAGCGTGCGTATGTATTGCTGCTTTATCTTTTAACATGAGAGGCCTGCCAGCCCCCCTGCCATGTGGATTAAAGAGGTTTGAGGGAGGATTCCACATATGCAATCCACACAGAGCATAGGCCAGGTCCTGCTGTTCATCTATAATACATTAATGAGGCTCCTCTACTGAAGCACAATCAGCAGTTCATTAACCCTTGACAGATGACATCAGAGGGTGGGAGAAAAAGAGAAGTGATCCTGTGATTAAAGGCCCTGAACATTCCCTCTCTAGTCTCTGTGTACTATACATAAATCACAAGGCTTCAAGCGCTGCTATGCTACTGCAGATTTTTTAGCTGTTCATGATCCATTCTGCCCCCGGTCCCCAAGTTAGAGAAAGAGTACAAAAGCCCCCTACCTGCTGCTGACACGACGCTGATGAAAGAATGTGAAATAACTGCTGCTTCTTGATATCTGACTTATGGCACTCAGATTCATATTTATTTTTCGACCCTCAGTCATATACTAGCAGATTTATAAATATGTGATCTTGCTACACAGCAATATTATCCAATTCTGGAATTAAAGGTATTATTAGCACAAATGGGCATATCTTTTCATTTGTGCACCATCCTTTTATGCGGCAATCCATCTTACCCTCAACAGCTTTGATCTTCTCCATCTTTTCTCTCTGTTGTTCTTCCTGCAAAAGCCTTTCCTCTTCTCGTCGCTGCTCAGCCAGCAGGACCTGCCGGTCCAGCTCTTCATCTTTCTTCTTATCCTCCTCTAAAACAGCCTTCAGATTGTCCTGAATACATGCACACAAACACTATCTTTAACTATATCATCTTTGTGCAAAAGCAGAAATAATGTCGAGAAGCTGGCAGGCTACAAGGGATGAACAAACATCTCACTGAGCCAGAATGTATTGCAGTAGTTCAAAACAGTTTGTTAAAAAGGACTGCTGAATAAACCAACAGGACAACATTTTTTTGACATCTATGTCTTTTCAGAAACGAGGTTACAGTAGAACTACACCTGCAGTCTGCCATTCTATTAAAAAACATGCACACAGACAGACCTCCTCCTCTCGGTTGATGTGTTTTTCAGAGAACCGTTGTGATATGCGAACTGGGGTTGGGTCCAGTAGCTTCTGTTTCTGCTCCCGCTCCTGAAATTTTTTTGAGATAGAAGTAGTTCAGCTCTGTGATTCAAATATGAACAAACAAACGTGAATGAGAAATCCAGATTGGAACCTCATATCGCTCCCAAACTGACTAATTGTTTTATAACACTCTAAGCAACAGCAGATGACAACTTACAACAAGTTATGTCTTTATCTAATTCTCTTATTCTAATTTTTCCTCCATCATTAAATTTTTTATTTATTTATGAATTACATATGTGTACATGCCTGTAATTTCTGTTGCCAACAAATTACTGATTGAGTCTTCAAGACAGACAGCCACACACAAGCCAACACACTGACAGGCCCTGGGGAATCGAGGAGGAGCAGTCAGTATGGGAGGTTACTGGCTCTGCTCTCCCCTCCCCCCAAGTCACCCCCTTTTCTGCTGCCTACATTCCCGTACCTTTCCCTAAGGGTGACAGCCTTGCTCAGTAAAGAAGTCGAACCCTGTATGTGGTCCCTTGAGTCTACTAATGTAATGATAAGATCCAGGAAAGAACTACAACAGCTAGTGTGAGGGAATGCTGTCCAGTTTAAAGAGTACACTATGCAGTGATATGATGCCAGTTGACCAATCATGAAAGTTATTTTCAATCCTCCAGCATGCATTTTGAAGATACAGTACTGTCTAAGATCCACCTTTGGATCCACATCTATGACCAATCAGTGATCCAGATTTAGCACACAGTAAAGGAAGGAAACTAAGTGCTCTAAGCAGATCCCTTGAAAGCCTGTCTATATCAGGGACCAGTCTGTGCAGCTCATGTCAGAGTTCATCAGGGAAACCTGGCTGTGAATAGCTGTCAACCCTGCATAGCCAACAGCACAGAGAGGTGTCATAGCCAGGCTTCAGGCCATCCATAAAACAACCAAGGGAGGCCTAAACTGCATTAGCAGCCTGTGCATGTGAGCAGGTGAGAAAGTGAAAGAGGAAGGAGGATGTGGGTGAGAGAGGGGTAGAGAAAAGAGAAGAGAGAGATGGAAAAAAGACTAGTGAGCTCCTAGTGTGGAGCATATCCTCGGGCTCCACAATTCCTCCCTACATTACCACCAGCACTAAATCCCCCAACCTCCCAGCCCCCCATCCAGCACAAGATAGAGTGCCTCTGGTGTCACCACTTAGAGAGGTCGAGAGAATCCTGCAGCACAGCAGAGCTGTCATTCAAGAGGCTCCATTCTGCCTCAAGGTGAGCTCCCCGCCCGCTGTCAATGCCTCATGAAATGGCTGGTGACAGCACACTGAGACACATTGAGGGAAGGATTCAAGGGTCTTCTTGCAGTGTCTATCTGACACGCTTGTATGAACAAAGCTGCATACAGACAGATATATCTATATGAAGTAGATCCACACACTACGCTATGACCACAGTTTTGTTCCTGATACCGAGTTTAAGTCGTTTATTGAGCTACATGTACATGATTCTGGCTTCTTTATTATGGGGAGTGGCTGGTTTTGGAGGTTTTTGGGCTAATAGTGAAACAAAATCGACAATTTGAAGATGATGCTTCTGGCTCTGGGAAATTTCCCCCCATCACAGGTTTGAAGACTATCATGTGTATGTATTAAATTAGACGCCACTCAATAATGTACTGTGGAAAAAAAAAGATGAACATCTTTTGTAGACATCATGTGTAAAAGATTCAAGTGTTTCCCCTCCTGTTGCCTCATAAATTTGGTCTTGAATAGAAATTCAAGCACAAATTCCACACAGTACCACGGTGAAATGGGGTGATGTAACTCTCATATAATTAATAGGCATTATATGTTGATCTCCTGCTCTGCAACATCAGTGGAATTTAAGTGCATATGATATTATATTATATTATATATTATTATGTTATATTATAGTAAATGTGCTATTAATGCAGCTGTGGTTGAATTTCAAAAAAGATCAGAAAGCAACAACATTACAACTCAGTCAGTATTAGCAGTACAGCTGAGTGTACAGATGATGAAAGACATGATAAGTGACAGACTGTTCTGTCAATAAACTGAAGGCATTATTGTTTACTTAAAAGCTGATGATGATGATGATGATGATGATGATGATGACGACGACGACGATGGAGAGGGTTTCTGAAATGGTTTCTACGGCAACAGTCTGTGCTGGTTATACATCACAGGAGTGGAAGGAGCCCAACCATTTTTATACAATGGTAAGATTAAAACAGGAGCCTACTTTTAGTCTTTAGTCAGTGACTAAAATCCTTCACTGGAAGGAAAACTGAGTGGGTAGTGGTGGCTCTGACTCATACTTTTGCTACAATCCGGGTAAAATATGTATAGTCTCCCCCTCAGGTACTTTACATACATTCCAAGGAAGATATGATAAACAAGTGAGCAGGACCCAATGACTCGCTAATCCTGATGAAGGTGACTACAGAACTTGTGCCCTCTTCTACCCAAGAAGCAAGAGCACAGTTCTCAGCAGCCAGGCTCAAGTTAAAGGCCCGGGGCAAACTTCATTACCCTGGTGTGGACAATTAAAGACAAGCACAGACCGGTTTTCCTTCACCTCACCAGTGGTGCAGCTGGCCCAGCTAAAGTGTAAAGTAAAAAAAAGCCTGCTTCTGGAACCCACAGAGAATTATTAGGCAACACTCAAACATGCTGATTGTATAAATTAAGAAAAAACAAATTCAATTAGCACATTTAGTTGTTAACACTAGCACATCAAATATGGCTGGACCTGCTGCTCATGACCTGGTGCTCAGTCATATGGCTTCGGGAAGCAGCTGACAAACTCTATCCAGACTCTATCTAAGAGGTGATATTATGAAGTGCTGTAAAGGGGACTAATAGCAGTCTTGTCTCTGGTGTCTGACCTTATGCTCAATCATGCTGCTGATCTCAGGCAGGAAGTTCTGGCTGATGACACGGTAGAGGTGGCGGTCCTGTGGGGAGGTTTTGTCCTTGATGCTCTCTGCCAGACTGACCCATTGTTCCTCTGTATCACACACAAGGGACCAAGCGCCTCGCTTATGGCCTGATGGAAGCAAAGAGGAGAGACATTGATTCAAGTGAAAATGTGTGGAGACGATTAAATTCAATGGTAGCTGTAATCAAAACTTTAATAAAGCACAAATACACACATTCCTCCATGAAGTCAACATGAAAATGGAATTGCTCAGATTCATGAGATCACTTCACCTGGCCTTGGGGGGAGATCTTCCAGCCCATTTTCTGTCTTCACTTCTGTTACTCCACTCTCCACCTCACTGAAATGTTAAAAAAAATAATTAAATAAATAATAATAATAATAAATTAAAATTGAGAATATTAGATGCAAAACAATCCCTCAAAAATAGAGGGATTGAAACCAAAATGTAAGAGTTAAAATTTAAGTGAAACTGTCATACATAGTGATTTTATGTTTTCATGACTATTATGCTTTATAGTCATTACATTAGAGTTTTATGTATATCAAACACCAGAGTTGTTTTTTGTTTTTCCCTCCTTAGCTTTCGGCTAATATTTCAGCTTCCCTTTCATCTGAAATAAAATCTAAACTGAGAATTCTTTTTATAATACATGATATATTCCCAGTTATGTTTTTCCCCACAGTGCAAATTTGAATATACGGTTGGAGAGAAAATGGCCAAGAAATACTTAATTCATCATTTATTGCATTTTAGATCAAGCAGATGATGGCTGACAAGAGAGCAAATTAAATGATAATACAAGCCTACAAATAACCCATCATGTGATCACCGTCTTTAACAAGCTTTTTTTAAAACTTTTTTATTGTTTTAATACACAATTGCACAAACCTTCACTTATATGTACACACTCAAAAAACATATTGCAATCAGCTATGGTGTCTTGCGTTTTCTTTTGACATAAACATTGTGCAACACATGCACAATTGCACGTGTAAGCAAAGTCTGCAATGGGCAATTTGCACTGACAACAAACAAAAATGTTTTTTCTCACCTTAGCTGAGGGTCTTCAAGTCTTTTCTTCTTTGGTGGTCTTCCCCTTTTCTTTTTCTCTGGTAATGTTAGTTCAGTGGGTTCACTGTTGGACAAGCAACAAGCAGAAGATAACTTTTTAAATGACAGCCTTTTAGCAAGGGGTAATTAGCCGTGGGTAATTAATCCTCAACAGACCTGTAAACAAGTGTCAAACTGCTATTGCAATTACACATTTACCACATGCTCTAAGCAACCACAGAAAACATGACAAGTGACATAACATTCATTCTTGGTGTACTGGAATGAGACAGAGGGTATTTACCTGATCTTCTCTTGTTTTCTCTTGACTGGCTCTTCTTTGTACATACGAGTGCCGTAAAAGTACCAGTAGAGGGCTCCATTTCCATCCTGCCCCAGTGGTTCCACCCTTAGGCTATCTGCATCTAGTCCCTGATGGGGGGTGGAGGTGGAGACATTACATTTATCGAATCGTGTGTAGGATTCTGTTTTTAAATTATCAGTCACTTGTGGTTGACGTCATTCAAACCTTTGAGCCTACATGGCTGTTAATCGTATACTGAAATGAAGCTCTTCCAGTATCTTACTGAATGCATTTATACATTTCTTTAAGATGAATTATTTCTAAAAATGTGATCTCATGTGAATACATATTCAAGAACAATTATAAACTGTCAGTTTTTAAAAGCTGCACCATAGATAGGCATTGAGTTATTGTCCAAGAGGCTATCTTTATCGGGTGTAATAAAAGCTACAGTTCTTCAAATTCAGTTAGACTTCTGGCATTCTGTTACAAATGTAAATTTATATGAAAATCTTTCAGCTCCTCTTCTGGACACAGTTAAAACAACGAAGCAATGTTAAATTACAAATGATTAAGAAGAATGAAAAATCTTGTGGTGCTTTTAAATTCACCAACCAGTTCTGGGATCAAGCGCTGTCAGTCTGCTTTCACATCATGTTTAGAAATCAAAAACCTCATGATACTAATTAAAAATACTTTTACTGTAAAAATAAAAACCTAAGAAGTAGCAGATTTATTCATGCACTTATCATAAAGTAATGGGATACTAATTCTTATAGGAAAGGTACCATCATATTTCTGTGGTTGGACATTAACTGATGTAGTTTCATTGGTATTTTTGCATAGTTTTGATTTAAATTCAGTTATGTCAGAAATATACAAAGAAATACAATACTTCAGAACTGAGGGTAATGCGTATAACTATTTTATCGTGAATATGTACCTTCAGTAGGTCAAAGACATCAGCTGCGTCCAGACGGTAGTCACACAGCCGGTGCAGCAGTTCCACCTGAGTGCGAAGGGGGAGATTCTCAAAGGGGCCCTCTCGAAGTGGGTTGGGCTTCCCTTCTTCCAGCTCCCACCGGTAGCTGATGATGTCGTCCAGGTAACTAGTGAATGCCTCTGGGCTAAAGGACAGAAGAGAGACAGCAGGTCATATATGTTTCTCAAGACCACATAAATGCATATCTTCCTGATGTCAGAAGACATTTCCAACATTAAAATCTCTTTAAATACAAATATTGACAAATTAGGCATATGTTGCAGCAAGCAAACCTCTCTCAGTCGCCTATTCAGTTATATAAGAAGCAGCAGCTGACATTCTAGTGGCAGAAGTACCATTACATGATCTTTAGCAGTTGTTGTGTGTAATGCCAGATTCCTTGGGTTTGTTACATCTGTCAGGTCTTCCTAAGTGTGACTTGTGTGTTTTTGTATACTTTGTTTTTTCTTAAATTTTGCTTTGCCAATGATTATTAGATTTAGGAGGGCTCAGCAATAGGTTTGCCCAATTGCCAACAGCATGTTAAAGTAATTTAGAAACAAACACAAGTGGGATAAATCATGAAGAAACAGAAAGAAAAAAAACGTTTTCAGAGCCGATGATGGAAGTAGCTGATGGAGTGAGCCATCTTGCATTCTTCTCTTCTCTGTTGAGAGTACATGTACAGCATCAAGGACTCGCAAGAAAACGTTGGTGCATAAAGATGTTTCTGTGCCGAAGCACATAGTTGAGCGTCTTTTTCTTTGGGGTGTCGTAAGAGGATGTGGGCGAAACTCTAACAATGTATGCACAGTTGCCGCAAGTTTGACAGTAGGCGTATAAGATCAAATATTACTATTACCTTCCCTTTTTGCTGATATTCGGAAAGCAGGGTAAAAATGTTATTACAATAGTACTCAATTTCCAAGAAGAGGTTAGCGATGAGTTTAAGCCCTTGAAAATTTTGATTAATTTGTTAGATTCATTTATTTGACTTTGTACATGTTTTTAATTTCTGTAGCTGTAAGTTGTAAAATTATTTGTTAACTATAATTAAGATGTTTACAAATGGTCACATAATGCTTATTATTTTAAATTAGAAAAAATAAACCAAATGAATGTTTGTTTTGTCCACTGAGATCTGTCAGTATGGATAAACGCAACCAATTCAATTGCAAATGTGTGCACATTGTAAAGCCAACACACAATGTGTCAATATCGGCTAGCGTCCTTTTTATGCAAAGTTTAGGAAACAAACAAAGTTCTAACTATCATAGTGGCTGGTGAGACAGAGGAGGAGGAGGAACAAAAAAGATTTGTTTCTTTGAATGGAGCGGGGTTGTATCTCTGCTATGAGTGGGAGCTGATAAATAAATGTTGGTTCCGGTTCAGGTCTAGCCGATTAATCTGTACCTTTCAGTTCCAACTCACATGAACAGAACAAGGGCTTGGGGCAGGGGTGAGCATCTATGCAACGGCACAGAGAAAGAGGGACAGAAAAAATGGCTTATCTTGAAAGAGCAGTGTGCACTTTTCACACAGCTGCAGGCTACCCCCTCCTCGCTACCCCATCTCTCTCCTACTTTCTGCCCCTCTTTCTCTCCGACATCCTCCCTCCCTCCTGTCCCCGCTCCGGCAGAGCGTTTAACACGTGCGGATGAAAAGGGCAGCCCTGTGAAAGGCCAGTGCTGAGCAGCCACCCCCAGGATGCCAGCGCCTGTCCAGTCCAATAAAGCAGGTTGTCCTCCTCTTACCGGCTGCCCGGGTGGAAAAACTGGATCATTCCTGCCTCTCATCTTATCGCTTCACTGGTACCACTATGCTACTTCCAATAAAGGGCTAGAGTAGGGTGTGTTTAAAGGGGAGAGCCCCATGAGATATTAGATATGTGGGTTATGTGTGGATTTGAATAACAGCCTCTGCAACACCCTCACTTTCTCCCATTATTTGATCAAAGTTTCAGTGGTTATGCTGTTCTAGTATAATGTGTTAGTGGTAGAGCATGATTTCACCACAGACCCAGTCACCATATGATGAGTAAACTCTGACGTCTCAGCGAGTCATTGTGTCAGTGAGTCAGACTTCCTATGAAGGCTCCTCGGTGCTATGACTAATTTGAAGGATATGGAAATACTGTTTTTCCTGGCAGCTACAAATCAAATGATATTAATTGATTATATTCCATTGTGCCTGTGATGTTTCATTTGAAACTGTAGGAAATACTTCCACTGTTCTGGTTCTGACAACGTTAGGACCTAGACTGAAGTCTGTAAAACCCATTTCAACAATAAAAGTCAGAGCAGGTTTGCACTTATTTAAGCACATCGTTCAGTAACTTAGCCATCACTGAATTTCTGGTCAGCTTCATAACCTTGCTTGCTTAATATTTCATCAAATATTTGAAATTACACTGTATACCTCCACTCAGGCAAAGTTCTTATATGGTTGCCTTTATTTAGACAAGATCTAGAACTTAATTCCCAGCCTTACTGGAGAGAAAACAAAATGCTTGACACCTGCTCATTTTTCGGCAAACCAATCATTTTAAGTTGTCTGACAGCTGCTTTATTGGCAACCACCATGTTCACCACAAACATGATGCACCACAAGTATCACTTCCTGTATCTTCCCAATAAGAGTTCCTGTTTCCAAGAATACATGATAACTTGTATTATCACACACAACCTGTAATTAAGTCATCAGGATACATTGCAACCAGCACAAAACATTACTACCTGTAACTTAAAGATTCTAGTGTACTTTTGAAGACATTAATCATTAAAAATGACCCATTAGGGACAAAACACAATGACCCCTAAACTAACTTAAAAAACATATTTTTCTACCACTTAAGCGGCAGATAATGAGATGAGATGAGATTTTTCTACTACTAGACTTCAGTTTCATTTGCAGCTGGTCAGTTGTACAGGTCGCATTTTTAAAATTGTTCAAAAAACAACAACAACTTTACTATCACTTCCTCAACCATGACTAACAATTTCATTCATTTGTTGATGATGCCATGAAGAAGTCCTTGAAATTAAATAACATTAATTTCCTCAGCACACAGATTGATTTCTTTGTTGTACACTCACGTGATGTCATTGCGCTGGTAGCATCCCTGCAACAGACAAGCAATGAGGTCCCCGAGGAAGTCCAAGTCCTGCAATGACAGGGCTTTCTCCAGCTCCTGGAAACACACAACAAAGGAGACAGTACAGTCAAATCAAACATGAAGAACTCTACAAGGAATTTAACTTAACTGATCAGAGACACTGGTGCAAAGATACACAATTTACAATTTGCCACTGCTCAGCTGCTTAATGGAACCAAGGACTTTCAAAAGATAAGTTTAAGGGCAAAAAATAATGAACAGGCAATTTTTGAGGCATCAAACAGTTGTTAGAGTCATTATGTAAGACAAGAACAGACGACATCTCAGCTGTGAGATGATAGTTCAAAAGAACAAGACATTACGTTTCTTAATGTCTCAGAATACGTTCGTATCAGTATAAGGTAAGCTGGCAAAGGTGGCAGGAGGGATGGTTGGAATGTACAAGTTGTGTGGTTGGGGCTTCTTGGTTTGCCACAGGTTCTTTGGCTGGAGCCTAGGTTCAAGTTCAGCCATGACCCCTCTCCTGCCTGGCATTGTGTTTCAGCCATTGAAGTTTTATGAAGCGGCAGTAACCGGCAGAGCAAACTCTAAAAGACCTGAAAGCACCAAGGAGATATGGCAGGCAGCAGGAGCCTAGAGCTGCTGCACAGCAGTTCCCCCTCGTCTTCTCTGCTGACCAACCAAGACACAGGACCCCACACGGCTTCCCAGCATGCACTGCTCTCCCCAATGATACCCCAAAGGCTCTATAGTAGAACAGGAGTGGAGACAGAGGGAACAGGAGGCTGAGAGGGCAGAAATGCAAATGCAAAGTGCTCTGTCAGCCAAGTGTCCATTTCACTTAAAGCACTCTTTTGCGGGATGCAAAGCAGCCCCTACAGGCTGAAGCCCCACCAGTCGCTCTTCAAAAACCGAACATGACTGATTACAGCTGACCATTTCTTACCCCTCCTGGTCCTTGGTTTCACATCAACAGAGCCTAACTCTTCCTACCTCTCATAAACATCCACAAAGTACTACTACAGGTTCAAGGGAGAAAGAAATGGTCCAAAATTATCTCAAGGATGAGGAGGCAAGTTTAATTACTCCGCGCTCACTCGTCTCCTCTCAGTCTGCCTCTCTCTAGAGGAACCCGGTTGAGCTCAGGGGTCACCAAAGGTCAGCGTACACACCTCCCAGCCATGGAGAGCGACGGAAGCTGGGAGACAACAAGTCAACGCGATGAAAAACAGAGGAAGAGGAGTTAAGAAACAGACAGGAGGTTGAGAAAGAAGTTGAAAAACAAGATGAGATTAATGTTTCTGTTTGAGGATAGAAAGAGAAGAGTATGAAGGAAAACTTGAGACAGCCAGCTCCTGCTTCTGACTCAAGCTACTATAGAAACATACCAGGAGAGCATGTTGGATGACAGTAGATAAAATCAGCTATGTATCATGACACACCAGATAATATTTAAAGTCAAGATCTCCATCTTGCTGTGTTACCTGTCACATCCTGTCAAATAATGGCTGAAAGGTTTGTGTGTTCATACATTCAGATAAAGAGACAAAAACTTGAAGAAACTGGGTGTGGTGATGGTTAACTGGTCAATACAAACATTTTGATATACCATAGATTCATCAAATGAATTATTGCTGCTCATTGACACCGTCATCGAGCAGCTGTACAAAATTGTAGAAACTATTTCCTACAATCCCAACACAGATCTACTCATCGATACCCTCATGATAACACTGGGATCCGGAAGTATCTATCAGTGCCAAATTATTAATCAATTGGCCATTATTCAGATAATAAAATACATTCTTGATGGACACATCCTACACAGTCCTGCTCATGTGAGCAACTATATTTCTTAAGCAGGGCTTTATAAAATGGCCAGATGTAATATCCTTTGTTTACAATAACTAGCTTACATACAATTTAACTGTCTTTTGTTTATCACATTATTTCACAATGTATACATCTCAATCTCTGCATGTTTGATTCCTTTATATCTTTTTTAATAAGAACTCTTTCACTATTGTTAGGTTGAAGACATAGTGTATCTGCGGGGTCACAGACTAAAGAAAATGATGATGATGATGAATAATGCGGGCTTACCCATGTTATGTCAGCGTCATGCAAAGCAACACTGTGTATAAAATAGGCAGAGCAGAAACCTCAGATTGCTTGGACCTCTGTATTTAACTATGTATCTTTAAATGTTACAGTTACAGGTAATATTGAAGAAATTAATGTCTATATTTGCTGAGTTCACACATTTCTGCAATACAAACCAACTGCCAGTTCTCTAGTGTCTATATCCGTCGAAACAATCACTATGTGATTAGTTTTTTGCATATCATTCAGCCTTGTTTCTTAACGAGTTGTATAGTGCAGTTCTCTCCCAAATCTTGATATTTGAGACTGTCATACTGTATAGTATGCACCTAGCCAAGAAGAAGGCAGATAGAGCTTAGACAACAAAGAGAAGGTTCCTGAAGCAAGCACATGTTGTAATGGCTTCTTCACATGAATGTATACTCTCCAGCTGTAGAACTCTGTCACAACCATGAGCGCTGATCATTTAAGTACAGGAACACAGAGCGTGTATCCATATGTGGACAAGCGCGTGTGCATAGGATGCTCAGAGATCCTGGGTCACGCTTTCTTCCACTTCCTGGTCCCGTGGCCAGAGTGAGCCCATCCATCAGAGACAGAATGCACTTTGATCACACTTTGAAAAAGCTTGGGGGCCAGGGCCAGGGGAAGAGCGGCGAGCTGAGTACAGCATGCAAGAGTAGAGAGCTTGCTCCAGCCCATGGATTAACACCACCCTGCTCCACCTTTGAAGTGCCACACAGCATCTCAGATGGCAGAGGGAAGGGGAATTAATGTGGTGTGCATGCCCTTTCTTCAGCCATCCATCCAGCCACCCAATCCCTCTGTGGCCTGGTGCTAACAAACACTCAGCTTGATGAAGGGCTGCAAGGGACATGTCCTTCAGGAACCTTTGCCCCTCTGTAAGCACATACACAAAAAGTAGTAACCCAACTAATACTCCACAAGGACACAACCCATAATATTCAGCAGACATAGTCAATGAAAAAAACACACACTTTTATTGACATTCGTTCCGGCACATGTGTCAACAGAATAAACACAGTGGAGTACTTTGGCTACCTCACATTAATGATCAATGGGACACAAAGATAAGAGAGCTGGAAAACTGATAGGCTGTGTATAAATCACAGAGCTTAGCTGTCAAATGTATCACTAAGCTACTGCAGTGAACAGAACAGACTATTCGTGCTCTCACACACATACACCAGGACAAAGATTGTAGGGTGAGTCAAGGCTTAGTCAAAAGGTGTGTCATTACCACCGCCCCTTTGTGGGCTTGGCTTGCAATTTGCAATTCACCCTGAAGATATTTGCCATTTCTCTCACTTGACTCCCCTGCTGTTTCTCTCTCTGTTTCTCTCACTGGCTTAACCTCTTCCTCCCGTCTTCCACACCATTTTCCTCCCCCTGTTCTGCTGCCCAGTGTCTATGAGGACCTCTGAGGCATTCTATAATTCCCCTGACAACAACCTTGCTCCACTCATCCACCCCACTCTTTTCCTCTCTGTCTTGCTTATCTCTCCCCTTCCTCCACACATTGTCTGCACTCCAGCCAGTTGCTGGGTCCACTTAAGCTGAGGACAATGCAGACTCTAGCTAGTTACGGAGATTGTGATTGGTAATGAATCTTCCAAAAATTATTTAAATGCATGGTGGTAAAGCAAAGCAGCATCTAGACTGAAAATCTCAACTCAAAACAAGGGTTCGATGCACTAGCCCCATTCACACTGCCGTTTGCATGCGGGGATCCTGCGGCAATTCTCCGCACCCTCCTCTGTGTGAAAGTTTCAGATGCAGAGAGGGGGAAAATTTCGCTCTGGCGCTGATCCGCCTCTGGAGGTAGTATCAGGGGCCGCATTATTGGTGAACTGCCCCAGTGTGAACGAATAAGCCTGAGGCGCGGAGCGGGGGGTGTGTCGGTCTGACTAGTCTGATAACTGCACAGGTCCTTCACTCAACTAAATACAGAGAAATGTCCCACAAAGCAACATTACAGGACCAGACAAAAGTAATGTAGTAACTGTAACTGTCGTTGGCAACTTATGTGGAAAACAAATACCGCAGATGTACGTGGAGACGCGTCCGTCCTCCTGTCTGTCCTGCCGAATCTTTGTCACATTTCTGCCCGAAAAACAGTGTCCGCCACCGGCAAAAAACTTTAACTCACGGAGTGTTTGTGATGAAAATAAATCACCACGACCGTCAGCCCTCCCGACCGAGACTGCAGGGAACTTTCCCCCAGAAAATGGCCTCTGTCCCCGCGAGTGAGGGAGTCAGACAACGTCCTGTTTACTGATGGCGATTATGTAATTATGTAATTTAGCGTGAAAAACGTAACTTCGTCACTTTCCAGGATGTTTGGTGGGTCAGGATCTCAATCACAACACATTATAACAGCATCCATATGATTGTAAACTGTCCACGGGTTTAGATTGACGGGGGGGACACCTGGGAAACACCAACATCACCAACATGACGTGTACCGTCACGCCTCTTTAGGAGCCGCAGTGCCGGCTTTCTGTGAGAATTACACGGCCATACGGCGGAGATCCTTCGCTCTGTGTGAATCACCATTGGCGGAGAACTGGCGAACCACCGCTCCGGAGATAATGCGGAGACACTGTGTAAAAAGGGCTAATGTCTCACCGAACCATCTATTCAACAGCATGCAAGAAGTAACACCTGTAGTGTCAATACAGCATGCTTATTTATTCTTTCTCACAGACACTGTCACACCTGATGTATCTCCACTTGAACAATCTTTGCACCAAAATTAGCATTTATATGGCAGTTTCTGAATCAGTGCCTACTGAGAGATGTTTGAATGCTGCCTGAACAGGGACAGATGTAATAGTATTTACATGCCAACATCCGAAACTCCAACATGCCTCACAGCATTGCGCCATAAAGGGGAAAAAGATAGCGTGTCCACCTAGGCATCATGTTTCCATCACAGTCGATCAGAGCTGGAGCAGATAAACACCCACTACTAATGCAGAGTCATTTGATGCGGGAAAGAAGGCAAACACTTTTGTTAAAAAAACATCCTTGTATGGAATATTAGCTGGATTCATGCTTAGCACAACTGTCGCCTCGCTGTAAATAAAGTACATGCAGCAATGGGTTTAAGATAGTTAACTCACTAATGACACATACAACTTGTTAAATGAATGAAAATTCCACCAAAGCCTGCGGGTATAAAACGCACCTGTTTACCCTCTACCAGACCCCTTATCATGTGATATGCCAAGAGTAGTTTTTTATGACGAGTGTAAAACCAATCTGAGGCCAAGCTCATGCAGATAAACTTGAAAAAGCATCTTTTGTATCACTTTTGGCACTTAGGCTACATTGAGCTTGCATTGTTGACCACCTCAAAAAGGCTTTCCAAGCTTTCCAAAGCGTAACAGCATACATGTGACGTGTGTATGACATCCTTAAGGTGAAGTGATCAGCAAATTGAAGACACTGAAGAAAAATAATACACCCCTATTGCTCTAGGCTTTTGCTGAACCCACGGCGAACAACGCAGAAACAAATGTTAGAATGCCAAAGCTACTTAAATTGCAAAATTAAACGATTTTCTTATCTGGTCATTCTCACAATATGATCACCTCACTCACCATTAGTTACCTCCATGTGTCTTTACTTTAATTTAGGTTGAATGATCTATCCAATTTTGAAATGTGAGATTTTGATAATACAAGGAATGCTTTCATTGAAGAAAACTGTTAAGTGTATTGGTTTTACACTGTTTGTATAGTGTGTGTGCATGACACTGCTCGTGTTTCTTGTGCTGAATGCACCCTGGCCCACAGCCCATAGAGACAATAAAAGGCGGAGTTGTGCAGAGTCCCTGACAATATAATCCTCAAAATACACAGAGGCACTCTGTCAGCCAGATAGGCATGAGTCAAAACAACTTGATAATATAAGTGGTAGTTTTCCTCTAACTTCCTCAATCTCAGAAATGAAGCTTAAGGATTCACGTTATTGTACCACTCCCAAATATGAACTTAATAAAAATAGAGTCACAAACAGTGCAGAGGTTGAGGGTGAAAGGATAAAATTACATGGTTGCTCTTGCAAATACAGTCCTTGGTCTCCTTGTTGGTGGCTACTCATTCAGGCTAAAGGCCCCCACACACCGCCCAGACTCAAACCAACGGCCAACTGCCTTTATCCAACCACTCCGTTGCTTCTCGTCTGAGCCGTTCGGCAGAAAAATTGCATTGACACAGACTGCCTCGGCAACTGCCAACTACACAGCAGCGCGTACATTCTGCGCTTGCGCAAGATGCAATAAACCTCCTTTAAATTTGGTGGCGTTTGTCTCGTGCCATTACTCCAAAACATGAAAACAGGAAATGACGGAACGGAGTGCAGACCATAGATTATCAGAGAAAAACAAAGCGCACACAGTATTAGCTCAGTATTCGTTTGACCTGAAAAAACGTTTGTGGAATACAATACTTGGCATTACTTAAAAGATCATTATGGCTGAGCTGATGGTCGCGTTGTCTGCTCTAGGGCTCGTTATAATAGGAGGAAAAAAGTGGATGCACGTCTAATATGTTATTGATTGTAACTGCTAAATGTGGTTTGACAGACTCCCCAAAAGTTAAAGGGAGTTTGAGAGAGAGTAAAAAAAAAAAAAAACAAGAAAGGGAGGGTGTGTATTGACTAAAAAAGAGACATGAAACTGCAACAACTTTTAATTAGTAGTGAAATCTGTGTAATTGTATGGTTAACCAGTGAAATGTATGGCACTGCACAGCAGAACAGAGTCTCTGTTAAAGGTGAGAAATTGAATTGTGGCAGCTGCCTCACAGGAATGGGTCCAATGTGCATGCAGTAAACACACATCATGCACACATCTGCTCCTCTTAGGGTGGAAAGATAAGTTCCAGGAGGACAAAACTCTAGGTCTGTTTGACATGAGATCCAGAATGGTAAATTTATACGAGACATGAGAAGACATAAATCAACTTAGGAGAGGACCAGACTTCTTAAAACAAAGGAGACATCAAGGCTAAACTGACTTCAAGGCAGAACAGACCATCTGCATTTGTAGATAAAAGTGACCGCATTTCTCTGTGGACAACAATGGCCCCATCATTTGTCCAAATCCATATCTGTAGGGAAAGACAAATGGAGATAAAATGTGTGTGTGAATGTGTGTCTGGCCAATGTGAGAGAGAGAGAGAGTGAAAGGCTTGTGATAAGCAGAGTGGCAGCGTTTGCATCGGCAGCTCCAAGGTTGTGGCAGATCCACAGAGCCTCTAGTATCAGGGGGCTGGCCTCTCTGGCTACGCTCACAGATACTTTCCATGCCACTGCCGTTAACAGCTCCTCCGGGGTCTATATCACCAACAGTTGGAGGATGCATGCACAGCTAGCTGGAGGGGGAAGGGAGGCCTGTTTGTTGTGTAAAGGCTCCTCTCTTCCTCTCCCTTGCCTCTTTCTTTATTTCTTCCTCCCCCACTCCCCTCCCACTTTCATCTCACACATGGTTCCTCCAGGAGCCATCATCTGACAACACCCTCCTCCCCCATACGTAACCACCTCCTGCCACATGACAAACATGCACACACAGCCATAACACCACAGGAAAACGCCCTCGCATCCTCAGGATGTACCGTTCATCTGATCATCAGAGGCAAGCATCAACATCTTTGAGTTGCTGCCAGACACATCTGACTGACACAACAAAACAAGAACTTGCTGATTTGTTAGTGTCGCCAGCCGTTATTCACTGCATCTGGTTGAGCCACAGTGAAATTTGTGTCGTCCACACCCGCCTTAAAATTCTGAATGTTTTGTCACAGTCAAACATTTGGAGCCCTCGGGCGAGAATGCCATTTGTTCATGAAAATATGTGAACAGGAAGAGCGACTTCAGGTTGGGACTAAATAAGAATAACAAACATTAAATATAGTTTAAAAAAAAACAACTACTGTTATATAAAGGCTCCTATACAACGGTATGGTCAGTTTCATCTTTCAACTGAGTCTAATTTTAGCATCACTGTCAAGGCCAGGTGGGACAGGTGGCTGTGCTGAGAGATGGACGGTGGATAGATCCTTCCTGTGACGAGTTCCCTGTAGACAGACTGAGACCCTTGGCCTGGCTGGGGGGCTATGTGGGAGAAGAGATCATTAAGCACAGGAGATGGGAGGGCCACCCACTGCAGCCAAGCGCTTCTCTCATATCACTGCCAGCTCTGAGGAAACCACATCAACAACATCTCTATATAAATCAGAGCTTCCTGCTTCAGTCGACATCCCAGTGGTCCCATTTTCTGACTACATGCACCTGCATATGTGTGCACACACAAGCAGTTAAATTCGGCCTGCTGGCCTCCAAGGAGAAAGAAATTGTCCCTGACCAGTGTGGTTGTAGACAACGGAGGGAAGAATGGAGAAAACAACATGAAGCAGATGTCTCGCAGCCTTAAAGTCAAAAAGACAGACCTGAGTACGACCTGCTTATTGACAGGGAAACAAAAAGGAGCTTTTGGATCAAAAAGTTGAATTAATTCTGACTTACTGCTTATATGTTAAGTGGCATACTGAGAACATAAGTGCATTACCTGTCAAAATGTAAGTCTCACTTTGGAGACAATGCTCACTGGCAAAGAATTCATTTTGTAATATGCTTGGTGAACAGGTGGTGCGAGGGCAACATATTTGGCTTTCTGTAACAGTGTTATTCATCAAACACAACTGGCTGTGTTCGCAGGTAGCAACCTGCACTTTGACAGCCCTTTAATTCATTTGAATACAGCGGGAATGCCAAAAGCCGGGTCATCCGCCGAAAACATTGAACTAAACTGAACTCTGAGTGCCACGAAACACAACATTATCGTTCATATCAACATTAGGGCAATGCTTTAATTTGTTACTCTAACTGGACTTCCTGTATGCCAACATGATATCTACAAGTCACACGCTGGTGCCGCATTGTAGCAGAGCTTGTTTATCTCAGTGTTTAAAAGAACCAGGCATGATGGCAAGTCTTCTCTACAGCAGTATGCCGGGATCTGTGTTTAATAAGGGTTTTTGTCTCACCAACATGCCCCCCGGCAACATGGCAACTTGTACTGTATTAATTCTGGGCTGGGCTGTTTTTGGTCTCAATCTCAGCTAATTGTTTTTAATTAGGCTCCTCCAATGAAAATGCAGAAGGCTCAAGCTAAAAAACTACATGAAAAACAACTAAAAATAATTTCCAAAAAAGTTGAATCTGACTTGACTTTTGTTGAAATGCAATGCAGCATCATTCAATAAGGTGTTGCCTTAGCTTATCATGTACATGTACACACGCTTTCCTGGTAGATTACTTACCTAGCAGTCATCGGTTAAGGGGGTTGGTGTTTTTCAAGTTTAAAACTTGTGTTTTGATGGAGGATAAGCCTCCAGACTCGCATCTATTGCTCCAACCGGCTTTCCTGGATTGTGCTCTAATGTGTCACCACCAGCAACTAAAACAACATGCCCACACAGTAGCAATATTTGCGAGTAACAATGTCATAGTCCTGGCAGTAACAGCAACACGTGAGGAAGACCCCACATTTACCTTTGCACAGTGATATTTTGAAAACAAACTGCATTAAGAGAGACATTCTGGTTGAGAAAGCGCAGAGTGTGCCAGCCTGTGGCCTAATACAATCCACGTAGTCAGCCAAGTGTGTGCCAGTCTGTGCCCCACTAAAGCCTTACACATCCACACCCCTCCTTTGCTTTACCTTAAGCCAGCTCTCAGACAACACGAAAACTTGAGAATAAAAGTCTGTATTCCCAATGCTCCCTCCCTCTTTACATCATACTTTCTTTGCTTACACCGTTTCTCTATACGCAACAAACAGCAACATGTTCCGGAATAAATCTCTCTCTTTATTTCCTCCTCTCGCTGTGATGTTGCATCACATACACCAACACAACAGAAAACACTTTTTCTTGGCAAGCTCAATACACATATTAACCATTGACTCCAGAACAGTTTCCAGGGTTCCCACTGGATGAGACCTGGTTAAGTGAAGTTCTCATCACTTGGTTTCTCTCACCTCTGCCTCACAACCAGGCGCAAAGGCCCAGAGTGAGAAAGCAACATTGGAGGGACGCCGCCCCAGACTGGAGACAGAGAGAGGGAACCATGGGGAGCTGCAACAATGGAGCTGGCTGAAACAAACCCTGGTGTATGTGCCCATCTACCTCCCCCTCTGTGCACACACTCCCCATGTGAAACCATCTGATGCATGTACTGCTGCCTCACTTGTCAATCACAACTGGGGGAGGGGCAGCAGCCTCTTACAAAGCCCTCCTCAAAGTGCATGTAAGGGAGGGTATTAAAAAAGACATGCAGAAAGGTTCTTGATCTTCGAGGGGTACTCGCAGAGTGTGAAAAAGTTCTGAAGGTTGTACGTGTAGCCTGGACTGGAGAAAAGAGTGTCAGAGGTTGGTGTCTGTAGAGCTTTAGGAAGGGCTGAGCTGGGGATGTGTCAGTGGGTGGGACAGAGGGACAGAAAGGGAAAGGGATGCAAGGGATGAGTGAACAGTGCAGATCCGAGATGAGAATAGATCATTGTTGTTGTGTGGTGGACTCCAATCTCCTCCCTAGAATTGTCAAAAGAAGGTAAAGGAGCCCAAGCATGAAGGTAAACATTATCAGTGATTTAAGTCACCAACCCCTGATGCCTGAGGATGATAGTGCAAATATCACAGCAAACACCATCTTGGGTGTGGTGACGCAGTAGAACAGGAAAAATCATAAAATTCTAACCTCTGCTTGCTTTTGCTAGAGATAGCCGGCCTCTTCACTACAACCATCTTTGGCCCTCACATCAAAGCCCCCTAATTGAGGCCAGACTGGAAACAGATATTAAGCGACTGCTATCTCCAGTTGTAATCCACAAAAACTGGGAATCCGCAAGAGTGTGTGACTGTCTGAAGTTGGGCCATGATGGAGCAATACTTAAGCCTTGATCCTATTCCCCTGTTAATCCATTTGCTTTCTAGACAACAGAAACAAGGGCGTGCTCACAGGCAGCCTGCTCTCGCTTATTTACCAGATCTAATAGGACTAAATCTTCTTTACAATCACACTGGGGGCTTTACAAAAATAGGAGTCCCCTCTCCAGAAGGACAGCAGCGGCAGCAGCAGCTAGCACCCAGTCAAAGTGGAGAGCCTCCACCCTCCAGGGGGAAGGGAAAGAAAGAACCACCATCTGGGGTTTAGTCATGGTGATGCCAGGGGCTGGGGCTCAGCGACAGGGAGACTGCTGGGGCTCGAGAAGGGGATGGGGTACTGGGATAAGAGATGGCAATGAGGATGGGGCATGGGGAGAGGTAGACAGAGAGACAATTCCTTGGAGAGGGGTTGATGTAGATGAAGCTGTCTTGCAGGAGTTTGGCATGTACAGATGAGCAAAAAGGTATTTAACAATCCATCAATGGGGGCAGAAACAAGAAGAAAAGCTTATTAGATCTTCAAGGCGCTGTATGCCCAAACAGGTGTTTTCAATTACACTGGCTGATTACATATGTAAATAAAGATGAAGATGGCTCTAGCTTTGTTGGAAATTACAAGATGTCACAAACTGTATGAACGAGTGAAGGAGCTGTTGATCACGGACAGTCTGTAATCAAAAATATAGTTCTGAGATGGTCTAATTAGGAAACGTAAGTGAAAACATGAGAATGACAAAAAGCACAGTAGGTTGGGAAATTAACAGTAAACAAAATTGACACTGGAACTATGAATTTCTAAGCAACTGATCAGAAACTGCTCTGACAATTTTAGTTAAATGTATGAATTCAACAATTTTTATAGCGAACCAGTGGGCTGGCTAATGTTTTTTGTTTTTTTTTTTATAAACCAATCCTTGTATAATTAAGTTAAATGTGGGCTTTATGCAGTTGGCATACATAACATTGCTGAGGTGAAGGGAGCGACAAGAGAGTAACTGTGAGCTAGAGAGTCGAAAACTGCATTTTTCCACCTGTGATGCCCCATTGCTAGATGGTTTGTGTGTGTGTGTGTGTGTGTGTGTGTGTGTGTGTGTGTGTGTGTGTGTGTGTGTGTGTGTGTGTGTGTGTGTGTGTGTGTGTGTGTGTGTGTGTGTGTGTGTGTGTGTGTGTGAGAGAGAGAGAGAGAGAGTCTGTGCGACTATGTGCGTGTGTGATGGAGAAAGGTAAGGTCATTTTTATGTAGCCAGGAAATCGATTGTCTACAATATTATCCTGTAACATAGTAGCATTTAAATACTACGGTCTTTAATAATATAAAAACAGCCTCCATTAACTGGATTTCAGTACCCATCCCTAGAGATGACTTTTAAAGGTTCAGGAGATACTCAGGAAGTCCCCAGCTTTAACGGGCTATAAAATAAAATCCAGGTATGCCTGTGATAAAAATCATATGGAAATAAGATTAAATGGAAACTCAAACTGGCTCTTAAAAGTGGGTGCATTACAGACCAGACACACCTAGAAAAGTCATTCTGTAGTGACTCTAAAACAGCAGTAGTGGAGAAATTCTCCAATTGGGGGGGAAATATAGTGAGGTGAAGCATTTCTTAAGTACAGACTAATGGGACCTGCTTTGATAGTAAATTTTGTGCTTCCTTCTTGATTTAATATAATATCTAATATTTAATATTGTTTCAGGGTCTCACAAGGAGTAGCCAATCAGTGATTGGATATAGCAAAAAAAGCCTTAAAAGTCCATCAGTTATTATGATACTTCAGTTAGTTCTGCTGAGCATCACCCATAATCGTTTTCCCAGTGACCTCCCAAGGTAGATACATCTCCCATGTCACTAGATAAATGTCACTAGATAAATAATCATCGTCCCCAAAGAGGCCAATTCAAGGCACAGTTGAGATAATGACAGGCAGCTGATGAAGATGCATGGGATAAATGCAACATGATGTGCCAAACAGGCTGCCCACGGAGCACAACTAGGCAAGATGACAGGGAAAGAGGTCCTTGGCATGAAGGGCTCCTCATTGAGGATCCAGCAACAGAGGCCCGTGGCATCTGTAGGCTTTGAGATTTCAGACATCATTTGACAGCTACATAGCACACATAGAAGAAATCAAGCAAAGGCCACAGAGATAAAAAGCCAGGACCCTGGGCCTGCTTCCTACAGATCACTCTCTCACTCTTACTAATGTGCTTTCACTTCCTCTGTCTCTAGGACACTTTTTCTCCACTTCCCCTCTTTCCCCTAACCTTCCACTCATTCTTTTCTCACACACACACACGCACACACGCGCACACACACACACACACACACACACACACACACACACACACACACACACACCTTTCCCAGCTCACTGCTTGCAGCTGGAGGAAAGTAGAAACCAGAAACAGTGAGATGTATCAGCCAACAAACAATGTGCATGGGGCTGTTTTGTAAGGCTTTCCAAGGAGATGGGGGGAGACTCCATTATCAGCGACCAGCACCGGCAGAAAGAAAAGAGCTGCCCCAACAGTATCACAAGAGCAACATTTAATACCCCCTGGATCACAGAGTTCGTCAATAACCACCCTGGTAACAGTTTTACAGCGTACAAAACATTGTGGGCTGAAATGTGGCATGACAAACACAGTCTACATTATGAGAAATATGAAGAGGTGTTTCAGTGACACAGCCACAGTAAACACTTAATCAGTTGGTCCCTCACATCCAGAGCTCCAAGACAAACTAATGCAGCATAAGTAAGCCTGTATCTTACTCAGAGTGTTGGGCAAGCTACTTGGAAAGTGTAGTGAGCCAAGCTACCAGTTACTCTACACTGAATTAAGCTTCACCACACGAAGCTACCCCCCAGAGAAATGTAGCAAGCTAAGCTACAGGAACATGGCAAAAGTAGCTTAACTATAAAGCTATTTTTAATATATATAATATTTACATATTAATATTAAGTATGGTGGTTAGTATATATATTGTAGAAATTGCATTTTTGTTGTACCCTCTGCTGGTTAAAAATGACAAAAGTAATAATTCAGAGTAATGTAAACTTTTCAAATGTTTCTCTGTTCCCTCATTTCCCCACCTCTTACGTCCTACATGTAACGTTACTGTATTTGTTTATTACTTAAATGTGTCTTTTTGTCTCAGAATCAATTTGTCCTCACCCTCTGCCATCTTTCCATCAAGTAACGTAACTCACTCAAGCTCATCTTTCTGTATTCCCCTGCAGCAGAGACGCTGTAGGCATCAGCCCAAGGATTGGTTGGTGATGTCACCGTCATACGGAAGTGCTTCTGTCGGCTCCACATACACGGCCGTGTATGGTGGTGGCGTCACTGACTGATCATTTTACTTAAGACCGCAGCAGAAAGTTCCGCTGCGCTGAGCTTCAGAGTTGTTTGGAAAAATGTAGCTTGTCTGGACGCTACCGCACTACTTGGTCAATAAAAGTGCCAAGCTACTGAAAAGCTATTTTATTCAGAAAACAGCGACGCTACCACCCCGCTACCGAGAAATGTAGTTAAACTAGTAACGCCGCTACTTGTAGCTACTTGTAGCAACTTGTAGCGACGTTACTGCCGAACACTGCTTACTCATCACCCAAAGCTTACAACAGAGGAAAAAAACTGAATATACGTCTAACAAGCAAAAACATGAAAATATTGTGATATTGAGGCCTTCAGCAGTCAAAATATTAACCCTGGCTGTTCATAATTTAGGGAAAGGGTGGCAAAGACTGACACAACAAAGACAACAGCAGCCAATATGTGACTGTGTGTCCACAACTAAGGACTGATGGTATATCAGAGTATGTTGACACTAAAACCCAGGACAGAGTGAAATCACTCAACGCCCCCCACTTTGTCATGACCAATGACAGCCATTTCCTGCCCCCTTTCCACCCCTGATTCTTGGGTAATTCTAGATACATCTACAGATAGGATTGCAACTGAAGGTGACTGACATGACCTGACCAATCTTACAGAAGCACAGCCAAAAGCATTTCTTGGAGGAAGACAAAAGACGATGAACTTAAAATTGAAACCAATTGTCAGTTGTCACTTTATATTGATTAACTATTACATACAAGTGGCTCATCAATTTTCATTGACCTCAAATAGACATGTCAAGACAAGGGAAAGGGTAAATGAGTCAGGCCACAGTGCCCGGGCCAGCTGGCCTTGTTGCTGGTATGTGGCATTAAGCAAAACAAACTGTGTCTGACAGTTTCCTCTTACTTAAACAACACAAACTCCCCAGAAAGTCATCATGTTGGATACTAATGTTCAGACAAAAGACCAAACCACTGGTGACTTATATTTTAAATTAATAGATTGCCTGATGTTTGTGTGAAGATGTTAGTATTAAGAACCAGAGAAGCAACTAATATGACAGGACCGTCGGCTGATATTAAAATTAAAGCTCATTGCAGAGTCTTCCTGGTATCCACAGTGTTGAAAACAGAAGGTCAGATTAAGGTGGTCTGCATTGCCACATTTTCATGACTTCCTGTCACTGAAATCTTCCTAATAGCCGGCTTTTTAGCTTCAAATGGCACCATGCACACAGGTGTAAAAGCAGAGCTCCAAGCTGTTGTCAGGATTAGCGGTGACATGCTTTACAGGAAAAAACGGGGACAGAGACAAAATCGAAACAAAGTTCTGAACAAGAGCCTGGGACAGATGTGAGCTTATCAATCATACTTTATCTTAGAATGCATGCTATGTTTCTGAATTTTGCTCTACCAGCTGCTTCTAAATACACATTAGGAAAATCTGTCTTAACTGTGTATGTAATGTACATTTTCCCCCTCATATTTACCAGCTTCTCACACCACTATACATTTTCAGAGTGTGTGTATGTGAAAAATCTTGCCTGTAAGACCATATTATGGACATCTTCAGGCAACAACAACAAAGGGGCCGAATTGGGCATACCGTTATAGAGTAACTGAATGTATCAAACATCACCTCACACAAGTGGGTCAACATGCAGAGGTGTATATTTCTAAAATCCAATACCATAAAAGGGATTTTTTACAAATTTCAGAATAGTGAAGTTTTATCTAATCGACATGGCTTCATAAGACATTTTAACTCAGATCAGGCTCTTGCTGAAACTATTAGTGGAACAAAAGTCTTCATATAAACACCTTTCACTCAGAAAACAAACTATAAAAGCACTTGATTTGTACACTACATACAAAGAAAGTCATCTACTTACGTCAACACAGAAATAAAATCAAGAGCAAACTATTTATTGTTCCCCTCACTAGAGATACATTCACCACATATTCAGTTTGACTGACGGCACATGATTTAGTTACAGCCATTTTTATATCATTTTAAAAAATAGGAATGCATGACATTTTTGGACTGGTAATTATCAGCCTGATATGGGGGAATATATATTATCAGCTATTTATCAGTATCTGTGAAACTCAAGCCAACAAAAGGGCAGATAACATGATGCCTAATTGCTTTCACAAATGCAGCATTTACACACTCTAATACAGTAGGTGCCCATTTGCACCTAAGAAGATGGTTTGTAATCCACCAATAAACCAAGAAGAAGAAGAAGAAGAAGAAGAAGAAGAAGAAGAAGAAGAAGAAGAAGAAATAGAACAACAACAATAACAACAACAAAAACAAGAAATAAAAACAACACATTTGCAGCTGGTTGTGCTTATTACATCACACTGTTGCTCCTGTGTGGGACCAGCAGTGTAGAGACTAGAGTGCCAATCATGTTGTCACTGATGTGGATGATTATTCCAAACAGTGTTTGATGGAAACAACATAGCACAAAACATGCTCTGCATAGTATAACTCAGTTCTCATTTTTGGTTTGCACTATCTGGTCAATTTTTTAATACCCATATGTATTATTTGTAAATAAATAAATACACTGCCACACTGTTTACAATTATGTGTTAATTTTGTACAATATTATGTTTATATATTATATGTCTATTCTCTTTCTTACCTTGTTATTATTACTATACTATAATTATACTATTATTATTGTTTATTTTGACTATTATTGTTGTTTTTGTAATATTACTGTCCTTTGGCTGCTGTGGCTAAGAAACTGCCCTGAATTCCGATACTATAAATATTAAGAGCAATGAAATATCAAATACATCTGGTCAACAGCTCTATACATCTTAGCCTTTCTTTTCCTCAGGTGTGCTATGAGACATATATGGTCATCAGCTATCAACTGAAAATAATCCATATTGTGCTATTCAAAACAATCCCATGTCCCAGTCAAGCAATGACTAAATATATCCAGTCATTTGGACTGAAATCTGATAATACAAATATACAACAAGATGAGTTTAACTCAGCTGCATTGTAAAATGCATTCCAATTTTGAACACAGTTCAATGTAGAGTGGAGGTTTCAGCATTGACACCACTACATCCCACAGACACAGTAGTTATCAAAGAAATGTTCTTTGGAGGTTCTCAGGAAAGAGAGTGTAATATTCTGCAAAACACTGTTATATTGGGCTGCAGATAATTTGACTGAGAACCAAAGGAGCTATGACCTTGAACGATTGTGTCTGATTGAGATGTCACAGTATAAGACTATTACATCAATCTCAATATTTCCTTGAAATCCAGCTGGGGGGTTGATCCACACATGTGATCATGTGGTTTACAAGACATCATTTGCACTAGACAGCAGCAGAAAGACCCTCATGTTGAACTGAACTCAAACCATGCTTGGTTAACAGATGCACTTGTAAAGTTAAAATCAAGAGACTCAATTCATCAGTTTTTTACAGCTGGGTAACTCACCACCAGAACCAACAATAATGTGTTTTTCGCAGAAATCCAAACCCAGCATTAATGAGAACTGAAACAGCACAAAACCCTCAACTTTCATGTAAACTAGGCGCAATGCGATCCCCCATCTGGCCTGCACCTCGTTTAATAACAAAGCGATGCCTGCGTGTGTTTCTCTACCGAAGGGGGTGGGGATGAATGAGTGATGGAGACTGTTGATGCGTGATGTTGACCTTACCGATTTCTTTTAAGTGCAACCATTCCTCGATGGATTAACCCATCTCCATCAACTCTGTTGTGATACTTGTACAGACTCATGTAGGGTTTCGATATTTTGTAAACTGGAATACATTAAAAGAACGAGTGGGTCGAATCGCGAGATAAAGTTAATTGTGTAATCGTAGTGTAACAAATTTCGTTTGATCTGTGACAGAATGAGAGTGCGACCCGAGATCTTACATCTATAACTGCATCTACCCGATTGGTACTGGAAAAAAAACGTTGAAACCATTGATTCTAGCAACAAAACGGGACTTGGGCGAGCAAACAATGCCTGAGGAGCATCTGCGTCCCTATGGCTACCCAAGCCAGATGGCTTGCAACTGCAGGACAATAAACTCCAACCTCACGCCATGAACTTAACTTCATATGACAGAAAAAGAAACAAAACACAGCAGCACAGACCACTCAGTGAGCAGGACAACGATTGTGGTTAGTGCGCTACTTTTCGATAACTAAACACATTTCAGTGGCTTAAAAAATATTTATAAAAAGGTTACCACTTTAATGTTTCGTGTGTTTAAAGTTTCTTATCGTTTTGTCACTTTCCTTTAAGTGTATTCTCACCATCCCCTCTCATATATTTTTCGTTTACGTGACCTAAACTAGGGTCGCTCTTCGACATAAACATGATGCTCTGGCCAAATGAAAACAAACGAGTAGCACATGGTTCTGTAATCATTACAAGAGCACCTCGATGCGAGGTTACTCAGGAACATCAGAGCAATCCATAGATATAGAGCAACATGTTACTATGAACATCGGACCACAGCGCTGTATCACGAGTAATACTTTCAGCGGACGTCTGTTGTGATATTTTAACTTTCGGTGATCCGCAATTAGCAATTAACGCTAGCTTTCAGCTGTGCTAACGAGCTGGCTAACCCGTTATCTAACAGGATTGCGTTAGTAACGTTAGCGCACGAGAAGTTCACAGAACAGTGCTAAGCTGGTTATCCAGATAGTTACACAAAATGCGCTCGTCAGACCACACACAAAAAAAAAAGCTGACACAAACAACTTTCAATTTCCGTACTGAAAGCCATTACTCGTTATCACGGGCAACAACAATTCGTATTTACCTCTATTTCAAAGTCTGGAAGGTTGAACGCCGTCCTGAACAGCGAGCAGAAGTGGGCTATGGCGGGGACTTCCCACCACGACTGGATCTCTTCCACAGAAACTGTACATCCCTGGGACATTTTCGGACTGGAGAAATTGTGTAACGTGTGTTTCTCACATTAGAAAGTAGTTTCTTCAGCGGGTTATAGTGTCTCCGTGACATTACAAACACGACAAAAGTTGCTGCTGCCGTTCCGTTCGGACAGTTGCCATTGCGACCCGCGGAGCGCTACAATCTGCTTTAATCAGAGTCTCACCGGAGCTGAACAGATGGGAAGGGCAATACCATTGCGCGACGAAGAGGGGGGGGGTCGATTAGTTTACTCTCAATGTTAAACTAAATTTCAGTATAAATTGTATTTTTGGCATCGACTTTGTCGTATACTTTTCATGACAATAACAAGTGACGCTTAAAATGTTAGGATAAATGTGTCTTTTCGCAACAGAAACAAAAATGTGTAGTCACCAGCACCCCATTAGCTTCATAATGCAGCCGCCCGTTTAAAGGGAATGGCTGTGAATAAACAAAACAAAATAACAAGTTAAACCAGGTATGAGACAGGTACCTTCTTTAATCACATGTATATGCCGTTTAGTGTGTGCGGAGACAACAGTTCTCATTAATTGGCGTATTTTGTTATATTTTCATGAATTTCGTACTTTGTATTATTGTTTTAACATACTACTATTTGATTTACTTCACTTCCAACAGCAGTTTAAGAATAATCCTGAATCCTAAAGGCTCGTTATGTCGTAAAGTAGATTACCGGCTACATTTTGATTTTGTAAACAACACTGCTGTGGAAGTTTTGGTCCATACACTACACAGGGGCTCCCCCCATCGCAATATGCGCAAAGTGCATGTTATACGGCAGCAGATGTGCTCAGTGACAGTGACAAAAGGCTACTACTGTTTTACAATATTTAATTCCCATGCACATATTTTTCTTATTCTATGCTATTTTATTGGTTTATATATATATATATATATATATATATATATATATATATATATATATATATATATATATATATATATATATATATAAAGAGCATATCATCAGACCTTGCTTCTCTAAGCTTTAGGCCACTACTGACCCAGGTGTGTTCCATTGACATAAACAAAAACACCAAAGTACTATAAACATAACTCATGCAGCCATCAGTATCAGAAAAAGAATTTACTTTACATTTTTTTCTTTATGACACACTTAAAACAAATGGCTTGTGTCAATTGGAAAACCTGGTACAGTGTGTGCACTTTCAATTGTCACATTAACTTCAATAAATAGCTTGATAAAAAATAATAGGTCGTCAAGCTCTCTTATTTAATTACCATGGCTTAAGAAAAAAAACTTAAAACCGATTCAAGGGGTCCATAGAATCTACAGTTTTATTACACCCAATAATTGGAGGAAAAAACGTCAATGTTGCCCTGAGGGTGGCACTGTCTACAGCAGGCTCCTTTAGATCAAAAGTAGACTGATCAACAAATTTAATGGTATCACATCAAATTGTTAGATTTATAAGATGTCCTCTGTGCAAGTTGACATTCTGGTCTAAAGGTGGAGCAAGAGGACAGCTCATGTATCCTCCAACATGGACCAAGTACATTTTCTTGCTAGCCTAGTAAATATACCCGCAATTCTAAAAAAAAAATGGGATTCTGTGTAAAACAAAAATAATCCTAATAATCCTATTTGACGGATATCTAAATTAATGCAATACAAACACAACATAATGTTCAAACTGACTCACTATCTACAAACCATCATATCATCAAAAGATTCCCAGAATCAGAAGTCTCTGCATGTACGGGGCAAGGCCCAAAACCAACACAGAATGACCTTTGATCCCTCACATGGCACTGCAATAACAACTGACATGACTGTATTAAGGATATCACCACATGGGCTCGGGAAAACTCAGTAAATACAGTTTGTCACTGCATCTACAGATGCAAATTATGATTTTAACATGCAAAGCAAAAGCATATATCAACAACATCTAGAAACCTGGCTAACATTCCTGGGCCTGAGCTCATCCCAGATGGACTGATGCAAATTGAGAATGTGTGAGTCCACATTTTAAATTGTTTTTGGAAATCATGAATGTTGTGTCCTCCAGCTAATGTGGACTATCCAGATTCTTACTCTGTACAAAGTTCAAAAGCCAGCATATGCAACGGTACAGGAGTATGTTGGTTTCGATGGCATAGGTAACGTTGTATATTTGTGAAAGCACCATTAATGCTGGGTAATACCATGCTGATTTTGGAGCAGCATGAGCTGCCAGCTAGAAGAGTTCTTTTCCAGGGACACCACTGCTTATTTCAGCAAGACAATGCCAAGCTACAATCTGTGAATATAAGACCTGTTACCTTCATGTGGTTTTGTAGCAAAAGATTGCAGACTTGTCTCACATTGAAAATGTGTGGCCTATTATGAAGGCTAAATATGACAAAGGAGACCCCGGACTGTTGAGCAACTGGGGGTTATTTTTCTTTATTAAGCAATTTCCCTTTCAAAACTTTAACATTATATATTATAACAGCTGTTATAAAAATGGGTGTTATAACACAGGGGAAACATGCTCCTGTCCCAACCTATTTTGTAATGTGTTAGCAGCAAATTCAGAATGAGCAGTAATGAGCATTTCCTTTTCACAGTGTCCCAGATGTTTTGGAATCTATCTATAGTAAATATAATATACGAAAACGATGAACACAAAGATTATAATTAGGGCTGTCAAACGATAATTTTTTTTTAATCGCGATTAATTGCATTTTGTCCATAGTTAACTCGCGATTAATCGCAAATTAATCACAATTTTTTGGCACATTTTTTTCTGTTCTAAATACATCTTAATGTATTTTTTTCATGTTCTTAATACTTTTAAGAAACTTCTCTTCTCCCAGTAGTTCCCTTATGTACCTGTAACACAAGTGAAAAAGTACTTCAGTTAGGAACCTGATTCTGTCTGTCTGTCTGTCTGTCTGTCTGTCTGTCTGTCTCACACACACACACACACACACACACACACACACACACACACACACTCTCTCTCTCTCTCTCTCTCTCTCTCTCTCTCTCTCTCTCTTTCTCTCTGTGTCACACACACACACACACAATCACCCTCTCTCTCTCTCCAGGACTGTCGCCAACCTGTTCAGCTTATCTGTTGTTGGCATGGTGACTTTGGTCTCATGTAGGGATGAGCTTGCGTTGACTTGCAAATGATATTTGAGACTCGATGTACTTCAATGGTAACTCATTTCATGTCGACAGTACGTGCAGATAACTTTTGTCCTATCGACCGAACCATCTGGCAGTGTTTTGAAAGTGAATTTGCCATTCATAAGTCCTTTCTCCATTTCCTTTCGCTTTTCAGTCCACCGTGTTTTTCCTGAACCGCCAACGCTGCTTCTTCTTCTGATTCCCTTTCTTATTCTTCTGCCACCATCTGGATCAAGACTACAGGTGCCACCGGCGGCCGTAAATCATACAATGCGTGTTTCTTTTTTTTCTTTTTTTATACCGAGCGTTAATCGAGCGTTAAAAAAAATAACGGCGTTAAGAGGATGTTGCATTAACGCGTTAACTTTGACAGTCACAAACACACACAAAGCACATCCCTGTCGGTCCACTCATCCAAATACATCACAGTTTCAAAGAGAAGCATTGTAAATGCCTGTTGCTGTAGCAGTGTTGTCAACAACCGTCAACAATTAAACCTAATCCCAAGCTGTTTCCATCCTAACACTATTTTAGTTAACAATGGGTTTGAACTGCAACACAGACAAACTATACTTAGTAAAGTTTAAGGTTTTAAAACATCAACGTCATTGGACCATATCATTCAGGATAACTTCAATTATCCTGAAGTTTGGGCATATTCAGTATTCTACAAGTATCTGACATCTGCTGGAGGGATGGACACCATTCTTCCAGAAGATTCATGTGGTGGAAAGCACAGTCTAACAAGTTGGTGAAAAATCTTCCATAGGTGTTAAGAAGTGGAGACATGACAGACAGGTACTTCTAAGGTGGATTTGATGGCATAGTAGCAGTCCAAGGGTAAAGGTCATGGGACATTTTAAAGGTGTAGGTTTTAAAGAGGGGCTGCATGTGGTACTCATCTATAGTCAGCACATTACCAATAGTAGATGGCCCCCAGCACACCCCCGGTTTGGTTCAGTGAAGTTAGACAATAACAAAAAACAACTAACCGATTGAGACAGCAGCAGACTAAAAACTCTCATGCTTTCCGAGGTAAAATTACTGTTTTTATCGAAGGAGTCTGGTGGCTTTTGATAGAGTGATAAATGGCTTCAGTCACCTGTCAGAAAGGGCTGTCAGACGGCAAGATAAAGCCCACACTTAATCTGATATTGATGTCCTTTAATGGGCTTTTAGGTGTCTGAATTACATTTAGCTGCTGCAGAAGTACATTGCTTAGCTTCCTGCACCGGTACTCTGCCCCTTTAAAAAATGTCTTGTGGAACCCTGAAAGCACACTTTAAAGAATTTGAACAGAGGCTATGAGTATGTCGGGGTTGTGAACAATCAGAAACAAGAACTGTTGTCCCACCTTTTCGGTGATCTGGTAAATCGTTTTCTGTGAAATGCTATTGTGATTTGTGAAATGCTGTCCCGTTTCTTGAAAATGTGATTTCTGAAAAGTTGTTATGTCTTTGACTTTCAGTGCCACCCTACCCTCCAGTGTGGTAAAAATCTGTTCTTCATTGCAGTAAATAACATGTTGGAGTCTTCGGTTAGATTGTAGACTTGGACACTTTAAGGCCACTATGGTCTACAATGCTATACAGTGACAGCGGTTGCAAGACAACAGAAGAGCCAGTTTTCTTTTTTTTTTTGCTTTGTAGCTCAGTCTCCACAGCAGGACAACAGTGGTGCAATATCCTTTTTACTCATGACATATTTGCACTTTAGCACTTTATTTCCATACAATACTATTGTATACTACTATCAGTAGTAACATATCAAAATGAATAAACAGAGCCAGGTCCCACTCTAAATAATAAGTTTTACCTTTCATATTTGAAGTACATTTTCTGATAATAATAGTGTAGTTTTACTCACATTATATTGACATGACAGTTACAATTTGGCAGTGCTACTTTTATGTAATGTAAAGCATCTGAATACTTTTTTTCCATCACTTCAGGACACCAAAATGATCAGGTCTATGGTTTAATTTATTTTATAGAGCCACTTATACCAAAAGTATGCTCTCAAGGTATTGTAAGACACACATTAACTTAGGGGCAATATGTGACCTACTAGAATGAAATAAAATTCCAATTTAATTGGGATATTTCACTATGCTAAGTTTGTAATGGTCTGGCTCTGCCTCTCATGTGTCCTTGTGTGTTTTCAGATTTTTTTTCTCTCTTCCCCTTCCCATTTCCTGTATGGTCTCTCTTTATGTCTGTCTGTCCTTGTGTTTGTCTTTTTGGGCGTGGCCCTTGGTCTCCTTTCTGCCGTCAACAGTCACCTGCCTCCTGCCTCCTGCTACTAATCAGCCTGCACACAAGCAACCCATCCATTAATAAAGCTCCTGCAGTATATATGCACTAGTTTTCACTACAGTCTTCACCAGATCGTTCAGTTTCTTAGTCTGGTACTTGTGCTACAGGTAATAAAACACTATGTCTGCATCACTCCAATTTTAAACAAAGTTGTGTTAAATCAGAGTAATCCAGACATTCTTGTAATCTATTGTAATCTTTCATATAAAGCATTGCACATATTTATGAGTGCTAATAAATATGATTATAGGTGCATTATGAGTGTTTTCATAATGCGTTACAACGCACTACAGACATGTGCTTCATAGAAAGTGCTACCCCTCCATCTCTTCAAGCTTTTAAAATATCCTCATTGTAAGAGTTGCCAACCATGTGTCTGAGTTCTGCTTTTTGAAGATACAGTATAATGAGAGGAGGCTGGAAAAGCAAAATCTAAAGGAATTGCGGTGAGGATGCTGGATGATGAAAAGCTGATGCTAAACTGCATTGCTAGCTTATAACGTTTGATAACATCAAGATAAAAGCTGTGGAATATTTTAGAATTTGTTACAAAGCTGACACCATTTTGAATTTCTGATTAATTTGTAGAAGCAGCTGATGGAGCTAAAAGAGTTGGAAACGTGGGATCGAGTCTAGTTAGTATGATAGTGTGATATAGATTTAAATGTTGAATAAAATTCAGTGTACGAAAGATGAAAGTGGAAGAAAAGGGATGAGGGATACAACTTGTAGTGCAGATCCTTTCAGCTGGTGGCACATGGGCCTAAAGTGGCCCTTTAACAACCTCATTCTGGCCCTTTTATCATCCTGTTAGCTAATTAGTCCATTCATTAGTTATATCTGTTCCCAAGCACAGACATACACTTATTTCATTCAAAGGTTTCAACCTAGGCTGTTTAAGGAGAGGGAATTTAGGAGAATCAAACTGACAGCCTACTTCTAAGATTAAAAAGGTGTTTCTACTGGCACTTTCATGTACATGATAATTACTTTTAGAATTTTTAAAATGAATAAAGTCCAAAAAAAGTGCATTATTGAATAGGCCTGCTGAAGTGTAAGCCGGGAAATGCATTGCACTTTAAATGTGAAAGCCAACCAAGAAAATATCATCTTCAGTGATAGATTTTCCCTGCTGATGAGTGCAATGATCGCTGATAGTAATAGTTTTTTCCATAAGGAGGAATCAATACATCAATAAATGCTCATGAAAAAAATAGCTGTGGGGCAACGACTGGTTGCTGTGGTAGTCACATGTTCTTTTTGTTGATGCCCTTACATAACCTTTTGTCTTTTATATTACCTCCTTTTACATGTTTTTCTATAATAAAATATTCCAAACAAGGATAAGCATATCGGAGCATCAATGTTTCCTTGGTAGTAATTGGAAGTCTGTGAACATTTGTGGAATTCAGTGTGCCTAGAGGCATTATGTAATACTGGGACTGCTGAATGGAGAACTCATTACTGATGGGCAGCCTAGTTTTTAGTTCACGTTGTATATTCTTAGAAACAAAACACAGTGAGATATAATTGAGGGTGTTTGACTCTGCCATGTCTGTGGCGTGTGTTGTGGCAGCGGCTCCACGGGCATGAGTTTATGTCGAGTTGTGTTAGTGCAGAGCTGTGTTGCCGGGGCTGTCTCACACAGGGAGTCACCACGAGAGGGAGGGACTTAGGCAACAGGACAATGCTGGTGTTTGTGCAACGGCCCCTGAGTGGCGGCTGGCTCTCTCAGATCGCTCTCGCTTGACTACCACTGCTGCACGCATTGTTGAGGTGAAAGGAAAGTGGACAGCTTGATCCTGTCTGTGGGATGCGCCGACAGAGGTAAGACCCCCATACCCCACTGCCGTATCTCACGTCATGGGGGAAAATTAAGTTTTTTGAAAGATGTCTCGAGTGGCTTGCGTGGTGTGAACTGTGTGAGCACGGGTGTTCTAGTGCAGTTTGGGGGAAACAGCGGTCTGGGAGCTGGAGGTTTACTCGGGGTGAGGCACCCTTGTCTGTGTTTTGGCAGGGTCACCACAGTGTGTGAATGGAGCTGAGCTGAAAGAAAGTTTTACAGAAAGAGGCTCAGTGAAAGGCATGTGTAGAATGTGACCAGGATCCAGCAAAGGAAAAGAGTATGAAGACATAGATGGGAAAAAAAATTATATTTGGAGATGAAAAAATTACGGAGGTGCAAAATAAAAAAGAGAAGATGAACTAAGCAAAAACTGTTACCGTTGAGAGAGGCGAGGGTAGGTGAAGGTTTACAGTGGTAAAAATAGAGGCAGAATGGAGGTGGGGAGATTAAGAAAGAGATTAATTAGGGAGCTGAGGGACGGGGGAAGTCAGGAAGGGAAAAGGCAGAAAAAGAATGGAAGAAACAAGGGGACAGCAAGAGCTCTGAACACCAGATAAGTTTCAACAGCATTTGTATTATCTGTAATACACACTTCTTAGGCAAGACCACAAACTATTGTTCATCCAGAACAAAAAAAGAAAAGAAATAAAGAAAAAACTTGTCAAACAAATTCTCCATCTTCCTTTCAAATCTCCTTTCCAGTCCTTTGTAAATGCTGGATTCCAAATGCGGTAAAAGAATACCGGTAAGCCCCTCATTTTCAGTTCTGCCCTCCTTGCTAGATCAAATACTCTTATCCCTTTTAGCTGGCAGATTAGAAAGACTCAAGATGTTCTGTCTCAGTGTGGTAGGGCTGGGATATGCCGCTATTCACATTTATGAATGACTAAGTGTGGATTTTATAGACCCTGATAGTTCATGTACGGTGTGTCCACCCTCCATCACAACAATACTCTCCAACTGTCTTATAAAGCCATCGAGAAAGACAATACCAATGTATCAGAATAAAGAAACATTGCTCTGACTTGCTCTTAATATTGATTTCATCCAGATTAACTGCCTGAGTTTTGTCTTTCCAGGCAGCGGGACAGCAATTTGGTTTTGGTGTGAGGTGCAGCAAAACAGAAGGGCTGGCCAGAAGACTCAGATCCAACATTGGTGGTTGGGAAAAAAAGGCGTCCACTCCTGCTGCACCGTGCTGAAGAAGAAGAACAAGAAGAAGAGGAAGAAGAGGAGGAAGAAGAAGGTGGTCCAGTGCTGCCACATTAACAGAAGCAGGGGGCTGCGTTTGTGGCGTGGGTGGGCAGGTGAGAGCTAAGCTGGTGCTGACAACTCTGGGCTGCGTGCAAGAAGTGTAAGAGGGAAGGGAAAGAGGAAAAGGAAGAGGAAGAAGAGGAGGAGTAAGTGGAGGAGGAGGAGAGGAGTCGTGGGCCTAGAGCCCAAACACAAGCAGGATGGCGGAGAAGAAAGTTAGGTGAGTATCTTCACTTCATTTGGTTAGTTTAAAGACGACAAGTTGAATTGTATTCACTGAGCAACATCTGTGTTAATGTTAGTCTAAAGTGCATGTGTGATGCTTGGGGAGCTCCCTCTGTGCCTGCTTTATTTGTATCTTTATCCATGAATGAATGTGTCATTTGCATGGCTAGTGTGGGTGACTACGCTTACGTGGATCGGTGCACGCATGTGTGCGTGTGTCTTTGTTGATCCCTTTGCAGCCTCCCTGCTAAGCTGATTAATGGGGGCGTGGCAGGCCTGGTTGGTGTGACATGTGTATTTCCTATTGACCTGGCCAAGACCCGCCTACAGAACCAGCAGGGCGTCCAAGTCTACAAAGGAATGTGAGTAGTAGAGTTAACCCGCCACTGTCATTGATCTGCCACATACAAAGATAACGGCTCTTAGATTGTGACAGTTCTTTGGTCTCAGCATTCCTAAATGATTTGTTTTCCACTTAAACAGTCGTTACTGAGATGTTGTTATTGATTAACTTATCTTCATCTTTAAAGTAAGGTAGCGGCTGACTGCAAGTCTTGTTTTCTCTGCAAGGAAATTTTCACAAATGTATCACAATATATATTGTGATATCACAAATATCGACATCTCTTAAACCATAAAACCTTTTCAAAATATCTGCTGATGACAAATGGTTAAATGTGCCTCTGGTACACAGTACTCTTTAATTTGAGCCACAAACAAGTAAGAATTATACTGATGATAAGTCACATACTTTTCCATTGAATTTCGGAGGGTGGATCAGCGCAGATAAACAAACTCTTCCCATATTTGGTGCAGTGTTTTGGTCAGTTTGTACAAAACCCGCTCATGAGATCGTATGAGAGGAGTGGCCGCATTCATTACGTATTTTGATGGACTGCGGTGGCAACTTTAAAACATGAATTGCATTCACCGAAGCTGACAAACGTTCCAAGGGATGCACTTCAGCAACTTCACAATCCATCAGCTCAGTTTTTATGTAGTGTTAATCAGAATGTATTACAGAGAGATGCAGAGAACAAGACAGTGTCCTTGAATGACACCCTGAATTTGTAACTACGCACATCTGGTGGGTATAATACTGCTGGCTGATTGGGCGTAGCCCTGCCGACTTCAAACATTTTAGACTGCGGTTTTCCAGTGTGAGTCAGAGATGGAAAAATAGCCTGGATAACTAACTCCCTCAAGGCCTTATGACATGGATTTTTTTCTGGTCTTTGCTAGGAAAAAAAAAAGAGAATTTCAGCAGAACTCACACAGTTAAATGATTCCACAGCCCTCTGTATAGTTTGTTACTGTGACAGGGCAGGGTGTGACATGGTGTATCTGTGTAAAGGCTAAACTGATGGCGATGCATAATACTACAAATCTGACCTTAATGTCTGTCAGTGAAGCTAATGTTTAAACGCGCACTATGTAACTTCTGCCGTGGGGAATCAAAACAATGAAAACAAAAGACATAGTTTGATGACATTGTGAATGGATCACGGGAGATTTTGTCTTCATTGTTTAACAACCACAACTGCTGATGAAAATCCATCTGATGTGACTGAGGCAGAAATGTTTACAGATGACTTCATGTTTTAAAGTTTTATGCACGCTACATTTACCCGCTTCTTTCCTCAGTCACTGAGGTATCATCTGATGTGGTCCAGGAAGTTGAAAGCAACATGCAACCAAATGACCATAAATGAAATTATGAATGTTTCTGGGTTTAAAGGAAAAACATGATAAAAGAACCACACACTCCAGCTCCCTTAAGTGCAGACCAATTTCAGACTTTAGACTGAAAGGTCACCTGTGGATGTGCTAATAAATGGCACTGCTACAGTGTGCTAACGTTGTTTATTCATGGTTTTATCTTCTATTGGTCCAGCACTTACCTGTGAAATAGTCTTTGGATGTGTGCAACTGACGTTTGGGATAATGAAAGTAACACAACTAACCAAAATATGTAACAAAGGTTCAGCCACTTTTAGACATTTTAATGTTGAAAAGGTACATATTTAAATATAAACATGGTTGGTCTTAATATTATGGTGTATTTTAAGACATTAATATTTCACACAGTTATTTGAAAAACAGACAAAATGTCAATTGTTTCTTTTTGTCTTTAAAGGCTGGACTGCCTGGCAAAGACGGTTCGCTCTGAGGGCTATTTTGGATGCTACAGAGGTATTTTTTGCATTTCTAATCCCTGTGACAAACAACACTACAAGTGTGCTTTACTATAAGCTTAATCCAGACACCTACGCTGTTGTGTCTCTTGCAAGCCCTCAATCTTTTTATCAAGTGACCGGTATCTATTAGCCAATGGTGGTGAGCCATAAGCTGTTGTGTAGGTGGGCTCTATTTGTGTATCTCTGTGGAAACCTTTGGTTGTCATCAAGCTCTTTGTGCTTCCAGGTGCAGCAGTGAATCTCACTCTTGTCACGCCAGAAAAAGCCATCAAGCTGGCAGCCAATGATGTCTTCAGACAGAAGCTCTCAAAGGATGGGTACACTGATATTTGTCCCCTAATGATGCATCATGACACGTGCTTTTTCACATGATTTTAAAAAGAGGCCAAGGATATAACAGTAAACTAAAACTACATTAATGAGTTAGAAATCAAAAAGAATTAGTTTTGTTTAGAGACTTTTTTGCCACTTTTGCTGAAACATGAACTTTTTGAAGGGACCCAGTGGGGAATGCTAGCAGGGAGCTGCATCTGAATGTGCACCAGAACTGGAGTTGGTTTAGCGGGTAACAGAACCTGGCTCAGCAGCACCCTAGTAAACATTCTTGTGAAAAGAGGAGATACAGTACCGATGTGGTTATTAATGCTGAATTTGGCTCCTTGCACCCTGAGAGATGAACCCATCATGCATTTTAAGTGCTCAGTGTAGTAAAAGGTGGCCTAGATGTATAGTTTTTTTCTCTCTATGGCCACTCCAGGGCTCTGAAATGCATTGATCTCAAATGCTACCTGTGGTTAATGCTGTATACCTGTTCCTAACACTCCAATGTGTTTCCAGGCATTTGCCCTTGTGGGGGGAGGTACTGGCAGGGTGTGGGGCCGGGACCTGCCAGGTGGTGGTCACCACTCCAATGGAGATGCTTAAGATCCAGCTGCAGGATGCAGGAAGGCTCGGTGAGAAGACTCACTGGGTTTAATAACTTTTAGTTTTTCTTTAATTGGTGAATGTGAAACATTATCTTGTGAATCTAAATCTTGGAAAACAATTATTACACACATTATCTGTGTTTGACTACCAGCTGCTCAGAGGCCCGTTTCGACACCAGCCCAGGCTGCTGCTGCTGCTGCTGCTTCTGGTCCAGCTCCATCGTTGGTGGCCCCCCCACCAGCGCGACCGAGTCCTCCTCCTCGGGCCTCAGCCACCGGCATCACTGTTGAGCTGTTGAAGACTCGTGGACTGGCAGGCCTCTACAGGGGGGCTGGAGCCACCTTAATGAGGTGACACACACAAAGACATAAACACAGACACACATACACTCTCACTGATGTTTTGGGCTGAGTTACCTAATCAAATTTGATTTCCATCTGAAAGAACCTTTATCGATTCATAAAATCCACAGATTGATCTTTCAATATATGCCTTTTCCTGTGGATGTGTTTTGGAGTCACTCAGGGGCACGCTGCTTCTGTCCTCTATTGTCTGTCTGTATCAGAGTTTCACACTCATGTCACAGGAACTTCATGGTGCATTCAAGTGCACTCGTTGACTCAGAAATCTATACTTGAATGCCACAATGGTTGTTCAAAACAGGATCTTGTGAATCTGAATTAATCTATTTAGAAACTCAGTGGCAATACCTTACTCTTATTCACAATACATGACATTTGTTTATCATTATCTTGTCATGCTTACCTTTACTAAACTTTTATCCTTCTTACTTTAAATGTGCATATATATTTACTGACTATGTTATGAATAAAAAATAGCTAGATAAGAGGCAAACTATATTGACTTACTCTCATACTTTTGAACAATTCCAGCCAAATTTCTTCACTAGTGCCACCCAGTCCCTGTCATTTTACCTCACTATCATGTTGGAAAACTTTCTAAACATTAGGTGCATGAGTATGAACATCTGCTTGTGTTCTCCAGCTCTGCATCTCCTGTCATTCAACTCTGTCATCACTGCTTTAATTAGCAGATTGTTACATTGCATAACTCATACTGCTTTTGTTGTATTTCCTGTCACCTCTGCCAATCTACGCTGATCAATAGATCCCTGCAGCTATGTCTGGCTGCAATATTGCAGTTGAATGGGGCCAGGTCTCTCTTTCTCTCTCCCTGCATCTCTCATGTGACCTCATCCTCTCACACTTTGTTTTCACTCCATCTCATTTATACCCTGTTATAGTTGTTTCTGTCTAACCAATTATTTGAAATCATGTTTTTTTTTTTAGGGACGTCCCCTTCTCAATGATCTACTTCCCGCTGTTTGCCAACTTAAACGCGCTGGGCCAGGAAATCGTGGATAATGTGCAGACCCGGGCACCATTCTGGCACTCCTTTGTGGCAGGCTGCACCGCGGGCTCAGTGGCAGCTGTGGCTGTGACACCACTTGACGGTGAGTGGGAGAAAGAAACAGACAAAGTAACCATTACTGTCACTGTCCAATAATCTGTTGATTATCTTTTTTGATTAATCAATTTATTTATTTGGTCTATAAAATGTCCAAAAACAGTAAAAATGTTGATCTGTTTCTTTCCCAAAGCTGACGTCCTCAAATGTCTTGTTTTGTCCACAACCCAAAGATATTGAGTTCAATGTCATAGATCAGTAAAGACACTAGAAAAAAAATTTACATTTAAGAAGCTGGAATCAGATTTTACTCAAACAATCAATTTTTTTAATCAAAATAGTTGGAAATTCCTTTTACAGTTGAAAGCTGATCGATTCATCAATTAATCATTCTAGTTCTATTCAATACACCACTGCACATTGTCACAGCATTCGCCTAAACAGCTGAAGTAGACAGGGGCTTGTTTATAAAATGTAAAAGAAACAACAGAAAGAAAACAGTTAAAGGGCTCCATGCGGCGTGTTCGGCATCATCAAAGTCTCCAGGAGCTCCCAAATTGATTTGAAAAACAATATTTACACCCCCGTGGTCAAACTCATGTATCAATTTCTGAAGGGTCGCACACTTTTTTTTTTTTCTATTGTTTTGTTATGTTTTAAAACAAGTCCCCATCTACTTCAGTTCACTTTTTTTAGGAGAATGCTGGAATACTGTTTTGCTGTGAGGCTCCAGAAATGTTCAGTGGAAAACTTCACCTGACTTTCCATCGGCACGAGGCTCAGTAGATAATGAGTGAATTTTCATTTTTGGGTGAACTTATCCTTTAACATACATGTCAGCATTTACCTTCATGCTGTGATTGTCACTGTCTGCTGTTTGCTCAAACTGACAGTGATCTTTGAGTATGTTTAATGACGGTGCATTCTGTCTTTTAAATGCCTCTCCAGTGATAAAGACTCGTCTGCAGACCTTGCAAAAAGGTGAAGGAGAAGACACGTACAGAGGAATCATTGACTGCACACGGTACGATTTTGAATTAATAACAAAACATTTACTGAGTTTATATATGTACGTGTAGAGCCTTGTGACATTTTTGTCCTGTTTGTGTACTTTCTCAGGCGCATCATGAGGCGGGAGGGCCCGGCAGCATTCCTGAAAGGTGCAACATGTCGTGCTCTTGTCATTGCTCCTCTTTTTGGCATTGCACAGGGTGTGTACTTTCTTGGAGTAGGGGAGGCGATGCTAGGTTTGCTGGAATAACAGTGCTTGGTGGAGGTGGCCGTGTTGTCTCTGTACAGATAATTTGCTGCTTTAATCTGCAGTGAATGACAAATGAGAGAATGGTGAATACAGAGAGCCACTAACCAAGGGAAGAGATATGAAGAGGCTCACTTTTACTAATACGTGGACCAGTGGGTTCATACTAATCATGTTTCTCTAGGTTTTTACATGCTGTCAGCAGGGTTCCATAGGTTAAACAGGGTCCTGTGTATGTGTGTGACTAATCTGAGGGTATGTGGCCCAAGTTGTCTGGGTCATCCCCGCGTGATTGATGCAATATGTCTGGGGTTGTTCCTCTGACCCGAAAGAGATTATTCTGTTTGGTGGTTAAGAGAGAGCTGCTGCATGTTGATTGAGGATGCTTAATAAAATGCCTACCAACGAAGAACTGTGCATCATCTTAAGTAAGTGACAAATTCCCCTTTCAATTATTATCAAAAGCTAATATTGCAGAATGTCTGATGTCAGAGTCTGAGCTGGGTATTTTGCTCGACTTCAGATGCCAATCCTTTAGATTTGTTTGATATGTTTCTCTAGAACAGAAGCTTGATCTCATCCTGTTTTGCACTCCTCCTACTCTATCCGTGAAGTCTGAGTTGTAATCTTGGATTCGCTTACTGGATTGGGAGGTCCTGCCTGCCAGTGTCTCTGAGGTCATGTGTTAATCTGATGGTAATGCTTTAATCCCTGTATTAGCATACAATATACCCTAACAGACTGCTCACTTCCTGCCTAAAGGCCACAGGTTACACTGCTGGGCTACTGTCTCATAGCCTTGACTTCCTCTTCTCTACAGCTTGGAAGGGCTTAAAAATAAAACCTGCGAGAAGCCTAGGGCTGTTTTTACTGCTTGGTTATGCATAAAAATATGTTGCTTCAACTGATGTGCGCACAATAACTAAAAACATGCAATTAAAGCCTTATCAATGCTGATAGTTTCTAAAGCATCAACACTGTAAGTCTTAAATGAACCCAAAGTAATTGGGGGTGTTGAAACATTGATTTGGTACTTGAGTCCAATTTAGCGAGGACAATACTATTTGTCAAACTCATGGAGGGAGTATGGCACCTTGTCTTGCCAACTGTTTGCCATTACTAAAGTCCACTGGGTGGCACTAAAAGCTTTTTTTTACATTTTTAATGCAAGACACATTTTTGATGTGGCTAGTGTACCTAGGCTACTACATTTTCCTCATTGTAGAGCGAACATAGCCTGAGTAAACTGTTTGTTTACAAGCTGTAAATAAAGATATCTCATACATGCTGAGTTTTCTGTGTCACACGCTTTTATTTCTTTGGCTGTTGTATGTAAAGTGCTTCAGAAAAATGGCAAAAGTCAAACAACAACAACGACTGTCTGCACAAGCACACAGTCAAACTGTAAAAAAAAATGTTAAACATCATTTGAGACTGTAGACTACTAAAAATATAGACTACGTAGGTCAATGTGTTTATCTTTGGTGACCTAAACATGTAGCTTTGAATACTATAATAAGGTAATAGAGCAACAGATTTCCTAAACAAATGAAGGAAGGCATATTTGCACTGAAATGGCAATTTAAAGCAGTCCTTTAGACTTCACCTGAATTGGTCAAACAAAATGGCACTTTTACATGGTGCAATTATTCTGTCCATTAGTACAAAAATAAAAAGATATATGAAAACTTTCGTAGAATCCCCTTAAGCAGATCAGGGGTGTCATTGACCCTTGATGATTGGTAAGCGTGTTTATACAGACTCTTGCATACTATGATGATGGTCTGCAATCACCTTGTAAAGCCCGTTAGTCCACCATTAATCCATGAACTTGCGGTTGGGGTTGGCTCCAAACAAGTTCACTCTGATCTCCGGCATCATCTGTCAGGTGTGAAGTCAGGATACATTTAAGTACACACAAGAAACTGAGAGGAGAGCTGGATGATAAATTACTGAAGTAAATTAGAGAGGAAACACACGAAGATGATGCAGTGTTTCCTTTCTTCCTTCTTTTGTGGATGTAAAGGGAGGTGGTCAATGGTGTAGCTTGTAAGATATGGCCACAATTCAAAGGTAGCTGTAAATATATTTTCAGATTTTCAATGTGTCACCAGAGTAAGCGAGAACTGCTGCTCTCTGCTAGCTATCCTTAGCTGTAGCTAGCTACCATTAGCCGATAAAAGCAAGCTCAGTAAGTCGTGAAGCTAGTAGCCCTATTATCTGACTGGATGTTGCCTGGACGGTGACCTTGGATCACGGGGGGTTACCATGGTTTTGGTGGGTTTTCAATTTCCCTTAGTTGAGTTCGAATTAAATTAGTTTTACGATGAGTTAACAACGCAAATAAGCTTGTCTTAGTAAAAGACATAAGTTGAATACAGGGAGAAGAACAGCCAAAGTGTGTAGCCTTTCTTGATATTTTGTGAGTTTATTATCTTAATCTATCCCACACAAAGGTAAGCAGTTGTGAAAGGTAGTGAACTTGTTGGTCTTATACAACTAATATGTACAACTTCCATCTGAATCTATAGTGGGCTATCAAGCCATCGCTTTTTGATAAAATGGTATTGTGAGACAGGATGGCTGTGGCTAGCTGTTAGCTTGATCACTGCAGTAGACATCACTGCAACAATCTACATAGACATCTTTCACATAACATGAACACTGCCTTTTCTTCACATTTTGCTGAAATCGTTCATTTTTGAAAATTTAAACCAATATTCCATCTGTATCTTAAGAATTGGCACCTTAACAAATAATATATGTAATAATACTAGACGATTTTCTAAAAGGCCAATGAACATACTGATAAAAAGATGTTTTGCAGATTCAAACATGTTGCTAAAAGTGGGAGATGTGCTAATGGAAGTATAAAATACAAACAATTTTCTCACTTACATTATCATGGGACTGGCCGCAAATATGGCCGTTACATTTTCTATCCAAGTTTTCTTGAATCATGTGTACCCTCACTTTACATCCTATATAAAGGGTCAAAGACTTTGTCTTGGCTTAGTGCACATGTAAGGTTTATTAAAAAATAAAAATTACTTTTTGCAGAATACGTTTGCCTACATTGAGTCGTATGAAGGAAGCAGAAACTCTTCAGGTATCTGTGTCAACGAACAGGTACTCTTAACACAACGTATGAATGAATGAAGTTTCATTACTTGCAAAATATAAACATTCATAACTGTAATTAATAAACCCCACATTTTCATGCCTTATCTGAAGCCACAATCTGAGTAAAAAAAAATCAGCATTGATCATTTTAAAAAATGTACTCAGTAATTAACACCTACACTTATAGTATGGTAAACTTGTAGCTAGTGTGAAAGTCCTGCTTAAATCACATGAAATCTTTTTTTATTTTCAACTCTCCATCCCAGAGGTAATTAGCTTCACAGGAAAACCCAGTGGCCTGTGCTGCCCTCCACAGGCAAACAGCACAAACTACATTAGTGTGGTGTAAAGTGCATAAATGATGATTTGCATTTTGAGTTGTTATCAAAGTTACTCTACCTGCTGTGCGATTAGTTCTATCCTGCTCTCCAAAGTGTTGGAAACCTTGATCTTCCCATTATCATTATATATCTCAACTCCTCCACAGCTGTTAAAAAAAGAGGAGACACTGCAAACTTAAGAAAACCAATATAAATATGAGTAATGTGACAATACATTTAAAATCAGAAAAGTAAGAGTTGATGCTAAAGCATAGCAAAACTACTTACATCTCTGTTGGAAGAAAACGTTCCTGATCAATTTTGACGACTATGTTGCTCTTCACCGCCTCTTTATAGACGGGGATGGTCTTGTTAACAGCTGCCTGTTAAGAAATAAAAACACTTATACAACACAAGACTTTCAACAATCATGAATGCAACATGAGATGCACAGGCTCTTATTATTAACTGTGCTAACCTAAACAACTTATTACATTAATCACAACATACAACACAGTAGTCAGCTCAACCTTACCTGAACCATTTCTACATCCTGCTGTCGGCAGCGAATGGTAACTTTAGGTTCCAGTAGTCGATAGAATCCCTGAGGAGTCAAAAGGACAAATTTAGAAAACAGGGAACTAACAAAAATCAATTTTTGATTTAGCTGTGTCTTCCAGTGACAGCAGTTGGAGTTATTACCTGAAGCACCAGGCCCTCCAAGAGGTTGGAGTACCTTGCAGGGTCCTTGGCAATTTCTCCAAGCCTTTGACGAGCCTCACTCAACAAATCCTGAGACAAGACCACAAACAGAAAACAGAAAAGACTGGTGGATTCACTGATTCATTTAGATTGCTTGAGAGTAAAGTTAATGCTCACAGACTGTACTGTGGAGAGTCGTGTCATACTGTGGAAACATTCTTAAATACAGTGTGTAAGTATTTATGGCATTTCTGTGGTGACAGTTAATTATGGGGGTGGTGGAACTGAACAGAACAATGTAAGAATTTTAATCCAGGGATGAAAAGGACAACAATTAAGCACACAAATGAATGCAACTTAACTGTAGTCATAAATAAGACACATTCTATGCATCTATCAATATATTCAAAAAATCTAAATGCAGAACACCTGTGTCAATTTCTACCATGAATGGAATATGTAAATTTGTGTGAAATTCAAACAAATCTCTGACCGTGATCATGTCGTCTCGGGCCTTCAGCACCTTCAGTCTGGCTTGGTTCATCAGGTTAGACATCTGACTGAGAGTGGATGGAAAAGTCAACGAGTAAATTTGCTGCAAACATTAACATGCAAGCTGCTCTGCTTGACACCCACTCTTCAAAGATAGAGCCCGACAGATGTATGGCCAATATTAGCCTTATCAAAGGCATGTTGGTTTTGGTGAGTATGTTGTCTAATATGCACTGATTTGGAAACTTTTCCTGGATGATAATGCTTATAAGTAATTTCAAATTATCAAATTCCCAGTGAAGTTCACTGTTCAATGCAATGTCATCATTTTAGACAATAATGTTTATTGTATAACTATAAAATATCCTGCCTCCACTACATAACTTTTTGTGTTTGATAACCACATTTCAGACATCACGGATGGCTGATATATCAATAGAGGAATTTGTGACCCCCCAAAAATCTAGTATTGTTTGGACTCGGGTTTTATGTCGCATTTGCCAACACAACAGGATTTCTAAAGGCCCATGTAGAGTTCAGCCCCCAGAAAGCTGGAGTAATTACAAATATTGATCTACACTAATCTGTAATAAGGACACATTTACAAACACTCAGGAAAACCAAGTAACAGAGCAACAAACTTGCCAGAAGATTTAGTGTGAGGGAAAGCAAAAGTATCTAGTGAGAACTGATCAAATTTTTTGTATGTTATTCCAAGCACTTGCCTAAAAATCCATCCAAAACCAGTCAAATTTCTCATACAATGCAAGACTGTCTGCCATAAACCAACAACTCACATTTTCTTATGTTGTTCAATCTGCTTCTCCTTCTTCTCGTAATACTCCATGATCTTCACCCGCTGAGTCTGCACCAAGCGGCCTTTCTCAATGTTGAACTCTTCCTCTGCCTGTCAACACATAGGTATGACAACAAGGCCCAGTTATTGCTCACTGCAGCACAACCACAAGACTGACTGACAGGCTGACAGACGTCAATTACCTTAGCATCAATCTCCTCAACTTTCTCTCTGGCCTCTTGCTCAATGAAGGCCATCATGTGCTTGATCTGCCACAAAAGACAAACATTTTGGTCACAAGTCAGATGTCTCACAATGTTCAAGCTCAATGGGTAACGTTGTGTCAATTTTCTACATGTAGTACGGGTTAAGTACAAACCAATTCACCAGTCATTACGGATTTTCTTACTAAAACAGACTTCTATATAAAGACATTTATCTATCTCTTTTAATGTTACACCTAAGAGTTTGTATCTGACTAACGTTAACTAGTACCCATTATCAACACACTATTTCAACTTTTCACGTCTGCGAACGTATCAAACACCAAATCAGAGTCAACTATTACTGACGAGGTTAATAAAAACTTCATAAGTTGACAGTTGGTGCGTAGTAATAATGATTTAACAGCTGCCAGTGAGTTCACGTGCTGCTGTAGTTGAGGTTTTAGCCCGTTAGCTCCCGTTTATGCTTGTAATGTTTAACACTGGCTAACGTCACCTCACTGGGATAAACCTGGTTACATGCTAAAGTTAACTACGTGAAAAACACTGTCTTCCTTACCTGTTTCTGTACGTCAGCGTCGGTGAGCGCCATGTCTGCTGTTCAATGTGTTTTCTTAATTTCAAAGTCTGTAAACGGTCAGTTTTCTGGACCGCTGGTGGAGTTCACTTGGGCAGAAACAGTTACTTTTTCGCGACACAACACACAATCCGGTCATGACTTTCAAAATAAAATGACGTCTCCAGTAGGTCCGGTTTTCAAAATAAGGTGTTGACCTAAAGCAAACTTGATAATTAATAGGACTGTGAGCACAGGAAGGATAAAACATGTGTCTTGTGTCCCACATGAATTAAAAAGTCGTTATTATGGTATCTGTTTAGAGAAATTCCAGAGTAACAGTCCCACATTGTAGCTTGAAATGACTTCAGGTCTGATACTGAAGGTGCTGTAAAAAACAAAATGCTCCATAATCTCTAATAATGGCTGACTGACTTGTGTTAGGTCAACTCTGAATGCACACCAGCAAAAAAAAAAAAATACATTTTTTAAATCAAGCATTTCTATTGTATCATTTTAGAGAATGATAAAGTGAAAGTCTCACATGTTTATGTTGATATAACTCTTTGCACCCCAAGATTTCTGACTGAAAGGGACACTATGTAGTTTTGGAGAAAACAATCAAAGTCAGAATTTGAATATTTACAATATTAATGAGGTAATAATACAAACTCAGAAACGTTTATTTTCTTCATAACTGAGTAAACAAGCTGATCTCAGAGGAAAATAAGGTCCTCAGAACACAGTTTGAAGCTAGAAAGGTGGCAGGGTCCGCCACAAGTAAAACAGTATGAAATTGTGTCGTCTTTTATGGTCACTTTGTTTATTTTGTCTATTTAGGCTCAACTAAACCAAAACTACAAGTGCACATTTCAATGTAAAAATATGAGACTCACTTTCGAATTCTCTAAAATGTTACTTAAAAAATTTATTTGGGGGGGAAGCAAGCCTGTAGTCAGAGTTGTCCCTATTTAAAATATCAGTCAGTCTGGGATTTCTAAATACTGTAAAAATGCTTGATGTTGAGTCTGTGGTAGCCAGTAGTGAGTAGCAGAGTTGCCCTGAACACAAGGTGCTTGGTGACAGGCAAATTAAAGTTTGTGCTAGTTTGAGAAGCAGGAGTGAAGCCATCTGTGAATGCTGTATTGATCGTCTCACTTGTTAATCTTGTCTTGTTAGTTATCATTTAAAAAAAAGTCACTGGGGTCTCAAGCACATTTGGCTTTCGTCTTTTTATCTGGTGTAGTCAGGCTCCACTCATTAGGAAAATGTACTGATATAAAACTATGTTACAAGGTGCATTGTTAAAACAGGATATGGATAGACAGGGAAGAAAGCATATCAACACCAAGAATTGATGGCCTTGATAAAGAGTTCAATGTTCTTGTTCGTTTTGATTATAGGACTGTCAGTGTGGAGTAAAATCTATCTGTTTAAAGGGGCACTATGCAACAATATTAGCAAAAATTACCCTAACTATGCAGGCTGAAAGTCATTCTGAATGTTCTTTGACACTTTCTGGGTCGTTTGGTCATTGCTACGACTCCCCCTAGCGCTTCTGGGCGGAGAAACGGAACATGCAACTTGCTGCCACCGGTCCGAAGTCAATCCGGAAGTGAGCCGGCGGAAGTATCCCGCCGCCCCTCGAAAATGTAGTCAGATTGTAGTTTCGAAACTGCTTTACGGCAAACACACCCCCAAACATGGAACCGGGTAGATATAAACTGCCAGTTGCAAGGCAATTGTTGTATTCCTCATGTATCAGTCGACTATAAAGAGACCCAAGAAGCCACAGTCGGAGGAACAGAAGAAGAAGAAAAAGGAGCTTGACAAAAAAAAAGAGACCAGACACGAGTAAACATAGGACGAGCTTTTGAGGAGTCCAAAACAGGCGCCGACTTGGCCGTGTTGCTGTTGAAATTGTGAGTGGATGAACTTTGTCTTTGCAACGTGACTTGATAGTCTTTTGAACAACGTTATTGCTTGACTGTTTTACTGTGAGCCCTGCATGTGTTTAGCTTGGTTTCTTGATGGCTCGCTCGATAGTTAGTGGATGTTTAGCGTAGCAGTCACTTGCTACCAAACACGTTTGTTTGCGTTCTGATTCCAGGTTCTTGTTGGTTTTTAGATATCTAGTTCGGTCTTTGAATGTCGCATGGTTTGTCGCCTGTATCTTGCGATATGTCCGGCTGAACACAGAGCACGAAGTGCATTAAGTGCCAGACGTGACTCGCTGTTTAGCCGGCCGGCTTCTTACAAAACAGATGCACATGGTAACGTAGTAGCAGCTAGGTGGGCGGGGGAGGCTCGTCAACAAGTCTTTTCGACAGTGTATCTGCGCCGAAGCTGTACACAAAACTGGTGCAAAGCTAGAAAACGGCGAAGGAATCTGGTCTGGAAACTGCTGCTGCATAGTTCGGCTTTAATGCCTTCATTGTCTTATGTGAAATTAAGTTGACATACTAGAAGAATACCTAGAAGTTATCTGAGTCTCTTCCCTTTACTGGGTATGGTATGAGGAAATGCACAAAGCACTTTCAGCATGCCAGTATGTCTATATGTCTCACTCTGTAACCATTCTCAAGAGGAAACTGCCCTGGTGTAATTCAAACGTTACATTTAAATACATGCAGTTACAAAATTATGGAATGGAAGAAAAAAGAAGACAATTCTTTGGAAGGCTGACAAGTTAGGAAAAGGAATTACATTCAGCAATGCTTTTCAAATGTTTAGGCCTATTAAAAAGATGTGTCTATATTTGTTAGAATAATAGGCCAATCTTCAATCTTACTTTGTCAATTTCACTCAATTTCCATTTGTCACTGTTAATCTGCCCTTAGATAGTGTCACACAGGTTTCGAGTTATGTGGGAGCTGGTGGGAGCTGAGCCCCCGTAGGAAGAGACCTGAGCTCCCATGAAAACCATAAAATCAAACATCTCTGGCGTCATTAATTAACCTGCAACCACTATTTCAATCACAAATAATGCATTTTTAATGTACAGAGTATTATATCTCTCTATAAAAGCAAGGAATCTCTGTCTGTCTGTCTGCGTGTGTGTGTGTGTGTATGTCTGTGTGTGTGTGTGTGTGTGAAATATCTCTGCGGATCAGGATCAGACTGACCTGAGAGTTTCAACATGGCTGCTGCTTGGTTCAATGGTGTGCCATGCAGATTTGTTTGGATTACAACGATACCGTTAATGAATTATTTCATAAATGCTTTACACATTCTGGAGCATAGTCTATCGGAGCCCCCACAGTGACATGCGCATTAGAGCCAGTCACTGCAGAGCTCAGGACTACGACACACATTAAGAAACAAGCGGATGTATACCTGCGGCAGCGCGAGCTGGACCGGGAGTTAGACGGCGGTTCGGTCCCGTTCTGTTCTGTGCATCGAAACTGACGGTTGTGGATTAATGAGACCAAACGAGACCGGACCGTGTCTGTTCGGGTCTGAGGAGAGCGGATTTATACCTGCAGCGGCGCGAGCTGGGCCGGGAGTTAGCCGGCGGTTCGGTCCCGTTCTGTTCTGTGCATGATCTAAACTGACTGTTGTGGATTAATGTGACTAAACAAGACCGGACCGGTCTGTTCGGGTCTGAGGAGACGTGGAGACGCGCAGACAACAAAGTGGAAACGGAATCTGTTGATGTTGGTGTGTAGCTAGCTGCTAGCCGCTAACCAACCTACACGGCCCACCTCCCAAGTCAATGGACCGGACGCACCGACATGTCCAAAACCGGACAAAAATAATGTCCACCACGCTTTTTCGTGAACATTGCCGTCACGTTTGCTTTGTGTCTGGTGCAGAAGAAACGGTAAAAACGGGCTTTTGTCACGAAAGTGTTCAAGCAGCAAGTTTGGTTGTAGAGCAACAGGAAGTTGTGGTAGGGATGTCGGCGGATGATTGACAGGCAACGACGGTCGGCGTACAGACAGCGATATTGACATTTAGCGTGTTTGGAGTGTATAGTTAGTGTGTTATAGTGTTTGGTGTCGTGTGTATAGTGTGTAGTGGAGTCGGTTTTTTGTTTAATGAGTCAAAACAGAAGACCTGAGCATTGCCTGCATTTAAATGTAAATAGTTACACAGAACTTTGTACATTTTTAAAATGTATGCACATATTCAGCAAACAACAATTTATATTTGCATTATAAGTAATAAAAAATGGTTTGTTAAACATATTTGTGGTTTTCACAGTAAAAAATAACTTTTTCTACTCAGATCTTATGTTTTTTTTGTGATTTTAGGTCTATTGTGTTAATACAGTATGTCAAAATGAAAAAATAACTGTACAGTCACACATGTGAGAATGTGCTGAAAATAATCACACCAAGTATATAGTTTTAAGGTGAAATATAATGGCAAAATCAAAAATAGTCAAAAACGACCAATTATGCCCTGGAATATCGGATTTCATAACAAACCTAAATATCCCCGACGTTCCACCTTCAAGCAGCCTCATTTGGCCATCAGTGAAAATGCTTCTTAACCTCCCACTTTTCTATAGGAACACATATTTCCTACGGGCACTGCACTAGTTAAAAATAAAAAAGACTTAAAGAAACATGTTTTGCAAAAGAACTATGCTTGGCTACCAGACCACATGCTGATATAGATGATTATGCTGAGATATATAGTCTATGGGATAGAAAGTCGAAATCATGAGATAAAAAGTAAATCCTGAGAATAAAAGTAATACAAAATTAAAACAAATGTTTATCTTTCAATTTCTTTTTCATGATTTCAATTTTTATCTCATAATTGTAACATTTGTCTTATCATTTCTATTTTTTTGTCTTTCTTATTTCATAATTTTGAGTTTTTCATCGCATAATTTCGAATTTTATCTCATGATTCTGACTTTTCATCAAATAATTTTGAGTAAATTATTTGCCTTCACTCCTAACTTTAAGTATTTTAGAGACCCACACAGTTATAACTCGGACCCTGGTGTTACATATCAGTACAGAGTTGATAAGTCTCATCTCTCTCTTTGTGTAATGTATTTAAATTCAGCTTACAGTCAATTTGAAACTGTATGTCATGATCCTCATCATGGCAGCCCTCCCTTCTCCCTTTTAGAGTGTGTGTGTGTGTGTGTGTGTGTGTGTTGTCATTCCTTGTCTGTATCATTCCTCCTGTGTCTCTCCCCCTGTCTGTTCTGTGTGTGTGTGTGCATGTGGGCGTCAGTGTTGGGTATCGTTACTTTGGAAAGTAGTTAATTAGGTTACAACGTTACCATCAATTAAAAGTAATCAGTTATGTTACAGCGTTACCTATGAATAAAAGTAACGCGTTAGAGTACTCATGCGTTACCAAAAATTAAAAGCCGTTTGCAGCGCCTCGCACATGCTGCAACTTAACTGACACACACACAGCCTCCTTTAAATGCACCAAGAAGTCGTGACAATGATGAATAACGTCAGTCATCCAACCAAATTAACTCTGCAAGATAACAATAACAGGAAAGACAGTCAGCAATATGCCACATAGCGTTTTATTAATTTATTTTTTTTTTTTTTGCGGTCGACAGAAGCTTTTCACCAACGCAGAGTGTGCATATATGTACTGTTATGTTGTTCTTGTCCTTTTCGCTTGCGAGTTGAAAATAATGTGCGTACTTCCACGATGCAAAAGCTGTCCTCTCTGCCATCTTGCCGGGGGTTCGAAAACACTAACACACACACACACACACACACACACACACACACAGGTAACGTAGGTCAGCAGCAGGGCACAGACGCATCACAGCGCTGCGCCTCCACTGACACATCTTGCAGGTGGCACAGTACTGTCTGACAAAAAGCAGGCTGCAGTCGGGATTTTCCTTTCCTTATCCGGAGAAATTCTTAAAATAACGGATTACTTTTTGAAAAAAATAACGAAGTTACTGATTCCTTGACGCACGAAACTAACGCGTTACGTTACACGTTACACGAAAAAAGTAATTAGAGTACTCTAACGCGTTGCTTTGTAACGCGTTACCCACAACACTGGTGGGCGTGGTCTCCTTCCACAGGCAGCGCCAGGTGAATCCACTGCAGTAATCAACCCTTCTATAAAGCCTCTGGATTCCTTCCTGCTCGTCGCCAGATCGTTTCATCAGTCTACGTGGTTGTTTGCATCCTGGCTCCTCAGTGTTTTTTGCCTTTGTGTCCTGTTGTTAGCTTGTGTAGCTAATACCTCTGTGTTTCTCCCACCTTGCGTCAGATTGCTGTGCTTGCCTTGTGATCTCGTGTTTGCTTCTTCCCTGCCTGCCTGTAGCCTGCTCTCCTGTGTTTCCCCCTCGGTGTGAGTACCCTCGAGAGACGGACCCCACTGCGCTGTGCCGCAGCGCCGCCATTACCCCGTGGCAGATGCCACGTCAAGAAACCCTCACCCTCACTGGTGACTTCACAATTCACGTTTTGGAATTCCGGGACTACACACCACCCCTCCCCCTTGCACTTGTTGGCACAGTGAACATTAAAGATTTGTTATTTTCTGTTAAACCTGTTGTTTGAGTCGTGCATTTGGGTCCAGACTCTGTACAAACAGTAACACTGTATCTGTGTTCTTTTATATGGAGGATATGTTTGCATTCCAAATGTTGTGGTATAGTATGTTTTTAGGCGGCTGTGTTTGTAGTTGGTGATCATGGTGCACTGTAAAGAATTTTACTGTAAAATACCAGTAAAATACTGGAAGTAGGGATGCCAGTATTTTAATTTTACAGCGCATCTACCATAATATATTTAAAGCTAGGGTCTGTAATGTTGTTCAGAAACACATTTTGTTATACTGGGTGAAATGGTCCTTCTTTACTGAGAGTAGTCAATACATTATGTATTCAGAAAAAGGAACGAAAATATTAAGACCTCTGTGGCAGCTGCAGGACTGAGAAAAAGCTGACCAATCCTTGCTATTCGGCCCGAATAGAAAAAACTCAGATGCCTTCATGTCTAGTTCTGCCTACGACCCCTCTGTCCCTTCCTCCTCCGTGCGTGCACACGTCACGTTTCACTGATGCCGGAAATATTCCGCACACTCGTTCTCCCTGCTGAGTCCCACTGCCAGATGCGCGTTCAAGTTTGTGGGCGGCGTGGCTTTGGACGGAGCACTGATTGGATGGTGGGGGGGAACTTAGAGGAGGTGCCACTTTCAAATCTTGCTAGCTCTCTTGCTAGCTCTCCAGGATTGTAGACCCTAGCTTTAACAGTATATTACCGTATTTTGGATTACAGTACATGACAGTAGGAGAACTGTGGGTTATGGTAATTTTACAGTATATGCCAATGTTTTGTAAAATCTGCTATTTTTGCATTCATATAAGTCCTCACCAATCTAAAAACAAAGTATGCAGGGCTTGTCAAATACCCAGCCCTAGGCTACCACATTCATTCTGACAGCCAGTCAACATCCAAAAGTCCTACAATAAACATACAGCTTGACTTCTCTTGTATTTTACGAACTTCTTGCCTTCTAGTGCATAGAGTGGATCAGAAACACATTCAGCAACAACATGCATTATCACTGTTCATCTGTCTGTGCGCAATTGAAGAAAAGTAGCAGGATAAAATAGCAGTGGACATGGAGGAGGAGAGTAGAAAAGAGTGGACAGTACAACGAGCGCTCACTCTGATGCTGTTTTCAAGAACCAGAACTCACAGAGCAGAGCACTCTAACACCGTATCCCAGAACCGACAGTAAGGGAGCTCTCACTTTAAACTTATTCAACTGATAACTAATTTCACTTCATAACTTATTTAATGCCCCTGATGACAGACATTAAAACGAGGACGTTCACGTCGCCCGGAATGGCGAGTTTTCCCCAGTGAACGAGAGGGTCGTCTCCCTGCGCCTTCGGGTCGGGGATAGGTCTCTCACTGTTGTTTCGGCTTACGGGCCAAACAGCAGTGTAGAGCACCCAGCCTTTTTGGAGGCCTTGGGAGGGGTACTGGAGAGTGCTCCAACCGGGGACTCCGTCGTTCTACTAGGGGACTTCAACGCTCACATGGGAGGCGACAGTGTTACCTGGAGGGGTGTGGTTGGGAGGAATGGCCTCCCCAATCTGAACCAGAGTGGTGTTCTGTTGCTGGACTTCTGTGCTAGTCACAGTTTGTCCATAGCGAACACCATGTTCAAGCATAAGGGTGTCCATCAGTGCACATGGCACCAGGACACCCTAGGCCGGAGGACAATGATCAACTTTGTGGTCGTGTCATCTGACCTCTGGCCGTATGTCTTGGACACTCGGGTGAAGAGAGGGGCTGAGCTGTCAACTGATCACCACCTGGTGGTGAGTTGGATCCGCTGGCAGGGGAGGAAGCTGGACAGACTTGGCAGACCCAAACGTATTGTGAGAGTCCTCTGGGAACGTCTGGCGGAACCCTCTGTCAGGGAGGTCTTCAACTCCCACCTCTGGGAGAGCTTTGACCAGATCCTGAGGAAGGCTAGGGACATTGTGTCCGAATGGACCATGTTCTCCACTTCCATTGTTGACGTGGCTTTTCGAAGCTGTGGCTGTAGGGTCTACGGTCCCTGTCGTGGCGGCAATCCCCGAACCCCGGGGGTGGACACCGGAAGTAAGGGATGCTGTCAAGCTGAAGAAGGAGTCCTATCGAGCCTGGTTGGCTTGGGGAAGGAATACTTCGAGGATCTCCTCAATCCCACTGACACGCCTTTCATAGGAAGGAAGGAAGGAAGGAAGGAAGGCTGGGGACTCAGAGGTTGATTCATTCATCACCCAAGCCGAAGTCACTGAGGTAGTTCGGAAGCTCCTCAGTGGCAAAGCACCGGGGGTGGATGAGATCCGCCCTGAGTACCTCAAGTCTCTGGATGTTTTGGGGCTGTCTTGGCTGACAGGTCTCTGCAGCATCGCATGGCAGTCGGGGATAGTGCCTCTGGACTGGCAGACCGGGGTGGTGGTCCCTCTATTCAAAAAGGGGGACTGGAGGGTGTGTTCCAACTATTGGGGGATCACACTCCTCAGCCTCCCTGGGAAAGTCTATTCTAGAGTACTGGAGAGGAGAATTTGGCCTATAGTCGAACCTCAGATTCAGGAAGAACAATGCGGTTTTCGTCCAGGCCGTGCAACACTGGACCAGCTCTATACCCTCCGCAGGGTGCTCGAGGGTTCATGGGAGTTTGCCCAACCCGTCCACATTCTTTTTGTGGACTTGGAGAAGGCATTCGACCGTGCCCCTTGTGGCATTTTGTGGGAGGTGCTTCGGGAGTACGGGATCGAGGGCCCTCTGCTAAGTATTGTTGGATCCTTGGAGCCAGGACCTCCAGCATGTAGCTGGCAGGACTCACTGCCAGCTACTGAGCTCCAGGAGATGGGGGGGTCCTCACAGAATCTTCGTCATAACATAATACATAAAACATAACATCAACCAAAGAGAGAACTACACAATCAAATACTACAATAATTGCAGTATACTTACAACAATCTGCCAGTTCCAACATCCATCCCCCAAAACAGCAACATCCCAACCTATAAGGTTCAATTAATACAGAGGGGAAGGGAGAACAGGAGGTGAACGGGTTCCTACTCCATCACTGGAGCCCGAGACAGTGCATCTGCAATCACATTATCACGGCCTTTAATGTGTCCGATGTCCAGATTACAAGACTGCAGGAATAGCAACCACCTATAATCAGCCTCTGATTGGGGCACCGCAAAGAACGTAAAAAGGTTAGTGGATTGTGGTCTGTTTAGACTACAACAGGTGCCACACCAATCGGTCCAGGGCAGCACGTCACCAAACACGCCAGGGTCAAATACCAGAGCTTGTGCTTCTGGCAAATAACCAACCAACCCTTTAAGACTCTCCAAGGTCTCTGGATTTTTCAACCGGACCGACAGCACCCACTCATCAGGCTCAAGAACACCATCCAGACACTCACCTCAAACCACTCCCGCTGTACCAACTACCAAGGTAGGACTCACTGCCACTGACCCCTGCTGGTCAGCACTTGATGCATTGGGAGAGTGAGCATAGTAGGGCTTAAGCAGATTCACATAAAACAGTTTAACTGACTTCCTCCGACCAGGAGTTGAAATTAAATAGTTTAGGTCTGAAACACGTTTAACCACTGTATAAGGACCCATAAACGTGGCCTGGAAGGGTGAACTCACCAATGGACACAGAGCCAACACTCAATCGCCCTCACTAAACGCAGCTCAGCTCTGCGATCATACCTCTTCTTCATTTTAGCCTGGGATGTAGCCAATATTTTCTTTGCCAGCTCCCCAGCGGTGTATAGCCTATGCCTAAACCCATTGACATAGTCAGTTAAGTTAGTGGGTGGATCTGACGCCTTCCATCCATCCTTAAACACAGACAGTGGACCCCGTACAGTATGACCCAACACCAAATCATTTGGGCTAAACCCTGTGCGATCTTGCACTACCTCCCGTCCAGTCCCCATCAAGCTCAGTACAGTATGCCCACAAAAGTGATTTAAATGTTTGATGAAAGCGCTCCAGAGCGCCTTGGCTCTGAGCGTGATAAGCTGAAGACTGGTTATGTCTAATTCCAAGGAGTTTTAACACTTGGCCCAACAGGTGCGAGGAAAAATTAGATCCTTGGTCACTTTGGATCACTCTAGGGATGCCATACAGCTCTTGCTGTAATGTTACGCAAAGGATAAGCTGCTGGGTACCTGGTGCTCTGACACATAACCGACAGCAAATACTTACATCCAGACCTGGCCTTGGGCAGCGGCCCAACACAATCAGTGAGCAAGTACTCAAATGGCTGACTGATAGCTGGAATCGGCTGCAGTGGAGCTGGTTTAATGACCTGATTTAGCTACCCAGTTAGCTGACAAGTACTACAGTTTTTAATGTGAAGATAAACATCCTTTTTAAGTTGTGGCCAGAAGAAATGAAGCCAAATCCTGTCATAGGTTTTATGGACACCCAGATGGGCCAACTTTAACACCAAACCATGAAATTTGAATGGAACAACCACTTGAAAGATGGGATCCCCACCCAAATCCCATGGGGCACCCACTTTCTCACAAAGATACCATCCTGGAGAAAGTAACCCCTGGGAACACTTTTCAGCTCAAGGGGTGTCAGCACAGACCCAAAGAGCTCATCCAAAGATCGGTCAGCTCTCTGTTCACCCTGCAGTTCACTGTGGGATACAGACAAAGGAAAATCAGGCAAAAATGGCAAAACGGTATCACTCTTCCCATCTGCTAAACAGGGCAAAACAGTGTCAATCTCCCCACCTGTCGCCTTGGACAGCTCAGCACGATTCATTGCCCACGTAACTACACATGCAGAGAAAACTTGAGGAAAGTGCACTGCGCTTTCATCAGGCTGTTCTGGCCCTGAAGGAGAGAGGGAGACTACTGTAAGGCGCCCTGCACTTTCAGGTGGTTTTTCCACCGAAGGAGAGAGAGAGACTGCTGGAGGTGGTGAACACTTAGCCCAAACACGACTGCCTGCCAGATCGTTGCCCAGAATTATATCAACCCCCTCGATTGGCAACGCAGACAACACCCATCGGAACCTCACGCTGCACCAATTCACAGTCCAAGTACATCTTATGCACTGGGACAGGCACTACATCCAAGCCCATTCCTCGCATAAGGATCTTGTCCCCAGTATCAGTCTTCTCAGAGAAACACAAAACGGATTCCAAAACATATGGATCAAAGGCACCTGTATCCCTCAAAATCTTAACAGGCATTTGAGTGTCACTACCAACCAGTGATACAAACCCATCTAAGATAAAAGGCAGATAGGACTCGTCAATGGCACCAGTCATGCCAGATTCCCCCCACTCACGTTTCCACGCCCCCACATCCACAGGGCCTGAAACACTCGTTGGTTTTACACACCCGCCTCCAGCATGCTGCTTCTTAGCTTTTAGCATTGGGCAGTCCGACTTCCAATGGCCTGCCTCACGGCAATAGTTACACACATCCTCTTTCTTCTGAGGTGCTGCCAGGAACCCCTTACCTGAGGCAACGCCAAAACGAACAGGTGATCTACCACCCTCCTTTCGCCCAACAGGCTCCCTTACAGGCTCACCAGGCCTGCCCTTATGAACAAGCACATACTCATCAGCCAGCCCTGCAGCCTCAGCAGCAGTTGTAACTAGGGATGCACCGATACCACTTTTTTTCAACCCGATACGATACCGATACTTAGATCTGAGTACTTGCCGATACCGAGTACCGATGCCGATACTACTACCACCAAAACAACCCCCAAAAAACTATTAGGCAAAATGCAATCAATTGGAAGACAGGTTTTATTTTCTTCTCTGCTTGTTACAACAAATGATGATAAATGAAAAATAAACATTTTCTGTGAAAGTTTCTGAGAATTATTGCAGAGTTTCCACATTTTAATCAAACAAAATATCAATTAACTATTTTGCACTGTCTCCAGCTTTCAGATTGACACAACATTGATGAACCTATTGCAGAGTGTCCATATTTGAATCAAACAAAATCTCAAACTTCAGTCAGCATGCAATGGTGTGGTCTTTGAACTAAGTTTTTTTTGGGAAAGTGAGTGGCAGGTTCTTTTTGATGAAAAGAATCATCTCTGCATGATCAGCTGTGAGCCTGTTTCTTGCTCCTCCGCCGCTCCTCATGGGCTCCCGTAGTTCATAGTGGCTCCGCCCCCGCATTGACTTTCCACAGAGAAACAAACACAACAACATGCAGCGAGCCAAGAGCTCGTTCCTAAAACGGCACCGTCTCGTTAGTAGCTTGGTTTTGTGGCGTTTCGGGAGAACACTGATTGGTATCGGTTCTTGGCATCCGCGAACTTTAACGAGTACGAGTACGAGTATATTAGAACAGTATCGACCCGATTCCAGATACCAGTATCAGTATCGGCGCATCCCTAGTTGTAACCTTACGCTCATTAAGATATGTGGCAACACGACTGGGCAGAGTGTCTTTAAATTGCTCCAGGATCACCAAATTGCACAATCCCTCAAAGTTATCAACACATGAGGCTACACACCAACGACTGAAATGATTAGTCAGCTCCCTTACAAACTCCATATGTGACTGATTAGCCCTCTTTTTCCATGTCCTAAAATGCTGGCGATACGCCTCTGGGACCAACTCATACGCCTTCAGTACAGCAGCCTTGACTGATTCATACGTGAGGTCACAGCCTAAAGACACATACGTACTTTCCCTGTCAACACGCACTGCAGCAGCAATGTTTGGTCAGAATCTGACCAGCCTCTTGCCTCTGCCAGCCACTCAAACAAAGAAAAAAACCCATCCGAATTTCGTTCATTGAATTTAGGCAGGAGACACAGACTACTCACCAAGTTTGTCCTTCAGCCGCAGAAATCTGACCACAATGGGTCGTGGCTTTTCTAATGTTGCCATTGGCTTTCCAGTCCTATGAACCCAATCCAGCTCTATTTTCAAATGATCCAGTTGTAGTTTTTCACTGAGTAGTTTTCTCACTTTTTCTTCAGATTCAGACACCTTTTTCGTTCCCAGACTCTTAATGCCATTTACAACAATATTTTGGCATTTGGACTGGCCCTCCAGATATTCTGTCTTGTTTGAGATTGAAATCATGCTTTTGCAAATTGTGTCCAAGTTTGTCCTGGTTTCCCTACAGTTCTTGGACCAAGGTTTGCATGAGATTTTAAAATCATCAAATTCCTTTTGAGTCATTTCCAGACTCACCTTGAGATCATAGACTTGCTTTGACAAATCATCAGTCCTCCTGTTTGAAGAGTCAACTATGATCTGAACAAAAGTTTTGAAGCTTTTTTCCTGTTGTTCAAGCAAAGTCCTGTAAAAAAAATGTTGTTGGTCCAACAATTCACGAACTTGAGCCATGGTGACATATTGCTCAGTGGTGTGGTTAGAAGCTTTGGGTGGCATGGTTTGGTCATCCAGGCCTGCTAGGCCCAAAGTTCAGCAGGATAGAGCCAGAAACCTCCACAAAATGCTAATAATGTCCAAAATTTTGGGTTGGTTAGAATCTTCTAAATTCAATAAGCAGCAGAAATTTTAAGTTCTAGGCAGGATTCCTCAGATTTGTGTTGGATAGAAAACCAGCCACATTTCAGAGAAACACAGAAGCAGCCATCTTGTGTGGTCTTAGTGCTAGTGTTCATATTAATACTTAAACAAAGAATATGTCAAACTATTTACAATTTAACTATTATTTACAAGAATTATTTATTTACAATATATTACATGCTATTTAGAGAATTTCTTCCTCATTTCCTCCAACCACTGCTGTTTGGTGAGTGTACCGAACTCAGGGCAATACACTCTGCCACGGTACTGACTGTGTCCAGTGTCAGCAGTGCAGAACTGGCCACACCTTTTGCATGTGTTAGCCTCCACTGTTCTCCTGTAGGGCCTCTTTGGTAGAGGTCCAGACTCCGCTGTGGTGTTGGGCTCAGTTATTTGTGGGTTGGTGCCCTGAACTGGCGCAGGAAGGACCACTGGGACAAAATGAGGAAGAGTTTGTCCTGTTGCCATGGCGATCTGAGGTGCTTGCGGCGTGACAGGCAAGCCTCTAAAGTGGTGCCTTTGGCATGATGGGGCGACTAGAGGCTCTCGGCCTCCGTTGTGCCTGACTTGCTGTGCTCTCTGGCAGCTGGTACTGGTGCCCCTGTCAAGCTGACCTGGGCTCAGCAGGGAGTGCTCTTGCTTCCTGAAGAGGCTCCTCAGACTCAGGGAGGGCTAAAGGCAACACAGCAGTACCCTGAAGTAGCACAGAGAGCTCCTGCCTCTTCTGCCTGCTGTTGTGCCACTGGATGAGGGTGTTCTGGTTCACCTCTACCAGTTGAATCTCTGATCCCTGCATCACCAGGGAGTTGCCAACAAGCTGCCTGATTTTGTGGTAGTCCCTCAGAATTAAGGACCACGTTGAGTCGGCCCCCTTGCCTTTCCTCACTGGGCCTTGGTGGAGATCGCAGAGTCTAACAAAAATGTTCTCCACCAACCGACAGCAGTTAGGCCACTGAGCAGGTGCACTACTTGCACCTAACATGCAACAGGTGGAGTTTGTGAGGGTTTCTTCGGTGTCTTGAACCGTCCACTCAAACATCTACCCTGGTGTCGTGCTGCATAAATCACCCACTGCTTGTCACCTTCGTCCAGCTTCTCCCACAGTGCTATGGTTGCACTGGTCTGCTGGTTGGTGAGACAGAGAGAGGTCTGCTCCCAAAGCTTCACCAGATACTCAGCAGTTCTGTCCACGTGCTGGTATCCAGGAACATTTTGGTCATCAACAGCCTGTGCAAATAAGAAAATAACAAACCTTACAAGCTTCACAGTTTATTTAAAGTACACATCATCATGTACTGTGTGTAAGTGTGTGTATATGTAAGAGTTGGGCTCATATCTATACACCTATATATTCGAAATTGAACACACACACACACACACACAGACACACACACACACACACACACACACACACACACACACACACACACACACACTCACACTCACCACATCTTCATCTTTAGCCTGCATACCCACTCCAGCCTCAGCGGACGAAGTAGAGGGCATGATGGATGCACCAGAGGCCATGGAAAACGTTCCAGAAGGTAGGGCTGATGTTCCAGGGGGTAGGGCTGCAGGAAATGGTAAGAAAAATCACAACAAGATTATTTTGTATAGATATTACAGCATCACAGTTTTAATTTTCACTGCAAAAAACTATTATAAGCGCTGCATCATTTTAATGCTGTTTTGTCATTGCACTTGGTCATATTGTAATTTCACTAGAATTTTGAATAGTTCAACCATACCAGTAGCTATGGTGGATGTGCGAAAACCGCTGAGGATGTGCCCACGCTCAGGGTGGATGTGCCAGGAGCCATGCCAGATGTGGGGATCGCCAGGGTGGAGACGGTGGACACCAGACTGGATGAGGGACCAGGAGTGAGAGACGCTGCAACCTGAGTAACTTCCAAGTCAGCCACTGTGGGGTCGTCTGGGATGTCATTGAAGCCCTCATCTGTTTCCACATCATCCTCATGCTGTTCAATTAATTCAGCAGTCTCCTCTGAGTCAGGGTGCATATCCTGCAGTGCCTGACCAGTCTGCCGGAACAGATACTGTAGCCCTATGAGCTCTCCTGAAATAATTGAAATAAAGTGGATAATTTAATAAAGGATTTTAAAACCGAGTTGAATACCACTGTGTTCACAAATGCTTACCAGTGTAACGTGAGGGTGGACAGAACTCTGGTGCCACCTTCTTGCCAAACAGCTTCTCATAGTGCTTGTTCCCGCAGTGAAGCAGGTCACCCGAGTAGCTGCGTAAAGGTGACGGTGCAGTAGGCAGGGCAGCACTACCACAGTCCTGGTTCCACCTATGGAGTCCCTCTAGCAGGTATGCCTGAAAATTCAGGCTGTTGGCACTGGTCCCTAGAAGGACATTATCAAATATTAAATTATGAAATATTCTTGGATTATACAGCACATGAACCAACATGTCTGAAAGACACAAACTGAAAGGACTCCAAAGATGTCGAGCCTCTGGCACATCTGTACGTTGGTAGTCGCAAACCTCCCTTTGTGAGCTCCCCTCTTGGTGTATAGAGCAACACCTGGCAGGTACTGGATGCACTTGATGTGCTCTTTCTGGGCATGTCAGATGTGTTGCATCCTCTCCCTGTCAAACAGCAGAACTCCAAGGGAGTCATTCCCACTGCTACCCATCAGCCCCTGCAGCAGCTCCTCCAGCAGCTTAGTGGTGGTCTCCTCACCATGGGTCCTCCCCTGTCAGTGGAGAGCCAGCTCTTCCCTGGACAGTGTCTGCTGATGTCACCATCAGTGAGACAAGGCAGGCCCTGTGACTGAAGCTGCTGTTTCTTTGCTTCACACAACAGAGCTAAATCCGCTGCATCCCACTCAAACACACTCGTTGATAGGCGAGACATGAAACTGGGTACAGCTGATGAGCATCTGTTGTGCATCCCAGGGCAAGTCAGCGCATGAAGTGCCTGATATCCAGCCTTACTGTCAGGTCTGGCCACCTGCTGAATCTGGCCTTCAACTTGGTTCTACCTGCCTGCTGGTATTGCTTGACCAGTTCGCTGCCATCATGTCCAGGCCAGCTCCATCTGATCTGAAGCACACAAAATGTATAGGGTCTCTGTCAATAAATATACACACACACACATATATATATATATATACATATACACATATATGTATATATATATATATACACATATACACATATATTATATATATATATATATATATATATATATATATATATATAATATATATATATATATATATACACACATATATATATATATATATATATATATATGTATATATATATATATATATATATATATATATATATATATATATATATATATATATATATATATGTATGGAGACTGGTGGTAGAGATGAATTGGCTGTGGTGGATAGTACCAGAGCTTCAAGTTGTTTTGAAGCTCTAGTTTTCCCCTTGGCCCCACCTTCAAAACATATTTCTCAATCCATTTGTGGTCTTCAGGTGGCAAACCCTCTGACCACAAACACAAACAGGGAAGCTGAGGTGATGTCTCTGTCCTGGGTTGCCCAGCCTTAGTGATAAAAAAACCACAATGCATAAACACACTTAATACTGGTAGAAGACTGATTATTCTCTACACAGAACGATATTAAATGTTATATTACTTACTGTGATGATGGCACACACTGCTGTGGTACTGAGGAGAGGCACTGGACCCGGAGCATCTGTCACAGGGTCTGGAGTGTTATGGTAACAACAAATATCGAACCCAAACGCACAACACAGAACTCTGCTAAAGAACTAATAAAGGTGCAGGGGGGGAGACGTGCTGGAGAATCCCAGGGTCCCGTGAGGTGAGGTGGCGGTGGCAGGTGAGTGGAGTCTCTTTGTTTGGCGTCCTTCGGTGTAATGGCGGAGCCGCGTGTCCATGTGGTCAGCGTCCTGCTGGTCGTCTTGTTCCAAGGTGGAGGGCTCACGGCTGAGACCGGTGATTGTCCGGAGCACCGACAGGTAGGCAATACAAGCGCTCGAACACAAGCTGGCAGGAGCAGTTGACAGGTAAGCAGGCAAGCAGGCAGGCGAAATGGCAGAAGCAACTGTGGCAAAAAGATACAAAAGGTCAGGATAGCTGCACAAGCTATTCACACAAGAGAAAAATACTGAACACAAGTGAACCAGGATCAGGACTCAATACCGCTCTGGCTGATAGTATGATCTGGTGATGTGTGGCTGGAAATCCAGAGGCTTTATGTAGTGGTTGATTAGTGGAATGAGTTTCACCTGGCGCTTCCTGCAGGAGAGAGTTAGCCATGCCCATACACAGAGAACACAGACAGGGGAGAGGGAGACATTTAAAATTTTAATTTGAACAGTTTCAATGTGATCTCCATTTACCTCTATTGCTTTTCTGGCTCTGGTCAGATTTGGCTTTGCAGCAGCAACATGAGCGCCACCAAATCTTGGCTTGGTAAACTGAAAGGAAATAAAGCAAAGGCCGGTGTCATGAGAGGACTTTGTTGTCGAACTATCATTCAGTGAAGGAAATATCTAATATTCATCGTCAAGTTATGAGTTTCGCAAATACCATTGAAAAATTTAATAATGGTTGCTGTTTATGGCACTGCTGCACCTTGCTGGCCTGCTGCTGTACTCTGTGGCCCCACCGTGCCCTGGATAGGGCAAAGTATATAAAATCACAAATTAGCTTGTGTACTAATACACACACACAACTTGAGTATTAAATTGACCAGTGTTACGTTCTGCTTGAGAAAATGACACACACACTGCCTCTCTTGACTGAACAAAGGCCTCTGTCCTGGTCTCTGCATTGGGCATTTCTCGATCTAAAAATAACAGTTGCGCATTTGATTGAATCAACCACAGATTAAATCACTGATTTTCATTTGTGTAGTTACACAGATCTAATGCAATTTATTTGTTCATGACATGTTTATTAACTCATAGGAACATGGCCTTTATTGCATTTTATACAAATTATAATGAGTTAAATGTATTGTGAGAGTAAATAACAATGAATACAATATACTGTATACAGTGAATATACTGAATATACTCATACCATCTGATAGAGGGCATACCACTTCTTCTGCCTCGGAGCTGGCCTGTTTCCTTCACCTGCAGGCCAGACGCTAGTGCTGGCAAACCTCCTTAGGCGGGACATCCATTCTGAGTCCGCCATCGCCTTGTGGGACTTGGAAGATGTTCAAAAACCACTGTACCTAGACTTCTCAAATCTGGCCTAGATTATCCTACAGAGGCTAAACATTCATTATAACACAGTTTCTGATCTGTGAAACCTTTATTCTATTTGTGAAAATGCAATAAAGGCACATTTCACTGTTTTCTCAGCATATAGACCACATTAGACTAGGTCCTGATCAAAAACCACTATGCCTAGACTTCTCAAATCTGGATTAGATTATCCTACAGAGGCTAATCATTCATTATAACACAGTTTCTGATCTGTGAAACCTTCATTCTATTTGTGAAAATGCAATAAAGGCACATTTCACTGTTTTCTCAGCATATAGACCACATTAGACCTGGTCCAGATCAAAAACCACTATGCCTAGACTTCTCAAATCTGGATTAGATTATCCTACAGAGGCTAAACATTCATTATAACACAGTTTCTGATCTGTGAAACCTTTATTCAATTTGTGAAAATGCAATAAAGGCAGATTTCACCGTTTTCTCAGCATATAGACTACATTAGACCTGGTCCAGATCAAAAACTACTATAAAGAGGAAAACAAATATTTTTTTTGTGATTAGATTATGTAAGAGGACTATCACCAAATTTTTCTATAAATGATTGTCACCTGAATGTGAAAGATAAGATAAGTAAGTCTGATAAACACTATTAGTTATTACTATGATTAATTTCAATCTCTTGTTTGTGAACCAAAATACATGAATATTGTTATCTGTTGAAATTTCATATTCAAAGGAAAACTGGTGTTAGAAGTCAAGACAGTGTTATGCCATAATTAGACTAATGTCCATACTTACCCTGACCATGACAATGTGACTAACTTTAGACTTAGCCTTAAGTTTCTTTTTCATTAATGTGTCAGTGATGACAACATCACCCTTTCCAGGGTTGACCAGTTCCTCAAGGCCATCATAAAAATGCCAGCGTTTGTCAGCCCCCATTTTGTGGAATGCCACAAAGTGATTCTTTGTTCCCTCGTGGTATGTCACTGCAGCTGGCTCGTACCTTTGTGGGTGTTGACAGTAGAGCAGAAAAATGTGATGACCACTCACAAATGAAATCAAACTACATTAGAATAGCAATGTAAACAAATAAAATCAGTGACAATAACATGTACAAGTGTGACACAGTGAAGTGTTAAGTCTTACTTACTTCCCACCAAGAATTGTTACCAGGTGTGGCAAGGCTGTAGGATGCAGCTTGGGACTGAGATTGGTTTTGTGTATCACTGACACCAGTAACACGCATGGCTGTCCATTCACAAAGACACGCTGCACTGTCTGCTCGCTTTCAGTGCACGGGGCAGGACCTCTGTTGAGATAAAAGTTAGAAAACATAAAATATTGTAGAACTATGAAAATCTCAGACTAAACCGACAACTAGGGCTGTGTAACTGTATGATTGAAACACCTGTTTGCACACTGTATACTTACCTTTTGCATGGAGCTGTAAGAGATGCATTCATCCACCTGTCAATATCTTTCTGTAAAGTGCCGAAGTCTTTACACCTTAAAGTGTAAAGGTGTAAAGACTAAATCACATGTAAGATGTAGATTAACAGAAATATGACTAGTCTCTATCTTTGTTAACTTATATGAATCAATATTTGTAGTTTTCGAATAATTTATGCTATTTTTACTATCGCAAGTACAGTCATTTTATTAACAAAAACATGCATTGATTTTCATTTTACATAATTAAATAATCCTTACAAGATATCAATACTGTTGACTCGTCTTCTCACAACAGGACAAGCTGCTTTCTTGCACTTTTGCATGATTTCTGTTGTCATGAGATACTCAAGACGACATGCAACCATGTCTTCCTCTGTCCCATAAGCATCCCATGAAGTCCCTTTAAATCACCCAATGGTGTTTAGCCACAATAATTTCCCCTGGAACCACTCCTTCTTTTCAAAAAGTTTGAGGACTTGTAGTAGGGTGGAAATCCGATTATTGGATAAGGTCAGTTTTAATCCTAGGTCTCCTCTTAATAGCCATATGAAGCATATACAGGAGGTTGGCCACTGTACATGTATTTGTCATCGACACTGTTTGCTGCTCTATCCACCCTTCTCCTCCGCAATATGGACAGCATCCCTGTATTTTTTGTGGTGCCGGGTGTACTGCTGCACCTTTGATGTGACTCTTAGTCTTTGGATGTTTTTGGCTGGCAGATGTTGCAGCCAAAAACATCAAAGGCGCTTTTTCAGTGGAGGAGGGGAGTTGAAGTAGGACTTTCTTTTTCAAGTAGGTCGCTTCTTCCATTTCTCCTCTTGTGATAGGGGAAAAGAGTCTGGACCATCAATTTCCTCTACATCTTCATTGTTGCTTGGCTGTTTCTGTTTTTTGAGTAATGTTCCTTTTATTCTTTCCACAACAAACTCATGCTGGAGCTGCAGAAAATCTCCTGCATAACATTTTTTGTTGTGCAGAACCAATTTTCAACAATGGCATTACTGTCTCTTGTTTTGCCAAGATGTTTCAGCGTAACGTCTGCCAAAGGGGAACTGAACCTGCATAATCTAAAAGAATGTCCAACACAGACTCACAAAAATGGGTATTTTTTGTGGTGCACCCTCGGCTTGATCTTCCTTTCTGGCTTTATCATTTGTGTCCTTTACCACTGCTTCTAACGGAGCAAAGAAAGGTGATGACTTCCTAATTGATTTATGCTGGTCTTCAGAGAGACTTGGTTCTTCATCATCATCAGCATTTATTAGGTTTATCTTGTCTGTCTTCTGAATCTGTATGGCTTCCTGCAGTCTTGACAGATGTTCTTGACACATTGTTGTCTGAGTCCTTGATGAAAAAACACACACTAAGGACTTCATAATTGACAAGATGACAGAAAAATCTGTGGCATTTTGGAGGAGGGCAAAGCTGTACAAGAAAAGATTTTTTGTTTCTTTTTTGCACTGCACCTTGCTCAATTTCATGCTTACCAGTTTAAGCATGTAAGCAGCACAGAGGTGTATCACAGTCATTTGCACTGTCTGCTGCTCTTGGCACACCTGAAAACAAAGTCACAAGTATTGCTGTATTGAAGTAGTGTTGAATGCTTGAATGGCCGCGTGGATCATGGCCCAACTGAAATCAGTTTCAATTTTTTGTGGCTTCAAGTCTTTCAGGAACAGCTTGAAATAATCCCGACGCAGACAAGTCAACCAGTGGAGAATTGTAGCAGTGGTTTGGTTAGATGTCAGCATTTCTGCCACTGGAACCACAGTTTGGGTTGTGGACTGGCATGATGTGCAGAGTGCATAATACAGTACTGACTGGCTGGAGGGGTGAGGTTTAGCAATTACACTGCCAGTTGCATCCATATATAACAGACAATCATTCTTCTTCTGTTGTTCGTGTAAAATATACAATTGTGATTCCGAATAATTGTGAATTACAAAGGGTGACGTTGCAACATACTGAATGGCACTGTGTTTTAACTTGGAGCTTGGTTTTTCCACATCCTGCTTTTCCTGAATTTTAAAACACTCCATGAAAGCATCACTGTCTAAACGATTCTCGAGATTTTTTTCACTTGATATCTTTTGCAAGACTGGGACAGACTTAACATCATTAAGATTTCCAGCGAGAATTTTCTCCTCATCCGTGGATGCCAGTTGTTTTGTGTGAACCAACATGGGAGAAGCCTTGTTAGGCTTACTTTAAACTCTTGGGGACAGGATGGAATTTCTTGTCCAAAGGATAATCTCCTCTTCACCTGGTCCTTATGCCCTGGCTGTATTTTTTATTTATTTATTTGGGTATCTGTACATGGCAGCAATGTCTTCGATACTTTGGAATCCCACACAAACAGGATGGAACCAGTCATGGCAGAGGTTACACTGGGCATATGGCTCGTTAGGATTATTCGGTTGCTGGCAAGTACAAAATACGGTATCGGGACTAATTTCTGGACTTTACTTTTCCTCATTTGTCGGCGAAATGTTTTCAGCACTAATTTTGTTCTTTGTCTCTGATCCTGTGTCAAGTTTGTCTTCGTCTTTATTTTTTACATTATTTGTCTTCTGCCTCAACAGAACTCTAGATCTTATCGACTTTCTGTCATACAGTGTACAGCCATTTTTTTTTTTTTACATTCGCCTGTGTGAATATTTTTGCTGCCAATGTTTCCCACATGGGGCTATTCCAACCTATTTTCCTGGTTAGTTGTTGAAAAGCTGACATTTCTCCCACTATCCTGTCCTCTCCTCCTGACTCTGTCCGTAAGTCTGGACAGCCACGTCTCAGACGTCTTTTCAATTTCTCCATTTTAAAGCCCAAGAGATGAAAGACACACAATTATTTAGAATGAATACTTGAACTAGAAAAAGCACTTCAGAGCCCTAATACTGTGGGCTCTAATTTCGTAGACCAGGCACAGGCGAGGCGCACTGCAATTTTGTCATTTTATATTTCGACATGGACGAAGGAGACAGCGACGACAGACGGCCAAACTTTTTCTAGGGAGGAAACTGATGTTTTGGTCCGGGAGGTCCAAGCTCAGAGTGGAAGAATAAATGGTAACGCAAACAGACCTCCGCGGACTGATGAAGCAGAAGTAGTCTGGGAGGAGGTTATCCCTAATCAGGTTTGCTCTGATACACTGTGAACTGTTGCCCGGTGTAGTAAAAATAATAATAGCTAATAATAATAAAACTGAGAACCGTTGCCCAGTGTAAAAAAAAAAACAAAACAAAACAAAAAAACACCCCTTTTCCACTAATAAAGACACTAATATTTAGTAACCTAAATTTAAACCCCGTGTCGGTAGTGTGCAAACAAATACTATGCGTAACGGGGATGAAATCAGAAGTAGCTGTGCGTAAAGGACGCATTGCAGAGCGTCTCCCTTTTTCTGACGAGATGAGAGATGCCGAATGTATACTCACTATCTGGCTGTTTGTGGTTAACCCCCCTGCTGCGCCGCCACATAACACCCATCTCGGATCACCTCGGTCGACCAAATTGCCTAATTCGTTGCGCACGGTGTTGTGCCGGACTAAATTACCACTGCGCGGGCTGCGCCACGAAATTAGAGCCCTTTATCTCTAAAAGATCAATTCATTTAAAGACCCCACTTTCCTTATTATCATTTCCTTGATTTCCTTATGAGTTATTATTTTCTATAATCATTTGCCTCCCCGAATAGATTGGCTCTTTTACTTGAAATGCCCTTTGGTTTTCACGACATGTAATGCTGATGATGATAGGAGTGTGAATGTTGAACGTGAATCACATTATTTGTCATATGTCGGTTTAGATGTCTTCTATTTGGCAGCTGCTGCCGCTGTGCTAAATTCAACATTATGTAACCAAATGTCTTGCATGGGTCCCGCATCGTCATGGAGGAAATGCGCCCCCCGGGGGCCGGTCAGCACCGTGGAGAGCTCCCCAAACAACCAAAACGGACTTCATCAGGGCTTTCGCAGCACCATGGCGGCTATGCTAATCCAAATAGCATTAACATAGCAAAATTAGTGAGTTTGTGCACAGCCTACCAAACAGATTTCATTTGTTTGGAACTTTTCCCCATTTTTAATGGAATATCGAACAGATGAGCACATTTTCTGGCTGTTATATGTCAAATATAATGTCATTTTATTCAAGTTGTAGGAAAACCATAGGCTGCATCAACTTACCTGTCGTTTGGATTGTGGCAACCTTTGCACTTAGTGGCCATATGGTTATATTTATAACCCCTCCCACTCAAAAAAATAAAATAAATAAATAAATCTGTTGCCAGGCAAATCAAAAAATACACAAAATACATGCCCCACTGAGTACGGCCAATGGCTATTTTTAAAAAAAAAAAAATTTTATTAACCTTTATTTATACAGGTAAAATCTCATTGAGGCCCAGGGTCTCATTTACAAGAGAACCTACCTGAATTATTAAGTAACATAATGTAATTATTTTAGAGCTGGCTTGCTCTGGGATGCATTTTCAGCAGTGCGTAAGTGGTGTATGTGATATTAAACTAATACCAGCAGTCACTGCATGAAAAGAGACTTTTTCTACAAATGTGATAGATCAGGTTACTATAGATAAAATAATATATTGAATATATAGAAGAGAAATATTGCCTCGTCGACAAATTAAAACCAAACCTTTCCAAACAAAATGTCCACATATTTTTTTATTTTTACACTGTGTTCATTATGACATTGTTGACACATTTTATGACTATTTTGTTAATGATTAGTCATATGTAATGATCAATAAAAAAAGACACAACCTTACAAAAACAGAGTTGAGACCATAAAACTTGGACCAAGTTAAAAAATAGAAATGGTTTGTCCAAGTAATATCATTTTTCAAAGAGGAAAGCAAAAGAAACATGGGTCTATATAGACTGCCCAACAAAGATTTATTCTCCAAAATATTTAGTACGCTGTTAACACAGACAATACTATTCCTGTAATAAGTTCTTTGGAGGCCTGTGATCTCATGCAGCCAAAACCTGTAATCAGATCTCAAAGGAAAAAACATGAGCAAACACAAAAAAAAATGTTAAACACCAAAAATCCAAAGCTAAACTTATTTTCTACTTTTATTTTCTACTGCTGGATGCTTTTAAGCTTTACTTAAGCTTTACTTACGGTGGCTGTGGCTCAGGAGGTAGAGCGGGTCGTCCAACCGGAAGGTTGGTGTTTCGAATCCCAATTCCTCCACTCTGTGTCATCATGTCATAGTGTCCTTGGGCAAGACACTGAACTCATTGCCTGTCTCAGTGGGTGTGTGAATACAGTCTTGCTAAAGTCTTGTTTTGTGACAGTAAAGTTGTTTTGTTGAAATTATCCCTTTTTGCATTTTCACAAATAGAATGAAGGTTTCACAGATCAGAAACTGTGTTATAATGAATGTTTAGCCTCTGTAGGATAATCTAATCCAGAGTTGAGAAGTCTAGGCATAGTGGTTTTTGATCAGGACCTGGTCTACTGTGGTCTATATGCTGAGAAAACAGTGAAATGTGCCTTTGTTGCATTTTCACAAATAGAATGAAGGTTTCACAGATCAGAAACTGTGTTATAATGAATGTTTAGCCTCTGTAGGATAATCTAATCCAGATTTGAGAAGTCTAGGCATAGTGGTTTTTGACCTGGACCAGGTCTAATGTGGTCTATATGATGAGAAAACAGTGAAATCTGCCTTTATTGCATTTTCACAAATAGAATAAAGGTTTCACAGATCAGAAACTGTGTCTGAATGAATCTTCAGGGCCTGTAGATTAATCTAGTCCAGATTTGAGAAGTCTGGGTACAGTGGTTTTTGATCTGGACCTGGTCTAATGAGGTCTGTAGGTATCAAACAAAAACAGTGAGATCTCCCCTTTAGCATTTTGACAAATAAAATAACAATTCACAAATACAATAGCGGGTGTCAGGCAAATTTAATGTCTTACCTAAAATATCTAAAATGTTTTTACATCATTATGACAGTATTTCTCCAGGCTGTTTGTTTATATGTTGTACAATCTATGAGTGTTTGATGTAAGTTTTATGGCTTTTTAAAACTTTTCATGATGTCCTAAAAAATGGTTGTTTTATCACATTCATTCTTGATTTTATGTGACTTTTTTCTTTTACTTTTCTACTTTAAATGCTTGCAGATTTCTGCTCTGTGTTATTTAGTGCCTGTTCACCTTTCAAATATAACTGTGTTTCCAATTTGAAACACTAGCAAACAAAATGCTTCATCACTGGCACTTTGGACAATTAATTGTAAGATTTTGAGTTTCAAGTTTTACAGCATTCAATTAGGCCATCTAGTAAGTAAGTTATACTTTATTTATATAGCACAAAAATTGGACTGTTTTTCTTTCCTCTTTCAACCATCCAGACTTTGTATGTGCATGTTTTATTTATTATTTGTTTTTCTAACATAGCTGAACTTGAGTTTAAAGATTTAGTTGTGCCTCTGACACCAGTGGATGTAGTTGATGGTTACCAAATGTCAACATTTTGGCATTATACAAGTTAGAAAAAGGAATTACATTCAGCAATGCTTTTCAAATGTTTAGGCCTATTAAAAAGATGTGTCTGTATTAATTAGAATGATAGGCCAATCTTCAGTCTTCCTTTGTCAATTTAACTCCACCATTCGTCACTGTTAATCTGCCCTTAGATAGTGTCACGCAGGTTTCGAGTTATGTGGGAGCTGGTGGGAAGCCCTGGTAGGAAGAGACCTGAGTTCCCATGAAAACCTCTTTGGCGTCATTAATTAACCTGAAACCACTATTTCAATCACAAATAATGCATTACTAATGTACAGAGTATTATATTGAAAATAAAATAGACTAAAAGAAACATGTTTTGCAAAAGAACTATGCTTGGCTACCAGACCTCATGCTGATATAGATGATTATACTGAGATATATAGTCTATGGGATAGAAAGTCGAAATTATGAGATAAAAAGTCAATCCTGAGAATAAAACTAATACAAAGTTTAAACAAATGTTTATCTTTTAATTTCTTTTTCATGATTTCAATTTTTATCTCATAATTGTAACATTTATCTTATCATTTCTATTTTTTGTCTTTCTTATTTCATAATTTTGAGTTTCTCAAAGCATAATTTCGGATTTTATCTCATGATTCTGTCTTTTAATCTAATAATTTCAAGTAAATTATTTGTCTTCACTCCTAACTTTAATTATATTAGAGACCCCCACAGTTATAACTCCGACCCTGGTGTTACATATCAGCACAGAGTTGATAAGTCTCATCTCTCTCTTTGTGTAATGTATTTAAATTCAGCTAACGGTCAATTTGAAACTGTATCTGTGTTCTTTTATATGGAGGATATGTTTATATTCCAAAGTTGTGGTATAGTATGTTTTCAGGCCGCTGTGTTCGTAGTTGGTGGTCATGGTATATTATGCAGTGTTGGCTTTGTGAATGTGCTGGATGGCCTCTGACACCAGGTGGCGCATAAGTTGATTCATGTTCAGAGGCAGAAGTAGTAGAAGAAGTAGTTTGAGAAAGTGGGCGGGGCTACATGTTGGACTCTGCCCATGTTGAGCTCCACTGCAGTGAGGGGATTCGGTGCAAGCGGAAACTGATAGTATCTGAATGAGATAAGATTCCAAATGTTCTTATTTTATTTGGTCATAATGAAAAAATATATGTATACGTCTTGTCCAGCATGGGAGTCGAGTCGGGAAGAGTATTTTAACGTCTGCTGTTGTTCCTAGTCAAATGAAACGTCTGGATGTCTGTGCCACTACCGTGAAAACACCAGCAGAGGGACCAGGAGAGCCATGTATAACGTTAAGCCGCTGTAGCTGCTGAGCATTGATGCATAATACAACTAATAATGAACGCTGATCTAAAGTACACTTTTATTTCACAGAAAAGGAATCGTAAGATTTACCTATCCTCAGTTTTTGATTTTAAGGAGTCCATAGAGTTCTCTCAAGTCAGGATGGCCGAGCGGTCTAAGGCGCTGCGTTCAGGTCGCAGTCTCCCCTGGAGGCGTGGGTTCGAATCCCACTTCTGACAACACTTTTTCATCAAACAATTGATACATGATGTCACATAAAACCAGTCTGTTTCACTTTGTACACATGAACGTAATTTTTTTTGTTGTACCAATACTGACATAATGATTTAAAAATAAACAGGTACTTAAAAGGTACTATGAAATTAGCATCCATGTATTGTACTTGATTATAATCATGTCACTTTTGTTAGTATGTTACTATTATGACAATATTTCTCCAGGCTGTTTGTTTATATGTTGTACAATCTATGAGTGTTTGATGTGAGTTTTATGACTTTTTAAAAACTTTTCATAATGTAGTAAAAAATGGTTGTTTTATTATATTAATTCTTGATTTTATATGACTTTTTTCTTTTACTTTTCTACTTTAAGTGCTTGCAGAATTTTCTGCTCTGTGTTATTTAGTGATTGTTCACCTTTCAAATATAACTGTTTCCAATTTTTTTCAACAATATCTTTATTGGATTTTTTACATAACAAACCAAGAGCTGAATGAAAGGACAATGTACAACAATATATCAAATAGGTACCAGATCAGCCCATCCCACCCTCCCTCCCTCCCACTTAACCCACCCCTACAGGTCCGACCATACATTCCAGAGTGTGTACCAAGTCAAATAAATAAGAATAAATACAAGCCTTCGGTATATCATAAAACAAACAAACAAAAATAAAAATAGCCTAAAACAAAACTGTTGCAGAGAGGGAATAAATAGCAGGGAGAGGTTGAAAATAAAATAAAAACAAATAAAAATAAAGCTAGAAACAGCACCAAATGTTGAATAAGCATGATTAACAATCACATGACAGTGTTTAAATATAAAAGGATTACTGTATTGTGGACTCATATGCTAGAAAACCACCCCAGATCTTCTGAAACTCTCCAGGTTTACCCTTCAAATTATACATAATATTTTCACTTGGTATGCATGATGCTAGTTCATTCATCCATCTAGCAAATGAAGGTGGTGATACATCTTTCCAATGCATAGTTATACATTTGTTGGCTGTAATAAGGGCAATTCTAATAAATTTGAGTTGGTTTTTATTGACTTTCATCATAGATGTGTCACCCAGGAGAATTACTCTTGGCTCTGCGGGGATGGTTAGTCCTGTAATATCATTAAGCACTTTGACTATAGACACCCAATATGAATTAAGACAAGGGCAAGTCCAAAACATATGTACCAACGTTCCTATCCCCGATTTGCATCTTGGGCAAAACTGGGAGTACTGAGACTTTACTTTATGTAATCTGTCGGGGGTATAGTATGTTCTATGAATAAGATTTTATTGTGTAATTTTATGTCTAGAGTTGAAAGAAAAACACTGACTACTAGTACACAATGATTCCCAATCCCTTTCTTCAAAATTACAATCCAGGGCCCGTATTCACAAAGACTTTTATCTTACCGTTAGGAGTACTCCTAAATCGGACTAAAAGTTTTTATGTAGGAGTAGTAACCCAAACCTCTTCCGATAATGGCAACAACAGAAACAACTGAAACAACAAAGAAAAGGACAAGAAAGCCCAATTGGTCACAGGACCAGTTGCTGCTCCTGGCCCTGTTGGTGCTTGAAAGAAGACACATGATCAAGGGTAAATTTGGCCCCGGGGTAACAAGCAAAGCAAAGCGTGATGCATGGGAAAGCATAAGCTTTAACATAACGCTGCGTTCCCAGCAGTATCGCGGTCAGCCGACGACTGCGAGAAATGGTGGTATTCGCTGCAATCTCATTCGAGGGCTGAGATTGTAGCCTACAAACGAGCCATCGAGAAAACAGTTGGGAATTAACATTGCTAATTTACAATGCAATTTACAAAAGCCAAATACAAAATAATCTTTATGTTCACAGTCTTGGTAGACTGTTTTATCCAAAGCGCTATATTGATATGAAGATGTTTAAATGTAAGGTAGTGTTACGACCTTAGAGGTCATATGTTTCCATTTGTCTGTTTTTAATATCCCTCTTGCAAGAGAAAAGAGAAAAAAAGAGAGAAAAAAAGAAATGTTCAAGTTCATACAATTGGGTGTTGAGCAATTGCAAGTCTGTTCCCCCTTAAAACCAATATACATAAAACAGGACCCAAAACCTTATCAGTGGGTGCCACTCCCAAAAACAAAATGGCCACCACCATGAGGAGAGAACACAAAAACGAATACATCAACTGTGGTAACACACACACCCACCAAAACCAGCAACAGGTGAACACAACCGTGGAGTGCAACAGCCACTGCACAAAAGGTGTCACTGTGTAGCCACTACTACACACGAATGTTGCCAGCTTACACCTAAGCTGCAACCACAAGTGACCCAACAAAAGTGACTGCCACCACCACACCCAAAATGGACACCTTGTGATCTCAAACCACACGTTACTATATCATGGAGTACAACAGACAGAGACAAAGTGACCGGACAAACTGGGAAGACATACCCACCACTCAAGATCCACTGATCTGGGGAGTGACACCATCCCAATTACACTAATTAATACACTAAATCAGTAACACCTACGTGACCACACCGAAAGTGGACAGCAACAACCACACACAAAAGGGCAGTAGCCTATGTTTTACATATCATTGAAATATTATATGCACAGGAGCAGGTTCAGCACCAAAGCCTTTGTCCCCAGTCACGTCAGTGGTGTACAGCTTGCTGGGGTCAGACACAAGTATCACTGGTGTTGAGGGTGCAGCTGACCCAGCTATGCTGTTATTGTCAGAGATAGAGGGGTAAGCATTATGCAATAATCAGACACTAAAATGTATGCATAGTGATATTTAATTAAAGAGGAAATGACACCCAGCTCCTAAAAACGTGTTCACAAATAAGGATCCTAATTACAATATCTCTCCCATACAGGGAGGATCAACACCCAGAAGCTGCAGGCCCCCCTCTTCCTCTCCCAGCCGCCCCTCTTCCTCTCCCAGAGAAAATGAAACATGAATAAATGGCTTTGGATTAAATGTGGTTTGCTGTATTTTATATATTTTTTTCTTACCATTGTGTATTCACAAAGTGATCCCTGGATGCCAGTTAAGTCAGGGTATAGAATTGTATGACCAGTAAATAGCCTAAATGCTGTACAGTCATCACAACCTACCCGTTATAGCTGAACTGTGGTCCCGGCTGTGGACTGAGGCGTCAGGAGCCACCTTTTGCATGTATACCCACTGTCCCCCAGCAAGTGACATCAAGCTGGTACATGGTGCTGCTCGAAAAGCTGCGTCAAACCACTCTCCATTAAAATATGGGAATCGTGTGTTGATCTGGGCCATTTTGCAACAATGTCCAATATGTTGTAACGTGCGTCAAAGACAATTTGTGTATTGATGGAATGCAACTTTGTCCGATTGACAAAGACGTCTTCATCCTGAGAAGGTGCTAATATGCGTCCCATCAATGGCACCGATCACACCGGGTATACCTGCAATTTCCATGAATTTGGCTTTGATTCTTTGTCGTTGGCAATTGTCTAAAGGAAACCAGATAAACTGATGGATTATATGGGGTCTACAGAGCGCGATGATGGTTTGGTAGATAGAGCGGCTGACTGATGGCTGTGATATCCCTAAATTATCCACGTTGCAGGGCTTCATTTTCCCCTTAGCCAAATACTGGAGTCTTGCCAAACATTTTAACTCCGGCATTATTGGATTGTTTCGGTTGGTTGAGGACGTTATTTCGTCCCTCACCAACTCAACCACAACTTCAATCCCTTCGCGGTCCATCCGATATCGTTTTAATAATTCCCTATCATTTAGCATCTCCAAAACATTTGGTTGTGGATTGACTGCAGCCATTTTGGGACATTTTGTGACTTGGTCTTAGCGAGTTAGGAGTCCTCTGGACTACCTCTTAGGTCTCTCAGACTTAGGTGTTACTTTTAGGCCTAAAATGTTTTGTGAATAACTCTTATTTTCAAAAATTATGAGTCCTAAAGTTACGACTGACACGCCCATTATTTTTAGAAGTTGCTCCTAAATTCACCTGTTATGAGCTACTTTTAGCCTTAAGATTCTTTGTGAATGCGGGCCCAGATCTGTTACTCTCTAACCTGTTAGGGCTAAACAGCCATTCCTATGATGGGAATGATTTTGATTACAAACTTGCTCAGCTAACTACCCATCGAGTTTTGTGTGTCATCATCTTACCCAAACATTGGAGTCTCAGCTCTCAACTAAGGCAGCGCATCTATGCCGGTGAATCGTGTAATGATTCAGTTCGACTCCCAAGACGATTGTCACCCCACTGGCCAATAGGAACGTGGCCCCGCCCTTGACATTGTTTTCACAGTCCTGACACGAGAGCAAAAAATTGCATCGAGAGCAAAGACTTAGGTTTTGAGAGAGAGAAGAAAAACGTTTTGAGAGAAACACATTTTTTTGAGAGAAAATGTTTTCACACTGATAGCAAAAAAATATATATTTGAGAGTTAAAAAAAGTATTTCGAGAGAGATTTTTTTTCTCAGAAATAATTCTAAAAATTTCAAATTTATATTGTTTTATGTTCTACGAGAAAATACTTTCTCTCAAAACTTTTTTTAGTCTCAAGTATTATTATTTTTTGCTATCAGTGTGATAACTTTTTCTCTCAGATCATTTATTTTCTCGCATGTAATAAAGACACAAATCTACCTCCATAGTATCCTTGTAGTGGAGAAGTTTAATGACAAAGGCTTGTGGTGATCCGCTCTCCTGTGGTCTCCTCCGGATCATGCAGTGCGCTCTTTCTATCTCTGGCATGTCGGAGAGACCCAATATCGATGGTAAGCATTTTTTCTAGTAAGGCAACAGCATTGTTATCTTCAATTACCTCCGAGAACCCTGCGATCCTCAAATTCTTCCCTCTCTGACGATTCTCCTGGTCGTCGAGTTGTGCCCTAAGTTCAGCCTCAGCCCGGGAGTGTTTCTCGGCCAGCTCGTCGTGGTCTTGTTGCAGGCTGATGACTGACTACTCGAGCTCGGTGCATTTTTTGCTCGAGTCGGGCTAACCTGTCTGTGTTAGCTTGCAGCTCTCCCTCCAGCTTCTCAATAGATGCATCCACTTGGTTAAGACGGGCAGCAAATGTGTTCTGTTCTGTGTTCACGTTCGTCATTTTTTCCATCTCTCTCAGAAACCAGGGTGGAGGCTGCATGTCCAAGAAGCTGTCGATGTTAGCTCGCGATGACTTAGCGGTAGCCATGTTAGCGCCAGCCGTAGCAGCCTCCCTCAGTCCATTATTTTTTTTTTCTCGTTGGGTTTTTTAGGTGGCATTTGGCACTTTGGTCTATATCTATGTATTGGGTGTTCATCAATATAGAAAAAAGTAGAAAAATCAGCTGTAATAATGTGATAATCATGAAATATCAGGAGAGCTCAAGGGCGTGCAGCCGTTCACTCTGCCGCCATAACCAGAAGTCCATTGTGTTTCCAATTTGAAACACTAGCAAACAAAATGCTTCATTGCTGGCACTTTGGACAATTAATTGTAAGATTTTGAGTTTCAAGTTTTACAGCATTCAATTAGGCCATGTAGTAAGTAAGATATACTTTATTTTTATAGCACGAAAACTGATCTCTGAACAGATAACAACTTATTTGAATGCTCAGTCCTTCTCATTGCATCTCAAATTGGTTAACAAACGTGTGTCTGCACCTCAATGTTAATAAAACCGTATGTATGTTTTTCTCAAGTCTCAATAAACCAAAATCTAATTTGGTCCACAAGAGCAACTACAAGAGGGGATTGTAAAATACCACGTAGAAAAAGTACTTTTTGAGCAGTCCGTGTTTTCCTGTCGAGCAGCACATACCTTCAGAACTAAAGAATATCACATCTCTTAACTCTTTCTCCAAATCTATAAAGCAGTGGTTATAAGAAAAGCAAACATGCTCTCATAATCTGTCTGTTTGTTAATGCCATCAACCTGCCAGGGACCGCAGTTGAAAATTAGCCCGTATGACTAAATCAGGCACATTTACATGACAGACTTTGGTGCTCATGTTAGTTAATGTACAATGTCCTTTCTTTAAATAAAACATGTGAGCTGTAAATCACCTCCATGTCTTATCAAGATACATGTCAAGGAAAGATATGCACATACAAAAACAGATTCAGGCATCAACCAAGTGCATTTTTTCCACTTTGTTAGCTTTTCTCCCCCCACACAATTTTTCAAACACGTTATTGAGTCACTGAAACCTCTGAGAGCCATATGGGAGGTGCAGCGGGAGATTGACATGGCAAAAGAGGAAGACACGAGAGAGAGAGAGAGAGAGAGGGAGAGAGAGAGAGAGGGAGGGTGAGGTGTAGAGAGAAAAACACACCACCGCCATCAGACACCTGTCAGTGCAGGTGGAGAGAGTGACTGCTAAGTTACCTGAACCTGGAGATTTCAATGGAGGACTAACTTTCAACTGCTTGGACTGTTTTTCTTTTCCTTTTTTGACCATCCAGACTTTGGTGGAGTGGTGTCACTTAGACTGGATGTAGTTGATGGTTACTAAATCCCAATATTTTTGCATTTTCAAGGAGTGAAAACTGTTTGAGGAGGAACATTTTCATCACAGACATTTATTCTGAGACTGACTCTTCATCCTTAAGGAGTTTGCTGTTGTTGCGTCTTTTCTCAATACACCCATCATGGCAGACTTCCCCTCCAAGGTTACCACTGAGACCAGCGCACCCCACGCCCAGGGCTCTCAGCAGGGGGGCAACAGCTTCTCAGGAATGGCTGCTAATTTCACCACCATGGTTGACATATCTTTTATTCGGAGCATTCCGGCCATCCTCATGATGGCAGAAGTGGTATGTACCAGACTCCAAGCTGTTCTGTTTATACTCCTTTAAACTGTGTTCATTCTAAAATTATTTTCTGTTCCATTCTGTTCAGAGGCTAAAGACCTAAACCAATTTGTTCGTTCCCCTGTTAGTACTTTCCCACTTCCTCATCTCATCTGTCGCTCTCAGGCACAAGTCAGTTATTCCCAGAGCACACATAAATCTGTTTTATAGAACTGGTCAGTATTTAGGAAAGCTCAACCATTTAATAAAAACAGTGGGGCTCTGTTGTTTTTTAACAAATGTTTATTAAACAGAAGTAAAGAGCACAGTTGTTGGGGACTAGTTTCAGCTGCAGATGAATACATATTTGGTGTGTAGGCCATATCAACCATTTTTCTTCTGACATCACACTCAGGGTGGGAGGCTTGAATTCTGGGTTAATGTTATGCTTCTGCGTTCTAGGTGGCAAATTGTATAAATGTAGGGAATCTGACAAACCTTTAGAAAAAAAACATCTGCACACTCAATCTGTGCTAAAATCTGTTTACTGCGTGCAGGCTTTCGGTCAGAGACCTTCTTGACCTTCTTGTAGCCACGTTCAGCAGCTGAAAAGATGATGGATAGTAAAAATCTGAAGGGACACCGGGCCATATTTCAAAGCAAATCAACATGTTTGGTGACCCATTAGCTAACGTTAGCATTTAACCACTTTCTAGCTAACATTACTGTTGGATTCTACATCCAGTGTTTCACGTCCAAGTCTCAATAAATGTGTCCTTGAATCAATGTATGGCTTTCCTAGTGTATTGTGTAACAGCACATTTTCACTCTTCATTGTCACCGATTACTTTGGAAACGGCTAAATGATAACAAAAATGGCTTTTGTGTGAATATGGTATATGTGGGACCAAGTCAGTTACAACATTGGGGTCTTGGTATTTTCATGGTCTTTGTTGAAATTAAAAAAACAGAGAAAATCATCAGACCTATCCATTCACTCCTCAATAGTCAAAAATAACTAACTGGAGTTAAAACCCGTTAAACTCTGTACTTTGGATGATTTAAAGGCAAGTCACAGAATGATAATCTTTCCAAATTGCAGTGAACACTGCATTAGCTTTACATAAGCTATGTATATACCTCCAGTCTTTATCTGGTGCAACAGTAATATGAATGTGTGTCAACAGGGTGCAGCTTGTGCACCGTCATGCCTGGTCAGGAGCTGAGGGCTGAAAAGCTGAGATTAATTGAGGTTTTGTGCTTCATGTACATTAGTGGGGAAAAATTCAATTGCTAGAGGCAGGACAGTTTTGTTGTGGCTGCTCTAATATCTGGTCATAAGGTTGAATGGAGTGCGGAAGCAATCAGCTTTAGTGTGGTCAAACACAGAGATCATGTGATTAGCTGAATGACTCACAGGTTGAGAAATCTTTGTCCCCTGAAGGCCACATTCTCTCTTGTCACACCACTCTGACCATCCCATTATGACACTGAACCTATAACAAGGACAGAGGGACAGTGTATATTTTGTGTATGATCTGAGGGTTAAACACCTCTCCACCTCTGCTTTATGTGCTACAGGTTTTATTGACTATTGATTTTATTGTAGTCATAGGTCCAGTTAAATAGCAGTCAACAGTAGGGTAAGATTGTAAGGTGTGGTTGGGAGTGGGGAGGTGTTCACAGTGTCAAAAAAAATGTGCAATGTTAGATTAACTTGACCGTGCATTTGATTGCCACAGCAGAAGGTACTCCCTAGTTGATCCCTTTGTACACAGTGTTATTTCTTATCCTACTAATCTACTAGCATAACATGCCATTAGTGTATCATTAGTAATGTATCATAAGTTTTGCAATGATTAAGGTTTATGATGTCCAAAGGTTAAGATGTTAACACTGTGTTTACAAGACTCAAGGCTTTTTCACTGAAAACAAATTCCTTCCACTGAACAATAACAGAGATTCAAATTATGTTGATTTTCAGTATTGTGGCACCGTCTTAGTTTCAGGCGATTAGATTTATATAAAAAGATAGGAGTTAAGTTAAGTGCCAGTGTTGATTTGTCACATTTAATTTCAAGCAAAGTCTCAACCAGAATAAGTCAGAGGACCATTTCAGAAAGTTATCTCACCTGGTTTGACTTTTCAGACACCCTTTTTTAAACTAAACAGTTTAGAAGATGAAATTAGCTGAGAAAAATGGGCAGCATTCAGCCACTTTCTTTCCAGTATACATTATACAGCCAGTTCCGTGTCAGTTTTGTGTTGAACTTCTACTGTAAGTGAATTTACTGCCAACTGGGAGTAACAAACCCAGTTATGGCGAAGACAGAAACATCTAATCTAATGTATATCCGCAGGATACTGCAGTCATTTGCAGCGGCAAGATGAGAGTGTTGTGTAACGGCTCAATGATAATGCAGCATCATTTCCATTTAAATTAATGTTGTGCTACGTGTTGTTGGTGATGACTGTGGCAGGAGTCACCAGAAGCCCTGAAACGTTGGCCGTTGCCCTCAGAGACTACATTGTTATCAGATGATAGTCAGATGGGTTTCCAGATGGCAGTTTATTGAAGAAGAAGTATGTGTTTTTGTAGCCATTGAGCCTGATGGTTGGAGAACACACTTTTAGTGGGTTTTCAGTGGCCTGTGTGTATGTGTGTGTATGTGAGAACTTGTACTTGATACATAGTGAGGACCAGAACGCGTTTACAGAGTGAGGAAGTTTTTAGGAAAGTGAGTGTAATTTGGTTAATTTGTTCTCCCTTTAACTTCCTCACAATTTCGAAGCAGTGCTGAAAGGCAAAGCCATGGGTTTAACTGTTCGGTCGGAGTGACATTAAGGTTAGGGTTGGAGTGTGGCAGTCAATTCTGATATGGTTCTGGTTAGGTAAGGGAATAGATTATGTCAGTAAGGGTCCTCACAAGTGTAGAAGTACAAGGATTCGTGTGTATGGCAAAATAAATGTAATACAAAAATGGTAAAAAGGGTAAAAAGGAGGAGAATCAGCAATAGTTGCTTGAAACATTTTTGAAACCAAACATCCTTCCCTCTTCATTTTTGCATTCATTCCTCTGCAGCACCTGTTATATTCATAGAACAGCTGGTTTCCTGTTTCAAACTTCAAGCTCTTATGCAATATTAATAAATAACACACCCAATGCATACTGCATTATAAAACACATCTGCATAATATATAACTATTGGGGCTTGTTGTAGGGAGTGTTGTGTATATCGACATATATTCAAATGAGCAGTGACAAGATAAAGTTGCCCTCATTGCACAGATTTTCACCCACTGCCTTAATTCTGAGACTTTTTAACGTACAGGGACAAAGTAACCAAAGGTTCCTTCCTGCTCTGGTAATTGTGTCATAATCCTTTTAGCATTGTGGCAGCATATTGATGTAACTGTACAAACCTGAGTGCAGCTGTGGATCCTTGTCACATTTCACAGTTTTGGTCAGGAAGTTAATTTTCATCTTTTCCTCCAGCTCAGAACAGTGGTCTTTGTCAAGACAGGTGCTTTGTAAAGGTCAACATCCGAGTGCCAACTGTGTGTATGTTTGAGTATCAGGTGTGTAAAAAGTGAAACTTGATCGCTGCATACACAATAGACTGTCCTTTCATATCCTTTCTCATGGTACAGAAGCAGAGAGACTGGGGCAAAGAGAGGAGTCTTGTGAGGTTTCTGTCAGCATGACATCTCTGCTAAATAGAGCCCATATGGAGAATTTCTCAGCTTAAATTTCTGACATAAATGTTATCTAAAGAAAAAGGGCCAGCATCTGTTATATTTTATATTTTATGTTGAGAAATATTAATTGGAAATATGGTTGTGGTTCTGAACGTTTTCAACAAACATTCATGGTCCCCAGGGAATCTGTCCGACTGTCTTTGGTGGTCCTCTAGCACCACCAGCATTTGTTGTTTTGAGTCGCAGGAATTATAGGATGGATTGCTATGAAATGCAGTTTGCACCTGGTCAAAATTGTACTTTGATTTCCGGACCAAATACTTAATGACATTCCCATCAGCCTCAGCTGTATTTGTGTTTAGTGCTAATTAGCAAATATTGTTATGTATGCTGGCACATTAACCAAGATTGTTGACATGGTTAAGATTATATGTGCTAACCATGAGCATGTCCATGTGACCACATTACCATGCTAGCATTAGCGCTTAGCTCAAACCACCACTGTGCCTAAATAGGTACAGCCTCACAGAGATGCTAACAACACTCCAGATTCTCACATGAGGACTCACATTACACAATGTGTGTTGAAAGAGTCTTATATGCTCTGATCAGTCCTCCTCACCACATTGGCTGTTCAGAGATAAATACTAATACATTTGATTGACAAGGACGGCGACACTGTTGACACAAAAATTCACAACCTTTTTAAGTACAGGCATGGACAAACCTACCTGCTCACTCCAAAGTGCCTTGTCTTTACAGCATTTGTTAGGAAGTGAACATACAGACACGCACTAGCCTATCTCAGTGTAGCTGTGTTTCAGTGCAGTTTCATCCTGTCACTTTTCTTCTGTCAGTAGAGAAACATTGGTGAAAATTCACCGAATCCATTTCCTCCGGTCAAAAATGATCTTCCAGTCAAAATGATCATTTGTGTAATGTAAAAGAGACCAAGCTAATGGAGCATTATAACACAATCAGCTGTAGCTGAAGGGCTCTACCTCACCGGGCTGCCTGCAGAACTCTAACAGCAGACAGAAAAAGTTAGCTACTAGCCACCTTCTCTTGTTGATCTGTCTTATTTTTTGTCTCTCACCGCTCTAGTTTCTTGGACTGCTCCAGTGGTCATTGATAGCCAGCGGACCACACTATCTGCTGCCAGCATATGGCTGGGTGTTGTTTGTGGCCATCACTGTCTGGATCCTCACCATCATCCTCTTCTTCATGATCCTGTGCAGTGTCCAGCAGCAACTCACCTTTGTCCCCTGGCCCCTGACGGTAAGGAGGGATGGGGGGAGGAGGGAAGGGGAAGATAGAAAAGTGGAATGAAGGGAAGGTTTTTAAGAGTTGGTTTGCTTACAGTAGAAACAGCTTTTTCCCCCTCAGAGTCAAGATAACCAGAACGATAAAGGAGGGAGCTTTCTTCAATGAGCTGTCTTTGATGATCCTAAATAATAAATAGCAATCAAGAGTATTTCTCAAACTGCTCTTTATTACAGGGTGTGCAGAAACTAGATTAAAAATACTATGTCACTGAGCAGTTTCTGGCCTCAAGAATTTCTTTATAATATTAAACATTAATGACTTAATAAGCTACAATTCAAGGTTTAAAAAATGCCCGCCCCCATGTCATGTAGAATCAATAAAACTTCAATTTAAAACAAATGCTAAAACTGTGTTATATGGTCTAAAATATGGTAGCATTGACATCTCTGAGCCTCCCTGTGCAGCTGTTGGTAGTTGTATCACAGTGCAGACCGGCCCATAATTTGACAGGATTTAGACTGAAGTTCTGCTCCCAAGGATCAAGAATCATTTGGGGTTGGATCAAATGATCAACTTAAAAGTAGCTGACCAAACAGGACAGTGAAGTAGGTTATGAAATGAGAATGCCAGGGCTGTGGTTCAAGGGGAAAATAAGCAGAAAGGTAGGGACACCATTACAGACAGGAGATGCTCTGAGGAAATGTGGCTAATGTTTCTCCTCTTTTGTCAGATGATGGTGTATAACGGCGTAGCCGCAGTCCTCTACCTGACCGCTTTCCTGGCCAATGCAGCATCTGTGTATCCCTTCCGCTTAATCTATTACTATGGACATCTGGCAGCTGCTGCTGTAAGCAACTGACACCACTTACACTCACTCAAATACAAAGCATGCATGCTTAAATATGCAAGAAACACTGTGAGGTCACCCTCTGACAATGTGTATACAAACACAAATTCCTGTGAAAGGTTTGGCCTGGAGAGTCTTCCATTCATATGTTCATTCAGTCATCCAAATGCGCCCGTCCGCCCTCTCTCTGCCATCACTGTTTGGCTAGGTGTGTTCATGATAGCATGTTTACCTATTAGGCTGTGGCAGGTACCCACGCCCGCTACTTGCAAAGCTGAAGGACGAGGTTTTCTTCATGGCTGCCATGGCTGGAAGGCATGTCATATGACTGGAAGGACTCAAAACGTCTGATGAAAGAGTACCTTTGTACCACAGCTGCCTCTCGCTCCTCCCCTCTGCTGTTTAAAGTCAATGTTTAGTCAAAAAGAAAGAAAGAAAAATGTAGGGCAGCAGATGGAAAGATAATGTGTGGGTTTGCGTGTCAGGCAATATAGGCAATATTTTTTAAAGCTTTATTGTCTCACCCACAGGCTAAAGTCCATGCTGTTTACAACTACAGTAGCACTGATCACATGATTTCATGAACACACACACACACACACACCCACACACACACACACACACACACACACACACACACACACACACACACACACAAACGGCACAAGCCTCTGTCCTGTCCTTCTACAGTTCTTATCAGTTGGATTTTACTGACACGCCAGTGAAGATAAAAACATTTATGGCCAATCAGGGCATCATTAAAGTTGTTAAATCGCAAGTTCTTTGAATTTTTAAGATTTTATTTTTGATTTTATGTCTTTGCTCTGCCTCATGAAGTCATTAAAATGTCTGCCTCTTTGCCTGTTCAGTTCTTTGGTGCTCTGACGACCGTGGCGTACGGTGCCAGTGCTTTCTTCTCCTACTTGGACTGGAGGGGAGGCGGAGGAAACGCTGCCACCAACACAGTGCCGGCCTAGGACTCAACCCTGTGATGCTGCTCCCGGGCAAACACTCCCTGTGTTCTCTTTCCCTACAGATACTGTAATTATTTGAAGAGTCCTGTGTTGATACAGAACTGTCAACACAGCTTCACATGAGTACTACTGCAGACTGTGGAAACCCAAATCCTGACTTTGGCTTAACCCCAGTAAGTGATAAGATGAAACCAAATTCAGATATCTAATGATATCTATACATTATTGTTAAGTCAAACTTAATAGACTTTCACCTTCATGTTACTAAAACAAATTACTAGATTATGGACATAAAATTTGGCTTTTTGATCCTGGATCTTTAAAACACAGTTCGTCTTTGAAGAAACTCTGGTTGTCTGCGCTGAGACCACAAATTCAGGCCGGCTCAAAATCAACACATTTCATAATAACTTCTTTAATCCCCAAACAGAGCCAACAGTGCCTAAATTACCAATTGCCATAATATAGTTATAAACATCTCCAGGTTGTATTTGAAATACACATATGGTGCCTTACTATGCACTTAAAGCAATGGACCATATTCACCTGGCAGCCATTTTCCTCTGACATCATGCTCAAGGTGGGAAGCTCAAATATTGTACTGCTGTGTTTCAGATTGCAAAACCTATAAACACTGGCAATCTGACACATTGTTATCATTTCACTGCTTCATACTTGTTGAGCAACTGAAAAAACAATAGATAGTGAAAATCTGGTGGGACACCACGCTATATTTCAAGATAGAACAACACTTCCTTATCAAATATGTTGTTCCACTTTAAAATATGGCCGAATATCCCTCCAGATCTTCGCTATCCATCATCTTTGCAGTTGCTGATCAATGGGGAAGCGGTGATGTGGTAACTATTTGTCGGATTCCTTATGTTTTATACAACTTGCAACCTGGAACACAGAAGTAAAACAATATCACAGCATTCAAGCTTCCCACCCTGCACATGATGTCGGAAGAAAATGGCCACCGTGTGGATATGGTCCATTGTTTGACATTATGGGAATTTCCCAAACTTGCCCTTCTTGCCAAGAGGAAGATAGATCGATACCACTGTTTGGCTTAGCAAGAATTCTTGACACAAGTGGAAACAGTTAGCCTGACTCTTACTGAAATTGACTAGATCCCCTCAACATTAGCACAGAAACAGGAAGTAGCTGTTTTGCTTACATTATTTCCTGGAGCTTTGAGACAAAAGCTCTGCAAGACTGAAACGTGTTTTAGGTTTTTGTATTAATTAAACAAACAACATATGACAGGCTAATGGACTGCCAGTGCTGTTGGATGGATTTTGTCACCTGTGGACAGTGACCGGCCAGCTTATCCCCCAGGTCTCCAGTCTTAGTGCTACGCTAAAAGAACTAGTCGGTGGCTGTAGCTTCTTACTTAACATACAGACGTGAGAGTGATGTTGTTCTTCAGCAAAAATAGATATAGATAGTGCACATTTTCCCAAAATGTCTTGCTATTCTTTCAAAGTGAAAACTTACAGGGTCAATATGTAAGAGCGCATATGCTGCCCCCTGTCTGTTTTGATTTTGAATTTGACAGGTGGCTAATTTTTTTTACATATTGCACCTTTAAAATGCAAAACAAATCAAAAAAAGTGATTTGTTCATATTCTGAATATCATGCTCTCCCACACAAATTCTGAAATTACTATAACAGTATAAGGTATATAAATCATTATGAGGGAGCGATTTTGATGACATTAATTTGTAAGACTGCCACCAATTATAAATATCAATCTGAATTAACATAAACTGCTCCAAAATCACGTCCTCGGTTGGCTGTTGATTTGTACCATGAATAGTGTCTGCGGCCCTGTGTCAGTGTGGGATTTGAGAGTGAGGAAGACAAACGGTCTGGTTACAAGAACTCATTCTTCCTCCAAAATATGACAATCTGACCAAAGGCTTTGGTTTTGAACATTTCTTTCTTCAGTGTGTGGCACTATTTACCTGCATCATCCATGAATGTGAAAGATGTACAAACATAATTATTTAAAACAAAAAAAATCAGAAACAGTGTTCTCTGTGCATCTTCCATTAAATCAGGTGCTTCTCAGATCAAAGACAGCAAACTTTCAAACGAAGGGAGGGGACAGGAGCACAATTTACAGCCTTTAATTGTGCAAACAAATGGTTCAACAGTACTGTGTCATCATCAGAGTCAGTTTTGACACTATTGTGTCTTCATTGGAGTCAAACGGCCTCTGATGAAGACACAGTTGTGTCACATTTGCACAATTTAAGTCTATGACATTTGTCAGTGTGCTCCAGTTCCCTTTCTTCCTTTGATAATCACTCCAAGTATGTTTAGTAGTTCTTGTTTACAGAGCAGTACAGTTGTTGCATTGGTTAGGCTGATAAGTACTGTACCACTACAGGTCCATGTCATTACATGTTCGACTCCCGTGTTAACTTACTGTCATGTTCTTATTAGAATGTTGGTCTAATGACCTAATATGGCAGTGAAGAATTACTGTATTGTAATGCCTCTCTTTGTCCTGCAGAAATCCACTTAGGTTTCCACTCCTGAATATACAGGCTCAATAGATACTGGGCGAAGCCAAACGACTGAATAATTTAAAAATGTACATGGGAAAACTGGCTGCTTTAATCAGATATTAGCAGCAGGATATTAATGACTCCTGCAATGATTCAAATATTTTAAGTGTTAACATTTTCTTTGATTTATATGGTACAGTGCTCAACTCGTCTTGTATGTGCCTTCACGAAATATGTTGTATCTTTTTTTGTACCAAGAATTTGAATATATTCACTAATACTAGTGAAATCCTGTGTGGGGTGCTTGGGCTCAATCATACAAGTGTTCAAATAAAGCACTTTTTCATTGTAGGCTTTTTACCTTTTTATTTGAAAATACCTTTTTTTTTTACCAACAAATCAACAGTATTTCACCAGTGACATAAATATACTCTGACATTTGCATCTGTTATGTTAAGACAAGTAGAAAACACTTTGATGTTGTAGCGAAAAACTATACTGTCGATCTTACTTCTTAATGCAGACACACGCACAATCATTCATACACACTCACTATATACATTAAAAATCACTTTCACAGGCACAAAACTCAACCCAATGAGTTTTTAAACTGACCAAATAATTTAAAACTTCATAAAACTTACATTAGTTCTGCTATATTCTAACAGGCAAAGAGAGCAGATTCAAACATTCAATCATAACAAATGGATTCCCCTGCTTCAGTTTTGATGGCGCCTTTCACATAAGAACCAGAAAGATGATCTGAAGACCACAAACATAACTGTAACCACAGCACCAGAGCTCTGAGTATCTCCTCCCTAACCGGGCAGAACTTACGAAAACACAAAACCACTGTTAGAAATCAGGACTAGACCTCTCAACAGCAAACTCCAGTTGAACAATTCTGAATATCTCAAATAGTCATAAATCCACTGCAATGGTCGTGGAGTAGAAATACGCCAAAACCTTCTGTCTTCACTATTTACCTACAAAGAGGCTCTTGAGTGCACACAACATCCCACCCGCCACATAAAATACAGAGGAATGCATATATGAACTTGCTAGTAGAGGCCATTTGTGCACAGACTGTAGTTCCATGGGGAGTGTATCCAGCAGCTTAACATTGGAGTACAAACTGACAAAAAAACACTGACAACTATCTGAAGGCCCACGGACAAAGTTTTACAAAAATAAGTGGAGGAGGAGGCAACTCAAGCGTTGGACGCAGCATGTGAGCGTATCACTGCGGACCAGTGGAGGCGGTGTGTTCTGAGCCTGCAGGGATCAGAGACGTGACCACCAAACCTTGACTGAGGTCCACACCTCGGCCCTCCTTCTCCTAGAAACACAGATTCATACAGCTCGTATTAAAGCAAAGCAATTTTAGCAATTTTAGCTTTGACGAGATGGAGGCATTAATCATGTCTTTAGGCAAAGATGTACTGTGCATACCCAGTAATACATGGTCAGGATAATCTAAAGCTAAAAGGCTAACATCAGAATTAGCTTATAGAAACAGGCTGACATCTAGTGCTAACTTCTCCAGCAGCGTTAGCTTTGACAACACCTCTGGTCTGAGTAGCTTTTCAAATTGTAGTATTTCTGTGTTCATGTGGTTCCTCATCTTATTACCATGTGTGGTATTGCGGTGAGGAAAGTGAGGAAATTCTTCAGTTAGGACAGTTCTGTAATAGCTAAATTAACCATCCTCAGAAAGGAGTTTTGGCTAAATGCAGTTCAGACATTTTTCTGTAATGACACCCCAGTTTACAATAAGAAAATACAGCACCAACTGTCACTATGCTTAAGAAGAAAATCCAAGAAACAAAAATCTTAATGTGATGAATTAAAAAAATCTCTTGTAGAGATTCTCTGTGAAAAGGGTTTTAAAGATGTTCCCAAGCTCGCAATCAACTCACATTTCTGTAATCCAGAAACATCTCCTTGAAGGCCATGAAATCAGTGAATGTAAGCAGCATGTCAAAGATGTCACCCGACACCTCCTCTTTGTGTTGCCTGGAGATGGAAGACAGACATACTGTATGATGAGTCTCATCACATTTTTCTATGTCCTTTTGTGCCATCTAGTGGCCCACAGCAAAAATAACGTGAGCTACAGGTCATTCCTGTCACCAGCTGAATTAAAGCAGCTGAATTGATGAAAGCCGAACACTGAAAGAAGAAAATGGCTTCAGGGGAGATTTACGATGTCACTTCTTACATGAGAAGCTCCGTGAAAGTATTCATGTTGAAGCCAGGGATCCTCTCTGTCAGCTGCTGCTCCAGGTGTTTCTCCAGCAGGTCAACCTACGCAACAGCCACAACTGTTACTATGAAATGTATCAATAAGAGGACATAATATTTGTAGAGCTATAGGTTGAAAAGATAGACAAGGTGATATATCTATAAAAATCCTGAAGGTATCTATATCTAATACATAAATACCTCAGGAATACATCTGTTATCTAATAAATTTGTTACCCATAAGTCGAAATCCTTGATGACAGGAGTGGGAGTTACATTACATCTCAGCAAGATGCCCATCAACTCACATATTCATTGAAGATTGCCGTGTAGCTGAGCTTGTTTTCGTCAGAGTCCTCAAATTCCAGGTAATGCTTCTCCATGAAGCTCTGCTGAAGCTGCTGGAACTCCTCTTCTGCAAGTAAAGTACAGTACCAGACATGTAGAAAATCACATATCTTCAAACACAGAAGATTTCTATATCCTCTATTCATTTAGCATTCTGGCCCTTTAAACACATTTTCCACCACTGTATACAGAAAATGTAATGCACATAAAATAGGTATATCTTATAGTTTTGCAAATGTTGATCCCTCTGATTTGTTTTTCATTATAAAGCAGTTTCTCTACTCTCTTGTTCCACAGTTTATTTAGTGATTTCTCCCACAGAACAAGAAATGACTCAATTGATTGAAGCACCAAAATTCCAATTCAATTTCTTAGCCCTGGTGACACAACATAAGACAATGACAATTGCTTCTCACTGCCAGGTTGCTGAAATCATCATCTTTCACAAAGTAATATAAAAGAAAATCATACCCATGATGATGTCCTCTATGCAGCCAATCACAGCATCAAAAGCGGTGTCTGCAGCTGAGGAACTGTAGGGAGGAAAATAATGTATCATTTCAAGGTAGACTTTAAGTGACATGACAGTAAGAACAGGTATTATATTATCATTCAGTACAGCCAATGTTGGCAGGCTGTAAACCTGTTAAAGCAAAAGTTTGGATATTGGCTTAACAGCATCCCAAACTGAATGAGATCCATAATAATGCTAACATAGCTACTTCAAAAGTAAAAGTCAAAATATTTTTTAAACAGCTGAATTGCCCCTTAATTGCAATTTGCTTACAAAGCCTAGTGTCTTGACTTCAACTTCCCCTGCCGTAATCAGGGCCTGACTTAATACTCCATTTGGACTTCCCTCGAATCACTTTAAAGCAGCTCCGGACCACCCACCTGGAAAGAGCCAAGTTTTCTTCGTCCATATCAATCATTTCTACGATGTTGTCCTCACAGCTTCCGATATCTGGAGAATGAAGGGAGGCATCGTCTGAATTGTCACGTTTTGGTTAAATTAGCCGTTATAAAAAACAGCTAAACTAACAAGCAAAAGCTTTTTTTGAGGAAACGATACACTGATGTATAATCATAAAGCTACCTGTCACTGAACAACAACGTAAAGTAGTTAGCGGGAGCTTCTTGACTGGCTAAGTAATGGTTTGCTAACCTTAGCTAACAGCATGTAACGCTGTCGTTTAATTTAACAAACGACTTTAAATTGTTTAGCTATATTCTTTAGTGCTTACGCGTTAAAGGTGAATGCGTACACCCTGTCTGTGCTGCATTAAAGAACGTTTAATGAATATAATTTACTTACTTCGTTCCTTGATGTCCATGTTGTTGAATAAATCGCTAACGTGGATGGTAAATAGCGAACGTAATATCGTTGCCAAGGAAACGGCGCACGTGTGTGCACTATTGCGTCCCGTCCGGTAGAACACGGTCTAAACGCGTTGGTTCCTACATGAGTAACATTTCGGCAGTACAGGTTACTGAGCAGCTTCATTAATACTTTAAACATCAGTATCTGACGTTTCTTTGGTTGTGACCGACTTCTTATTTCAAGAACGAATGTCTGTGTGGATACATTTATATAATTTATTTATATATGTATATTTTACAATCAGATCATCAATCTTGTCTTCGAAACCAAAGGAGATTTGAGATGTAAATAAAAAGCACTCAGAAATACATTAAAAAAGAAGAAAAAAATCACATGTACATACATTTATTACAAATATCACAATCCAGGAAACAACAGTTCTTCAATCAGTCACATCTTTGGGAACTCTGGGGCAAAATTCCTTTATAGATGTTTTAAATACAACTCGCAACTTATTCCTGAACTTCGTCTCCAATTGCAGAGAAACCATATAATTTCTCTCACCTGCATGTATAAGGTGCATGAGGAAATACAAGATATCGAACAGTGAACAGACCAGTCTTTTGTCACGCTGAGAGAGGCATGTTATCTTTTAGAAATCATTCCAGTATAGTTCAAATTATTTTACAGACCCTGTTCATGCAGTTTGCTGGAGTAGCAACTCAACAATTTGACCAAAATAAATTCTCAATCATCAATTGTGATAATTTAAAATGACAGTGATTTTTCTTTTTAAAATTGTACAACCAGAATTTTTTCTTTTTATCAGAATTTCTCTCACATGTTTATTTAAACACTTGTTACCAATACAAATGTCAGTCAGTCAACCCAGAGATGTTTCAAGTAAAGGACGGACAGAAAGATAGACAGAAAACATGAGGTTCTTATAAAGAGAGAAGGAAGATGAAAAATGGCAGAATGAAAGCAGTGAGATGTGCCATGTTATATAAAGCACAGAGAGGGAAACCACATTTTACTCAGTCTAAGCCCATCAACTGGAAGATAAACTTCCAATCTGACAAACTTGTTTGACAAGATCAACTCAGTATACAAGAAGTCCCACTAAGAGTCTTGTGATTTGTAGCAAGTGAAACACAAATGCATTTGTTTCTGTGCTGAAGATCACACTCTTGGTGATGTTAGTGTGCTGTGGGTAGTTTCTTTGCTAATGTATGTCAAGTATTCCAATGCCAAATCAGACTCAAAATGACAGCATCTTAAGAATTCGGTCAACTGATAACGGGAAAAATGATTCACTGAAACATTTCACATTTGTTTTTAAACAATTTACTTATTGGCTAATACAACACTGTCAATCAACAAAACCAGTTGTACTATAGCCAAGTCTCTACATCGGTGGTCTCCATTCATAAAACAAAAATTAAATCACATCTTGTGCATTGAAAAAAAAGTCGTCTTGATACAGACGCACGCGTTTGTCACCACAAACAAAATTAAGACATATTTACTTACAATGCCCCTCAAATGAGCATGGCTCTTGGTGGAGCTGCATTACAAGTTGTTGCTAAATTGTTAGCACCAATCAAGCAATCCCAGATTATTTCATAAGGTGTTGGAAATTCAATTGTACACACTAACTGGCTCCTCAAACATATGCACTTATAACTGGAGAAAAACAAACAAACGTGATTTAATTTACTGAACTTTCTGTAATTCTAATCCCTGTATCTTTATTTGTTGTGGCTGTTACATACATGACCAAGACTCATGAAATATCAACATCGGAGCAAAGACAATACAGCACAAAAAGCAGCAGGGTCAGCCATGCTGAAAATCAATTAGTCCTAATACAGATTCAAGTATTTCGGGGTTTTTTTTACTGGTCGTAAACCAAGAAATTTGTCACTAATGTTCTCTGTGGTATAAAATCTGATTTGATTTTTTTATTTTGCTTTTGTAAACCAGATCAGAAAACTGAACCCTAGGACTACTTCTACAAGCTGCCCAAAGGACAGGTGTTGGTACAACCTTGAGAAAAGAGAATGAAAATGCTACCTCGATAACACTTCTATACCCCAAAACAAGAAAATGAGCTATATCTCAAATTTATCTGTACCTTGGGTTTAATACTCTCTTTTCTGCTATTCAACCTTTTCAGATCTGCAGATATGTGCATGACAGTGATGGGATTAAATAGTAGTAGCCTCTGGGCTGAAAGCGCGGTGGGATCCTCATATCATAGAAAGGATGTCTGATAACTCTACGCAGGGGCTTGCAGATGAGAAGTTTTGGTCGTCTGGACAAAATGTTTCTGCTCCTCACTTCTGCTGTTTTTGTTTGAAAAACACACTGTTGGTAGAAAGTTGACGATCCTTGGCCCAGCTTCTGCAGTGAGTTGTCAGAAGGATACAAAAGAGGAGATGTAGGGAAATAAGGGAAAGATCCTGGGGATCCAGATGTGATTGAAATTCCCCTCCTCTCATCTCCTCTCGTTCTTGTCTCCACCTCTCCATCGTCGCCTCCTCTTACCAGAAGTTCCGGTTCTGGTATCGTCACAACGCTGTGGCACCTTCCTCGCAGCCCTGTTGGGTGAGAGGGGATTAGAGGAGGAGGAGGAGGAGGCCATGGGGCTTGAGTGTCTCTCCTTATTGGACGAGGGGCAGGAAGTGTGTCAGGAGACATGTGCAATGAGTCTGACGCGGGTCTGGATGTCCTGGCGGCACAGCGGGCACGTCTCTAACTGTAAGGCACACTCCATACACATACCACTGGAAAAAGACAGGGGAAAAACATGAAGGAAGATTTTATTTTTTCATTCCCAGAAAATGCTAGACAGAAGAAAAACAGTTGAATCAGCCTGACATGATTTACTAGAATAGGCTCAAATATCTTTGACCAATAGTCTGAATAGTTTGGGATTTTAAAGCATTGTCTGTCCACACCAGACGCACACATACCCATGTCCACAGGGCCGCAGCTCTGTGTCAGCCATGACGTCACAACACAGCGTGCAGCAGTTGTCTCGGATGCTAACTTGCTTTAGTAAGGCCAGACGCCGGTGTCTAGAAAACACACAAAAGCAGATATGTTTCTATTTACAGACATGTATTTGAATATATTTCTCCTGTGTAAAGTGATGACAACTTCACACTGTAGATGATTATGATGTAGATACAATACATGCTTATATTGTACGTACCAATCTTACGGCCATGAGACCCATGTTTAAATGAATAATTAAATAAATGAAGTTTATTAGAGGGCTCTAGACCTTTCAAACTTAGCTGCAATAAGTAACATTAGGAAGGGGATTTCATTTTGGTGTTCCACTTCCAGAGTACTGTGGATACAGGGTCACAGCAAATTAATGAGTGATGACAATGCTCCATGTATACCCCTAAAGACAAGTCATTTTAGCATCATGCCAAACCTACGTGTTTGATGCTGAGTGAAAACAAATGATTCGCTAGTTAGAGGCCAGTTGGGTAAGACAACAGATTACACATTCCTTTTCTCCTTTGTCAGAGTGCACAACAGCTTCATGTCTAACCTGGGTAGGATGATTTTTTCACTGGGCAGCAGTGAAGCGAAGTCGTTGAAGGTGCTGAACTTGACAGACGGTGGGTGACGAAAAGGCTTGGCCCCAAAGTTAAACTCACACTGCTGGTAGGACATAAAGCTGGCTGCTGCAAAGAAACCAGACCTGACAGACACAGAGGTGAAGGAAAGACAGGGAGTCATTTGAGACAAGAAGCGGGAAGAGTAGAGAAAAGACAGACAGACAGACAGACAGACAGACAGACAGACAGACAGACAGACAGACAGACAGACAGACAGACAGACAGACAGACAGACAGACAGACAGACAGACAGACAGACAGACAGAAAGAAAGAAAGAAAGAAAGAAAGAAAGAAAGAAAGAAAGAAAGAAAGAAAGAAAGAAAGAAAGAAAGAAAGAAAGAAAGAAAGAAAGAGAGTGTAACTGTTGACACTAGAGAAGGGTGATTTTGTGTGTGGACTTACGTGGCCGAGGAGAAGACCTGTTTCTCTGGCGGCAGCTGATGTCCATTCAAATAGAAGATCATCTGCTTCTTGCTGAGGTCCAACAGGAAGCCAATAGCATCTCCTAAACAGGACATGCATGCAACAGAATAAAGTCTTGGCCGGCTATTATTACTATCATCCGTCCATGTGGGAGGTAAACCAGAGCCTAAATGTTGGCAGTGACAGCAGCGTGTGGGTTCTAAAAATCACAAAACACTCCAGAGACACTAAAAACAATAAAGCAGTTTCCAAACAAATGAGTCAGACATTTAAAAAGGGAGGTGCTTCCTCATCTACTGATCTAACTGTCAACAATTATAACATTTCTCTGAAGTGTGTGTGTTTCTGTGTGTGTAGAGCATACCCTCCTTCCAGCAGGGGTGAGAGTGAGGTTTACTGCGAGCGTTGTACCAGATGAGCTGCCTGCAGCCATCATACGCACATGAGTATTCATCGTCTCCTATCCCATAACCCTCCTGAAACACACGTACACAACAAAATGCCAAATTGTTCTACTGCAGACAAACAGAATGTGGAAAAGCGGAATATTCAAGACACTGAGGATGAGTACATGGTTGAGGAACTTGCTGTCCTTGGTGGCCCATCCAATTTGCATCACTCCTGATGTAATGACTGTCACCTCGTAGTACCAAACGCCTGAATCCACGCAGAATGTACAACGGACGCTCTCAAAGGATGAGGCATCACACCGTGCCTGAGGAGGGGAGCAAAATGAGAAAGAAAAGTTTCAGAAACTTTCAGGTCTTTTACAGACAAGAGCAGCTGTGGCTCAGGGGTAGAGCCAGCGTCTTGTTATTGGAAGGTCGCTGGTTCGATGCCCCTGGTCTGTATGTCAAGGTGTCCTTGGGCAAGATACTCCAACCAGCTCCTGATGTGCTGGTTGGCACCTTGCATGGCAGCCACCGCCATCATTGTATGAATGTATGAATTACTGGAAGTCACTTTGGACAAAAGCGTCTGCTAAATGCCCTAAAATAAAACATTTAAATATAAGGCTAAATCCGAGAATTTAGGAGAAGCCATACTGTTCCTAAATGAATCTGCTAGATCCATTAATTCTGCCACATGTGGTTATTCTCAGTTTGCACACACAGACTAACCTCTAGTCCAGTGGGGGAGATCTTGAGGTACTCGCTGACATCGTTGCTGTTGAGCATGGCGTTGATATTGGTGAGGTTGACCTTCTCGTAGGTGAACTGACGACCCTCCTTTAGGACTGCACCACAGAGGAAATATAAAGGTTTTCTTCTGTTACTCATGCAGACAAACGCTTCTATAAAGAAACTAAAGACTCTGTTGTGTCTCTGCTAAAAGTGTCTGAGGCTACTCACACAGATTGTCAAGGCTCCACTGTGAGCAGAATCCGACCTGCCTCTTAAGATAGTCAGGCTGCTCGGCCCACGACTCGAGGACAGCGAGTCGATTGCTGATACACGACTCAGACACTGTCAGTTTATTCTCACCTAAGGGCAAGAGGATGAGTGTCAAATCAGGCAAACAAATCCCAAAAGTTATCTCTGCCGCAGAAAAAGTGAAAGTTAATTCAAAATATGTTGTTGAAAGCCTGTGTTGGAGAGGCAATGTTATGAGCAAGTTTGAAAGTCAGTTCAAAAATGCTACTGCTAATACTTCTCTTTGCTTATTCATCTGATAAGGCAACTTTCAATCTTATTGTGGTATATATATATTTTTTTTTAAGGAAGTCACCAGTCTCATCATGAATCTTTAACATGTATGGGACTTCAAATAAAGTGAGTGAACCTACTGGTCTGGGAGAACTTCTCCAAAGCAATGAGAGCAAACAGCATGACAGTAGGGTGGGCCTCAGAGCTCTGGAGAGGTAATAGAGAGGAGATAGAAAAGAAATGGTCATCAGTTTGTGCTCTCAATCAATTTTTTTAATGCAAACATACAAAAACAACACACATGGTCTTGGAAAATCATTCCATCGACTGTTAATTCACAGTGGACATGCTTCCATGCACAGATGTTAGATGAAACAAAGGTAGCTGAGAGTTTTGTAACAGACAGCCATGTTGCAGTTTCACTATGACCTTGCTATGCAGAAAGCAGCCATCACTGTCTGCCTTCCAGGACAAACTCTCCTAAGAACATTCGCCTACATATATCTGTTAGCTCAGACTGCCATGTACGTTAATTTTATCTACAAAAAGGGTGTTCCTAACTCACTTATTCTTCAAAGTCCTCCTCAACACTTGTAACTACTTCATATTAAAGCACATTTTCAAAAGGCAACACTAAAGCGACTTCCCTGAGAAGCAGCTACATTACATCCCTTTTTTCACTTAAGCTATCAGACTTCTGAATGTGTTTTTGTTCCGTTTTGTTTGGTGGGTATGAAACACTTCAATTGCAGTATTGACTTCCTTATAGCTCTGACAAAGCACATCAAAGAGAGTGAGAAGACTGACGAATTAAGTAACCTGAGAAGAAGTGGTGAAAACAGAGACTTCTGCTTCTACAGTTTCTGTTGCTCTCTATATGCTGGATACAAATGAGGCATGTAGCTGTTGGACTTCCACCATGTGTTCATTTGAAGCATACTGATGTCTAAACTTTTCATTTACACAGACTCTGCGTCTCCTCGTTTCAACCATCGCTGCTACTGCCAAGAATCACTGATGGGACACCTAAAGCTCCCACGTTACTAGTCGAGTAACCACAATACATCTGCAAATGTTAGACTTTGATATTTATGTATGTGAGGTATGTAAAAACATTGTCTTGTTCAAACTGTGTGTGTGTGTGTGTGTGTGTGTGTGTGTGTGTGTGTGTGTGTGTGTGTGTGTGTGTGTGTGTGTGTGTGTGTGTGTGTGTGTATATGTTTGCTCACTAGACTCTCTAGAAGGTACTCAAGGGTTCCAGGACTTAACAATCCAATACTGGCTGGACCTAAGAAGAGAAAAAGAAAGAGAGACAACAAATGAGAGCTGAACATAAACTGAATACACTGTTTTTCTATCAAACCAAAAGAGTGAATGTAGAAAATTATCAATCATGGAAACAAAAACTCTTATGTATATTAAATTATGTGCCAAGATGCTGTGTTATTATCAGGCATTGTGCTGAATAACATACATCATACAAATAAACTTTCTTAACTTTCTTTTTATTGGCTTTCACTTGCTTAAGAGTTAAAAATTGAGTATAAGCTAATGTGAAGCCCTTGCAAGTCAACAACCACTTAGACATGTTGTTCCTTGTAATCACTTGCTTGCAAAAAGTTAGAATGTCTACAAATTCTTAGTAAGCAACAAACATGTCATTGGCAGCAGTAAAGAGCCAGACTATTGACTGGCGGATTAAAATGTGAAAATGTGGACCGTACCAGCCAGTTTCTCTGCCAGGCATCCTAGGACAGCTGTGGTATTTCTGTGTTTAGCAGGGTTCAGAGCATCCTGTCGTGCTACAGCGGAACTCAGACTCAACATGTCTGAGAGTTTCTGGAGAGCATCCTGGAGAGAGGAGATGGAGCACTTAGTCTAATGAAGAGCTCACATAGACATAAGGTTACAGCGATGTACCGGTTTCAAGGTACACAGTGGTATGAAACCTGACGGTTATCATAACATGTACATTTACATGTGAAAAGACAGAGGTGATTCTATGGACAAAGCCCCAGAGTAAGCACACCATATCAAGTAAATAAAATTTGCTTCATTAGCAGGGACACAGTGTCACTGATGCACCAGAAATCATGATCAGTCAATATCATCCAACAGCTGAGCTGCACTGGCTGCAGGTCAAGTCCAGCCTATACCATTTATATGCTAGATGAGCAGCAGCAGCAGATCAGACGTGCAGATGTAAACATGTCAAAAGTTGCCAGCAAAGACACAAGTGCAGTTTAGTCCTTTATTTCGTAGTCTATCTTACTATATAAAGGATAAAGGTTTTTGGTATAAGCCTGCCATGAGGCACCCATTTCAGGCGTTATTTTGCTCCATTCCGCTACCTGAATATTACTGTTTTCAAAATCCTTATCGCTATGGAAAACGACAACAACTACAGAGTTAGCAACCTACATGCTGAAAATGTCAAGTTATTCTAACACTAATCTGGTTGCCAACGGCATGAACCTACACAAGCAAGCCACCAGTCACTATTTTGCCGAGGCATTGTCACAGAATCCTGGGTTTAGTGCCGTCCAACATGATTGTATTTTTGGTGCAGCCAGACCCGTCTCTACTACTGAGGCAGCACCATAAAAATAGGTCTGGCAAGCGAGACAATCCTTTTTGTAAAATCTGTTTGTTTATATATGTGTGTGTGTGTGTGTGTGTGTGTGTGTGTGTGTGTGTTTGAAGCTTTACATTCTAGATTTTAAACCTGCAATATATGTTTTGCTGGGTGGAGCATCTTTCTGTTGAGGACCGGAAAGAGTACAGAATTCATACTGTTCAGAGTGTCCCTTGTCCTCAGGTTACTTTAGACAGGAAGCAGGGGGTCCTTACTAGATTGTATTTGTTGAAAGGGAAAGAGAGAGGCAGGGTTGGAGAGAGGGGAGGAAAGCATAGGCCAAAAGAAAACAATAAAGGAAAGTAGTCATGAAAGCTGACTTAGTTCCGTCTCTGAAACCAAGTAAGTTGATTATCTAAGAAAATATTTAATACCAACTGGGGGCTAGTTTAACCCCAATGAGGATTTATGAACAGTAATCATGTAACTGTTTACAAAAGTTGGATAACATGTAAAACCTAAAATAACATACAGAATCCACAAACTATACACACTTTGCCTGCAGGTGACACTAGTGTTAAAAGAAAGTACCTGCAGGTGATGACACTAACATGTTTACATCTGCAGGTTCAAACTGTGTTTGCTATTACATTCCATTCACATCAGTCCACATGTGTTGAAGTGGTTCAACAGTGACTGCTTCTGAGGAGAAAAAGCAGCCTGCTTCATGGGAACAAGTGACACTGTGATAACGTTATGAGTCAGTTCGTTCCTGAGTGAAAAGTCGGATCATTTTTACGTGTCATACTCACACACACAAGCCACTAACCTTGGTGGGCAGGGGGCACTCATCCAAGAGAAGGGTGATCACTGCAGGGCCAAGCGGATCATCCAATGGGATCACTCGAATCAGAGACTGGACAACCTCTAGCCAACCATCATCTGAGGGAGAAGAGAGGAAAAGACTGATTTGAGACTCTTCACATTTATGAGCATTCACTTCTTCTACTACATACAGAAGATGCCTGACTGCATTATAAATTAAGAATGTCTTACTTACATGCTGTCTTAATTATAAGTAGGGTATCTTTAAGTGCATTTCAAAATATAACTTCCTCTGCCATGAACTATGAAAAAATAATTTAAGCAGATGGAAAGATCTTTTTTTTAACCTACTGATGAAATGAAAAATACACATATGTGCCAAGAACTTGCTTCAACTGGGTAATATTTTGGATAACACCATGTGTGTTGCTTATGTTCTTTCATTAAAATACATTTTTTCCATGCAAAAGACAAGAATTACCAACAAAACCAGATAAAAGATAAGTGATCTGCTCTGAAATCACTTTGTGAGACAGGCACTAGGTTTATGAGCATCGTAAATTCTGAAACAACATTTCCTGTCCATTAGATGACTCAGAACGAACCATCTCTCTGAGACTATCACTTATGAAAGCATCAGCCAACTGGCTGCTGAATAATGTAACATCATAACACATGTCAAACAGAGAGTGACTGGCTGTCTCACTGACTTGCAGCTTGGCTGCCTTCAGGGTTCAGTGTCTGCAAGTGAATACCCAGCTTGGCTGTTGTCAAGCCACACAACACCACGCCATGTGAGCATCAAACACCATATGTGCATGGCACAAGGCCCAAACACAAGAATTCAGAGGCTACAGACACACAAACACAGCAGGGGAACAGCATCCACCATATGCATAAGAAAGTGCAAACACACACAAAAAACATGAACTGAAGCTTAAAATATACACAACCACAAATAAAAGTCAGACCTGTTAGTTACTGTCAAACTAAGACAAACAGAAACTCCATTATATTTTATCCACTTGCTGCACAAACTAGCAAAAACACACATCTGGAACATATAAATTAAACAATATATGAATCCTTCTTGGAAATAGGTCACATGACCAGCTTAGAAATGTAAGTAGCGGCAAGCACATGATGTTTGCATTGTATCTCGAGATTATGGCCCTTCACCTGGTGATGTAAATGTCCCCTCGGGCTGGACCACTGACTTTGTTGGAGAAATGCTGAGGCAGCAATATTCCTGCAGGATTGGTAAGCAGCAGACAGGTGGTGTGTCCAGCCCTCACCAGTGAAGGTTTCTCCAGACATTAATAGCCCGTTTTACACCTCATTATACCATCTTCTTTGGATTTAGCATTTAAATATGTTGGCCCTCAATATCGTGTTTCTACTTAACAACAGAACACAACACAAACCAAATACAGTTACTGCGAGACATGCTTTGGAACACTATTTAAACACGATTCAAATATTTGCTCACATCGTGAGTAGTTTGCATGAGGTGTCAAATAAACAATTACGTCAAACTGGAAAAGCTTTCACTAAACAGACACTGCCACAGTCTGCCACTTACAAAGCTACTATAATATCACTGCCTCAGCAGTTCTCACAAACAACTAGCTCAGCCCGAGGGGGATGGGACATTGGCAGCATATTCAGAAGAGACCTGTTTAAATTCCTGGGACGCCTCACCAGTCAGTAGAAAGGATAAATCTCAACTCCACATCTGAAGAGTTGTGCACCTGACTAAAAGCTAAGCTAGACACGGTTTTGTTGGTTGAGACATTAGCTGCCACTTCTGAGCAGAGCTAATGTTTCTAACTTTTCCTCAGTTGGGAACCTCTGATCCTTTCAATGTAAAACACATGAAATATGCTCAAAAACATTGGCACTGTGTAGCAGATCAAATGCTGGGACAGAATACACAAAGCAATGATTGATTGAAAGTGTGTTCTCATTTTTTCCTTACCCGTCTCTGCCATCTCGTGCAAAGTGATCATGGAGTAAGGGGGCTCTTGGTCACTGAAAAACAGAACAGAGTTTGCATTGAATTAGATAATAGTATGGTTTAGGAGTATTTTTCAATTTTTTTCACAAACTCTGCTCCATAATTTGTGATACGAGTTTATTTATAAGAGCATGCTTTACACAAATGGAGGTGGTGCATCAAGGTAAGGGCATTCAACCAGTAAATGCATCTCAAGTGTTTGTGACCCTGTGGTCAACGCATCAACAAATACCAACAAATGACTCATGCCTTTGTGTGATTTTGTGAACACAGTAATGGCCATGGACAGTAATGCTGCCCCATGGAAACGTTAAGGCAAGCGTATAATTGTGATAGACTTGGTTCAGTGGGTGTTGTTTTTGAAAATGCTGACATTAGGCTACTACTGCTACTGGTCATGGCTCATCCCAAGCTGAAGAACACCTTCATTTTCACAGTCAACTCCAGGCAGTTTTATCCTCAGATTTCCCAACATAAATAAGTTGTACGGTACAGAATTCTTGGATGTTGGACATGGGGTAGTATGAATATTCACAAGACAATGAATCAATCAGTCATTCTACAATGTTAAATCATTTCCAACTAGAGGTTATCAAGGCATCTGGTAGGTTGCTGTATTTCTTTTTATATTGCAATATAGGTCGCAGAAAATAAAAATTATGTAACGACTTTTTTTCCAATATTGTACAGCCCTAGTGCACAATACAACATGACCACCTTCAAACAATACAATCCAATTATTAGCAAGACAATGATATAGTAATACTTTCACAAGACAAAATATACAGTACTACAAAGCTCAACCACATTCATTGGCAAAATTCAGTTGAACGCAAATACAATTCTAAATTTCAAAGCTGTAGTTAGTTCCTTTAAGTCACAGTGAAGTTGAAGCCCAAGACTTGAATAGGAGCGCTTAGCATGATGTGTTTAAACACTTCTACTCTTGCCAAAATAAGTTCAACTACAGAATTCCATTGTTTGCAGCACACCTCTGCTAGCAGAACACCTCTGCTAGCATGCTTGTGTCTTCACTTGCTGACGAGTACTGAATAAATGACTTCTTTCTTTCATGCATGAAGCTGGTATGGATCAATCTCTTTGCAGGATGGACATTTACACTTACTGCATGATCTCAAGAAATGCAATTTCACACCAAGTGTAGATAGAAGAGATGCTCTGATGAAAAGATTCATGTAAAGGGGGCTGAAAATGAAAAAATTAGGCATACTGCTAGGTTGCTGCTTCTGCTGCAATTAGGACAAGACCAATAACCAGACCTGCCCGTAACTCATGTGGACCTTTGTCAACATTCATACTTGGGAATGAGTTATCTGCTGAACGGTGCCACACTCAAGAATTGTGCCCACCTTTTTGTTCTCTCTGCAAACTTAACTCGTGCTGAGCAAAACCCAAAAGGGCTAAGTGGAACTGCTGTTCTCTGAAGACAGTGATAACTCAGTGGAAGATGAAGATAAGGAAGAAAGTGCTTTTACACAGCATCTACACAGGATATTAAAATCTTGCTACATCACTGCAGCTAGTCATCGTTAAACCAAGAGAGGAAACACAGTCATTAGAAACTGGCTAAGGCCTCTTTTAAAGAGTTTAAAGGCACGGGTAAATGCTATAATGTAATTGTAGGCAGCTATAAGACAAAATACATGTATTAACGCTTGTAAAACCACTAAAAGGGGGACTCAAAGTAAAGTGTTGCTGAAATATGTGCATAAAATATTCTACCGTGCTGTTTGTTGCAAAAACAGCGAAAAGACATAGAACTTCTCATCTCGAAAGGAGTGACTCTACTTTGTACCCACTACTGCTTCAAACATCCTCGTCAAAGTTTGTAGGCCATGTTCTCATAACAGAAAAAACCTTGTGTGATGCTTCCGCTGAAGACACCAACCTCTCCTTTTGTATTATTCCGCTCTGACTGAGCTCAAGTTTAAGGCACTTAGTGTAGGACTAGTGACCCTAACATTTCACCACAACTGCTAAAGATGATCAAACTGCAACCTTTATTTTAATATACAGTATATCTCACTTAATGAAAATGAACTACGGGATCAAGAAGGTCCAAATGTGCCATGGCAGTACATCTGGGAAATATGCTAGTGAACCCTGATTACTTTTCTGGTGCTCTGCAGCTACAGCTAATTACTATGTTGAGTACATGAACCATAAAAGAGAATAGTATTTTAGAGTTAAAACTTCTTTAACTCAAGATCTGGATGTTAACGGGTACAAATCCTCATAACAAAAAGGTTCAAATTCACGTTTATACACAGAAGTAACAACAAACATTACTAAAAGAATATTAATTTCAAATGTTTGTAGTCCACTCTCACCCTTCCTCCTCAAACCTTCTTTATCTTATTAACATCTAACTTTTACACTTACTTGTCTACAAGTGTCCTGATGACAGCCAACGTGTCCAGCACCAGGCCATCCACATTCTGCTTCTTCCTTCTTGGTTCATGAGGCCCTCGTCCTCGGCGCGGTGGTCTGACTGGGTCCCTTGGCCGACTGCTCCGAGCCTCTACAGCATCAACACCTGCGGCTGTAGCATGATCCACCCGTCGAGCTTGTCCTCGGGTTGCCCTTGTCGACCCATGGTGATGGTCCTCCAAGTCACTGTCCTCCCGGCACACACAGCTGTTACCCATGGTTCCAGTGCCAGAGACCACAGTGGCAAGGGTCTGCCAGAATGGAGGAAGGGAGTTTGAGGAGGAAAGGAAGAGCAGAACCCGTGCAAGGCTCCTGCAGGCACAGTAAGTGATCCAGGCGGCTACTATCATATCATTTGGAGAGCTTGGTTTGGGGGGATTCTTCTCCCAGTGGACAGGGTGGGATCAGCGTAAATGATCATACTGTTGCCAAGCAGAGATGTGGGATTTGTTTTTTCAGAGTATTAATATACAACTGGTTAAAGAGACCAGATGGGGTCAGATGAAGCAAGGAGAAATGCTCTGAACATCACAGACAGTCCCAGCCTCAGGTCCAGGTCTCATCCAAGGCTTGCATAGCTGTAGAGGCAACACAAACAGAACAGAAACAATGAAACTCTGCCCCCAAGTTGAGTCTGTGGATGTGTTTATGTCATATTCTGCCCAAAGCAAAGATAAACACTAGCTTCAGTGACACGCACCCAATGAGATAACTGTCAAATCTGGACAAAATTACTTAAGTGAAAGTAAGTGAAAATAGAAAGACAATCAGCAATAACAATTTAACTGTCTATCTCACAGATATTAGCTCCTACACAATATGTAGCGGTTTGACGAGAGCTGTGTTGTTTAATGAGGACAGTCACAGTCTGTTAAAAATGAGCTCATCGCGCACTGACTTATTGAGACATTTAGTAATGTTGACATATCAGGAGCTTTTCAGTTAGCTGGCTAACAAGCTAGCCACCCAGTAAGCAAGCATTACAACATTAGCAGTTCCAAATGAAAAACAAATCTCACAAACTCGCTCTCATCATTTCGTAAGTCAGCTATAATGGCTCAGTTTTGATCTAAGCGCATACTTACGTGCTATTTCTTTAACAACAGCAGTATTCAGACGCAGTCGAGCCAGACCGAAGTAGTTAACAAAACAGACAGACACCTAGCTAGCAGTGTGTGTTGTAGCTAACCAGCTATATGTTAGCCCGGTTAGCAGCTCCTTTGATCCTACTGTCAAACTACACAAGTTAGCTAGCGTGAGAAGGAACGAACTACGCGTGGTACTCAAACACCAACGGAGTAATGGCGTCACATACAAGACCCGTCTATATTCCGCAACAGACCTTTTTTGAAGTCGAACAGCACATACATATGACGGCAAGCTAACACATTTTAACGACGCTACACCGCTAGCCGCTTGCTAAGTTCCGTAGCGTTGGCAGCTAAAAAAGGTTGCCCATCAGCTGTGGCTGTGGAGGCGCGGCTGAAGGAGGAGGGAGGAGGATTTCTGTGAAATACAACGTCAACATACGGTAAAACCTGTGTTTTCCTTTTTTAAAATATATATATATATAACATCTTTCTTTCTCCTTTTCTGATATTACCCATGATGTATTGTGAACACTACTTAAGCTATTGGAAAATCATTGTTTTGTGTATTTCTGACAGAGCAAGACAGTGAGAAGCTGGAATAAAAGCAACAAGTTTCAACGGTGAAATTTCATCGCATGAAAAATCGACGTAAGCTGCGCAGAGCTACATTAGACTACAGTACCATCACGAACACGTCAAACAAGTGTGCTTTTACAATTGTTTATTAAAAATGTATTAGAGAATGCCAGCCAAGCCAAAAGGCGACTACATACCCGGAAGCCAATCTTTCCTACGGTACGTGAACGCAATCAACGGAAGAACAACAAGATTTTCAAAACAAAAACATCTCAATATGTCTGTTTGTATAAAATGATGCACAAGACATTTCCATTTAAAATAATACCTATAGCATACATGGTGTCACAAAATTGATAATTTGATTCGATAGTGTAGACGAATCATAATCCCAATTATGTGCTAGAATAATATTAGGATACCATATTTTTTATGATAACTTTACAGATACTTTAGGGAAACTTCAGATCAGGAGATTCAGTTTCTCATGAGTATCTGCAATGTGCCACACCAATGAAGGTTAAAAAAAAAAATGCTTAGAGAATCAGCGTATTTTTAATCCAACAGCAATTTTATCATTTACATAAGTCTTTTGTCCTTTAGGTGAGGGTATAAGGCCAATACAACGGAGAGGGACTGAAGCTGGCTGCGGGACTCCATCCATACGGCGGGTCCAGGTCCATGTTTCAGAGTACGATCCATTAAAGTCATTCTAAAAGTCCTTCTTGACATGTCTGACCCAGTTTGATGTCTCAGGATTTGGTCATCTGAACTCGTAGTCACATATGTGAGGATTTATGAGTACTATCGTTACTTAAAGACATATTTGGGTTATCCATAATATCCAGTGTAACAAATGCAACAGACCGGAGCAAAATAAAATCTGGTTCATTCTGTCCCTAAAGGTATATGTTTGGTTTAGAAAGTGACTGAAGTCCAAACGAAAAAACATCTTGAAGCTTTGGCAATGAAAGGCCTCAAATTTCTTAATACACTACTTAGGAAAGTTGTGCATTCATTGCATGGGTATTATTTTCTATTTACACTATTTTATTTAGAGTGATCCATACTATACTCAGGCTTGACAAGAATTAAATGTCATAGAACCAGTGGTCTTACATTAAGTTAACCAGGCATTTAGACAGTATGCTGTAAATTGGGACAGTCATACACCCTGCTCCGATCTAGGGCTGTATTGAAGGTGTTGTCACAATACATCCCACTCTTGCTGAGGTCTTCAGTGAATCTTTGTGATTTAGGGTGGAAGGAACATGGTGAGCTTTCAAAGGTTGGAGGGAGAAGACCGTAGGCACTGGAAGTGGTCCTGTACAATGGATTCTGGGGCTTTGTGCCTTGGGGTAGTCGTACATCTTTAACTTCCGGAGTCATCATGCAGGAGAAAACTGGGTTTCCAGGGTTGGCGCATGTTTTTCCATTTTCTAATGGCTGTTCTTGAGAGGCTGACATCTTCGTAGTGGCTATAAAAAGAAACTGAAATCAGAATTCACAAACATCAGTTTTAATACAAGATTACACAAAAACACATTTTAGTAGATGTCCTGAGAAAAACGGAGTGTGGCAGAGGTTCTCTCCTATTTTGTTAACCCCATTACCACCTTTGAGGTTAAAAACAAAAACAAGATTCACACGCACATTTGCTTCTCAGCTATTTCGGGGAGACAAGGATATATTTTCCAGTTTGAAACTCAATATAAAGTTTAGATTTACCTCTAGATACTACGTGAGTGAAATTGTGGCAAGCTACGTTAGTTAAGCTAGTTAAGCTAATTATCGGCTGGGTAACCTGCTAAAGATACACCAATAAGTGGCGTTCGATCTCCAAATGTTCTGTTCCATTGACTGGAAAGTATTTGAATTCTTCCAAAATTGTTATCCACTCATTATAATTACCTTCGCAAGGAGTAAAACCAACACAACAGTTGGTGAAGTCTTAATCTGGCGCTGTTAGCGAGAGGACGACTCGTTGCCATGGTAACCATGAAACTATGTGGGTCCGGTTACATTCATCATCAACATTGGGAACAGTACTTTAAGGAAATAGTCGTGACCAAGGTCAACTTACTAGCCTTTCCTTGACCTTCGACCGCGTCGCACAATCTTTATCAGCGGACAGTTTATTGAGTTTATTTTATTTAACAAAAATGTTATGTTGCAGTTCTTTCCCCCCGCACGCGAAGGCATCATTGGTTACATCATCACCAAGCGTCAGTTGCTACGTACATTTATCGCGTCCTCTTTGCTCAAACGACTATAAACTAAACTCTGAAACCAAATCCAGACTTACTCATTATTCACACACTTTGGCAAACCGTGTGTCGTTGTTACTTCCCTATTGTTTGGGAGGCCGGCTGATTTATTTATAAGTCTATCTGTGGACTTTTGGCGGACTTTCCCCACCTTCTGCCACCTTGTGTTAAGCGGTGCAGCTAGCTTGAGGCTAACGCACAGTCCCACCAGAGCAAAATATCTGAGCAGTTTGGCCCGGAGTCGTGCTCAGAGGATGGACAGTGAAATCCAACGAGATGGGAGAGTCCTGGACCTCACTGACGATGCCTGGAGGGAGGACAGATTACCGTATGAAGATGTCACTATCCCTCTGGTAAATGTCGTTCAAACAGGTTCATGTTAGCATGAGCAATAACCAGCTTTTATAGATTTGTTTTAACGTGAAGTGCAGAAGACTACTGTTTTCAGCTTGTGTGTAAGCTGATTAATGGCAATGTGAGCTCAAAACAAACCCGATCATATATCAGTTTGTAAATAACAGGTGTTGAGTACAGGAATCTAGATATTGTTTTTCAGAGGGTGACAGTTACTGAGAAGTGAATGTAACCAGTTGTCATTTAATAACAGGATACAGTACAGTATTTTACACAAGCACATTCAGAAGCAGCTTTTGTCTTGATACATTCATACTGATGATGAGATGATCTGCCCCTTTATTCATGGCGCCCTGTCTCCTCTGTTTTCTACCAGAGTGAGCTGCCTGAGGCTGAGCAGGACAACGGAGGATCCACAGAGTCTGTGAAAGAACAAGAGATGAAGTGGACAGACCTCGCTCTGCAGAGCCTGCACGAAAACACACCGAGCACCGGGAGCTGAGGGACCGATCTGAAATCAGACTGTAGGACAGGGATTTGGGGCAGGATACTGGGCAGTCCTTGTATGTGTTAACCATAACACTTCTTCATCTGAACGCAGACAGCAGCTCCAGACACATCTTTTCACATTGTGTCTTTTGAAGGATTTGCAGTATGTTTCAGCTAAGCAGAAATTGTGTAAAAAATGTTTTCTGAAAAAGTATTGGGTTTATATTGTAGTGTGTATATATAAATATTAAATATCAGCTTTGTTGTATAACATGTTCTTGAGACTTTTTCTCTTTAATTTTGATGGTGTCAGTTCTAGTTGATGCTGGCCAGTCCTCGTATGTGTTAACAAAAACACCTCTTCATCTTAAACCTTTTTTTTTTGTTTTTTTTTTTATGTAATCCAGAAAGTCAGGAGGATAGTCGTGCTGTAACATGTTTAACAAGATATTGATAAGACCCAAACACAGACACATACAAATAATTGTTTTCACGAAAAAGTATGTTAAACCTACTGAAATACCAGAAAAATTGCTCTTCCGAGTCGCTCATATGCAAGAGGGTGGACTGCAGCTAAAATTGGATGCATAGCTAATAATTGTTTTTTAAAAGGGGAACATTTTAGAGTAAAACTCAGTTGCCAAAATCCTACTTCCATGAAGGTTAAAATGATCATTCTCTGTCAAACCTATTTTGTTCATTAAACTTTGTTATCATTTTGGAGGCTGTCGTTTTGGATGCTGTTGCGTTATATTGAAAGATTCCCTCATTTATATAATGTTCTGTACTTGATCTATATTTAGATCACTTCGACCTCAACTGAGCTCATTTGTATTCACAGCAGTGCAGTCTTTTTTCCAGCTGAGTTGTAGGCAGTGCATTTAACCATTTTAAAAAAAAAACACACAGTTCCGTTTTGGAAAAACAATTGTCTTTTCATCGTCTCTACAGGTAATTTCTGCTCTTGATGGATGGTTTTGCATCTAATGCAGTTGCCACTCATCCATCATGATGCAGGCAGAGCGTCTGTTTAGAAAACTCTCTGAGTGGTTTAAACCAGAAATAAAATCCTGAAATCCTGACTGTAACTCCATCATCACTGTGTTTGTTTAGCCTCTGCCATGAGCCTGCGATTGTAGTCATGTGGCCCCTTCCCCAGCAGGGCTGAGGGGTGTCGGTAGGAGCCCCCAAGATGATCCCAGAGCGTGAAGTATTGTCCGTAGTTGTAGTTGAAGAAGAGGTGATGGTCTACATGGTGAGCAGCTCCATTGATCAGACATATAAGGGGGCCAGGGATGAGGTACAGTCCATCATGTATAGAAATGGTCCAGACGTTGACAAAGACGAAAAGGGAGAGGTAGACCCCCTGTAATGTAAGTATGCCAGATGTCATTTCAGTGGTAAGAGACTTCATGTCAATAATGTAATTTTTTTTTCAATTCATTGCTATTTTACACTACTTTCCAAGCAAACGTCATCAGAATCTGTCAACATACAGCTGGACCTGAAAATTATTCAAGTAAATCTGTATCATTGGGAAACATGCAGTACTCCTCAGACCTAACTACGCAAGATCAAGTAAAGCATTGCAAAAAGACAGCACCTTGTGGAGGGGAAGGATGAAAGGGTAGATGTGATAGGGTAAGCTCGTCAGGAAGCCATCGAGTGGGTGGAAAGCATGGCTGGCAAAAGGCGTAGGGATCTTGAATATATGGTGCTTCTTATGTAAGTGCTGAGGGAGAGAAACAACAGTGACTGTTTTAGTGAAGAATACACCTGGCAAACAATATCAACAAAGCTACTCAGTGAATTTCAGCTAGAAGCCCATCTTACAAATAGATGTGATGCAAATGTGCAGTTATGGATTTAATATACTGAGCTGTAGTTCAGTTGTTAAGCCATGATGGGCCAAAAATCAAAGAAGGTGGAATTTTTACAACTAACCCCACCACTGCGTAAGTCATATTCAGTATAGATGTATTTTTGTAAAGCTAACCTGTGATAGTTGAATATTTTTGCAATGTTGTGGTAACGCAACAAGCTGTCAACACAAAATTGACATATTATCACTCTTTTGATGCTGATACTGATATTGGGAGGTAAAGAAACTACAGTACATATACATATTTTAGCAATAACCCCTTAAATGTGGTTATCAAACACAAAGTGTATGCACCAGAGGCAGGATATTTGGGGGTTTAACAATAAACCTAGAGGGAATTTAGTAACTATGAATTATCCAAAGCATATTTTTTTAGCATCATAATGTGTTAAACAAGTGCTTTCATATGAGTGCTAGAAATAAATATGCTAACGCTCACCTTGTAAATGCTCTTATGATGCAAGAACCGGTGGATCCAGTAGATACACATATCAGTAAAGAGCAAGAAACCAGCAATGCTCAGGAATACACCCGGCCAGCCTGAAACAGAAACAGAGGAGGTTAATGGGTCTCATTAGGACTAATTATTTTAGAGCCTATTTTACCAAATGAGCAGTCTTTCATTGATTGAACTTAAATTTTAAGTTGCTTTAAGTGAAGATGAACCCTGCCCTGGGTTTTCCTCGTCTTACCCAGAGGACATTCACTTATGTTGTCAAAAAGCTTGCTGTGACCCTTGACCTCAAAGAAGAAAATGACCACCGTGGGGAAGCTCATCCAGAAGATGGAGGAAGTTGCAAGTTGAATCTCTTTTTTTACCTGGTTCTGTTGTCAGATCAAAGACATGAAGTTAGGATTTGGGAGAAGTTTGCTTTGTAATTATTATGATGTTCTGTCAAAGCGACTACAAGGAACTTAAATTTGTTGATTCTGGAAAAAAAAAGACGCAACATATTTTAAAAACTATTTTTATTTTTTAAAAAGCTGTTTGCAGGATAGATGGCAATGAGTTACTGTTTCTATTTTTGGCTGTGTACAATTAATAAAGTTCATATGATGATGGTCAAACAGAGTAATCTTTGTTATAATGCAGTACTGAACCAACAGACTACAGAGCAGCTTCTTTCAGGCAGTGAGTATCCTCAATTCATCCTCAGAACTCTTCCATACATAAATCTTCATTTCATGACTAATCTGACCTGAATAAGTCAAAATTTGACCCTAGAAATAGCCAAATCTTCTCAATGATAGTCTCATTTGCAAATGTAGGTCACAAAGATGAATGAGTATTAAATTGAGTTTCATAAGCACTTTAAAGTTCCCTGTTATATGTTTTTATCCTAAAAACAAAGGAGACCACAGTCACATCCCTAACCAGACAGCTTACCTTCAGAAAGAGTGGATGTTTCATGAGCTTGTGGTCAAATGCATAGTAGAAGCTAAGCGCACCAAAGCCCAGGTAAATGAGCTCTGCCCCCAGGTTGGTCAGCACCCACAGGCTGATTATCTGACGCAGAGCTCCGTCCTCTGGCCATGAGGCCGGGTAAACATACGGAGTGAGGATGTATTTGTCTGCATTGTTCAGCACATGATCCATGGCTCCGTCTGTGAAGAGGGTGAAATATACAGTAAGATCAGCCTTGTGCTTAACCACCATGATTCACAGTCCGCAAAACATTTCTGGGGCATCACTGTTAAACAGTGAGATGGGGTGCACGCTAACAAATGTAGCTTGGCGGCTACAGTAAAGATTTCCGTTTAAAAAAGGGTTCCTCAGACCATGAAACTTCACCCGAATTACCATCAGCATGAGACTGATTAAATGGTGACTGAATTTCTTATCTTTTGAGTGAAATTGTCCTTTAAGATTTATACACATCAAACAAACATTTAAAACATTTTAGCTTTACATTATGTTTAACATGCAACACACTAACAGCATCACCGAAGGATTAATAGTTGCAAGACATCAAATTCAAGAATCATACCTGCACAAATGACCACTGTCATGCAGATGACACAGCACCCCTTCACCCTGGCTGCTGTGGTCCTCTACTAATGTTAACAGACTGACAGTGACAACGTCACTTTGCTGATGATTGGTTTTAAAAACCTTTATCTGATATTTAGCTGTTTAACCCGATTGATTAACTTTTCTTAGACCCAATCAGACTCTTCAGTAGTGATTTCCCCACACACCTCTGCTGCAGAATAACCAAACATTAGGTGTGGTTCTAGAAATTTCTCAGCTCGGCCTTCACGTATCCTTTACAGCTGTTTATATCCAAAGTTAATTCACTGGTAATGACTGACTCTTCACATTTTGACTTATACTTATTAATGCTAGCTAATTAATCTTAATCCCATTTTTTATTGCAGAATGATTACCATTAGCATGTACAGCAGCCTACAGATATGGCTGGAATAAACTGAAAACAAGTAGGAGCAGCAGAAGCATGACTTTGTACACATGCCTTCACCGAAAACAAAATAAATCACATGCACTAACAGCATTTTTACTTTGCAGTCAGATTTAATAAATTAATACTGTTTCAGTGTTAATCTTTATGGTCACTATTAAGAAATGAACTGGGTTGAACTGACCTGCTTCAGACACCAGAAGTGGGTGAGCTATCCTAGACAGTGGACAGGTCCTCCTCCTCCTCCAGCAAAAGATTTGTGACAGAAAGCCCGTGGCCTAATGCAGACCTAATGAAGTGTTTAATGTCGGATGAATGAAATACTGCTGTCATGAGTTCCAAGATGTTTTCCTCAAACGTAAAGAGCTTTGTTTTCAAGAGGCTCTCTCAAGAAACTCTTCTTTGACTTATTTTATTGAGGCAGACAGTGTGCTGAGAGGATCCAGACAGATACAGGCACGTCAGCCTTGTTGAACCAGATCCCAGCATGCTCAGCAAATAACAAGAAGCTCAGTAACCGCATAACTTGACAGGACATATCTGACTTTTTAAATAATCAGAAACGGCTATAGAGCAATTACACCTTGCGCTCTCTATTTTTACGACCCTAGATCTATTTAAACGCCAAATAAAGTCACTTGCAAGGGTAAGCCTGTCATTTTTTGCAGTGCATGTGCCCTGCCCCATGCTGGGCTTTAGGATCAGATTCCATCCCTGAACCCTGAAGTGTCTGCCATTTCCACACACGCATGCACCCAGTCTGTGTAAGAGATCATAAATCATCCCATCAGACTTCTCTTGTGGCAAGTCTGCTTGTGTCAACACTTCCAATCCGAGACATAAGACCATCTCGGTGGCAATGGCCTGCAGACACTCAGTCACTGAGCAAGAAATAGAGCAAATGTGCCGGAGCCTGTTCTCCTCAGAATAAGGAGGACCACACCTGCACAGAGAATCTGAACAACAGGGTGAATGCACTGTGTGGTTCAGTAAATTGATAACGGGTGACAAAACACTGTGTGTGCTGATGTTGATCACATTATTACATCCACTTTTCAGTCCATTAACTTAATTTGCCTTTCTTCCTGAAAATGCAGACTGAATGCTGAGATGCCCTTTGCTGGAAATGCAAAAAGAAGTGCGTCACTCTGTCTTTGCAACAGCCAGGATTTAAACTGGTGTCACTGAGCAAGAAATACAAGCGATCCTGTGCATGGACACGAGCTCTTTGGTCTAATCTTTTGGCCACTGAGCTAGCTACTGTGCGTGTATATATATGTCAGTATGTGTGTACAGAAGTTAAATACAAGTTATAATGTAAGGCATGGAGCACATACCCATAGGGTGGATTTGAACTAGGAGTAGAGCGATCATCAGGGTCAATCTTCAGCATTTTTCCGATTGTCAGTATCTGTTATTTTCCTGTCAGATTGCCGATAAAATTAACCAATTAATATGCGACTTTGGCTCTGATGCACCACCCTCTCACACAGTGCCCCAGCCACAACCCTATCTGATCGGTAACACGTCACAATTCATAGCCTATAAACAAAAAGCAATCTGCAAAACAACTAGTAAGTAATGCAGTGGAGGGGAAGTATAAAATAGCAACCACAACAAAAATAGAAACACTCAAGTAACATACCTGAAAATTGTATTGTATTGTAATTGTAGAGCAGTACTTGAGTAAATTGTACTTAAGTTTATTCCTTCACTGTTTTGCCCTAATTTTGACACAAAGAGTTAGATTTTTACTGCAAATGAAAAATCCTCCCTGACCTGGAGCACCCCTCACACAAGTGAAGGCATTAACATTTATAAAGGAGACAAGACATATTTACATTGCTATAGGTACAATCAATCAGCCAGACAACCATGTCGAATGTATGTATGATGTATTTTTTTCTTAAAATAAGAAGATGAGGATTCCATTTTCTGACCATGAGATCATGAGGCACAAGCTCTATCCACTCTGCCACAGAGCAGCGACAACAGATATTGTTTAGCACTACTGGTAGCACTGATAACACCAAACAGTCTAAGGGCCCTATTTTGACGATCTGAAACGCAAGTCTCAAGCGCAAAGCGTAAGTAGCTTTGTGGGTGGATCTCAGGCGCTGTTGCTATTATGCCGGCGGGATAAATGACTCTTGCGCCCGGCGCAAATCTAAAATGGGTTGGTCTGAAGTAACTACAGTAGTCATAGGTGTGGTTTGGGCGTAACGTGCAATAAACCAATCAGAGCGTCATCTCACATTCCCTTTAAAAGCAGGCGCGCTTGTTCCATGGCGGATTGCTATTATAACGGCGTATTTGCCAGGCGCACTCCAGGAGCGGTTCACAGCCGAGGAGACCGACGTTCTCGTCAGGGCTGTAAAAGACCGAGAAGAGGCCTTGTATGGGGATGGGAGAAATCCATCCAAAGTAGCTTTGGTTAAACCGGCGTGGGAGGAAATTGCCATAATTTTTTCTAAGCCTGGCATCCCCATGACATCGCACCTCGGGAGCAGTGCGCACGGGCCGAGCAGTGCGCAACGGCCAGCTGATGACGGAGCAGCGCAAACACCTTGGTGCAGAGGATCCAGACCCACTACACGCCGTGGCGGCATTGTCAGACCGGACGCACTGCCCGTGACTGCGGCAAGGTATTAATGCCCGTCTTGACCGGGTGGCGATGTTGCTGCTGCCTCTCAGGCGCATCGCCTCAAGTCTCCAAACGCACCACCTGCTCCTGTTGTGCCCCCTCCTCCTCCCCCAACTCCATCTCCGTTCACCTGCTCCACTCATTGCCACTCCAGGACCCTCACAGCTACGGCGGGCGCGTCACATGTCACAGGGAAAAATAATTAGTTCTTCTGTTTAAATCTTTTCACCTTTTTTTGTATGGTTTGCAAAAACGGGAACTGCTTCCTTGTAGATGAGAGAAGCAAAGTGTATGCACGTTGAGCACACGCTACATTATGGCCAAGCATGCGCCCTTAAAATAGCATCTGAATAAGCGCCACTGACTTTAGACTAGGTTTTTCCTGGTCTGTGGCGGAATTGTTTTCTGAAACAGCAGAATAGCACCAGTGAACGTTTGCGCCGGAACACGCCTCCTCTTTTCGCTGAACCGCCCCCGGGAGCGCAAGTTCATTCCCTAATTTAAGGACGTGCGTCTGTGGAGGGAAAACTCCAATGTGCGCCGAGTGCAAAATAGGAATTACACAAGCGCCAGTGTACAAAGTCACTTGCGCTTAGTGCAAGATAGAGCCCTAAAAGTCTCCCGAAAGGAGAGCTGTCCACGTATATAAATGTGGGGATGTCTCCCTCTAGAGCTCTCTGACACAAACAGCACCTTCCTGTGAAATGTGCACTCCCCTCGTGTCTTTCTCTAAATGTAGACATATTTCCCTTTTCATGGTTGTCTAAGAATGATAAAACTGGAAAACTTTGTTTGCTTCCACATCAGAATCACATATTTGAATGTCTTAACCAACCAGTTCTAGAAGGTGACAATTGAGCACCTTTGTGTAAATTTCTGTAAAGCTGAACAGTTGAACTAATTTATTACCTGTGCAAGGAGGTTATGTTTTCATCTGTGTTAATGTGTTTGTAAATGGGTTGGTTTATTGGTAGGATTAAAAATACTGAAGGGATTCCTACCAAACTAAGATGGAGGACAGGTTTTTTGCCCAGAATAGACCCCATTAACTGTTGGTGCAGATCTGGATAAAGGGACACATCCTGAATTTTCTTCTCACTTTCTTCAACATTGTGAACTAGGACTTTCTTTTTTTTTGTTTTAGTGACACTTTCAGTCATTTCTCAGGGAATAGTGTCTGAATCTTGAAGAAAAAATCAGCTGTATTGGTATCTACGGGTGAATACAAAAGGGGACTGTTGGGCCATGGCGAAGGTATGCACTCTACTACAGTAGAAATACAGACTGAACCAGAATGGTTCAGTCTGTATTTCTACTGTACTGCCAATGCCTCGTTACGGTGGATCTAAATATCAGGAGATGGTCATGATGTTTTTTGGATATGGAGATGGAGACATCTTGTTCTCTGATAAGCTTCTGAGGAACTGGTGGGTCCATTAAGTTCATGTTGATGTGAAATGTAACTGTCGCCAAGGAGTAGAAGGCTGATCAGGTCTGGTTTCTGTGTTTGTTGAATGATGACTTCTTCCTCATCCTTTGAGACACTCCTTCTGACTTTGTACGATAGGGTTTGTTTGTCTCCAATAATGTGATTACAATATGTAATCTACTTGTGATTTCAGTGTCTTTGTGTGTTAGTGTAACTGTGTTCAGATTTTCCATGACTTAGTCTTAGTCTTAACAGACAGAATGATGAGTCGGGGCCCACTGGGCTTAATTAATGTCCTCAAGTGTTTTTGCATTCATTATACTTTACTCATCACCTGTACTCTCCAATACTGCCTTTTGTTTAAATGAATCACAGTAATCATAGCAGATTCATCTCGGTAAATTAAAGTAACTGTGTATCATTGAGTCTGTTTGCAAAATCAAATTGTGCAACCGGATAAAATTTCTCAGGAAAGTCACATTCTCTCTTACTCATCGTTCCTAATGTTGTCAGGTCATGGACACCTTATGGACACTTTATATTTCATCTTCAACCATTTCTATGTGCTGCACTGAGATTTAGTAAAATCTTAAAATCAAGGGTTTTAATTTGAAATATTCTCTATTTAAATATACAGACAACTAGACTAAAAAGGCAAACAAAAATAAAAATATAAACTGAAAATGAACACAGACAAATCAGTCGAGTGATCGTCTCTCAAGTCGTATACTTTCTGTCAGTTCAAGTTGCAAGTCAGAAAAAATATTGACACAAGTAGACTTGAGTATAAGTCACAATGACTTGGACTTTAGATATCATTATATGCTGATACAACATAACTTTTCCTGGATTAAAAGGCTGCTTTACAGTAAAGTTATGTCACTTTCTGAACTTACCAGACTGTTCTACTTGTTCTAATACTTTCCTTGACTCACTTAGTCATTATATCCACATTACTGATGGTGAATCGTGCAGTAGCGAGATACCAAAGCCAATCCTACAATACTGTTGCAATATCTATGTATCAATATTTGATTAAAGAAAATATTGTGACTGTCTGTCCAAGCAGATTTCAAAATCGGTATAATTTTAAGGCCATGTGGTCCAGCACTAATTACTCGATGCTGTTAATTAGCTCCATGGCCATTTTCTCAACCAATTCCTATACTTAAGACCATTGTAAAGTGTCACAGCTGATGCAAAGTTTCTATCATGTTGAGTCAATTAAAAAAAACTTAAATAAGTATGTGTGTAATTTCTTACAGGAGAGGGAATAACCAACTGCCAATACATTTCTGTGGAAATATCCCTTGATGTTATCTAAAATAATGTAGTAAAAACACAAGGTTCATGTGTAAATCTGCATTCATTTAATTTAGTCAGACTGTTAACTGAAAGAAAAACACTAAATCATCGTTTTGGACAGATGCCTGTACTTTAGGTTGAAACACAGTGGATGGTACACCAGATGTATGCGTTGTGATTGTTGGCTATTGATTGATATTCTAGTTGTTTCTAGAGAGCTGCACTTCGCTCTAAGTGTCACTCATCATAACGCAGTGATTCGCATCTTTCACAACCCTTACTATGACTCAGCTCATTACGGTCATTGACATGAACACACACTGTCACTGTCACTTCTGTGGAAAAACACAGCCGGGCGATGGCGTCACCGAGTGCAAAACAGGTAACCTGTTGCCTTCAGGTTCCCACCACGATGTCCTACATCTGAGGAAGTGAATGTAAATAGACGTCTACCTATGTCTACTAAATGTGACAAACATAGAAAACATAAAGGCAATCGCATCCACTGCTTGAAGTGAGCGTGCTGATAATATCCAGAGGATTCAACAGGGAGTATACTAGTATTCTAGTACTTCAATGAGTTCCTCATCGCAGGACAGCCTGTCATACGCGTCTGTGATAATCTTTACACATATTTATAGACGCTTCGACGATTTGATAAAAATAGCAATGTCTGTCCTCTTGAGCTTCTTTTTTTTTTTAAAAGAAACAAAAAACAAGAAATCAAAACGCCACAGTTGTGTTGTGCGCTCGCTGCGCGAATCAGATATTTCCGTCTGCACGCGGTCCGTAAAGGCAGCATACTACAATAAGCCATTTACTCAGCACTGCTCACGAGCTGAAGCGGCCGGGTGCAGAGCAGCAGGAGGGGGAGGACTCAGCAGACACTGGGCTGTTCGCACCGTGTGCACAACTTCAAAACAATGACAAACAATACTAAAGATTTATTTATATATCTATATCTATATATATCTATATCTATATATAATGGGAAATTAATAACAATAAGATGACACTACACGTCCGCAGTGTTCATCTTCAACTGTTGAAAACCATTATCGAGACAAAAGAACAAAAATAAAGGAAAGTATTCATGTGACCACTGCAGATCACATGGTGGGTTGATATTGATATTAATGTAATAGTAGTATTTTGTAAGGGGGTGTTTATTTTTCTTATTCTTTTTAAACATATGTTAGTAATTTATATGAAAGGATTTCGGAAATACAATGCACCTCCAGAATAAAACAGAATAAAATGAAATATGTAATTGTAAAAGTATTGGATTGTTGGGTGCTGAAAGTAAAGACCAACCACTGATATTAGAAATGTTAAACTCCTCTTTGACTCTAAATCATAAAGCTGAAGTTACATTTAACGACAATTCTACCTTAAAATAAAAAAAAGAAGAGAAAAAGGATGTGCGTAGCTTCAAATACAGACTTGTAATGGCTGCTCGTCTGTGATCTCATTTATTTTATTTCCTCGACACAAGTTATTATTCACAAAGCGAGTCAATACTTGAATCCATCAGTTGAAATACTATGCCCCCCCATCCTACATTACTTATATTTCGAGTTGAGTGCACACACTGGAAGCCGTTATGGTACACGTGAAAGCATCTTGGCTCTGCTCCGCATTTTTCTTTCATTTTCGGAAATCCGTGCGCAAACTGAGCGCATGATCTGTGCACACTGCAATATGTGCTCACGGATTTCCACGTTTAAGGAAACTTTTTCTCCCGTATAACCCCCGGGGTCTGCTGACTACTGACCACACACAGGAAAGAGGAAATTATTATCCTGATTTAAGCATATTCTGTGTCCCTGTACCTGAACATGAGACACATTGGAGAGCTTTCAGACTCTGTTATCTTTCTCACGGCATTTCTGATGATGTTTTCATCCGTGTAAACACATTAATTATTCCAGTCTTTATTGTCCCCAGGGGCAGAAACGAGGTCTGGGGGCTTACGTAATTGACAGACAGTTTGTCTTCCCTTTTGTCCCGCTTCTTGTGTGGTTATCCAAACCGTGTGCACAAGCTTTTTTTTGGGAATCATACTACGTGCCTGCGTGCAGCGTGAAAAGCGCATTTTTGCACCCGGTTCTGTTGTTCCCGGGACGCTATAAAAAGAGACACCCGCTCTCTGACATTCACAACACTGACTCTACTGAGACTGAAGACGCAATCACATCTCACGAAGAGAAACATCGACATCGCCTGAAAAATGGACCCTTGCGAGTGCTCTAAGAGTAAGTGTTCTCAGTTTACAGGTCTCATCCGATCGATCTCAGGCCTGTTGTGTTTGTTGAACCATTTCTGGTCGAATGGGTGTATAAGTATGAAACTGATGTGATGTTCTTTTCTTGTTTTCCAGCTGGAACCTGCAACTGCGGAGGATCCTGCTCATGCACAAACTGCTCCTGCACCTCGTGCAAGAAGAGTAAGTCCCACAAAACTCGCATCCATGTTGTGTGGAGAGTAATTCGTTTTAGTGAGCCAGAATACCTGAATAATTTAATTCTGCTTTTTATCCAAATCCATGTAGCATATAATTATATTTCCTCATCACTGAGTAAACTCGGTCGTGATTTAAGAATTGGGCACTCGATTTATGCCGACTTTGTCCCCAAATCAGCTTCTACATAAATGTAGCTGGATGCCCAGGTGATTTTAATTGGCTGTGAAAGGTGTAATCACAGCTATCCATTTTTTTTTCTTTTCTTTTTTTTAATGTCCTGGAATGATATGTCAAGTTAACCAAAAATACTACTTCACCTCATACAATGGAAAGACTTATTTTTAGTCCACAAAACATTTGACACTTGAAAGCCTTGCAGAAACTTGTAAACAGAAGTACAGATTGAAGGTGTAAATGACAACTTTAACATCATCACAAATAATGGTGTGAGTTCTACATTCTCTGGTGACTTTTTTTTCTCTTTTCTCTAAGGATTGTATCAGCTGTGGCTTTTTGTTCAAAGTGGCAAATTAATTGACTGCTGTTGTCCCTGTTTATCATTGCAGGCTGCTGCTCTTGCTGCCCAGCCGGCTGCAGCAAGTGCGCCTCTGGCTGCGTGTGCAAAGGGAAGACATGCGACACTAGCTGCTGTCAGTGAGGAGTCTGCAACATCAGCTGCTTGCTGCCCTTGTGATGGTGCCTGTGTGACCATTTCACATTTATTGCAGTAGCAAATGTCCAGAGAAAGTAATCCATTTTGTACTTGTCATCAGTGTTGAAATAAACATGTTTCCTTAAAGCATATGTTTGTCTCAGTTTTGCTTTAAGTTGTCAGAGCGTTGTGTATGCGTATAGGGTTTCAAGCCTTGGCATAAAATGGGCTTGTGTGAAGTTGTCTAATCAAGGTCGCACTCAGTTGTGGTATACAAGCTGAGGCTCCATAATCATGTGATTATAGCTGCAGACTCTGATTTCAATAATGGTGGTTCACTAGGAGGGTCAAGTGCAGGCTTGTTCACCCAAAATGCTACTCCCATGCTGAAGGAAGCCTTGGTTTCATGGTCCCAGAATCATTCTGGAGTGGACGGCAAAGTCACTAGAAGCCCTGAGATCCCGAAAAGATGTTTGCACTGTCCCATGAGCCGAGAGCTATAGGGCAAGTTGTTTGGGCCCTTTCCAGTTAATGTTTAGAGTCCATCTGCTTCAGTTAAAAATGCTTTGATGTTCCTGATTTGTGGACTGTGCACTTGCCTTTCCATCAGCATGGGGATAAGTAGATGTCCATTTTAGGGTGAACTTTCCCCTTTTTAAAGCAGCCAGTGTGTGGTTCCAGTCAAAGGTTTGTCCAGAGAGTAAACGCATGAGGTATGTCAACAAGCTCATTTAACCTTCTCAGACTTTTTATATGAAGAATTTACAGGCCTGACAACATTTTAGAGCACATGCGAACATTTTAAAGATTCAAAGTGTTTATTGTCATGTGCACAGTAAAGAAACATGTTTCTCTGTACAATGAAATTCTTCCTTCGCTGTCCACAGAATGCCAACAATGTAAAAAGAAGTAACTGATATATACAAAGTCAAGAACTTTTACAAGGCACATGTGAAGAATACATGATTGTAAACTCCTGTCTGGTGATTAGGCGTCTGATGGCAGCGGGAAAGAAAGAGTTGTTTATTCTAGTGATCTTGGATTTAACACTTCTGTACCTCTGGCCTGAGGGTACAAGTGTTTGCAGACCGTGCTGGGGGTGGGCGGGGTCTTTGAGGATGGAGGCAGCTCTCCTGGACTCTGCACAGGAGATGCTCACTCAGGTTCTGAGGAGCTGTATGTGCTTCTCACGTTCCAATCGTCTGAGGACCACAGATTATTCTTGGTCTATCTTTTTTTTCTATATTATTTCTTACTTTTAAGGGAGGATGAAACAGTTTTAATGAAAAAGGAGGGACCTTCACCTACACGGAACGTTCTGATCACGCGGTTTCTGGTAGGAAGAGGGACGGTGACGTACAACGGAAGTGTGGCGTTGTTTCTGTGTTCGGGGCGTTCGGGAAGTTTTAACCAGTGTTTTCGTCGTTCTGGATTTTTACTCATAGTTACTTAGACTGTACTGATATAATAGTACATTTAGGTGCCTAAACATGCCGAAGGTCGTATCTCGAAGTGTCGTGTGCTCGGACACCAGAGACAGAGAGGAGTACGACGACGGAGAAAAGCCCCTCCATGTCTACTACTGCCTGTGCGGTCAGATGGTTCTGGTGTTGGACTGCCAGCTAGAGAAGCTGCCCATGAGGCCGAGGGACAAAGCCAGGGTGATCGATGCGGCCAAACATGCCCACAAGTTCTGCAACGTGGAGGTGGACGAAAACGCGTACATCAAGAGAGCAGAGGGCATCGAGCGGCAGTACCGCAAGAAGTGCGGCAAGTGCGGCCTGCGGCTCTTCTACCAGCACCAGGAGAAGAACAACCCGGCCACCTTCATCGTGGACGGGTCCGTGGTCAAGTTCGGCCAGGGCTTCGGCAACACCAGCGTCTACAGCCAGAAACAACCGGAGGCTCCCAAGAAAGTCCGTGTGATGATGACCAAGAGGACCAAAGACATGGGCAAGTTCAGCTCTGTCACAGTTTCCACGATCGACGAGGAGGAGGAGGAGATCGAGGCCAGAGAGGTGGCGGACTCCTACGCGCAAAACGCCAAAGTGATTGAGAAACAACTTGAGAGGAAAGGCATGAGCAAGAGGAGGCTGCAGGAGCTGGCTGAGCTGGAGGCCAAGAAGGCGAAGATGAAGGGAACCCTTATTGATAATCAGTTCAAGTAGAGAATTGTCCCATTAAATGAAGGACAGAATGAGAAACGTTATGATGGTCCACAGAAGGTCCATTTCTGGTCTGTCCAGTACATAGAGAGGACAATGCTTGGACAGGACTTTGATCAGTTCAGGACTGGTGTTTTTTTTTATATATATAGGTGCTGCACATTAAGATTTTGATCTTGGGTCTTGGGTCGAGGCTCCACACCAGTTATTTTTGTTCAAAATATTCATTTGTACATAAACTGAGACATAATAAACATGTTTTGGTATTTTTAATGCTTCTGTTCTTTAGAGTTCAAGGTCACTGAACTAAAATACTGTCAGATAGTGTGTAGAGGTATTGACAAAACAAATTTGGTGCCCACTTCAATATGGCTCTGAATGATTGATGAATCCATGAAACAATATTGTAGAGGGTATTGTTATGTACAATTACTAAAGCTGAAGTGACTAATCAATTATGCAGTTAAATTAATCATTTAGGCCATTTATTAGAAAAAACTAAACTTTATCTGGTTCCATCCTCAACTGTGAAGATCTGCAGCTTTTCTTTGTTTCGTGAAGGTCTGTTTGTTAACGCCCCTTACTTTGTCAAAGAGACAAATATTTTCAGCTGTGATCAGAAGTGAAAGCACAAAGTTCACAAATTCTTTAACTCTTGTATGTGATTGAACAGTTAACAATACTAAATATTTTTTATGAATACAATACGTTCTCATCACTTGTTATTACTATTTGTAATAGTTATAATATAAACAGTATAAGACCGTTTTTTTTTTAGGGCTTCTGAGTGATTCGTGATCTCAAAGATGGGAAAATGTAGGCTAGTGTCTAACTGGCCTACATTTCCCCATCAGCACCTTAATGTGGGTCACAAAAATGGAGGACAAATTAAGAGAACAATGTGTGTTGTAGACTGGATGAAACACTTGGCCACAGCTGACAAACAATTAAAAGTATTTAGGGCTGCAGATGTAGATCTGGGTCTGTCTTTCTCTTGGTTAAGGACAGAACTTTGAATAAAATGCTAAATGGTTATAAACAAATGCAACTACAAAATGCAATCTCCACAGATTACTACTGGAGATTGTAGAGAAACACTTACAAGCAAAAAATGTACAACTTAAATTAAATGATTCAAACCCATGAGTACACTCTGTTTTAAGGACTAGTGGCCCTGAAAGTAAGACTTTTTTTTTAATGCCATTAGGTTATTACTCGTCAAGACAGGTAAACGGCCCGGTTGAAAATAATTATCAGTGGCTCAGTTCCATTTAAATGTCCAGTGACCAGTGACTCAAACAGTGATGCCCTATAATAAATGCAGCAATGATGTTATCAATCTCGTGTGCTTTTCCTCCAGTGACTTGTCAAAATGCCTGCTGTGAAAAAAGGGCAAAATGAAAGATCATTTAAATTTTATTGTGACACAGATATAAATATACATTTGCTGCTTGTATTTGATCCATACAATTAGTGAATTAGAGGTTAGGTAAAAGCTTTAAGATTTCTGTATGACAGGCGTACAAGCATGGCTCTGATACCCTGCCTGTGTCTGCTGTCTGTGTTGTATAACAGAAAACAGTTGTAGGCTATCATTCTGTATTATATAATGAAGTATCTCTGGGAGTTTTTACTCCACATGACCAGTTCTGTCCTCATGAAGCAACAGACTGTCGCCTGGAAGCAGCCATCTGGGCTTTGTGATTTAGCTACAGCCAGTGGTTTCCTCTCATGAGGAAACAACAAAGGCTCGAATAAAAAAAAAAGCAAAGGATGTCAGAGCTTTTTTAATTCATGTCTGACAGTCATATAATGAGCCCTGTCTGTATGTGGGGACCCAGCAGACAGTCGCTCAACAATTACACCTGAGCCTAATCCAGAGACTTTTGTTATCAGTATTGATGTAATGACTTTAGAGCTGGCAACAGCTTTAAATATGTTTTATTAAGACCAAAAAGTCATAGTCAGTTAATTGTCTATTGCTGCTTTATACAGTTAAAGTAAATCCAAGCTGTGTAGGCGTCATCATTTTTTTGTTATTTAAATCTCCTGTGTCTAATCATTTCTAGTGGTACAAATAATATCTTTTTAAATGAGGATGATCATAAAAATGAGAAATATTTAGAGATTTTAGCTGTGTAACAATTGAATTAAAGAAAACCAGGAATGTTATTTGTATTTTCCAAAGTACATAACATTTTTTAAGAAAAATAGCTATATAATATCTGTAGTAGTATGATATGGAGAAACAAATGTAATTTGCAACAGTACCAGTAGCATCAAATGATATTTTGCTACTTTGCTACTTTTTCACTAGCTCAGTGATGAATTTTACAAACTGGGTGGGCAGAGCTGACACAAATCATGTCAATCATGATACATGATTCTTGTGAGACATGTCTCTAGGCACGAGCTTTAAAGGAGATAAGGTCAGTTTACTAATTTACTAACGTGTTTTGCGCTTAACTCCCTTGACCCATGTCTGCTGTTTTGACTGCAATCTATAAAGCTTTGGTTTTACATGACCTAGATAACCCCAAAGAAGTAATGCAGTGTTGCTTCACATGACGGCCCTGAACATCTAAAGGGTAAAAAGTTTAGGTTGCTGTCATATGTTACATCAGGTGTTAAATGTGTTCTCTTTATCTTTATTTTTATTCTTAGTTGTATCAAGATACAACTTTCAAGACAGTTATAACATTCACACTATGTTATGTCATGATACCCTTGCAAAGACAAACTGTGAATATGAATGCATATTTCAACCTTGCAAATTAAGGGTTTTTTTGTGCCTTCAGCCCTATGCATATTGAGCAGGCATAGAGGTGGGAGGAATTGTCTTACATGATTACAAATATTATTCCTGTGCTTTTGGTCAAGCTGCTGTCAAGCCTCATTATTAAAGGTAAGACCTATTTTATCTAAAAAAGCGGTGTTGATTTCCTAACGCAAATCTGAGAACATGTCATGTCTCTTTCCCATTTACAAATATCACACACTAAAGGCTCATTAACAATTAAAAGAAGATGATATAAGAAAAATGATTTGTCCTGTGTCAGTGTTTAAGTAGCCTGGACTGTATCATGAGTTACTAAGTGTAAAGCATTTTGTGGCTCTAGAGGAAACAGCTGACAAATTGCCTCTAGAGACTCAGTGGCAAAGCTGTAGGTAATGTAGGAACCAAGTTTTAAGAAGGAATAACTGTGTGGAGTAAAAAAGGCGATACCTCTGGTTCTGCTGAATCAATTCGGATCGTCTGTTTTTAAACCGTCCATGTTGTTGTTCAACAGTCTTATAGGAGTGCAATACCAAGCAGTGGTATCTTTGTGACCCAGAATGCAACTAGCCGCAGAGTGACATCACTCTGATTACATGCAGCATGCAGCCTACAAAGGGCTTTTCACATATGCAGTTAACTGTAAACACACTGTATGTAAAGTTGGTGTAGTTACCCTTTAAGCAAGTTAACAGTTTGTTGTTGGGCTGTTTGTCAAAGTCCTCCCGTCCAGTTGACAGAGCAGCGGGGTTAGTCACATCTTGAAAGAAGGCGAAGAAGTGCGATTTCCGGGTATCGTCCAATCAGCATCGACTCCAGAAGTGCCGGGGCAAATAATATACTTTCCTGCGTGTTGTACCACTGCTGAGAAAAATTAAACAACAGACAGTAACTGTAAACACATTCAGCCGAGGAATATAGACAGGACCCTAGATTCATCTGTCCCAGATAACAGGTATGAAGCATGTCAGCCTGCAACATCGTTCAGTCAAATATTAGAATGATTAAGACGACAACTGGCAGCATGCGAGACCGTTAGCCTGCTGGCTAACAGTTGAGCGCCATTCATTTTGACATAAAGCTAACTATTGTAGCACACTAACAACGCTTTAACTTTATCACATTTGTAGCTTTAACATCTAGCGTTAATGCGCTCTTCTCAACAACTGAAATTACCTGTCTGTTGTTGTTGTTGTTGACACGAGTAAGGCGAGTTTCTAAACTAGTTAGCTGAGGTGCTAGCATTGTGCCAACGCTAAGCTAAATGACATCCACCAAAGTCCATGCGCGCGCTGTAGGTGTCACTTTGTTTATGTGAGCTGTCAAAAGATGTCCTGGTACCTGTAACTTATTTCCTTCAAACTCGGGGCTACATATAGTTTCTTCACAGTTTGGATGTTTCTTACACTAAGTACTTCCAAATGTCAAGGTTCGTGGCAGTGGCTAAGTCACAGACTGAATATAAAGATGTAAAATATACAATGGCATTACCTCTGTTGTTAAATGTTACATTATTAGGATAAGACCACACGCCATACAAACTGTACATTATATCTATCTTTGCATACAATCTATTTTTCAAGTGAAGAAACATGACACATGGAAGTATTTACATATAAAGAGCAACACCTAACATGAGTTAAACGGTATTCAATACATCATACACTTCAGTGTCCCTACTTATACAGTGTCCTTATTATTATTATTATTATTATTATTATTATTATTATTTTATTATTATTATTATTTTTATTTTTTATTTTTATTTTTGCAATGTCTGCTCTACGCCAGTCTATTTGATTTGAAAAGCAGCTATGACCAAGTACTGCCTTGTAGTTTGAATATGAGGTTGTTTACATGGTTATAGATCCTTACTGCTGAATTATTAATTTAATGATTGATTAATTTGGGGCTCTGTGGTTATGATTTAAAAAAAAAAAAAAAAAAAAAAAAGATACAATACACATCATAAATATGATGCCTTGAAATCTCTTCAAAAGCACTCTCAATCTAGAACTGGGCGATGATATCAATTGTCCTGATATTTTTTGACCAAATTCCTCGATATATAAGTTGGGGCAATGTTAAAGGGATGACTTCGTGCTTCCACAAAATATGAACGTAATGAGATTGATTTAGATGTCATATCTAAATGAGTAAAGACAAGAATTAAAACAAGAAGAACAACCTGGAAAATTAAGAAATTGACATCACTTTACTGTAATGCAGCCTTTAACACAGGAAAAGACACGCTTATGCCATATCAAAACATAATGATATCCACAATTAAAGACATTATGTAGTCTCATATCACAGACGTCTTTTGTGGCACAGTGTTTAAAGGCATAGTTCCAAGCTTCACATAATATTCTGGCTTTGTTTGGCATTAATTTCTTCTCTAAATACAATTATCAAGCCTATCAACTGTTAGACCTTTTGCTAAGCCAATCATCCAACTCTTTGTCCCTTGGAGTTTGGGGTAGTATCCACAAACAATGTTTATCACAATTATGACTATGACTGCCCTCAAATTGAGGCTAAAAGATTGTGTTTTGATCTCATAGTAACTGTTTCATGTTAAATCGAATGTGGTGGAACAAAAAGACTGAATCACTGTTCAACTATTTACAGACCTCACTGGTGCTGTTTACCATATCTCCCAGCTGTATTTATATGTTATCCACATACATTGTCTGTTTTTACTCCTATAAACACTCTTCCTCTCTTTGTCTAGAGGTATGGATGCAGAGGGCTTCGGGGAGCTGCTGCAGCAGGCAGAGCAGCTAGCTGCTGAGACGGAAGCAGTGTCAGAGCTGCCGCATGTTGAGAGGAACCTCCAGGAGATCCAGCAGGCAGGGGAGAGGCTTCGATCCCGCACCCTAACCCGCACCTCTCAAGATGCTGCTGATGTTAAAGCGTAAGGAATATGTCCCATGAAAAATCTCTGTTACCCCAGTATGCTCCTGTTTAGTGCCCTTTGCAGAACCTATACAGACTGTAATACAAATCCATCTGCTTCTTTAAGATGGATTTGTCATTTTACATTTGTCTTTTTTTTTGTTATTCATGGCCAGCTGAAACAATGTTTTCCTGAATAAGTAACCCCTTTTCTAACCCTCAAAAACACAAACATTTGATAAACCTGTAGATAGCTGTCCTGGCTTCTTTCGAGCATGTCTGAAAATCACACCTTTTTATCATAACATTTAACAGATAATATTTAATATCTTAAAGCAGACATGGATAATATTGTTTTTAGAACAATTAACAGCCAAATTGTTGATGAAATGTAAAATGCAACGGCCATAAATTAAAATGTCAATGTTGTTTGGGGAAATACGTAAAACAAGTTTTAATTGAGTTTTTTTATACATCTCGAACATTTATTTTTTAATCGGTTTATTTTTCGTCATAAATGCCCAACATGAAGCCTGTGTTATTTGTTTGGAGCCTACTTGATGTTATCTTAAACCAGTGAAAAGTAATAGTAGCATAGCCTCTTGTGCCCTCTAGTGCTTGATGAAAAAAACTACAGTTCATTGTCAGTCTCAGTTTAGTCTTTATATTATATTCATTCATTCTCACCACCTCTCTGTCTTTCTCTTAGGTCAATCCTCCTTGGTTCCAGAGGTTTAGACATCTTCCATATTTCTCAGAGGTTGGAAAGTCTAAGTGCTGCCACCACTTTTGAGCCGCTGGAGCCGGTCAAGGATACAGACATACAGGTATGAATGACCTACTTAGCTGTGAGACCAGATAGCTGCTAGTTTTGCAGTGTTGTGGCGCTTACATAGATTATTTAAGCACATACAGACTTACCAGTGTATGTTTTTGGTGAAATCTAAAAAAAGAGTCCAATTTATATAGTTTCAGATATCATAAAATTTGAAAATGATCAGTATTTCTCTAACAAAACCTTGTTTGGCTTAAAATTCATTTTTTGTAAAGATCGTTTTGCAGAAAGATTACATTAACCAGGAAACAACAAAAAAGTCAAATAGTTCCAGCATTCAGTAATTAGCTTACAGATGATAAAAACCCTGCTGATAAAATCTTGATGATGAAAGTTCCCTGCAAAGATTTCTCGAAAAAAATGTCTAACAGTCTGAAGTCACAAGGAGCTAGCAGCGTTGAAGGTTCAAGAGGTAATAGACATACTCACAAGCACCTCAGTAAGTTAATTGGTCCAATGGAAAAATAAGGGTCATTGATCTGTTGACAATGAAGAATGGTTATTACAGTCCTAAATGATGTACTGATGAACAGTGACCCTCTTTCACTCTGTTCACTCTTTTGTTCAGTTCAGTGTGTCTCCCTGAGCTGTAGCTGCAGAGTTATACCAAATTGACCTCTGTATTCCATTCCTCATCTCTGCTTCAGGCTAGTAGCTTGAGGCTATATTAGCTGCCACTAGTATAACAGACCCTGTAACTGAACTGTTGACAGCCAAGTTGCATTGAGGGTAAAATGGACAGTGGGGCTGCACAATAAATCGAATTTTCACCGTCATCGCGATATGAACATGTGCGATAAACACACCGCAAAAGACTGCCTGACACGCGATGAATAAGAAAAATAATTTTATTCACACGCACCATGCGCTGTGGACTGCGGCACCGGGAGCGGCAGGACGAAGGGAGACAACATGGAGAGAACATATATGGGAGATACTGCTTAGTGTTTAACGAGGCCCGCAGCAGGGGGAAGTTAACCCGGGGGTTCAGGACAGACAGACGGAGCGTCTCGGTCTCACTACCAGGCGGTTGGCTAGTGTTATAGTGTAAGTACTTATCGGTCATAGGAATCTTCAACAACGTAACGTTGAATGGTGATATATTCCATTTGTTCTCTGATGTAAAGGTGCAGTAACTGTCGGCTCTGTCACTGGAAAAGCACCGCTAGCATCATTAATGTTAGCAACATGCTCACATGCTTCGTTGTAAAGAGCGTTCATCACTGCGACGGTGCAACAACTGGTTTAATCAAAAGGTCCGTTTATAAACTTTTTATAATGAAATGATCGTTCAGCAGAGCAGGGGATGTCTGCTCACTCATCATTCTCCCAGTTTGTGTGTCAAAGACTCAGGAAGGTAAACAACAAGCTATCAAGTTATGGGAGGTGATTAGGGTCAAAAGGGGTAATGTGATTAAATTGCATTAATCTACATTTTTCTTTTAAGGTTAAGGTTTTCAAATTGATTGCCAGAATTATAACACATTTATACTGACAGCCCTTGAATAATTAATTACTGCACTAGTCATAAAGTACAGTAAAAATATATATTTTTATTCTTATTAATGTTAAATAGGCCTAGAGGCCTACAGAGGGTTATAGAGTTATAAATAGGCCTACATATTCCATTTCAGACAAGAAATTGTTCAGACAAGTTTGGCTAAAAGGTTAATATCAAGCTGATATGCACACTTGCATTTGCAATAATTGTTTATTTATCGCATATCTATATCTATATCTATATATATATTTACATATATGTATATTTACATACATACATACATACAGTATATACGTGTGTATGTATATATATATATATATGTATATATATATATATATATATATATATATATATATATATGTATGTATATGTATGTGTATATATATATATGTATATATATATGTATATATATTTTGATACTGCTTTTCTTTACCCTATCTGTGCTTTTACTTACCCCATCTCTTTCTCTGGTTCAGAGAAGTTGCTGCAGTTGTTTAAAATCCATCTCTTTCTCTGTCTTTCTAGCCATCTTTTCGAACCTGCTTAATCCTCCACAAATATTTCTTCAGTCATTTTTTTCCTCTGTTTTCTCTGACCTGTTTAGCCAAGTGAAGTCAATTCAATTTTATTTACATGGCCCAATGTCACAATTCACTAGTTTGCCTCAAGGTGTTCACAGTCTGTACAGCATACAGCACTCTGTCTTTAGCCTTTTATAGAATAGGGCCATAGATGTGACACCAGCTTAATGCCATGTCCCATACCTTCTTTATCTCTTTCTTAGAACAGATCTTCTATGTATCTATTTATACATTTCTCTTTTTGCTTCCTCTATTGCTGTCCACCTTCCATTATTTGACATTAACAAACGATACTCCCTTTCATTCTTCTTGGTCAGCCGGATGTATGCTGGGCTGGGTGGGTTTGACTGATTGATTGAATGACTGGAAGAGCACTTAGCTTCTCTTTCTCACGAAAACACACACACACACACACACACACACACGCACGCACACTCCCTCTCTGCTCTTGCTCTTTCCCCTTATTGGTTTCAAAGAAGACAGCACAAACATATTAGAAAAATTCCTCTGCTGTTTCTCAGATAAAACCACAGCTCCATCTGAACAAACAAATTCCAGGAAGGTAGTCAGAATACAAGGCGAGTCAGCTGAGAAAGTAGCACTGCATTGGCATTTATCTTAAGGCCCATATACAATATATTTTATTTATTTGTATTTTTCATTCAGCCTCAAACACACTTACAGCTGCACAAAGAGAATACTGTCTAGTGAACCAGATTGTAGTTCTGATGCAAACAGGGTCATTGACTTAATGCATAATATAACTTAACAAAGCTTCCAACACCTTCAGCACATCTGCATTTTACTAATAAAATCCATTGTTTGTCCTTACCCTACTTTGAACCTTAGACAAAGTTAAAATGTTGTGATATTGTATTTGGACTGAATTATACTGAAACCTGTTTCTATTTTTGTTATCTGTCATCTACCTCATCTTCATACATGGAAGAACAAAAATATTCAAAATGACATCACAAACTATGTCCTTAAAAAATAACAGTGGAGTTTAACCAAGCTGGCCAAAACAGAGGTGACTAGTCCTTGAATAAGCTCGCTGCTGGGAATTCTTTTGTAATGGAGATCATAAGATCATATACAAACAGTTGCCTCAAACTGTGACTAATCTTCACAAGCTAATTGAGTGTGAATCAAAAAATGGACCAGGCTCAGCAGGCCCGTAGTTTGTGGTAAATTCTGGTTGAAAGTAAGACCACCAAAAGAAAAGCAAGCCAAGTTCTGACCAACAACGAGACACAATGCAACCCACTTTATTCCTCCTTCAGATCTCCATTTAGCATTCTGTTAGGAGAGTTGCCGTCACTTTAAGTTAACAAGTACACTGAGGAGAAAATATGTTAAGTGATGCTGAGCTATTAGGAGACAACAACAAAATATAGGGTTTGACGTTTAGGTCAAAGAGCCGCTGTTGGAATAATTTTAACACACGTACTCTTGTAACTTACATGTTGCAAGATTTATTGCACTGTATAGGCGTTGGCCCAGTGGTTAAATGTAAAATTTCAAAGGGTATTGACCTCCTGTATCTTACTGATAAACGTTAGTTGGATGGTAACCAGATACATTGAAAACTGCAAAAGTGGTCTCCAAGAGTCTTGAATCAAACCCTTGTATTTGACGCAGCAGTACAGATTCTTGAACTTTTCCTGTGTTCAGAAACGGTATCAGTTCATGCCTACCTTGTACAATTTCTTATATTAGAGTGTGTACTTCTGAAGGTAAAGACTATTCATAATAGAAATGAAAAAATGTGGAGCTGTGGAGTTAGAAAGTGAGTTTATATTACCAGACCTCAGCAGCCTGCTCCTCGTCTCTGCTTGAGGCTAGCAGCTCGAGGCTACATAAGCCTCCATTAGCATGACACACCTTAATCTCTTGTGGATGCCAGGTATCGACAAGGAAGACGAATTGCAGAATTAAAAACGTGATATCTCAGGTTATGTTGCATCAATTATAGCTTTTAAAAAAAATAATCAGTCCATCATGCGTCTGACAATATAACAGACGTGCTATGCTAAATCAGTACAGTACTCTCTTTAACATTGAATTACTCTTTACTGACATGGTTTGAGCATTTGTAAATTAGGTATGTTCATATAAATAACAATGCATAATCCTTTACATTTCTTCACATTGTAAAGATTCATCAAGGATCTGTATCCCTTCTTTACCTTCTACCCTTTTTTTGCTCGCTCTCATCTTCTTCTCCTTCCCTGGTTCAGGGAAGCTGCTGCATTTCCCTGAGCTCCATATGTGTCACTGTCTCCCCATTTAAACTGGACTACAGAAAGCCTTGACATCAGTATGTTGCAGCTCCAGGGTATATCTGTTAAGGAACCGACAGCAGGGACTCTCAGCTTTATAAGATGCAGCAGTATTATTGTTCTATCTAAATAAAAATATTTGAATGACTGAATTTGTATTTAAATTATGCCATAGAACTACTGGAGGTTGACAGACAGGGCACAGTGAAAATGCAAACATGCTGTCAGTGTGTGTGTGTATGTGTTACGCATGAGTGAGCTGAGGCGTGTCTCTGCGGTTTCTGTGTGGAACACACACTCACACATACTGTGCAAATTGTTGTGTAAATGATGTGTCTGTATGTATAGCTGAACGCAAATTAGAGGGGATCTTAGTATAGAAGGCTATATAGACAAAGAGTCCTAGATTTATGGCTTTATGGACGTGGGAGTAGCTAGTTATGTACTGACTGCATGTCCAGAGGGCTGTTTAACAATGGATTTGCTTTGTTAATTTAGGTTGTTCATCCTGTTTTACTGTGTGTACAGTTAAACATGGATCCAGTGATGTAAAATGTAATTTCCATAATGATTTATTTTATTGAATACTTTAGAAAATGTAAATGATCATTTTTTCCCTAATACAATTGTGTATTTAATTGTGCACTCTTGTGGCTAGCCAGCATTATTAGATGCTTAGTTTTACATCATCGACTTAATGTTATGGGATTTTGTAAATATGATGAATGTGCAGATGTATGTTGTGCTAATTAACATTACAAAGTAGTGTTAATGGATAGACAACAACTAGTCAGTATTTTTGCATATGCTGATACGGTTAACAGGCATTTTCCTGATTGTCTTTGGCACTATTCTTTGACAGTACGCCATATAGGGTTGGGTTTCATTTGGATGTTATTGATAGATGGTTCTTATCTGCAGTACACTTGCCTTCTTGGATGGGAATAGAGGTTTAGACTAAAGTACATCAGGTCCCAGCAGGAATCTGAAAATGTAACAAAAAGCAAGTATCTTAACAAATCGGCGTGCCACCAAGACATCTGTGTAAAGAATTGCTCACAGCTGTTGCCACATATTATATGTCTTTACAATTAGGCTAAGTCATTGTTCAATGAACGTTTTTGCATTGTACCGTATGTTCTATGTGTTGGTAATCATCAGGGATGAATCACATTCAGTCGGTAGTCAGCGTTTCAGGGTCATTCATTTTCATTGTCATAAAATAATGTCTACAGTGTTAAACGAAGGAGCATGCTAATTAAAAATATAGAGAAAAGAGAAAGGAAAGTAGCAATCAAATGTAAAAAATGGAGAGGAAAGATGTTACTGTAGAAGTGGAAGACGGAGAGCAGTGCTGGTAGAAAAATGGCGACCGGCTGCAATTTTTTCTGTCCGTGTCCTCGTATCACTTTTCACTGTCTTTCTCTGCCAGAGCTCTGGCTCTGGCTCTCTCTCTCTCTCTCTCTCTCTCTCTCTCTCTCTCTCTCTCTCTCTCTCTCTCTCTCTCCCCCCCCCCCTCACATCACCCTTTTTCAGCTGGTCTTCATGCTTACTCCTCTTTTCTCTTTCACTTTACCTTCATTCCTCTCTTTCCTCTGATTTTTCCTCCTCTCCTCGCTCTCCCATTTACATCCTCTTTCCCCCCTACCTCTCTTTGCTTCTGCCCTCCCCATCTCCTTACACACACACACACACACACACACACACACACACACACACACACACACACACACACCCACACCCCTCAGCAGTGATGGCATGCGTTGAGCGGATGCAGTTGGCTAAGCCCAGAGCATCTGCTGAGATAGACGAACACTACTGACATAGCTTCACACGAAGTGTGTGTGTGTGTGTGTGTGTGTGTGTGTCGAACACAGCCCCCCCCATGCTATGCTTGCACGCCTGTATCTGTGTCAGTCGCAATCGATTGCTGGCGTATGCAGTGTCTCTCCGTGTGCTTATGAATGAATGTGTGTGTCTAGCGTAGATTTGACTGCACGTGGGTGCATGCATTTTCATCCCGTCTGTGCTGGCCTGCTCTTATGAATGCAGTGATCTTGTGCCTGTGTGTGAATGAGTGTGAGCCATGTGCACAACACTAGAAGTGGTAGCTGTGTGTTTTTACACGCCTGCTTTGTGATAGTCAGCCAGCATATAGGAATGCCCCCCCCCCCACACACACACACACACACACACACACACACACACACCACCTCCTCCACCCACATGTGCCTCCCAAACCCTTCATTAACTAAACATGACCCTTAAGAGCATGATTAGCCTCATTTCAAGACAGGATGTCGGAAGCCATCAACCGAGGGGGAAAAAATCCATTAGTATAATTGCATTGAGCTGAGGGAGGGAGGAGAGAGGGAGGGAAGAAAGGAAGGATGCATAGATGGATAAAAAAGGAAGAAAATGAGTGGGACTGACTGAGGGAGGGAGGAGGGCGCCATAGATGCTGGGATGAAGGGAAGGAGGGAGAGAGAGAGAGAGACAGAGAGAGGATGAGTGCTGACGGAGGGGGGGTGTCAGCTGATGGTAGGAACTGATATTCTATATGAATCCATAGTTCCTTCTCGTGGATCCCCCCTGTGTCTGAGTGCTCAGTTGGTACGGCCCTCCGACAATAAAACCACCTCCAATGAGTCTTGATGTGGCACTTCCACTTCGTACTCCGGCTCATGCTCAAGAGTCACTGGCCTGCTTTCGAACGGGGAACGGCTGCAAGTACACCGCCATGCCGGCTCGAAAAGGGCACAGGGAACACGCCCCAGCATGGCGGCCACTGCAGCTGCCCTGGCACAGCGATACAGAGGGAAGGAGAGGCAGAGGGCTGATGCCTGATGCCTGTCTCCTGGGCTGTCACTGCCCAGATACCTGGGCACAGACAAAGAAAGAATTTTTTTTTTTTTTAGTCTTTCTTGTCTTTTTCATCTGTCAGTCCATCTGCCAAGCAGGCAGACAGGCGCACAGCATGAGTGAGTATTACCTATGCACTAATACACACACATTTACACACTCACAGACAGGCATGTGCTTTGTCTGCCACACTTTTTGGTCACCTTTCTGTGTCTCTCCATCTCTTCACTGGTTGTGTTACATTGTTTATGACTGTATGGCGCCTATGGAGATGATGATGATGGTGACTTAATAGAATTTTTGTTAATGAATAGAGGCAAATGTCACTTTCAATACGATATAATCACATATATGTATATATATGCTGTAATACTTTACATATATACTCTTGCTATACAGGAAGTGGAGGAGTGAAGGGTGGGGTTTCGCAAACGCACACACACACACACCATACACTGGTCCACTCATTGTGTCATGGCAAATGAGGACAGAAGCCTCCCTCTCTTCCATCCACGATGACTGGCACAGCAAACGAGGCTCTCGCTCTTTATCTCTCCTCTAACTGCTCTTTTGCTGTGTCCTTATTTAGCCTTTAAATTCCTCCAGACTATCTATCTCTAAAACACATCTAATAGTGTGTGTGTGTGTAGTGTGTAATAAGCATGAAGCCGGATTGAAAGAGTGAAAAATCAGACTTGCTAATCTCCCCGAACATACTGTAAAACTGAATTCAGGTGCAGACAGTGTGACTATCTTGACCATGGCTAATAGAAAGGGCCTGTGTGTGCCAGCACAGAGAACGGGCACATGCGTGCATGTTAACATGCGTATTTAAAGAGAGAGAGACGCACAAACACATACACACTCACCAGATACATTAGATCTAAAGGATTACTTGATCTGAGATCCTACAATTTGGTCATGGTTCTTGATGAATTGCAGTGTAATTTTATAGACGTAGTCAGCTGTGTGCTTATGTTTCGTAATATCTGCACATTTTAGCAGATATGAGAGACAAAGATTGAAACTTCCTCAGTTAAATATTCAGTTGAAGGTAGAATACCCCTTGGTTCTACCTTCTTTTAACCAGTTCAGCTTTATTTCTCGACGCAAGTATTAGTAATAGAGTATTTCCTAATTGATCTATAATTATACAATTCTTGTCTATGGCTGTGTTACTGTTTCTATAGAAGCTTCTGGGCTGTCTGGCCAGTGAGCTGTGGGTGTTCGCAGTAGGTTGCAGTTCTCAGAGGAGACACAATACTACACAGTGCACACAATACAGGGGTGGGGCAACGGAAAATGTACATCTTTTGATGATAGACCTGCTGCCCAGCACTGAATTCATCGTTGAAAGTGATAAGGCTACATTTGCCTTCTGCTTTAATGTCCTGTTTTGTGGTTCTGAATTTGTCATGGCTTGTCATTTTCATGGCTCTTAAGTATGACGCATTTTCGTTATTCTATGTTTATTTTTACCATTCAGTTATGAATGTAAGGAGAAATTGAAGCATCGTCTGAGAGGCTGGGTACAGAGTGTCTCAGACTAAACATCAGCTGTTTATTGCTTCTCCAAATTACACAGCAATTGTGACGTTAGCAGCAGTGATGTTGCACCTTTCTTTGATTGAAGCTTCTAAATGTTATTAGAATTAGTAAAACCGGGTTAGCTTCCTCATTGTTTTACTTTTCATTCCTCATTTAAGACAAGGGTTTGTAACAGGAAAAAAAACAATACAATATATTTAACATACAAATAATATCAGCGACAGATTATTTTGTTGATTTTAGCAAAATGTAATAAACATTTTGAGGCAAGAAGGCTAGTTCTTGTAAAAGTAAAGAGCATTCAGAATCTCAGACAAATGGGAATTTTGGCCACAGCTGTTGGCTTACTTGTCAATTTACATTTGGCACAAAAAATGTTGTATCGGCAAAGCCGTTGGCAGTACAAGTGCAGCTGGCAACAGGCAACAAAATGACAGCAATGAAAAATCTTTGACTACTGTTGGACTTCATTTGAAGCAAAAATGCTGAGCCGACTGCCTAGCAGAGTTATCTAGCGTTATCCAATGTGCCACCATTGCTGTAGATGCTTTGTGGAAAGTGCATGTTTCAGAATATCATCTGGTCAAGTCTAATCTTTGTCTCCTCCAGTTTAATTAAATAACTATTCATCAGCAATGTTCTCTTGTTGAGATATATACCATAAGCCTCTGTTACAACTTTTTTACTCTATTCTCTTCCTTTTCCAGTGCAGCTCTCCAGTGAGCGTTGACCTGAGCTCTCCTCTGGTTAGGGTGGTTAAATATAGACCTATTCTCAGCCTCTCCTGGGAACAAAAAGTGAGATGGAGAAAGAAAAAGAGAGAGAGGGAGTGGGCTGAGGGAAACTAGGAATGATGATTGGATGAGAGGGTTAAAGGGGGAGAGAGAAACTTCCTTCCTTAATTGATTCAAATTGACTAATAGTACTAAATATTTTACCAAGACCAAAGTGGATCTTTTAGTTTGATCCTTCATAATGCCAGATAATGTCACACCATCTGACTGCAAAACGTAATTAAAAAAAAATACATTAAGACACTTCTGATTCCTGCCATGATGTCAGCAGTTCCTAAATAAACACACAGTACAGTCCAGTATGAGATCAGATCAACCTTCAATTACTCTCTACGTAAAGCCACACACCTGCAGCAGCAGAATACACCGCAACCCTATTTTCCACTGTGGAATATCAGAGTTGGTTGGTCGTTTTTTGTATGTCACATCCAGGCTACTATACTTTGACTTGTTGTCACAATAGACAAGTCATTGCTGAGATAGAAAATCATCAAATCACATTTTATGAAGACAGAATTAAAAAAAACATTGCTAGCCAGCTTGTCTATTCATGTGAGGATTCAAGTGAATTAAAACACGGCAGAAAACATCATGCTTAAGATTCCTGCTATTGCAAGACATTTTTTCCTTGGAAAGCACCAAGGTTTTTAGATCACCATCTGTAAAAGCCTGATCATTGCATCAGCTTCCGTTGGTGATCCAGTTTAAGAATAGCTCTTAGCTGCATATTTATATGATAATAGACAAAGACCAGGTTAATTGGCACAGACAAATGACAGATAGTCTTTACCATTTTAAAGCATTGGCAACATTTAATTTTCAATGCAGTGTAAATGATCAGTTACTCAGCTGTGTTTTGGTATCGACATTCTTATTCATTTTCACAATTAACCTTTGAGCTTCCAATTTGCTCTTATTTGTCAGGAGCGACAACGAATGTCGTGACAGGCAGAGCTCAGAAAGTAAGGAAGGAGAGTGTGCAGGTGCAGCAATAGGGACAAAAGACAGAGGAGATAAGAGAGGAGAGATGGGAGGAGTAGAGAAGCCAAGAGCAGAATGAACTCTAATGAAGACAGATGCTGCCAGAATGACATCAGTTAACTAAAATGCTATTACTTGAAAGGGGGGGACAACTTTCCAGTAACTTGAGAGACTATGATGTCAGTTTTAGAAGGCCTGTTGTATAAAATTTTAGAAGCCTATCTCTGGAGTTTCTTGAATAACAAGCAAGCAGATATACTTTTCAAGTCAAGTCAAAAAAGCTGATAAAGATCGAAGCTATTGTAGATAGTGAAATTTCCTTCTACGTGTTCAGTTATTCTTTTCAGTTTTGCAATATGTCATAACAGCTGTTGTAAAAGTCACGACATTAACTCATGTTAGAGATTATGATAGGATCTTTTAAATAATTTATAGTAAATTTCCTTTTTCAAACAGCTAACGAATATACTTACTTAAAGTAACCGATTTTGCTAATGTTTTTTATAGTCAAGGACTCAAAATGTGCCATCAGTTTTTTTGGTTTTCAGTTATTAACATCTATGTGGTTAGCTGACTCTGAAATATTATTAAACTATAAGATGATATCATTTTATCATCGTTAACTGATAAACTTATTTTATCATGTTGGTCAGAAAAAGCAAGCTCATTTTTAATTCATTTAATAAGTCATATTGTCTTTATTTGATTGATTGAAAAAGAGTGAGCAGATTATTTAATTACAGTAGTCACTAGTTGCAGTCCTATTGATAAAACTAAATAAGTCTTTAAAACATAAACAAGCTCTCTTAAAAATTGTAATAGCTACTTGGCAGTTTTGTTTCACATGGTTGTGGTCTTGATGATCAATTTAAAAAGGTGAATCGAACAGTTGAGACAGATTTTATGACACTGTAACGCTTTTGTTTGCTTTAAGAGGACAGGACCAAAGTGACTACAGCATAGCTGCCATTTTGATTTTTCTTCAAGATGTCTGTCTCTTATGCACGTCTGCGTTCACTCACTTTCCTTCTGAAGCATGCTGTCGTGTTCTCTCCTGCACACTCCAGCTGTTACATAAGCACCACTTACTCATTTCATAGCTCAGATCTCATGTATAACATCAGTAGTTTTACTGTAAATTGAGTAGGATGTAAATAATTACCACTATTATAGGACGGGTCAGAGGAGGGGAATGTATGTGTGTATGTATGTATGCACGGGCAGCCATCTTGAGATGAGACCAAAATGGAGGCTAGGACTGCTTCTCAAAATGGCGCATGAAAGCATGGTCGCGCCTCTGGCCTGCCTATATGCCTGTATGAAACAGCGACTATCGGTTTGACTAATCCTGACGGTGCATGGGATTTCACATGTCTTGGAAGGGCAGAAAAAAAATGTATGGAAAATTGAGAAGCAGCCTCTATCTCCTATAGAGGAAATTATGGTGTGGCTGCTAAATCTGTCCTCCAAGAACTCTCTGCATACAGTTAATCTCTGCCTCATTTTGTTTTTAGATTTTATTTTGAGCTAATATCTCCTGCTTTCTGTTCTTGTTTTTCTCTCTTTGTCTCATCCTCTCCCTCTGTCTCTTGTCCGTCTGTCTCTTCCCTGTCCACAGGGCTTCTTGAAGAACGAGAGGGACAACGCCCTCCTGTCAGCCATTGAGGAGTCTCGCCGCAGGGTCAGTATCTGTCCAGTGTCTGATTGCTTCTCAGGTCTAGAAAGAACTACAGATGGACGACGTACCAAACCCGTACAAAGGCACCCCTAGATTCAGACAGGCATTCAAAACTCGCACAGCAGTAATATTTTCATAATTTTTCATTCTTTTTAAAAGGGCAAGATGCAGTTATTTGTTGCACTCTATAATCACAGGCAGTGGTAGTGGTTCTTTGTTTTTTACTTTTACAGAAATAGAGGAGCTTCAGCACTGCGCAGTGTATGAGCATAAGCCCATCACAATACAGGAACACTTAAAAACCTTTTTTTTTTCTTAATTTCTGCTTGCTGTGATCTAAAAGTCCTTCTGGTATGAACCTTTAGGGAATGGTTTTGAAATGGCTTCCCTGATGTGCACAGCTAATAGGCCCTGCGTTTAATTAGCTGTTGGTCCCATTATCTATCTCTGCTCCCTGAGAGCGAGAAAAAAGGACTTGTGTGCAAGAGTGGAAAAAACTCAAATGCACTAAAGATTAAAAAGAAAGTGGATGTTAGAGATGTTCTTTAGATTTCTGTCTGACTGCTATACTTTTTAAATCACATGAAATGATGCCATTGGGCTGTTAAATTACATTTAGTCTGAGCTCTTCAGTCTCACAGCCATCACTTAAGTGAGTATGATCTCATTTAGATTTAAAGCTTGTTTACCATTGTCAATTCTGGACATTTAGGGCAGATGCTGATACTGTTATTTGAGAGAGACACACAAATGTATTTATTTATGTGATAAACTCATAACATTCAAACACTGTTGATAAGAATCCCATGAATATGATTGTTCAAGAATGGTGGTAAAGAGATATGTACTGAGCTTAACATTTTACGATTTAAAGAATAAACCAATTCAGCTCTCTGGTTGACAAAATATTCATGTAGTGGAGACACCATTTCAAATATGAAGTCAAATCTATCTTTGGGACTTATTACTGTGCAGAAATGTCTCAAATCTATCATAGTTGTTATTCAGTTGCAACGATGCAACTCAGAAATGTTAAATGTAAAAGCTTTGACATTCTGGCAGTGACCAAGTTAACCAAGTCAGTCGTAGCTCTAGTTCTGCCTCTAGTCTACATTTGTATCTCCCTGAGCTGGAGATTGGAAGATTCAATTATCTCACGTTCCCATTATCTCACTTTAAGTCTCTGTGGAGAGTTAAAATAGACTGCACTGTGTCCTGGCGGAGCAGTACAATCTTGACAGGGTTCTGCTGCTAAATCCGGTGTTTGCGTGTGTGTCCTAGGTAAGGCCAATTTACATAATGTACTTTAAAGTTTCTGCATGCTGTAGAGCTGAATTCGAAATATAATCATCGCAGTATGGCCTGTTGCAATATCCAAACACCGAAACTGCTTTCTTTTTTTTTGTTGTTGAAAAATGTGTGACACGACAGCTTAATACTGAATACTGTAGTGATGCAGAGATGTCCTGACCTACAAATCTTGTTCTCCAGATGCAAGAGAAAATGTTTGGGGCACATAGATCAAGTTGTTACCTTGGTAGCATTTATACATATAACTTAAACTTGTTGAGATTCAAAAGGGACATTTCAGAAACCTCCCAAAACAATAGAAAGTACATCTGGTAACATCCAGCATGTGAGGCACTGTGTCTTCAGAGTCAAACCTGCTGCTGTCATCAAGGCACTACATTTAAAACATCTTTCCTAGTCTGTCATGAGTTGTTGCATGCTATATTCAAAAATGCAAACTGTAAAGGATGTCCTAATCTATGTGCTGTAATATGCTGAGTATAATTACGTACCAGTTTCCACATTTATGTTTCAGACGTTCTTGTTGGCTGAAGAGTACCACCGTGAGTCCATGCTGGTCCAGTGGGAACAGGTGAAGCAGAGAGTTTTGCATACGCTACTCGGAGCAGGAGAGGACGCCCTGGATTTCAGTCAAGATGTGGAGGTACGGGTAAACGGAGATAACCTAAGAAAAAATGTTGGTCTTCTTTTTTTTTTTTTTTTTTTTTTTTTACAGGTTTACAAGTCTACATCCTTGCCTGTTTGTCTACAGCATAGTGAATTATTGAACTCAATTTATGGACTGTAGAATAGATTCATGTATTGATATTAAAAAGTTCAGCAACAGCATAATTTCTTCTCAACTTAATTTGCTCACACAAACACACACAAATATCTATATTGTAAGATATTTTAACTTCTTGGACTCAATATGTCTACATAAAAACAAGACTCAAATCTCTCAAGCAGATTTTCCTGACACTGTACTCGTGGCCGTCTACTTCTAAACTAACCAGAATAGCTGTTTCATCTGAGACTACTATTTTTATCTTCTCCTGAGTAAAGGAAAGACTTTCTTCCTGTGGGAGCCTGTCCCAGCATGCATTGGGCAACAGGCATTTGAACACTGTGGACATGTTGTCCTTCTCTCTGGGTCTGAAATATTCAGTTTAAAAAAAGATTAATTGAAAATGCTTATTGATCACGTCAGTTTGGAGACAATTGACAAGTTCATATACACATGATTGGTGTGCCTGTTGTTTCTGTTCCCATTAGAAGTTGCTTCTTCTATGCAATGTATTTATTAAGTCCCCTTTCTTTATTGTAGCCCAGCTTTGTGAGTGAGGTGACGGCTCCGGGAAGAAGTGCATTGGACAGTGTGGAGGTGGCCTATGGACGACAGGTGAGTCACCACCAGTCTAATCATTTTGATGTAGTCAGAAACTCCAACTAATGGCACACAGATACATTTGTTTAATGTTTATCTTTTTATATTAAAATATCGTTCAGCCCATTCGTCCCAGTGTCATTTCTTTTTTCTACCAGTCTGACATGTAGTTCTGAAATCTGATATTGATATCTATATTGTTTTTTGTCACTTTTTTTGTTGATAGTTACAGTAAATCTAAAGAAAACCTGTTGATTTGACCCTAGTTAAAATGAGTTGAACACAGATGCTGTTTGCAGATGTGTTGCAAATGGCCTTTGTGCGCGTGTTCAGATCATTCAGTTGAAATGGGGTCACAGCAAGCCAGGAAGTGGCAGATCAAACATATTGATTGATTGGGTGGTAGAGGGGTATTATGGGTAATTCTCTCTCTCGCTGTGCCCCTATGTCTCTCTACCATCCCTCCTCATCCTGTCTGACCTTCCCTTTGTCTGTTTGTGAGTCTCTGATCTGCTACATGACGCAGTACTTCAAACGTGGCTTTTTTTTCCTCAGACCATGTGTCGACATATTGCATGCGGCGTCATTTGTCTAGTTTTTGTCATTCTCTTTGATGACCTTTTGAACATTTTGATTCTTTTTTTCTTGTTTTTTGTTGTGAACCACTTCACTCGATGGTCATAGCAATTTATTCTACTTTTAAAACCGAGGATGGAGATGTAGGCAGAGTTCAGTTTCCTTACAAACGTTCAATTGAGCATTTGACAATTTGGGGAGCTTATGAACTGTAATGTTTTTTCTTTTTTGTCTTTCTCACCTCCTTCAGATTTACATTTTCAATGAGAAGATAGTAAATGGTCACATTCAGCCCAATCTAGGAGACTTATGTGCTTCTGTAGCAGAAAGCCTGGATGACAAGGTAAGAACAACAGAAGTTTTTTTCACTTCTGCTATTCTCATTTATTCCTTTTGTCCTCTGCCAACATATAGGTTGGCTTTACTTCAACAGCTAGTCTGATTCGGTTTTCTCTGTACGTGGCTTAATGTAACTGGCTGTCACCTTCCCTCTCCTCTCCAGAATGTTTCGGACATGTGGCTGATGGTGAAGCAGATGACAGATGTGTTGCTCGTTCCAGCCAAAGACACTCTCAAAAGTCGCACATCTGTTGAAATGCAAATGGCCTTTGTGCGCCAGGCGCTCAGCTTCCTTGAGAACAGGTGATTCTGCTTGTTTATGTTTTTCTTAATTACCGTGGTCAGCCCTGTTTGTGTATAGGGTAAGCTTTTATTGTACCTAAGTAAGCAGTGGACATACTTTCTAAATGTAAGCCGAACTGCAGCATGATAACTCAATTTGTGTATGTGTTTATTCATCACCTCGCTCCCAGTTATAAAAACTACACCATGGTGACAGTTTTTGGGAACCTCCATCAGGCCCAACTAGGAGGAGTGCCTGGGACGTACCAACTAGTCCGCAGCTTCCTCAACATTAAACTACCAGGGCCTCTGCCTGGCATGCAGGTAATACCCACACACATTTTGAATGCTTTTCATATTACATGCATACAGAATGTCTTTCATTTCATTTTTGATAAACCTGCCAGTATAAAGCTAACAGATGTCAGATTGTGAGCATGCCCTAGGCTGCCAAGTATCAGTATCATAATCAACATTCATATCCAGCTCACTGATATTTGCTATTACTTGCAGGACTGTTACATGATGAGTTTATTAGAAAAGGTTTTAGTTATGTCCAGGTCAAAAACAATAAGACAATATTTTCCTCTACCTTAATCTAAGAACACTCTGCTCAGAGCTTATGAGGCTGATCATTGTGTTATCAACAGACACGTGTACACAGAATACAGAGAACATTACAGTGGGCGAAGTGCAGAAATCAGCAGCAGTCTGTAGCACAGTTTTTGATCCACCGTGATTGACAGCTGCTGGAAAAGGGACATTGAATGGCAGGGGTTTTTATGATATTTATGATTTTGCATTTTCTTGCTGAACCCCTGTTGAGGCCAGTAATTGTGTAAGTGTGTAATCATCATCATAATCCTGGTCACGCACAGCCGAGAGCACACTGTGTGGACAGAATCTTTATTTAGAATTCATCCTGAAAACTAAGAAATGAAAGATAGTCACCGCTGTAATAAATGTCTGTGTGGTACAGGATGGTGAGATAGAGGGCCACCCAGTTTGGGCTGTGATCTACTACTGTCTGCGTTGTGGAGATCTGAATGCAGCCATGCAGGTTGTGAACAGGGTGCAACATCAGCTGGGAGACTTCAAGACCTGGTTTCAGGAGTACATGAACAGCCCTGACAGACGGTGAGACTGCCTCAGCTCAGCTCAGCTCAGCTATATGTTGAGATACATGTTGAGACTGCATAGGTGAAGGAAATTCAAACTGTATTGTAAGCTTTCTCTTTTCTCCTTCTTCCCTCCATCTGTGTTGATCCCTGCACTGCAGCCTTTCTCCTACTTCAGAGAACAAGCTTCGCCTCCACTACCGCAGAGTGCTGCGGAACAGCGCCGACCCCTACAAGAGAGCAGTCTACTGCCTGATCGGGAAATGTGACATCAGTGATAACCATGGAGAGGTGGCAGACAAGACTGAAAACTATCTCTGGCTTAAGGTACAAACTGCTTCATTTTGCTGTTTTTCTTTTTGCTTTATTTTGTGAATCGAAAGCATTAGCACACTGACCAAAGCTAATCTGTGGATTTGCATGACATTAATTGTCTTATGTTGTTTTTTATAGCACAGTCTTCATTTAAACCAACTTGGTTGTTGTGTTGTGTGCGCTGTGTTTTGTCCCTGCAGTTGAACCAGGTGTGTTTTGATGATGAGGGCAGCAGCTCTCCTCAGGACAGACTGACCCTTCCACAGCTACAGAAACAGCTGCTGGAGGACTATGGTATGAAACTAACCTTTCCTCCGTCATACTTGAGAAGCTGTTGGGCTATGTGCAAACCCTTTCGAACAGAATTTCTTTGGTTAACATTTGGCTCACTGCCTCATGAGCTATTGACTGCAGTACGACTACGACCATATCTGTACATTGTTTGCGTAAGAGAGCAGTGTAAGGTGCAGTGTGAGAGCAAGTTTTTATTAGCTTTTGTCTTATAAAAACCTCTGACCTTCTGGTTGTTATGGCATTAGTCTACCTGTACTCTTACAAATTAAGTATATTTTAACACTGCACTGCTTAAGCTTTTTATTTCTTGATATCAGTTTTACCCCCTCCACCAAGGATTCTTTGAAACCAGGGCTCACTTTTAATTTACAATTTTAATACCTCACTGCTTGGAATCTTTGTTATGTAACATCAGCTAGGAATTGCTGTAGCATCAGTTGGCCCTCTGCCATAATTTACAGAATGCAACTAAAACTCAGATTTTTTTATGGACAGTGACAGAGAAACTGTTTTTCATGTAGACCAGCCACATCGCGGCTCATAACCTGATTTGCTTGCATCGTGTTTTCTTACTTTTTCTTCTATATTTAAACTTTTTCCATATTCCCAATGTTAGACATTCTCAGCTGTACACTGTAAACGTGCTGTCTATTTAACTATGCCATCAATATAAATATAAAACTGTTCTTCTCTTCATATTGCTAAGAGTGTAAAATGTCGGACTCAAAGGAGGTTGCAGATAAAAGATGTATGATAAGCCTCCTTTTGAAAATTTTGATAAAGGAGCATTCAGCATCTGAAGGTCATTTTCTGACTGAAGTTTACATTAGATGATAATCTCAATTTTCCTTAATAGACAAGTCTCAAGAATAATTCAACTACTATAGAAACCCACTATACTCACTTTTATCCCTTCACAGCAGTGAACAGCTTCAAGCACTACATTACTCTTGAGCTTCTGCAAAATTATCTATGGTCAATAAGCCACCCAAAAGCACTAGCCAATTCATGACACTTTGTCATAGAAGTTAAGAACAAAGGTTCTTGAAAATTGAGCCAGAATTTGTTTATAAATTGATTATTAACTCTGTATAAAAGCAACACAGCATCTCTTATTTTGCCTTTATGATTCTGCCAAGAGAGTTGATTTACTTGGAAGTGTAATAACAGACTGTTGCCTGCTGCCTCTGCAGAAAATTGCATAATGCTTCCAAGATTGTCTCCAATGACCTTATCAAATACCTTCAATAAAGCAAAATGCAACAGCTGCAGCTTAAACTCTGGTAACAGAGAATGAATAAAAGCCGTAAGAGTTCAGCATGCTTGAAACAAACTAGGTCAAAGCAGTCAAATTACAAGAGGGAACAAGAAGCTTACTTTTGAATAGTCTCTTCTTGAAGGTATTTCTGGAGTTGGACATGGAGTTTTACAGAAGAGCAAAGCTTGAGCAAGAGGTTCAAATCCTGCACTGACTTTTTTACTTCTGCACACTTACCAATTCACCAAAAACAGCTCCCGCCACATTAGAAGAAATATGTCATTGCAGCCCTCTAAATCATAGACAACACAATTGAGGCCATCATCCATCAGGCTGTGACTTTGATTTCCACCCTCCAAACCTGTTTCAAAATAATAAAAAAACCCTCTCAAACAACCACACGCCACTCGATCCAGAAAAGAGGGGAGCGTAAGGGCATTAGGCAAAGTGCAGTTTGCTCCCCTGGGTGCTGCCTTCTCCACGGGCCGATCCTGCTCCACTCAGATAAGGCTGAACTCCTTTCCTCTCAGTAGTCCTCACCCTCTCCTATTTCCCACTCCCTCTGCTTGGTGGGAAGTACAGCCTGAAGCCTCATTCTGTTTTCTCCATGCCACTCGGCTCCCTCGGTTGTCTGGCAAAGTGTTCCTTGTTGTCCTCCATCTTGCTTCACAGCGGGACGTAAAGCCCAAAGCTCTCTCTTCATTTCCCTCACATACTGCCAGCACTCGCCGGCCTCATCTGTTCTCTGTTTCTCTGCCCTTGCTGGCTACATCACTGTCCTCTCCTGTTATCCTCTTCTTCCTTACACCTGCACCGCTGTTTTTCCTCTTTCCTCCCACTGATTTGTCTCGTTGCATGTGCATTTTGTTCTTTCTCATTTCTTGTTTGCACACTCTGCTGCAGCCCTCATCCCTCACACCCACACTCTTATCTCTCCTCCTTCGTCCTTTTTCTTCTCTTCATCGCGTGCTCCCTCTCTATTCATCTCGCATGCGCTTACGCTTTTTGAACTAAAGTGCTGTAAGTCTGAGATAAGGCTATAAAATGGCTGACATGGTCCACTCTGTTCTACTCTTCAAACTTTCAGCCAGCAAGAGGATTAAGGAATATAATTAAAAAGTAAACTTGATGACTAAGTACCTGCACTTGACAACATTTTTTCAAATTGTTAAATATTAGGTTACATAGCAACTGTCAAACGTTGACATGGCAGGTCAAGGCCCAGAGTTAAACTGGTACAGAGTAATAAATGAAAAAATAAATTCCATAATGACATAAGAAGGGTTTCTATAGTAACTGTCAGATAGTCAAACACCCACACAGGTGATTTCAGTTATTTTCCTTAGTTAGGCATCAGCTCAGGGTTGTGTATTGTGTACAGACTACGCTTGATTGACAGCTTCCTCCTCGCTGTCTCTCTCTCGCCCTCCTTTGAACTTTGTTTTGTGACTTTGATGGAGAAAGAAATTACATTAGTACACTGAAAACGCCATGTGGGTGTGTAGGGCCATTTTAAACGAGATTTATTACAAAACCCCAACCCAGGGAGTACAGTAGTACTGTGTGTCTAATATGCTTTTCAGTGTTAATATGACAATAACACTTTAAGTGAGTTGTTCAAGTTTTTAATTTTCATAGATTTTCTAAGGATTTTTAGTACTTTAGTTTAGTGTCAGTGATTCTGTACAGATGTATTTGTACTAAAGTAAAACCTGAATCAGCACAGTTTAAATCTAAAGTTAGACTGAAATAAAGACTGTATAGGTATATGTATGGTGGGATTGTAAGTCAACATATTAGTGTTTCACACAGAAATTAGAGCTTGATGATGGTTCACAGTGTGAAAATCTTTCTTTCTGTGCGACTGTCCTTTGTGCTGTAGCGTTGTAAGATGTTGATAATGTTAATGCAATGTCCCAAGTTTGAGTCCAGTCGATGACCCTTCTTGAAAGTCAGCCGTTCTCCCCCACGCCTTATAACCTGTCACCCCTCCACTGTCTCTGTTAAAAGATGTGTCAGCTATCCTTTAGTCAAAGTATTGAATACTTACAGACGTGATTATTAGATTTGTTGCGGAATGAAAGTTGTATTTGCAGTTTTGGCTGCACTAAGTAAAGAAAGAGTAGAATGCAGAAATCTAATTTGTATCAGTTCTTTTTTCCCTGTGACTAATCAAGCTATTTGCTTTCTCTTTCATCCAAAGAGGGGGAGTGCCGTTGTTAGTTACTTTCTGACAGTTACATTTAAAAATGCCGTTTCAGTTTCTCAATTATTCAAAAGAACATGATAAATGTTTAAACTGGTAGTCAGAGAGGAGTAAGATGGGACATCAGAGTCTCAAATGACTCTCACAAGTGAAATGTGTGGGAGCACATCTGACACTAGAGGTGTAACTTCTTTCCTCTTGACATTACATGCAGGTTTAAAGGTCTCATTGTTAAGAGTGAGATTTCCATGTCCTTTTTTTAATTAGAGAAACCAAGTCTGGGTAATTTATAAATATCGTGCAAGTCTAAACATTATTATACTAAACAGTATTATTATTATTATTATTATTATTATTATTATTATTATTATTATTATTATTATTATCAAATCTAGTTTAGCCTTCAGCCATGCCCTCAGCAAAGCCATGTTTGAAAACACACTGGCAGAGCTGATGTGAAAACACGGTGGGTGGTGCCTGCTCAGGTCTGTGAGTGCTGACCAATCAGGGTGAGCTGGGCTTTTCTTGAAGGAGGGCCTTGAAGAAACGGGCACTAAAACAAAATGTTATTTTGAACATTAAAGCATGTAAGCATGTTCAAGTAGACACTCAAAATAAAAGAATGAATCTAAAAATTAGCATAATAAGCATAATATAACCTTTAAGTTATATAAAAATACTTCAGAACCTTAATTAAGGATATTAAGATATTGTTAACCAACACCCTCTCTCCCTCTCTTCCCAACAGGAGAGTCCCACTTCTCTGCGAGTCAGCAGCCCTTCCTGTATTTCCAGGTGTTGTTCCTGACAGCTCAGTTTGAGGCGGCGGTGGCTTTCCTGTTTCGTGTCGAGAGACTTCGCAGTCATGCTGTGCACGTAGCGTTGGTCCTGTTCGAGCTACGGCTGTTGCTGAAGTCGTCTGGTCAAAGCGCTCAACTCTGTAAGTCTAATAATTTTTGGTGTTTGATGCAGACACTTTATAAAAAAAAAAAAAGATTTAGTGTAACAAAATGTCTTCATCTGTTCTCTGTAGTGAGTCAGGAGCCTGGTGACCCTCCCATGGTCCGTCGTCTTAACTTCATCCGTCTGCTCATGTTGTACACTCGCAAGTTTGAGTCCACTGACCCGCGGGAAGCCCTGCAGTACTTCTACTTCCTACGGTAAGTACATTAACACGGTGATTGGAGCATGTGTGAGAAATGTGATGATTCAGATTCATCTATTATTGATTTAGGGATGTTCACCATAATGCGCGTGTCTTTACACTGTCTGTTTTGTAATGCAGCAATGAGAAAGACAGCCAAGGAGAAAACATGTTCATGCGTTGTGTCAGTGAACTGGTTATTGAGAGTCGAGAGGTGAGTGACCCACGTCTATACAGAAATACAATACAGGTTCAGTGTCTTTTAACAGAGTTCTTTACATAATACAATATAATTATACATCACCACAAAAGAAACATAAAACTGAATATGATGAGTTCATAATGAGGGAAATATTTTAGGGCTGTCATCTTGGTTTGCATGATATTCTATAATACCGGTGTACCTACTCCACTGCTATTACAGTGTATCCTTAACATGTTTTTTGAGGATCGTGTGTTTGTCTCTTTTCCAGTTTGACATGCTTCTGGGGAGATTAGAGAAGGACGGCAGTAGGAAGGTGGGAAGATTGTTTCTTTGATCTCCCCCTCTTATCTCCGCTGTGGTTGTTGTGTTTCTGTTACATGCTTTTGCGTCTCACCTGCTCTCTTGCTATGCCTCTCTCATCTTCTTCTTTCTCTGCTTTACATTTTTCTTCTGTCACTCATTTTTTTGCTCTATGTGGGAGTTTCAGTCAGTCAGACAAGGACAGAAACATCTTCTACATGTTTTGACATTGTTCCACTGTCATTTATCAAAAAGCTCTTTACTCTTTTTCATTGTTGCCTTTGCTTCCAAAGTTTCTTGACATTTTTCACAGTGCCTGCAGCACTCTGAACGATGTGATGTTTGAGGGTCTTTTCTCCCCCTCACATTCTCATCACTGTATGTTTCATCCCACCCACTGTGTTAACTGGGTTGTCAGAATCCGACTGTGGGTTGCACTGCACTTTATTAACTACTGAGCTAATGACATATTTAATTAGTATATTGCATTCGAGGTTTATCTTGCTTTACATACTGACTATTTGAGGGGATTACAAATTACAGTACAAGATTGTTATGTGCAACACTACATTACACCCAGCAGTTAGCTGTCAACTCAAACAGCTGTGACATTTCCTACAAGAAATATATTATTGTACAGGAGACCTTTCTGTGTGCTTTTACCAATGGGCATGTAGTTCAGACTTCAAAGTAATTAGAGCCTGACTGGAAAGTCCAGTTTTACAATACCAGCATTCACATTTGGTCAGAATCAGAAGAATATTGATAATACAGGTCTCTGCGCTGTGATGGGTCTGTAAGAATGAAAGTTTTAAGTAGAGAATAAAGCATAATTGCAAAATCACCTGATAAGAGCAATCTTTGAAAATAGTCTGTAATCAAGCAAGAGCAATTTGGGCCAGCCCCCGAGAGATTCTCATCAGCTAAAAAAAAAAATCAAACAGGCCATTCTGGTGCTGCCACTTTATGTAAGATTAAATGTGGCAGTGCTACTTCTTTGTTTGTTTTAATTGGCTTTTTTTTGGTGGCCGTTGGAGCCTAAAGTTACATATTATTACTGCTTTGCTAATGCAGAGTTTTCACAACCTTTACTAGACATCAAAGTGATGTTAGTTTTCACTTTCTAATTGCTCAGGCCTTATATAAAGCATATTCATTTTCATTGATAATGAGGGCTCAGGTGTCTCATGTGATATTTGACAGTAGAGATACAGATAGGAAACACGAGGAGACAGTGACGGGGATTGCATCTTCAGCTGAAATCAAACCTTGGATCTTAAACCAGGGTTCCTCACATCGCTTGACATTGCTCACATTTTCATAGTCACCCTTTGCTCTACCATCACAACTGCTTTATTCTAAGTCTCACTCTGATCCCCTCTCTTCCTCCTACCTTTAGCCTGGAGTCATAGACAAGTTTGCCGGGGACACCAGAGCTATCATAAGTAAAGTGGCTCTTGAAGCAGAGAACAAAGGCTTGTTTGAGGAGGCAGTCAAACTCTATGAGCTGGCCAAGGTGAGCAGGCCTTTCATTAAATGCATTTATTGCCTTATAGTATTTGTGCAAAGCTGTTGGTATTCAGTTTTCTAACGGTCTCTTCTTGTCTATTTGTCTTTGTAGAATCCAGATAAGGTGCTGGAGTTGATGAACAGGCTTTTAAGTCCAGTCATTGCCCAGGCCAGCGCTCCTCAGTCCAACAAGGAGAGGCTAAAAAACACTGCAGTGGCTATTGCTGAGAGGTAAGGACACATAGACATACACACACAGACACACACAACCATGCACAATTTACAATCTAATAACAAGCATCATATAAATGCTTTAAACCGAATCATTTCCTTTTTCCACTGTAGGTATCGCTCTCAGGGCATAGCGGGAGAGAAGTCAGTCGATAGTACTTTCTACCTGCTGTTAGACCTGACAACGTTCTTTGATGAGTATCATGCAGGTCACGTTGACAGAGCCTACGATGTGAGTACAGCTCTGATAATACAGACAGGAGTGATGTGTGAAATTGTTCCGCAGTGTTGTACGTGTACTGCAGTAATTTAAATGTCCTTGACTCATCATGAATAGATCTATAGAAAGTCATATTTTGTGAAAATACAATGACTTTTTTGGAGTGAAGCTCTTCTGTTAAAGCCGTCCCTCTGTGTTTCTCTGTCAGGTGATGGAGCGTTTGAAGCTTCTTCCTCTTAGTCAGGACAGCGTGGAGGAGAGAGTGGCTGCTTTCAGGAACTTCAGTGATGAGGTGAGATTAAGATCTGAACACTCGGAGGGGGCTTTCACACTCGCTCAGTGAACGAGGTGTTATTCTTGAAATCTTTCTAAAAGTGTAGATATAGTAAATCTCCTGTATTCCCAGGTTCGCCACAACCTGTCTGAAGTGCTGTTGGCCACCATGAACATCCTGTTCACCCAGCACAAACGTCTGAAGGGGGCACCAGCAGGGACACCAGGACGACCGCAGAGGACCATAGAAGACAGAGACATGGTGAGAAGACCATTAGAGCAGAGGGGGTCAAACTGAAAGTGATTTATAGCACAACAGATACTGGAATGTCGAGGCTGATACCGATATTGATCAGTACACATAACATTGTTTGATAAAGATCACTTCAGTGTAGTTATTTAAGAATTGTACGTATAATATGTACAGAGAGCTGACAGCTTTTCGGTGTAATATGGAGGAGAAAACATGTAATGTGACACATTTTTACATTATTCAGTGCAATTTTCTGATATATGTATATGCGTTGTAAGCTTCAATCATAAAATCAAATATGCTGACGTATTGTTCAGGCTCTGATATATATAGGTTTATTGTTATTTTTACAGTTCAGTTGTAGCGGTTTGATTTTATTTAATTAAGAATATTAAAAACAATGTAACAAATGTTAAACTAAACATGTACGTCTTCTTCTCCTTCTCTGAACAGCAACTGCGCAGCCAGGCCAGAGCCCTGATCACCTTCGCTGGTATGATTCCCTACAACATGGCCGGGGATACTAACGCAAGACTGGTGCAGATGGAATTACTAATGAACTGAGACACAAACACACGCCAGACACACACACACACACACACACACATTCTCACTCACTGTTTTGTTGTGTATACGATACATTTATCATTGTGTTAACAGATACACCCTTATATCTTACATTTGAGTTCCCCTTCATTGTCAGTCTGTTGTTTTTGTTCTGTTTTGTTTTTTTCTCCATTTTGTTGTTTCATATTTGTATCTTTGATGATTTGGAATAAAAAAATAAGTTTACTTTTCAGTTGTCTTTTTATTTTGAATCATTTAATGTTCATTACTTTTTAATTTAACCACAATTTAAAAATCCATTATGTTTTCATGGTTTTTATTGCATGTGCAGATCCTTTGATTTTAATTATAAGACAAAAGTGACATAGGACAACACAGCAGGTCTTCATCTACTATGAAACTTCCGTTCAATGTTCTGTCAATTTTCATTTTTAATTTGGAACGTGAGTGAAGTGACAATTTTACTGTTAATCACAATTTCCTGCAGCTTTTCAAGGTTGTTGCAGTGGTTAAAGGTATTCCACCATTTGAACTGATTAGTCATTAACAAACTAGAAGGAGGATTTGCTGCTTCACACTGAAGTCCTCAGAGTGAGCTCTGTGTGAATACTCTCATAACAAGGTGTTACATTTTGACTTGATCACACCTTCCCATTCATCATATGAACTAATACATTTGGACTTTACAGCAACACTCTCCCCCTTTATGTCTGTTTTAATTTATGATGTGAAATGATAATCAAACCACAACTGACAGAATTGTGAGAGTACAGCCGGTTTGAAAGAAAACTTTGTGTTGGATTATTCATAAACGTGTGCACAGGGACAGTCAGCAGTTTAATTGTCAGATCAGAGGAGTAAGCCAGTCGGCATATGATTTTTTAAAGAGAAGCTGCAGGCTAGATGCAACATCAGGGTCAATATAACGCAGGTAGCAAACTGTCAATATTGTCTTGATGGAATGTAATTGAGGATGGTCAGTTTTAGATATTTCAACTCCCCATCGTATAAAATGGACAAATTACTGTCTACTACTACTGATCCAGGAAGTAGCCATGTTCTTTCCACAGGCTGTAGTGCAGTATCTGTGACACGTCCTGTCCCCTGGCAGATGGTCGGTTGGCTTGCACCCGACTACAGGACTGGAGGGGTATTTCTGTCTGTATCAGAGGGTAGATTTCTTGGGTAACGGAAGGGAGGGGATGTTTTTTCAACCTAAACAACACATTCCTCTTGATAAATCCTATTCATCCTAATCCTGTTTCACGCGTTTGATGTTTAAAAAAAGGAGCGAGAGTCTTATGCATTCTTTAAGAAAATCTTGTTTTAGTGGCAAAAAAAATGACTTGAGCTGAGGTTTGCTCGCCGCCGAGCACATGCAAATCTTAAGCAACAGTCACCCACCATCCCCTCTGCTAAATTTGTGGTCCACACTCTCTGTCCTTCAGTCTGGCCTGAGAGAACACAGATGGAGGCTCATTCTGTCTTGGCTGCTCCACATAACTGCAGAGATGTTGGGTTCATCCACGGCCATGGACAGAGCCGAGCCAAGTACTATGGGATACATGCTGTTGTACTTCTACCCAGTGCTGGGAGCAGAGACACACAACTGCTCTCCAACACTTAATAATATGCCTGCCGATCTGAGAATCACCTGGCATTTAAATGAAACCAGATTAGATCAAATCAGATGCTTAAAGACCCCTCGCAGGCTTTCGTAAATGGTATAATCTGTCTCTACATCTCTATTGGTTTTTGTGTTTTTTGTCTTTTAATACATCAAGCAACAGAAGACGTGCCTCTCAGGTGTGTGTGCTGCAGCTGGTGTTGTGAATCAGGCCGATGACAGACACCTCCTATTACCCGGCTATTTCACAACACCAGGGTGGCACCGCACCACTGCCGACGAGACGAAAAACAACATGATGATGCTGCTGAGGGACATGATGCAAGAATTGTATTGAACACGAATGTGAATCTGTTCTGTGCTGACTTCATGGTTTTTCCATCCTTTCATAACATTAATTTCACCCCCACCCCCATTTCATGATTTGGACTGATGTCAGTTTACTCAGACGTCAGCTCCACACACAGTTAAGATAAAATCAAGCAAAGATTTACATTGTGATCACTGACGCATTTTATATACCCAACTCTAAAGACTTCTAAAATCTTTCTTATGCTTTCTGTTTGTTAATAAATAATATTACCAATATTTGCTCTTTCGATTTGTTCTGTTGTTGTCTTGTTGTGTGAACGTGGGGTTGTAGCAGCACAATGAAATAATAATGTACAGCTTATTTTGATTTCAAAGAGAAAAACCTAGGCATCAAAAGAAATTGAACTTCATGATCAGTAAAGTAAAACTCACTGGGTATGAGCAAGGCCAAAAGAATGTGTCTTGAGGTTTCGATTGTTTGATTTAACTGTTTGATATGCTAATCCACTAAATCCACAGACAGTGGATTCTCCATGTGGGGTGTATGAACAGAGACCCTCTTCACCACATGTTTTTGTTGTCAATAATGGAATGCTTTTAAACAGACGGTAGAGTTCAAGGAAATTTAAATATTGCATTTTAAATTCTAACCTAGAGCTGAGTGGTACGAAATATAACTGCAACATCCAGTTGAGTGGAGCAACCATCAGGCTCCAACACATCATCATGTTGTCATGTTACATGTATTTTAAATGCCTGATAAAAGTGATCTCTCTTAATGTCCATTGTGTAGAATTTAGTGCATCGGGCAGTTGGGTCGAATACTGTTAAAAACACAAAAGGTCCCCTCCAGAGTTTAGTTGTGTCCATTCAGGGCTGTGGTAGTAACATGGCGGATTCTGTCAAAGACGACCTATAGGTATAAAAGGGTTATTCTAAAGTAACTTAAAAAGATTTTTTTTTTTGTTTCAGGGGATTATGTGCTAATTAAACATATCATTATAAATATTGTATTCCAATCATGGCAGCAGATCCTGTTACTACTCGATCTGAGTAGCACATGCACACGCTCGTCTGCCATCTTGGACAGCTAGGGACGGCATCACCCCTAAAGCTAGTCACATATAGAACTGCAGTAAAAACACAAAAAATAATAAAATTACTTTATTATTATGAATATATTTGCAAATGATTATTTTGGATGGTGGTGCCTGGTTGCCTCTTGTAGCAAAGTATATTTTTCGATCATCATATATCGTGTGCTGATAAAATATCTGGACAAATTGTACTTTTATGTTTTGAAAATATTCCTATAATTCCCCTGTCAGTAAAGCCCATTTGAATTGAATTACATTGAATTGATTCTAATTGAATTGAATTGAACTGAACTAGGTTGATTTGAATTTAATTGAACTCATTTAAATTGAACCTACTCAACACATTTGCCCAAGCTCAGATCAGACAGCTACTCACATCAGGGTGTGACAGATTCCTAACTACTAAATTCTGGACCTTTAAGTTCACTAAACTTGTCTTAGAAAATATTGTAAAAAAAGACTGTGCGAAACAGATACTTTGTCAAAACAGAGGGAAATCATGATTTGTGACACTTCTCATTAGTAGAACATCACATCTGACTGTACATCCTCATGAAAAAAACAGCTAAGTCCCTGTTTTGACGATCTGAATAATTGTCTCTTATGGCCAATGTAGATTAATGTTAAAATGATCATCTATACAAGGGGTGCATTGCGATGCTGTGCCAGTGTAGAAGGACTGTGGGTGGATGGTTTGTGCACGGCAGTGTCCTTGAGGCTGTTGCCTTTCAGATCCCATCCTCACATATTAATGCTATTCAGTGCAACAGAAGTTAAGATGCCATTTAGAGGTACTACATGGTACCATGTAGAGCTTTCATACCGGCCTAAAATGCTCTGTAGTTTCACTTTTGAATTCAATGTATAAATCAATTTTTGGTGAAATAATTGATTCAGTCTAGGAGATCATTGAAATTGTTAAACTGTTATCCTGTAGATGATGCGTTTGTTCAGGTTAACTACAGACACTCTGTTGTTAACATTTAGACCATTTACATTTTTTACCATGAGGAACTATCACATAAGGAGGCTGCTGACTTGAGAGTGGAGACATCATAGACAGAAAAGAAACATTTACAACTTTCATATTCTCAGGCCATCTGATCTGCCACCAGAGATGAAGTGCTGCAAACCTGCCCCATCAATCACGGAGCCTCCCTCATCAACAACTCGTTCTGGCTGTGATTTCTCCCATCACAAACAGATGGTCTGCGCCCAATCGTCTGAGAATATGGGGTCCGGCCTGCGGGTGTGCCGAGTTCTCACCGTAGGAAACGCAGTGACCCATTTATGACATTCCCTTGAGAGAGACTAGTTCCCTACCACAGACGCATTATGGCAGAGCGTCCCACTGTTTTGACCTGCTGACACCAGAAATCTGATTTCTTTCTTTTATGCCAAATATATTCCAATCAGGCTTGGTACTGATCTGTCGATGCGAGCTTCACAATTCCTGTCACTTGGGTTTGACTGCAGGGCTGTTTCACACGCTGTGAGTGGTGATGGAGTCAACTTTCAAAAGCACTGAACGCACTTTGTGTTGACAGTAGTGACACCTGGTGGAGACCCCTTGACATATTTTTTATTTTATGTAAAACTCGTGATGTAACCTGGCATCATCATTCTATGTTGCAACACTTTTATTCACAAACAGAAATTCTCTTGATCACATCCCAAATGTTCACTTTTTCTTTTAGAAACAAACTCACTAATTCAATCACTTAAATTAATAATCAACAAAAAATGTAATCCACTTTTGAGTAATTTTGAAACTTTGTACCCTGATACTTCTGTATATTTTACCCATCCGTCTGCCTCCTAACTTAATTCTTAATTTCTCTGTTTAATATTCATCTTTTCATCTCGTGTTTTGTTTTGTACATATAATTATTGGATTGTATCCTTGTTTTAATGTCCTTATTTAGCTTTATTTTCGCTTGTATTTGTTTTGTGTGTGCAACTGCTTGATTTACCTGAATTCTCTGTAAACTATTCTCTTTTCAATAAAAACGTTTAACAAAAAAGAAAGGGAAAAAGACATTTAGGTAGAGGATTGGAAGAACAAAGGTCAGTGAGCTTACCACTGTCATCAATTCAGTAAAGGCTATATTATAGACATGTTAATTGCGATGACTTTAACAATCGTTTTTCGTTTTAGAAATAGCTGGAATAGTTTAAATTCACCAATAAATACCATGAACTGTTGGTTGATATATATCTTTAAAAATTATATAAAACATATAAATGGCAGAATTAAAAGTCCTCCTGGAGAAAATGGCCGCCACACTCCCAGACAACAGGTGTTCATAATCAGAGCAGCAGGTGTTGAAAACGACGACAGAGGAGAGCATCCTGTCTGACTGAAAATACACTTATAACTACATTTATATGTTGTTGTTGTTTATTTCCGTAAAAACAGCGCAGCAATGAACCTACTCGGCTTCAAGGTGGGTGTTGATAAAACATTTAAAGAGTATTATTTATCCTTCATGTGAGACAGCCATGTTAGTTCAGAGAGCTAAACTGAAGGTGTAGCCTAGCTTACAGGTTACAGGTCCACGAGCTCGGCTGGCCGCTAAATAAATATATGAAGACTTAATGTAACGACAGTTAAAGTAGAAATGTTAATTCCTCAACCAGCTGAGCGTCGTCCTTCTTCTCCTGGGCTCCTCGTGGCACCGTGTTGAGGGTAAACATGTCCACTTAGTACAAAAAATTATAAACGTGTTAGCTTGGTGGACGTTTTACGAGTCATTTCTTTCTTCACTGTGTAGGAATGTGCAGTGTGGAGCACTGCACTGACAGCACCACATGTCTCCTGGCTCCACACCACAGGAGCTGCAAGTGTACCAGGGGATACTATGGTGACCGGTGTGACAAAAGTGGGCACATTGTTCTATTATCTTGATGTTTTGTGTGTTCTTATGATTCACTCTGCCTGGTTTTTTTTTTTGGGTTTTTTTTTTTTCAAATTCAATGATCAACATTGATGCACATGAGACCAGATATGTGAACTTTTAGTGAGAACCAGGCTCCAGAAACACTGGATCCTACATTTACCATAATTCAACCAGTAGAATCTTATATTTTAACCTCAATGTTGACATTTTGCCCTCAGTTTGTAACGTCGGCTTTCTGTCATACTGTACATTTTAGTCCCACGACGCAAGAAATAAGATGATGCATAACCATGATGACATCAGCAGGGTCATTTTTTTTTTAGTAGTTGTGCCTCATCCTCTTCAGTGAGAGACAGACAGACAGGGCAGGGGGAAAAAATAAATAAAATGGAATTATTTAACATAAACATGCTGTTGCCATGTCCATTCTTTTAAAATCTCCAGAATGCAGGAAACAAAGACTGTAGAACTTAAATTGTTGTTGGGTAGGTCCTCCAAGCCCAGCTTTGGTTACAAATACTCGGTGCCTATTTTTCAGGTCTTGGCTAAAACTCGAGTTGCGGTTGAGTTGCAGTGCTTGCTTATTTTTCGGTTATCTTACAGATGCAGACATCAAGGTTGTGTGCGACAGGAACTACATAGCAATCACAGTGCTAGAGGATTTCTTCAAGTATCACCATGTGCCGCTGGAGTCCCTGCACTTGCCCAACAAGTCATGCCGTGCTCAGAGAGCGGTCTTCAGCGGTGTGCCATACTACGTTTCCAGAACGCCTAAAGACCAATATCTAACCTGTGGAGGCAAGCCACTGGAGGTACAACAGGAGCATTAACTTCCTGAAAGGCCCAGCACAAATGTGTTACTGTTAAGTGTAGAAAAGGACAGACACTGTCACAGCCACCCTTGTCAATAGTGTTTTTTTCTTTTTTTTTCCCCCCTTCGTAAAGAAAAACTTCACCCACATCAGATACTCCCTGAGTCTACTGTCAGACCCTCAAGTTACTGGAAACATCATCAGAAATCCAGTCATTAGGCTGGACTACACATGCGTCTTTCCATACATCAGGAGAGTCAGCTTACCTTTCCCAATCATCCCCTTTTCCACGTAAGCAATGGCCTGGATACTTAAAGAATATCACCTGTCCTTAAACCATTTCAGGTAATATATATGTAAAAATGTTAAAAGGAAGTGCTCTCAGTTCATGTACTGGTTTCTATGGCGAGGATTCGCAAACAATTTTCTATGAGTGGTTTTCCCTAAACCCTTTTGGCTGAAACATAATTTTTACTGTACACTGCAATCTAAAAAAGCATTATTCAGTACAGATTGTAATTGGTGCTATACAGGGTGTTTTAGGATGTGCACTCGGTGTCGCCATACTGACCTCGGCTCCTCTATGTTCACGGACAGTGAGACGGTGATGCGTGTGGATGACCTTGATGCAGAGATACAGATGATGTTGTACACAGATTCATCCTACACTGAAGCCTACAGTTCTGCCCCCACCATTGAACTCCGAAACATGGTAGGCCAACGTTCATCAACAAGTTTCACCAAATATGGATCAAATGTAGTGCTTTTGTTTGTCTCATGTCAGTGATGTCTAAGTAAAAAAAAAATAGCTTGTTGAAAATGTGTCCAGGTGTATGTGGAGGTGACGGTCACAGAGCCTGCAGATTTCTTCCTGCTCCGCATCAATGAGTGTTGGGCCACACAGACCTCTGAACCGAACGCTACGGATGTATCGTCTCACACTCTGCTTCAGAACGGGTCAGAACTGCTCTTGATGACGACAGTTCATCTCAGTTCTGCCCTTTTTTTGGATATAATATCCACTGTTTTCATTCCTACTCCTCATTTTCATCTCTTTATCCAGGTGTGTGAAGGACCAAACTGTTACCTTTCTTAGTATGAGTGAAGGACAGTCTGGCCGTAACGGAGAGAGTTCCACCATTCGCTACAGCTTTGAAATGTTTCGCTTCACAGCAGAGCCTAGCCACCTCTATCTGCACTGCACTGTGCAGCTGTGTGAGCCAGACGACTACAAGTCCTGCACGCCGGTGAGCTCATCTTACTGCCATACTTGATAGTCTTAAAAGGCTAACGCGATTAGGTTTCATATTGGATTATTTGTTGGTCTTAAAGGAGACCTATGATGCTTTTAAAAACATTTTCCCCTTTCCTTCAGTATTTTATATAGGTCGTTGTGCATGTAAAAAATCTAGAAAGTGAAAAAAAGCATATTTCCCACAAGCAGAAGTTCCTCTCTCCCACAGGAAACGTGACTCCTGAAATGCCTCATTGGTAGTCCCACCTTTAATTTCATGACTTTGTGACATAATACTACATCACTGTGTCATTTTATACCAAGCAGATAGTTTGGCACTTTACAATTCCTTCTGCACAGCTGCTCTGTTCTTGTTAGCGGTGCTGGCTCAGGCATGAGTGAGCCGACCAATCGGAGCAGACTGAGTGTTCAGGAGGGCGGGGGCTTAAAGAGACAGGTGCTAAAACAGTGTTTCAGACAGAGGGGGAATACAGTGCTGCGCCACTGGACAGTATGAGAAAACTGATGTGTTTTGGGGCATTAAAGCGTGTAAACTTGTTCAAGTAGTAACCCAAATTCAAGTTATGAACCTGATAACGAGTGTCTCAAAGTAAATACAGTGAAAGTGAACAACAAATTCCTACTTACCAATCTCATTTATAGGATTTTTTGTCTTTATTTGTCTTGACTTTCATTACAGAACTGTAATTCAATCAGTAAGAGAGAAGCAGTGAGAGCATACCCCGCCCAGGGCCTCCTTTCTTACGGACCTATCAGGGTCGAAATGCCTGACAGACCTAACTCCAGTAAGCTCCTGTTTCTCTATCACTATTGGAAGCAATAGTTTCCCCAGTATTAAATGTGAGTACCATGATTATGTGTTTGGCATTTGTTTCAGGCATGCTGACGGCGGTGGTGTTGCCTGTAGCAGCCGTCTGGACCGTGTGCCTCTTCCTCATCGTCCTCATCACTGTGGCCAAGGCAGGCAGCAGGAGGCTCACACAAACCGAGGAACATGGACAGTAATATTGCTGCTGTTGGCAGCTTTAATAAAACTTTAAAAAGCGACCTCATCTTTTTTCATTCTTGTCCTTATAAATGATTCCCTAAACAAGTTTTGTGTCAGAGCAGGATTAATAAAATAGATTAAGAAATAATAATACATGAAACTGGGAAAAAATGTGACCACCGGAGTTTAGGTTAGCGCAGAATTCAAGATTTTTGTCAAACATAAAAACACTATTTCTTGAAATTCTAGCTACATTTGGATGTTTACAGATTCAGAGACCATGGTTTGGGTCAGTATTCTTCAGTCCCGGGGGCCTCGTGTTGGGGCAAGGAAACACCTAAAACATGCAGACTGGGGCTCCCAGGAACAAGACTGAAAACAGTGCTAGAGTTTTTTTGTTTTTTTTTAACATTCTTTTTATTGAACATTTTCAAAATTATAACAGTCCAGCACAGTGTATAGATTATATGTTGGCACGTCAGAAACATGGATAAAAGTAACCCCATTCCAGGATGCAGAGCCGACTACATGGGACTGCTTTAAAAAGAATGGTTTGTGCCTGATGCCTGTTTTTGTCGGCTCAGGTTAGCTCAGCTCAGTAGATACTCAGCCCAGACAGGCTTACAAAACAGACTTTTAAATTCAGTTTAGATGGAGATGTGAGACTCAGATCAATTTATCTCATCGACCTGGCTTAACTTACAGGCTTTAGAAATAGAACTAGACCACCACTTTTGCAGAGCAGGGATCCTCCTGGCTGCACGCTGTCAGCAGGCTGCCACGGTCCCCACCAGCACCAGCAGCTCATACTTCACTGTAGTTGTCGTGCAGAAACAGCAGGTGGCGCACTGACCGCGGCCTCCGCTGACCCTCTGATTGTCGGTCGGTCTGCTGAATGAGGAGGGAGGAGGGCCCTCTCTCTCCCTCCTTCATCAGAAATCATGAGAAATCTTTGATCAGATGCACAGCTGCTGGATGGCGGCTTTACAAACATTTGCACAGCGCGTTTCCATTCAGAGTTAAAAGCCGAAGAGGTTCCGTGATGACATTTGACAAGCTCACACTTGAGTTTTAAAAGGGCTTTTTTTCTTTCGTCTGCGGTATTTTTGCTCAGAGTTGAGAAACTTGGTGGCACTTGTTTATGTGTTCATTCCTGTGCACGGACGCTGTGTTCGCAGAAAAGTGCTGTTAGACTTGTTGCGGTCTCGTTGCTGCGCTGCCTGCTGCCGATCAGCCATTGTGGACCGTCGTGAAAGGGGGCAAGGTCTATCTAGTTCATGAGCCTGCTGGCTACAGTGCTGGCTACAGTGTTAGCTGTGTGCATGAGAGCAACTCTGCCGCATGAACACTTGGATGAGCCATGAGGCTGCTTTGTCTGGTCAAATCGGACTGTCTGCCACCAGGAATGGACTAGTTTCATATCGATTCATTTTTTCCGAGGGTTTGTGAACGCACCTTTTATATTTGCGATATACTTTGTTGTTTTTGTTTTTCCATGTTTCTGACGCCGACTCCAAAAGAGAGCAGATAGCTCACTTGTTGCGGAGGTTTGTGATTGAATGTCAGAGGACCAGAGGAGAATAAACCCAGCAGTATTTCGTCCGGTTCTCCCGCCTGCTGGAGGAACTTGTTTGGTTGTTTTCTGTCCTCTTCATCACTCCATAACTCCGTGCGCACGACTGGGGACCGCAAGCAGCCGCGCATCATGAAGAAGAAGGCATCTAAACTGCTCTGGACTCAGATCATCATCACCCTGTCGTCCTCACTCTCCCTCATCCTGTGCAGCGCAGATGTCCCGGAGGAAGATGGCTTCAGTGCTGAGGTACAGTCACGTCTGCCTTCCATGTTGGTGTTTCTTAAATACTTTGTGAATGTACAGTTGTCCATAATATTCGTTTAAAATGATCCAGACCGCGAACAGGATTTCCTTGTGGTAGAATGTGTTGGTCTTCCTGAGCAGGTTATACGTTTAAAATCTTCACTTTTGTTTTGTTGAGACATCAAAGCAGCAGGTGGGCTGTTTATACTGCAGGGATGTCATGTGACCTTTGACCTTTTTCCAAATAACAACAACACTCCACACGTGCTGCACACATGGGATATCTGTCTGTCTGTCTGTCTGTCTGGTTGAAATATAATCAAAGTGTTTGTAAACTTTTGTGATTGTATCATTTTAACTTTTCCTACATGTACATTTTACACACCTTTCACACTTGTGTCACAATCACATTGATAGAGCACATTATATAAGCAGAATATAAACACTGAATAAGCTGTTTATAGTACACTTACATATAGTTATAAGTCAATATAAGGACATTATTGACTGTTAATGTTTGTATTTAATTGTAATTATGCATGATCTATAACCTGGCTATAAACATAAAGAATGATCGACAACATTATATTGCAAAGTAATAGTACAAAATATGTACTTATTGTTTATTACAGTTTTAATACTTGATACTCTTGATAACGGAGAAAATTCAATTGTCTTCATTTTTTGTTTTAAAGGCCTATAAACAGCTGTATAATAAACAGTTGCCTAATTATAATAACTAATAACATAAGTGTAATTACTATAATATGCCTTTACCATTTATTATTGATAGTTATTTTAAAGTGTGAATAGGACCACAAGAACCATCTGAAAGCCTGTGACTATTTGTACGTATGTACATATACAGTTAAAGCTGCTGTAAACATCGTCGTCATTTTGGTTGTCGTCTGTTGGCAATCCCGCCCTGCCTCACTACATCATCACACTTACATGACTCTTTCTTTTCTCTTCGAGGCGGCTCAGTTTGTCTCTTTCATTTCTTCGCTTGGCATGTTTGGTAGTATAAAGCCGTCACCAGGAGCACTGAAATTGGTAGCTTTCGTTGTTCCACCATTGCAGGTAAACCGGAGGATCCTGCTCTCTGCTGTTCAGGAGCAGGCTGGAGTGCCTCCTCATGGAGTTCTCTGTCCTGATGCAACGATCCGACTTTTTCAGTCCCGATACTGATACCGATGCCTGGACTTTGTGTATCTGGCGATACCTGATACCGATCCGATACCATTGTTGAATTAATAATAAACTGTATACCGGTCTCAGAAAAATACTTGCGTGATTGAAGAGAGTACCTTGTCTCTAAGTATTCCAGTAGGCGGTGGAAGCCCTCATCTTCAACAACTGACATTGGTCGAGCTTCTAAAACAATGAATTCTAAAACTTCGTGTTATTGCCGATGCTTTCAAGCTTTCCGTCAGAAACTTTTCGTGTCGTTGAAGTGCATCTGCCAAAGTTAGTTGCTGGGCTGTACTGTCTCCTACTTTCGTTTTGTTGAGCTGCAAGAATTCGGCGTGCTCCTTAGCATGGTGCTTTTGGATGTGCTTGATTAAATTGGTAGTATTGTACTTTGCAGTACTACCACCACCCCTCGAAACATTTACTTGGCAGACATTGCAAACAGCCGTCAAACTAGTTGGCGTGGCAAGTGTGAAATATCTGCACACAGCCGACGTCAACTCTTCCAGCATGCGACACACGTGCTGCTGACGAATGACGTAGGATGTGCTGCGACGGAGGAAAAAAAAAAACTGTATCGGCCCGTGCATCTGTTCATTTTTCCGATCCCCGATCCAGCTATTTTGTCAATATCGGGGCCGATATCTGATCTTAATATCGGATCGGTCCTGATTGGATAAAGTGGGCAGGGATACTGGAACATATCTTTTCAGAGGGGACATTGGTTACTGACCAAACACTTTAATAGCATTTAGCATTAATTAATGCTGCTGTAGGCCTTTTTTTTCATATCAGACTGATATGAAAAAGAAGGCCTACAGCAGCATTGATTAATGCGAATGCTTAATAGGGAAGTTATCATCACTGTGAGCTAACTGTCTTTTAAAGAATTAACAAAATACATTTTTAAAGGTCCAATATATAAGAATTGATCACCTGTCGGATTCATTCTTCATTCCATTTTAGCACATTTTCCACATCTGTATATATATAATGACATCACAATATCATTATTATTGATGATCAGCGACATCCTGCAGCCCTGTTGTGTAGAACATTTTGTTTCTCTTCTTTCGTGCTCTGTAGGCACCGATGTGAAGAAGCGCCCTCTAACATTTCATTAGTTGAGACTTGTCATGCTATGCAGAAATGATCTCTAAAGAATCTTTCTTCTCTGAGTGTGTGCACGCATGATGAGTTTGCGTGTGTGTGTGTCTCCCCTCCGGCCTGTGTTCATTCTGTACATGCATGAAGGTATAAGTCCCATGATCTAGCTGTGCGAGAGGGGTGGGGGTGTTGTTTTTGAACGACTAAGGCTTTTTAAAGGGCAGAACTTCAAAGTTAACAGAGTTTTTTTCCCCCCAGGATCTATCGGGCCGTTTGCCTGTCTACGTGGCTCCACACGCTCAATTTCACTGTCAGTAAACATGAAACAAAGACGAGGAATTCAGCATGTGTCACCAGACCGTGAGCCAGATGGTCTTTTACGATCATTTTGAAGTACACATATGGAGATTTTTCTGTTTATCTTGTGTACTACAGTAGTGGTGTACAGTTTTAATTATTGTCCTTTTAAGTGTTCCTGTTTGCAGTTCTTCCTCTCCTCTCCCCATCCTGGCTGTCAGTCGGGAGAAGGCGCAGGAATGAGAGAGCAGGAATGTCGTAATGTTAATGGAAGCCATCTGGTTTCTATCTCTACTTTCTCTTTTCTTTTAACTCCTCAGATGCTCTCTCTAATCATTAGACAGTGACTTGTTCCCGGATTAGCATAACAGTGCCTTCCTTCTCAGATTTAGCTGTCACCCACATATGTGCACCATGCATCACACACACACACAAAAACATGTGTTTCAGCAACGTTTCCCAAGCCAGACTAAGCAAGGCTGACTTTGTCCTCGACAGGCATGGCTCCGTAAGTTCGGCTACCTGTCTCAGGCGAGTAGGCAGATGTCCACCATGCAGTCGGCTCATATTCTGTCCAAAGCCATCAGCGACATGCAGCGCTTCTACGGCCTGGAAGTGACTGGAGAGATGGACCCTGCCACTGTGGCGTAAGCTCTAATGTTGTTTTGGATGTGTGTCTAACTCGACTTGCGGGCATTACTTAGTGTTTGTGTGCAGTGACCACAAACTGAAACCAGGGCTGTTATAAATCATGTGAGGATTTCTTGTTTTAATCTTTAAATGAATGTTCTCATTTTGTATGCATTTTATGGTAGAGGGGGAAAAACAGATTGCCACAAAATTCAGTTTGTCATGTGAGAATTCTGGGTAATAAACCTCAACAACCGAGCATCGTGAAGCAATTTGTCCCACAGGACTGGGTTTTCCCCATCGAACAATAATATTACCAGTGGCTTCTGACACAGTGGGATCTTGGTGTTTTATGGCAATACGGTTTGAATTACAGTTTCATTTGCTTATATCACATCCTAACTAATGGGGCCAGTCAGGATATTCTGTCATATCCTTACACTCAGCTATGACCTTGAGTCATTGTTTTCCTTTTGTTTTCAGAATATACTGTATGTATTAAGGTTAATGGAACAGTTTGGGAAATACCCTCTCTTGCTGATGTTTGATACCCCCCGTTTGTATGCCAATTTGCTTTGCTCAGCATGAAGCCAGGAAAAAGGGGGAAACAAATAGCTAGCTTGGCTTTTTTGCAAAATCCGCTCACTAACTTCCCACTAAGCAACAGGTAAAATCTTTCAAATAATACACTTTGACAGACTTTGGACAGAGCCGTGCTAGCTGTTTCCCCTTGTTTCCAGCAGTTGTGCTAAAATAAGCAGCTTCATGCTGCATCCTCATACGCAGATCAGCCACAACAATAAAACGGGTGAAATGAATAACATTGATCATCTCGTTACAATGCAATGTTCACTTGACACACACTGCCCACCCAAACACCACTGCAGACCACGTAAACCCCAGGACACTGCACACTGCTGCACTGCAAGCAAACTGTCACATGTCTTTGGCCATTCCTGACAAAATGATGAAGTCATGATATTTGATATCCAAATGGTCAGAGGTTAAATGCACTATGACATCATTATATTCTGCAAAGATGTTCTGGCCGTTATTCAGCAGCTCTGGAGCAGCAACTTCAGTGGTGCTCAGAGGCATACAACCATGGTGCGGTAATTCTAGTTTCCTTGTGGTTTAATCCTGTTCAGTTTTCAGGGATTGGTCCAGGAAAGGGGTGTTAAGTGCTGTGTGCTGCACGGTTTGAGTCCCTCCAAATGAAGCACAAAAAAGTCGGTTTTATAGGTTGCGTTGATGATCATGAAATCATTAACCAACCTGTGCAAGCTGCATTTAGTAGAATTATGGGTCCATCTTTACCGATAACAGTTTATAAACATGGCAAGTTTATTTGTATAGCACAATTCAGACACAAGTTAACTTAAAGTGCTTAAAAGAAATAAAAAATAGCATTTAAAATACATTATAAACAAGTAGGAAGACATCAAACAAAAGGTTTTAGGTTTAAAGAGACCAGACTAAAGACTAGAAGTCACAGTGTATAATGTGCCCTATTGTGTGTGTGTGTGTGTGTGTGTGTGTGTGTGTGTGTGTGTGTGTGTGTGTGTGTGTGTGTGTGTGTGTGTGTGTGTGTGTGTGTGTGTGTGTGTAGGGCCATGCGTCGACCTCGCTGTGGCCTCCCAGACAGGGAACCGGTGGACATGGATGATGGCGTGAGGAAGAAACGCTACGCTCTCACTGGACAGCAGTGGGACAAAGACCATCTCACCTACAGGTTTGCAGCACTGACATGTAAAAAAAAAACAGTAGAGCAGAATGTTTAACATACCTGCTCTAATACTCTTTCTTTTGTGGCTCCAGTATTATGAACCAACACATCCCCTCATCGCTGGGCGAGGAATTGACTTTCGAGGCCATCCGCCAGGCCTTTGACGTGTGGAGACGGGTCACTCCGCTCACCTTCGAGGAGTTACCTGCTGTAAGCAACGTCAACACCAACAGCAGCCAGAGGGAGCTCGCTGACATCCTGCTGCTGTTTGCATCCGGCTTCCATGGTGATATGTCACTGTTTGATGGCGAGGGGGGTTCGCTGGCCCACGCATATTACCCCGGCCCAGGAATAGGTGGGGATACACACTTTGATGCTGATGAGCCGTGGACACTGGAGAACCATAACCCAGCAGGTTTGTGGGTGAATTAGTCTTAATCTAGTGGGAATTGAGCGCTTTGATTTATGCTCTAGCTTGTTGTGACACTGATAGATCTAAACATCTGAGTAGCTTGTTAAAATAATTTATTAGCTTGAATTAGTTAAAATGTTTTCCTCTGCTTGGGCTCAGTAAACACAATCTTTGTGGTGTCATCGTGATCTGAAAAATGGAACAACTTGCATAGTTTGTTTCAGTAATGTTCCAAGTTGTACAGCAAAATGATGTGAGTATCACGTTGGAGATCGAATATTAATTGATAATGCTACATGATGCCTCTTTGATTCATTAAGGCGAGTGTTACATGGTTCTTGTAATATAGATCCAGAACTCTGTGATCACTCGTAATGTTTGTCAGAGTTTAGTGAGGACTTTTCTCAAGTGTGTGTATCTGTCTGGGTCGCAGGTGTGGACCTCTTCCTGGTTGCAGTCCATGAGCTGGGTCATGCTTTGGGCCTGGAGCACTCAGATAACCCCAGTGCCATAATGGCTCCTTTCTACCAGTACATCCACACACACAATTTCTCACTACATGAGGATGACATCAAAGGAATACAGTACATATATGGTAAGACTTGAGACTCAGTAACTCATTCAGTGGCAATGATCTGCTAATTAGTCGTGTCACAGGTCCGTGTCTGCGAAAATATGTGAAAATGCCCTGATGCAAGCTAAACGGTAGAACTGGAATGAATTTGCACAGACAAGATTTGTATTGACTGTATTCTCTAATGAAACAGCGCTTTCTAAATACATTGTGGGGAGCACACTGTGTTTACCTGACACACTAACAAAAATATCTCCGTCTGTGAAGCTTAAAGGGGCAATTTGTAGGATGTGGCCGGAATTTTAGTTTAAACTTTTTAACAAATATGTCAAACTACATTACATTAAACATTGTAAACGGAGTGTGAAGCAGCGATAGTGTTGACATTATGTCAAAGGCGTCTATGTGTATGTGTTGCATTGATATCTACTGACGTTAGCATGCTAACCAGCTAGCTGCAAGGTGCTACACCAATTTTACTAAACTAAACAGAAAAGTTCAACTGTACACCATCTAAATGAATCTTTATCTCTTTTTTTTCTCTTTTATCTTCTATCTGCCATGTTAACTCATCATAAAACAGTGACTCCATTAAGCAAATAGAGCCACTTGGCTCCAAGGCTAACTGACCTATATGCTACCTGCAGCTAGTTGCTACAGGAAAGAGTAGCGAGTTCAGCAAAGTTAACAGCAGTAAGTAGTTGTGCTACTCCATATAGTTTTAGAAATTACAAATAACACCTTTTCACTTTGAACTCCGCAAACAAAGCAAGATAAACTAAACTTTGGTTAAGCTGAAAGACATGATACTGGAAACCTCAGATTATCTACCTAATGTCTATACTCGGCTTTGTCTAGATGATTCAAATGTAAACGGGATCTACAGCCAAGAGGACACAAACCAAACAGTGAACTTCATATTATTGATGTTTTGGCTTGTTATATCAGACTACGTTGGCTCCGAAATCCCTGCGGCCAAAGTGAAAAGAATTTGGAGTTATATCACGATTGTATCCCATCTGGACCCGCATCAAAAGAAGACAAGGAGCCTTGTAACAAAGCTTTGTGCACGGACACGTGCGTGGCCAACCACACACACCAGTGAAACGTCGCTCTAAACAGCAGCATGTTATCCATTCATGCATTCCATTATGATGTACTCATGCTTTCCCTGTGTGAATGGACGGCATTGTTAATTGACAGATGACAGCTTTGTGTGTGTGTGCGTGTGTGTGTGTGTGTGTGTGTGCACGCGTGCATGTTGGTAAGTGAAAGAGCTCGTGTGTGTATTAGAGTATTGTATGAATGTGCTGGTGTGTTTCTACTGTGGAGAACTAATTACAGGACAAAACACTGGGTTGTCTCTTAAACTGCAGACATAGATTCATGATAGACATTATTTACATTGTATGAATGATTTATGATTTTTGTTCTGCTTTAGACAAAAGGCTCCAGTTTTCCTTTCTTCGTGCATCTTTTTAGTGTCCGTTGTTTTTTCCTGGTCACATCTCTGGTGTCATGGCACCAATAAAAAATCTGATTCAGTTGGAGAATGTCGTCCATGGTTTTAGCTCTCCCAGCAAACCCCAGATCTTTCCATACCCACGCAACTCTGGCCTATTGATACGCCTACACTAGACCTCTGCACCAGAGTGAGACTACAGTTTTGGCAAACTAGATGCAAAAAAATCAAGTCAGTTTTCTGCCGTAAATACTGTGAGGTAAATGTTTAACTGGAATTATACAGTAGTTTGCTTTATCAAACAGATCTGAAGGATTGTGCTAGACAAAAGCTCTGATTGGATGAGGAAAAGAACCTGAGGAGTTTAAATAGAGACTAACACAGCGTAAACTTTATTGGTTGGAGTAAACATTTGGGTTCCTTTTGTTGAGGATTAAGCAGGAGACCGGCACTCTCAGCTCAATTTGTCATCATCAGCTACTCATCTGTTGACGTATCTCTCAACTGTTTAGCTGATAGCCTTACCAGTAACAGTCAGCAGGCTCAATTCCTGCCAATGGAGTATTAATGACTTCCTTAGAAACTTGCTTTAAATGGCAATTACTTAAAGGCTGTTTGTTCACATGGCATCAAGCATCTTAACAACAAGATTTTAATGATTTTAAAGATAAAAAAACAGTTTACTTTAAAGCTGAACTAATCAATTTTTTATACGACTACATCAAATGACTATGTAATGTGAAGGGTGTCACTTTGTTTTGGTTTTACAGCCAGTAACTTTACTGTTTTAAGCTCATCAACCTTTTTCCGGCCATATGAAGCTGCTGTTTTCAGCTAACACGCTTTAATATTCCACTATATCCAACCTGCTCATTAGCTTATTAAACGGTTAGCAGCTCAATAGTCACATATTTTCCATCAGGAGTTGTTGGAGACCAAAACAGAGCTCTGAAGAGAGTGATTATTGCACTTGCATTCAATATGTGGCCAGAAACACGTCTCCAAATGAGTGCTGATGTTGCTCCATGTCTGTTGGTGATGTGAAAAGTCAACCATCGGCTAACATGTCATGACTTAATAAGCTGATAATACTGTGTAACATTGTTGTGTCTTCAACTTGTTCAGCTGCCTCCAAGTGACCAAAACAAATCAATGAATGCAGCTTTAAGCTAGGACTGTAATTTGATTATACCAACAGAACTGCCTGCCAAAGTACAAGGGCTTTCATTTTGAAAGGGTGTCCCATTCACTGATACTATTCGACTCTGGGCAGCTGGCAACAGTCTTCTTTTAGTCCTGTGATAAAAATAACTAAATAAAAGGCATCAACTGGGGAGCTTTCCAAGGCTAAAACACAGTACGCTGTAAACTAGGAAGAGTGAAAGCATGTGTGAAAACAAAGTAAGACACACAATCAAACGCAGATTTGAGAAACTGCCTGATAACCCAGTTGCAGAACTTAAAGTGGTGTCAGAGGCAACATGAAAGTCATAACAGTGGTAATCTTTCAAGACAATGAACAAAATACAGAGCCGGGGACGCAAACAAAGATTTGTTTACCATCACTGTCTGTGTTACTTTATTGCAGGTTAAAATGCCGCAGATGCTGATTCACTGGTCAACATCAGCCTGCATAATTTCCTGGGAGTATTTCTGGCTCAGTGTAACTCAATATATCTTCAAGGCCATCAGCTGTCATACATATTACATAATGACTGTATCTGTGTGTTTTGTCCTCTTAGCAACCAGCAGTGCTGTTTTTATTTCCAGAGAGCTGTACAGCAGATGAGCTTATAGCTGCTGGACAAAATGGAAAATTGCATTTCTTTGTATGAGGGAGAATAAGAGAATAATTTGTGAGGGGAAAGGAGGAGGAGTATAAAAGAGGTTATTGATTTTTAATGCCACACAGGCAGAGAGGAGGAATGTATTTCAGTTCAAATTGATTTTTTTTTCTTTCCATTTTGGGTAAAAATATGGAAGGAAAAGTTTCTTTTTTTTGTTTTAAAGCTGAGCGCTCCATCTTTTCCTTCTCAGGTCCTCCTCTCATCACTGACGCTTCACCAACTTCTGACAACAAACCCAACGATGACTCCCCGACCTCCGCTTCTCATCCTGAAGTTGAACCCACCTCCACTTCTCCGACTGACCCCCCGCCCGAATCCCCCAACCCGACCGACAGTGACCTGCATCCCCCAGCTCGGCCGGAGCCGAGCCCCAGCCCTACATTACCTCCCGTCCTCCCCACCTCGACTCCCACCGACTCGCGGCCTGAACCAGAACCTGTCACCCCGCGCGTTAGGAAAGAGGCGCCCCCTCCTCAGCCTCCCCCCCGGCCCCCCGCTCCTCCCCGACCTCCTAAGGTGCCCCACAACCAGCCCCCAAATATCTGTGACGGGGACTTTGACACGGTGACGATGCTGAGGGGGGAGATGTTTGTTTTCAAGGTGAGAATTAAAGACGCAGAGTTTAATTCAAGGGTTTACTTTGGATCGGACATCTGTAAACTCTTCCTGTTGTAAATCAAGGAGTGTGTCAGTGGTGTTTTTACAGCCCTCTTAGTCAAAAGAAAACATTGAGTCATGCAAGGGGAAGTGGACAATAAATAATTTGGATCAAAGATAAACATTATTTTGCTTGCTTGGGCAGGGTCGCTGGTTCTGGCGCGTGCGGAGGAACCGGGTCTTGGACAACTACCCCATGCCGATATCCGTCTTCTGGATCGGCCTGCCCAGTGACATCGATGCAGCCTACGAGCGCCACGATGGCAAATTTGTCTTCTTTAAAGGTATGTCAAGGCCATTTATAACCAATAAAAACCGGCAGGCGTCTGCTAACATAGCGTCCACATGCTGAGCAGGCTGCACGATGTTGTCATCTCAGAACCTTATTGAATGCTAAGGGAAGCTTTTTTTTTTACCTGCTTAAGGGCACAACATAAGGCTGGGTCGGTTCTGCAGTGTTTCTCAGCTGCTTTTCCCAACGTGGAGCTGTTGCAGAGTGTAATCTATGGATGCAAAATAAATCTGATTCAAAACGGTCAGAATGAAAAGACACTGTGCAAACTCAGCACGTTTTCCCTCCGCACGGTGTGATTTACGAGGATATGGTAATAATTCAACACAGCCATAACTCTCTGAATCTGGCAGACACACTCACTCACAGAAATATTTGAAACACTAGAAGTAATGTGAACAAGAAAGAAACTCCTCCAGCCAAATGATTCACTGGTAAAACTTTCTGACTCTTCTGTTGAGAGAATTGATTTTCTGTCTCATTACATGTATGTATAACTGCATCACAGAGTTGGAGTGTGTTGCTGACTTCATTCAGTGTCTTGAATGAGGCAGCTGTTGCTGGCCCAGTAAGACTCTCCAGCTGAGCCCCAAAAGGCCTCATGAGAGAGGTGGAGGATTGCATCAGCCTTCTCTGCAGTGCACTGCTCCAGATAATCACAGCTGCAGAGTTTTTCGCTTTTACAACCAGGCCCTGTGGTGATTTGTCGCGCATTTTCAGGATTTTCCAAGCTTGTGATCATAGATTAACTCTAATTCACATACGCAGAATATTCCTGTTATTTGTTGATGTCTGCTGTAATTTTTTCCTGCTTTATGTTCATGTCACTGAGGGCGAAGGGTGTAAGACGAGCTGCAGAGAACAGTGTGCTTCATGCATTTAAACCTGCAGAAATGTTGGCCATATGCATCCGAAATAATTGAACTGCTGCCTGAGACGAAACAATAGGTGAAAATGGTTTAATTTCAAAGTGTGCACCAATTATTAAACGCCGCAGTGCACCAACTTAGCTGTTACAGTTCAGTCTAGTATGTCACAATGCAGCAGTGCCCTGGCAGGCGAGGTGGAAAGTGTTTGAAAAGTGTGCCCAAAGGTTAGGGTTAGAGGAGAAATTGGCTCACACATGAGGAAATCTCGGAAAATAAGTGTCATGCCTGCCATTTCTACCTTGCCTGTCCTTTCCACTTTTCTTCTTGAGAGAATAAACTCAGTGACATTTGCCATATGCTCTGGCCATCCCTTTTTTTCTCCGTAAGCCACAGCTTTCTCTCCCTTCCCTCGCTCATTAGTTTTCCCTTACATTTCCTCTCTCTTAGCCTAGTAACAAACCATACCTATGCTTGAAGATTGTGTTGTATGTGTGACCCCCTACAGAAAACCACATTTCACCTGTGCATGGGATGTCACACACGTGGAAGCATCACATGTGAATACGTGAAACACATGTTTTGCACAAGTGAAACATATAATTTGCACATATAGTATTTAAACGTTTCAAATTATATGATCCATACAATTGGAAATGTGAAGCCTTTCAGACCACATGCGAAACTGTGATTTAAAGTGAAACCCATCAGGATTACATGTGAAGTCCTATATGAAACTATGAGACCACTTGTGAAGCCTACGCAAATACATGTGAAATTATGGTACCTCATGTTACCATCATTTCTACATGTGCTCTGTATGATGCATGTGGATACATTTTGAAAACACGAGAGATTCATGAGGTTTTTTCTGTAAGGGACTATCTCACTAGAAAAATGCATATCCCTTTGTCCCTGCAGATGACAGATATTGGGTGTTCAGGGAGGCTGACGTCCTGCCAGGATACCCACAACCCTTACACGAGTATGGACACGGAGTCCCTGCACATAAGATTGACACCGCAATCTGGTGGGAGCCCAATGGATTTACATACTTCTTCTCTGGTGACAGGTACCATATATCCAGACAAACACAGAGATACACGCAGCAAAATTTTAACCTGTTAAAAATATCGTCCTTATATAAAAGAAAGTGTTTTCACGTCTTTACACATGTTATTGCATCTGTGCAGATACTGGCGATACAGTGAGGAGACCCGCACTACAGACCGCGACTTCCCCAAGCCGAACACAAGATGGGGCAGGATCCCTGACTCACCCAAAGGAGCCTTCCTCAGTGATGATGGAGGTAAATAATGACCGCTAAGAAAGCAAAGAAAGCCTTTAATTGGAGCAAGAGAGCAGCTCCTGTTGAATTGGAATCAGAACAGACACCTGAAGCTGTACATACAGTATCGAAAGCAGGAGAACAGCATGAGCGAGGAGAGGTGGAGAGACAGAAAGAACGAAATGTTATATGGGTGAAATGGGGTGTGTAAGAGACGAGGGGGGAAAATTACATTTGAGACTGGTTAGGCTGGAACAAGTAGAGCAGAGAGAGGGGTGAGGGGATACGAGAGAGAGAGGGGAGGGAGGAATGAGAGCTCTGGTTTGAGGGTTGGCCCGTCCTTCCTTTGGAAATTAGATTTGTGGCACAGCAGCTCTAAATGCACTCTAACAGTCCATTCTCATCTCCACCCAAACTGTTTTGATATGCAAGCCTGGTTTCTTCTCCAAAGCTGCATTTGCACCCAGAATTTTACCCCAAGAAGATTGCATGTGGTTATATTCACACCAAATTGCCAAATCTTAGTGCATGTGAGCAACATGTCTTATTGATTTATTGCTTATTATGTAGGTATTAACACATTTTATGTGTAATCTGGTATTATCAGAGTCAGCCCTGGCCCTGAAGAGTCAATTTGGTGCAAAATGTGGGAGTGTTGGAGAGGCGAGGCTGGTCCCTTTAGAAACATTCCTGAGCCTGCTTTCTGTTTGCACAAAAATTGAACTTAGATTGACCTTGTCAAGACAAATGATAAAGTAGATTATGCAGCATTTACAATGAAATGACAAGATGAAGATTCATTGTACGTATGTTAATCAAATTTGGTTGAAGCACTGAAAGAATCATTAACTGAATGGAAAGGCAGCCAATCTTTGCTGTGTTATACTAACACTACCTAAGAGGCAAAGAACTAGTTCGACATCGGGAAATACATTATTTCACTTTCTTGCCGAGATTTAGATGAGAAGACCTATACTACTCTCCTGTCTGTTTAGTTAATTCAAAGCTACCATTAAGAGACAATAAGCTTAGCTTATCTTGTTTGTGTAACAAGAAAGCTTTAGAGATGCTGGTAGGTATTTTTTAACCTCCTGAAAATGCTAAGCTTAATTAGCCAGATGCGCGCTGTGGCTTCATATTTACTGTACAGATATGGAAGTGATCAGTCTTCCTAACTAACTCTCAGCAAGAAAGTGAATAAGCCCAGTTCACAGAATGTGGAACTAATGCTTTAAATGCTAGACTACAGCCAGCTGCATGTTAGGTTAGCATTAAGACCGGAAAAAGGTGAAACGGCTAGGCTTGTTTGTTTGATTCGTACAAAAACCAAAATGTGAGAGTGATATCAGTCTTATCATAGCTTTCAATTATTAATGATTACAGTTCCCAAAATGTCCAGCTGTCAGTTGCATATCAGGTTAGCATTACATGTTAATTCAGCCTTTTAGCCTACATTACCTAAGTGTAAAAACAGATCATTATAGATTATGTTGTTACATAATCAGATCATCTGATCTAGGCTAGTTGTTTCCCCGTTTCCAGTCTTTATGCTGAGCTCAGTTAGCCTCCTGCTGGCCTGTAGAATCAGATTTAGTGCACAAATATGAGAGAGTGTCAGTCATATCTACATTGTGCGTACTGTCGCTAATTTACATAAAAAATCCATTTCACATGAGTTGGCTGATTTTAATCTTTTTTATCTTCCTCTCATGCAGCCTACACCTATTTCTACAAGGGCAAAAATTACTGGAGGTTTGACAACCACAAGACCGAGGCAGACAAAGGCTATCCTCGCTCCATCCTGAAGGACTTCATGGGCTGTGTGGGAGTCCCTGACCCTAAACCCGACCTGGACATTGACCAGGAACCGAAAGACAAACCAGTGAAGCCTACAGACCGAGGTAAAGATGAGCATAAAGAGCCGGACAGGGGCCAGGACAAAAACCCACCAGAGGACCCAAGCTCCAAGCCTGACAGCACAGAGGACGAGGAGGACAAAGAGGTGAACGTGGTGGTGACGGTGGCCGACAATGAATCAAAGGTCATGACCCTGATCATGGTGACCGTCCCTTTGGTGCTCGTCCTGTGCATCCTCGTCCTAATCTACGCCATCCTCAGGACTCTGCAGAACAAAGAGACGCCGAGGGCCTTGGTGCACTGCAAACGTTCATTGCAGGACTGGGTGTGAGGCGCAGAATTAGAAGAGATAGAACAGGTTTTCATCGTTTGTCTGGTACAGTCGTCGGCGTCACAAATTTTACTTATGGCGCGGTGGAAAGAAGCCTCGACACAGCACTAGTCTGAGAAAGTCGAGGATGAGTCACCGTTTTTGGCCCCTGTTCATTGTGAGAACTTTTATTGCTCATGTGAAATAATGCAAAAGTGGTAAAGTCGGTGCCTGTGGAGCTACAGTTTCCCTCTCCTGTGCCTCGCTTTGTGCCTTCCAAATGTCTAAAAAAGCACCTCATTTTCCTTAAAGAATCCCATTTATTCAATCACATTTAAGAAAAAAAAAAAGATGCTTCAGCCACCAAATGTGTTCTGTTGAAGAAACATGACACACTAGTAATGACCGTTTCTATCAATTCTAATTGTACTATGGAGGGACAGGTGATTTATTTGTAGAAAAATGCAGAAAAGTCGATAATGCACATACACGATAGAGTAGCACACATAACTGTAGATAGACACAGACATGCGTGCTTACAGCTATGAAAACAAAAATAGAAATTCATGCATAAATATGAACAAGTCTTCCATATTTTTGACCACGGTGCCTTAACCAATCACTCTTACTTTTGTTTAGAACAAATAATTTGCACTTTTGATTGTTTATCGTTGTCTCAGTTTTTGCTGAGGTGGCTTCACTGCAGATGTCTGTGTGTGTGTGTGTGTGTGTGTGTGTGTGTGTGTATTCATATAAAGCGCACCTCCCTCTGCTTTTAAAACACATGCTCGTCCTCCAACCAGCCAAGGAATGTCAGACAGCTGTGTGCGTCCATGACCACCAGTCTCCCACCGAGCCCATAATGTCTTGCCCTTTCTCACACACGCACGCACCGTCACATGATCTGAACAAAAAAAAAAAAAAAAATGTAAAAATCTATCTGGATTCATTTGTGCACACACACCAACGCATAGAGACCACTTACCCAAACAAAGGCACATAGAGTTTTTGCACACAGACACACGGGCTCCAGCCTCCCCTCCTCCCACCGCAGCCACGATAAACTGTTCAGACTGCACCACTAAAAACACAATCCCATCGGAGACATATTGATATACGACTGGTGCCAGGGCTGGGATGAAACACGAGAAGAGGGAGGGGGATTTATTCACATTTAACTTGAAGAAAAGTGTGACATTTGACCAATTCTGTCCATCTAAACTCAGCTTGTTAAGACTAAAGCTTTAGCAGCAGTATCTTTCTTTGTCTCCTCGTCTGTTCTCATGCTAAAGTTAAAGAAAACTAATTAAGTGTACAAGGGAGAGTCCTGCAGGCTACAGAGGAGAATGGGTCGGGGTCTGGTTTCCATTAAGCCCACATGCTGCTGATTTAGTAGTGTCAGGCATGAGGAGGGGGGGAGAGAGGGGAGTTGGGGGAAAAATGCAAAAAGAAGGAGGAATGAAAAACTGGAGAGAGGGGAAATGAGATGAAGAGGGAAAGAAAGAGAGAAAGAAACCAGGGGAGGCACAGATTGAGGAGGGGAGGGCTCTGCCTGCTTTTCCTCTTCAGTTTTCTGTTGGAAAGGAGGAGCGAGGGAAAGAGGGAGGAAGGATTTCGGGGAGGGGCAATGCTGGCGTTGTGCCTACTGACCTAGATCAGGTCCACTCTTCCTTTTCAAGTCTTCTTGTTTTCGCTTAGCTCGTCATGAGCTTGAGATGACTTCCTCTGCGACCCCCTCTTGCAACCCCCCTGTCTTTCTTTTCCTTTTGTTTTTATATTCTTAGTCTGTCTTTCCGTTTTTTTTTTTGTTTCATTGCTGTATTTACCCCACATCTGTGGTCCCAAATGTATTAATTTTCCTCTCCACTCCTCTGGAAAGTTAGCCCAAGCGTGTAAAAGATGCTTAACACAGAGAAACATGCAGAGAATGATCCTGTCTTTGTGTCCATCTGTCTGTGTAAAACCACTATTCACATGCTGCAACCATTACCATTTGTTTTAGGTTTGTGCCTTATATTCTGTTTCCTTGTGCCTTTTTTCTGTGAATATTTGGGGGGCATTGTTTTTTTTAATAGTATAAATAGCATGAGGGAAAGTTTTTTAAAATGTGTTTTTTCTTTTTTTTTTTTTTTACTCTCATTTGTAGTTTTGTAAATTTTGTTTCTCTTCATGTTTTCTGTAACAACAGCAGTAGATTTTTACGATAATGTTGATGCATGCGGGGCATGTTCTGTAAGGCCTTTGCACTCCTGTGTAGAGTACGTTAAGGATTTCACAATAAAACTCACAGGTAAAAGCAACACATTCTTCTTTGCTGCAGTTTGTGACTATCCAGTTTTAAGCTGCAGCACATGAGTAAGGTTCAAGGAGATTATTCTCCCTTTGGCCACAAGAGGGAATCATTGCCTCTAAAATGTTAAAACTAATATGCTACACAGCACAAATAAACACAGTGATGCAAGGGTGTCACCTTGTGTTAAAATATGAAGACACAACAGCTCAGATGAAATACCATTTAACATAAATGACATGCAATGTAATGAGGGGATCATATGACATCACCATTGAAAATTAAATTGGAGAAAGAAAGGCATAATGGCACATCAAAATGGCCTCACCTACTAAAGAGTAGACATCATGAAAATACTGTTGGCATGTTAGCAATATAAAAGTGCACAATGATGTTAACTGCACAAGTAGCAGTCATCCATATGTCCAAACCTGCAACACTGTGGCAATCAAACAAGACCAAGATCACTGTAGACACAATAGATTGTTAAAGATAGTTAATCGAAGTAAGATGATAAATCAAGGTTATCTGTAGATGTTGTGTTAAACTGCCTTCTCGTTGCATGTTAGATCCTGGGTTCAGTTTCGTCAAAATTTCGCACCAGAATCAGCAGTGGCCAGTTTCAGAAGGTGCTGATGGAGAGAGAAGTGTTCTCATTGGGTAATATTTCTTGGTGTACACCACTTTTTAGGACATCCTCAAACAAATTATGCTTTTAAAAGGCGATGGGGACAAAATTAGCAAAGGTGGTGGAGTCACGTCCCCAGCGCCCCCAGTGTAAATGACACCAATGCGCTGATGATAAGCTAAAGTAAAGCAAGTGAAACAGTTTGATTATAAACAGCTGTATTCGATCACTTTCACATTGTAGTATTACATGTGCTGATTTAACTTAAGTGAAGAATCTGGGTACTTTTCCCACCACATAAACAGCAAACGTATGTAAGAGTGTGTGTGCACATGAGGTCTTCGGTGAGCGAGCGGGAGCACCTTGCTGCACGTCTTTATGTCAGAGTTAATCAGGATTATCTTCCATCACAGATCATCCAGTGGCTTTACCTCTGCAGCCGCTTTCTCTTTCACCTCTTCCATCGTCTCTCTCTCTCTGTTTTTCTTCCTTTTCCTCGATCTCTTTCTCCTTACACCAATTAAACCAACTGTTATTTGACAATTAATTAAACATGAACTCACTCAACCGTAAATGAATTGCGTGACCCAAAGGCGATATCCTGCAAAGTTTCCCCAAAATTAAAGAGCCTTGTCAGTTTGCGTACCTTCGGCTGCACTCTCCTCATCTCCCCTTTGCTCACACTCTACCGTGTGTCATCATCCAGATGTTCAATTAGGATTGAGGCCACTATGCTGCTACCACATTCCAGCCAAGGGGCAAGGGTCTGTGTCATCAGCCTGTTCTCCCAGCTTATCCCCTACTGAGCTGATAATGGGATCTGCCCAATGCCTCCTGGTTCATCAGCGCCATAAATTGTTCTGTTGTTCTCTTTCTTTCACACAACAACAGGCCTCACTAGATGTGGGGTGATCTCCTCGCCTGATCTACCAGGTCAGTTATTTTGTCCTCCTGTTTGTGGCTCACTGACAACCTGCCGTCTGTCAAGCGCATGTCTACATGTACAATTTATCGTGACTGATGCTTTCACAGGCCGGATTCCCATAAAAAAATCCACCACAGATGCTATGTCGTTGTCACAGCACAGCCCCATAGCAACAAATGTGCCACGTCCTGTTTACCAGTCGCTCAGCTAACGAGGACAGTCCTTTGCTAATCACTCTCAGGCATCATGCCATGCTTTCTCCCCTCCAACCACCCTGATCTGGTGTTCTACTTTCCATACTGATTGTCTATCTGTAATCCACCCTATCACCTCTCTTCCTCCGTGTTCACTGTTAAAATGGTGTGGAAGAAGAATTCTGGATTAAAAATTGCCTAGAACAATGTAGCTAGACTCTGTTACAAGAACAAGCTCTGGAATCAAATTCCTACATCAGTAAAAAACATTCACATTACAAAAAAAAATGTACATAAAAATATCAAAAGTGCTGATGATGTGGAAAAATGAACGCTGTGACTGACCCATTATCATTTTGTGATCAACTAAAGATTCTCTTCTCTGGCTCCAGAGGACCAGCCCCTGTCTGTACCCACAGCTGATGTGAGAGAATTCTTGCTGAGGGTTAACATCACTAAGGCTGCTGGTCCTGATGAAATACTGTACCTGGCCGTGTTCTAAAAATGTGCCAGCTGATGTCATTACTGACATTTCTAACATCTCATTCTAACAGGAGACTGTTCCCTCTTGCCTCAAGACAGCCATCATTGTTCATGTACCTAAAACGCCTGCTGTGTCTAGTCTTAATGACTCAACATGGAGGCCCCCATGGCTGTGTGCTCAGCTCCCTCCTGTTCTAACTGTACAACAATAAGGATATCATACTGAGTTCATATAGTTCATAGGCAAAGACACACACCCCTGTCTACATCGGTGGCGCTGAGGTGGAACGGGTGAACAGTTTTAGGTTCCTGGGAATCAAAATCACAAAGCTTATGGGCCTCACACAGCTACAAATAGAAAAAGAAAATAGAAAAATAGAAATCGTCCTGACTGGAAACTCTCAAACTGGCATGGCTCGTGCAGGGCCCAAGACAGGAAGGCTCTACAGTGAGTGATTAAAACCGTGATTTTTTTTTTTTTTAGAGCTGAGGCCTTCGTGCGACTGTAGGAACAACACAGGAAGTGGATTGTCAGACTCCTGGCTGGACCCTGAGGCTGACTAATAAGCTTTACCTTCTCCCCCTGACTGTCTACGACCATTCATGGTTGACTTTGGACTTTATATAGCTCATTGCTGGTTAGGCAGTAGAGGCCCTGCGTCACTTGCCGGGGATAAAACCGTAAAGAGGATGGGATAGGAGATAATAAGGACAGACATGACAAGGTGGAGGAGAGAGTGGGGTTCTGTAGCGTCATTGTGAATACAGTGCAGACGGAGAGAAATGCTTTGAAAATATGCATGTTGTTTTTACTTTACTTGAACTGTAAAAACTAATTATCTCCCTTTTGAGATCAAAAACATTCTCATATTTGGGAAGAGATGTTTTGTACATTTAATACAAACCTAAATGTCTCATCCAGATGTGCAGATATGTATAATAGTGAATTTTTCATCTTGTACTATATTTGAATAGTTGTAGTCTGCAGCTGAAGGCCGTAGTAACGTGAGGTGAAAATCCTCCCTTGTTGCTTGTTGCTTTCGGGGGGTCATAATAGTTTATAGGTTACACAGGGATGATAACCCGATGATACGTTTCTTTGCTGCTAATCTGTGGTGGCTCATGGTCCAGGATTGTGCCTTGACCTTCAGGTGGTGCTCGTTAATCCAGTTAGCCCGAGGCAGCCGCTGTGGCAATCCCAGGAGCCCTGTGCTGGCTGTGCCGCACTCTGGATACCTCTACGCCACCGGCATGCAGAGCCACCTGTAGACGCGCAGGTAAGGGAAATATGTTTTAGTTGGTTTTTGCACAGGGGTGCAGAAATGCATTTTTTAACATATGGATAATTTGGTTGGTCAAACTGCTGATCACAGGTGAATGATCTGAAACACTGATGTTGCTGTAATTAAATGCTTCTTCAGAGCTTCTGGTTTGGCCTGTACTGCAGAGTCAAACAGAATCAGTTGACAAAGAAGAACATCTATGGGGCGTCCTCTTCTGATTTCTGCTCTTTTGATGGCTGAGAAAGCGCTGGTGTGATGAGGGCGTCTGTCAGGAGTTGATCTGGGCCATTACGCGGCAAGGAAGGCTGTAGATTAGTTGCATGGTAGAGCTTCACTATTTAATCCAAAACTACAACACTGAGATTATAAGGGGGATGCAAGGAGTGTGGATTTTATATCCAGCAGATGTCACCTTGGCTCTTGTCATACAGTAGATTCACGAGGCAGACCTTACTTGTTGCCATAGGGAACAAACTTTTTTTCTTTTTTCACACCCAAGTAGGTTTTATATTGTCCCAGTAAGCAGCTCATTAAATGAAAGTCACTGAACCTTTTAGGAAAAGAAAGTCTTGACTGATTGTGATGATGCTCTCAGAGGATTTTAACTTGTAGAGATCACCTGTCATGACAGCTAGGTCAGCCGTCCTGTTGCCCCCGACTCGTCTGCTGCGGTCAATTAATGGGACATCTTGCAGGTTCAGCGAGCCACTTTTTCCCCCGCTGCTGAACCGAAGTGGATTATCTCAACAGGCCGATAAACTGTCTGTCACGACGGATATAACGCACACCTGAGATTAGGTGGCCCTTCTGCTGGCTCTCTAAAACTCTGTCTCGGACCAGTGTGCTGGACCAGTCAAAATGTCCTCTTTCTGCACATTTGTGACCGATATCGCCGATTTAACCCTCTGTCACCTGAGGAGGCTGTTGGTAAAGCAGCTTACAGTGCACTGCAGCCTGAGTGAGGTTAACCTCTGGCCCTCTGCCTTTTGAGTCTCCTCTGACTTTTGACTCCTGAGCACGAGTTTGCATTAAAGACAGGAACCTGATTTCTATCTCTTCTTGAGATTAATTGGTAGGTTTAAAAGGCAAGTCCACATTACACGCTGAAAACAAAATAATAAGATCCTCAAAGACAACCTGGCGTTTAAATTAATGACACAAGGATTTTTTTTTTAATTCATATTTCAGGCCCCACCTGGCACTATCAAAGTTTGTAAATGTGTCTGATGAGAAAATAAAGGCAGTTTTGAAGATCTACAGGAAAAAATAGTCAATGCTGGTCAGGCAACCAAGCGTCCTTAATCAGACCTTGTTAGCTCCAGTTGAGGGCTCTCTATCGACAGATGAAGTGGCTGCATTATTACGAATTACCATCATTATCATCATCATTACCAACAATGTTTGGTGCAGGGACTTTCAGATGCTGACGACTGTTTGTGTGTGTGTCCAGCAGGATGTTTAACTGGGTGGTGAAAGTGGTCCCCCAACCCCCCGAAACCTCTGGGACAGATGAAGCCGGGAAGGCCTCTGCTACTGTACGTCAACAAACACAAACACACACATACACACACACACACACACACACACACACACACACACACACACACACACACACACACACACTCACACACACACACACACACACTCACACACACCAGCACACATACAGTGTCGTTTCTGATTTTTTTCCTTCTTACTCTTTTCTTTCTGACCTTATAGGACCACAACAAAAACAGACAGGGTGAGGATTCATTTTGACTCGTTTTAAACCGTCTGTCTGCTTATGTGTGAGAATTCATGTCAAACATGAGTGTTTTTTGGTTTTTGTCTCATTCCACAGTGAAGAGTCCTCCGCTGACAAACACAGATGAGGCTTCAGATGACAAGTAAACCTCTCTCTACTAGTCTCTACAGTACAAGCAGTGTGTGTGTGTGTGTCGTCGTACTGACATCTTGCCTTCTCTCTTCACCTCCTCTAACAGTCAGGCCCAGACTGGAGTTCTAGGCTGGCTGTCTAATGGGTTCGTCAGCGCCATGCCTCAACCCGCTGGCTCCCCTCGACCCGGCAGGGCTGACACCAAGGTGAGTCTATCAGCGTTCGAGTTGACACGTAGACTGCTCCATTAATCAGTGTATGCTAGTTAAGGATCGGACTGATTAACTAAATAATATTTGGCTTGTATGAAACTTTTAAACTGTTGTTCGTCTTGATGAAGTCAAAGCAAGTTTCCATTTAGAAGTAGCTTTATCAAGTTTGCAGGAGGCTTTTTTGGCCTCTCATTGTTTTTTTCTTCCTTTCTTTTCCGTCCAGCAATCAGGGGAGGATGGAGAAAGGTACAGTATGATCAGATCAGAGTAAATATTGCTGAATGCATTCCTCAAAGGATAATTCAATTGTTTATCTCACCAGTTCCGGAGTGATAGGTTGGGTCACTCAGGGTCTGACCAAGGTGTTGCCTCAGCCTGATGAGAAGTACAAAGAGTCTAACGAGGATGAGGAACACACTGAGGTGAGACACAAGGACATTTAGTCATACAGATTAACAACATCAAAACAACAAAATGTGTGCATCAGAACAAAACCTAAAACATATTTTACACATGAATAATCCTATCATATCTAAGCATCTCCAGTATGATCAAAGCAGGGTCTTCAACAAGCCACAGGTGATCGAAACCAACATTCATAACAGCATGGTTTATGCTATCAGGTGACATTTGACTCAAACAACTTAATACTGCCCCGCAGTGATTAATACCAATCATGTGTAAGGATTAAGCTTATAAAGGAATCCACAGGGGGCTTAGCCACGTTAAAGCCCTCCTATAGCCTCACGGCTGCAGCGATACACGTCCAGACAACTTCCCACAACAAATTAGACGAGATGATTGAAATACTATGTGATAACACATGAAGCTCACATCACTTACATCACTGTCACATTACCAAAAGCAATTTATTAAAACATTTATATTAAAGGTGCTATATGTAAGAATTGGCTACCTGTTCAATTCATTCTCCAAACTAATGGGGTGCAGCATATCACCAGAGTAACTGCTGAATGCTGCTAATGTCTCTTTCATTAGCTAGTTAGTTACTCAGTTTAGCTAGCCATCATATTGTCTGAAGCTCGGGGAAAGTTGCCGTTGTTTACTATCTGACTTTCAAGTGTTGAGGTACAAACTGGCGAGGGGCTAGCTAGTTAGCATGCTAACTTCAAGGGATATCTCTGCAGCACAAGTTTTGAATGTTTTAAACATTAGACAAGATGAATCCATTTTCAGTTCACACATTATTGTATGAAATGAACATTTGCCCATAATTGCTCCACTTGAGGCCCCTGTGGTCTGAACTTTTAATCTGCATGCCGTACTGTAGGTGCGGACATAAAAGAGGCCCATGTGCGATGTGAGGTTTATTGCTCCAGTGAAACTCATTTTTATCCCCCCTGACCATTAAAAATGTCTTACATTGGGGTGCTGTTTAGCTCAGTTGTGAGAGCGGGCGTACCATGTGCAGAGGCTTTGTCCTCGCTTCGGCGGTCCCGGGATCGAGTTCCGGCCTAGGTGCCCTTTGCCGCGTATCACTCCCCCTCTCTCTCATCCTGTTTCCTATCGTATCTTCAGCTATTCTATTAATAGAGCTGATAAAAAGAAAAAATAAATGTCTTACATGGAGAGACACACATGAAGCCTATATGCTGTGGAGCTGATGGACAAACAAATCATTAACCTCTATGGGGTTCATGTTGACATAATGGGTAAAAAGGTTTTAGAGATCACTTATCCTAATTACTTATTCATTGATAATACAACTATGATTCCCTAATGTGTTGCACTATTAAAGTAAGAAATGTTTACCTATCCTCTGTTTGCTTGACTTTAAATGCCCTTTTATGTCCTTTTCTCCTGTAGGTATATGAAATAGCAAAAATGCCAGGTATGCTTTGCCTTTTAACAAGAAATTATGTTTGAATTAATGATTACATTTGAGTTGTGTAGCTGATCTTTCTCTGACTGGTCTGTCCAGATTATGATCCCTTCCCACACGTCCCTGTGGTGGAGATGGAATCAGAAGACGAGGCGTCGGAGGTGGAGAGCGTGCCCCCTCAATTTCCTCCCAAGTGAGTATGAACCACACATGACCACACACACACACACACACACACACACACACACACACACACACACACACATACACATCAGCACAGGTAGTTAAACCATCTTTAAACATGTGAGGGGCTGACCTTTCTTTTTTTTCTGCTGCAGCGTGGTGAACTGGCTTAAACAGATGGTCCCTCAGCCGGTCGCCCCTGGGTCCATACCAATAGAACCATCACCCAAGTCCTCCCGCTCCTCTCTGGACAAAAGTACGAACACGTACATGAAATTGTCTTCATCCACACTAGTGGGCAGGAGCATGAACCTACATACACTGGCATCGACAGTCACAACTCATGAATACCGCTTTGAAACCTTCAAGACTTAAAATCCCCTTTACTCTGAGGACATATTTTGCCCTTCTTGGGTGAATACTTGTTTTACACGCTGAACTATCATGTCTGTCTTTCCAGTTTTGTCTCCACCACCTGAATCTCTCAGTGGCATCTCACTGGATACTGACAGCAAGGCCTCCGGGTACGTTTTCAATCACTGTCCTTTTCAATTAGAGCAAGTCATTCGCTTTCACTAAGGCAAGCTAAAAGACACTTTAATAATCTCTAAGGGAAACATATGAATTTTATGTGTTAGTAAACACCATACATGAGTTGGATTCAGGATTCAGCAATGTTTAATACAATTATTAACATAACTGGCTTGAGATTTCCTCCATCCAACTTTCTACTGTACATTGACAAACCAGATTTGACAGATTTTACCTTTTTTATTGAAATTACATTTATAATTGGAATCACAAGTACTTGTATCTAAGGTCTTAAGAGCAAACAGTTCATTAATTTTGTCTGTTGACAGTGTGGTTGGCTGGTTCATGTCAGGACTGGGCCTGAAGGTTCCTCAGCCTGCGATCCCACCCAAAGATGATTCCGAGGTAACTTTTGGCAATATATGAATGTTTCTTTCTTCGCTCCCCTCTTCTGGTCTTTAAATGTGTCAACCTTTTCTTTACCATCCATCTTTTCTCGTGTATTGTCAGTATAACCTTTCCATCACTAAGATGAGTGCAACGCAACTTATACACCTCTTCTTTCTTTCTTTCTACCTTCCTTTCTTTATTTTATGTTCTCAGGCTTCAGCTGAAGTTCTAAAGAAAGGTGAGTTTGGGTGTTATTCACATAATTATACCTTCATGTAGTTAAAGAAAACCCTCTTCTTGCTGTTTCCTTGACAGTACCATTGTTCCTGAGTGCCACAGTTCACAGTTCAATCAGGTGGACCTACAGTATATCACATTATATTTTCTCTAACATAACTTTTACATCACCAGACAGTGAAGCCTTCAAAAAACAGAAAACACCTCTTTAATAACTAGTGGATAACTCCAGTGGGTCTGTGTAATATTTGAAAAGTGCCGTATGTGTGTTTTCTGTCGAAGCGTCCTCTTGTTCTTCCCCCCATAGTTTTTGAAGAGGTGTTTTGGTCGGACGGTCGGAGCCTAACTCAGTCCCTCTTCTCCTTCTGTTTCAGGGGGGAAGGCGCTGCGAGCCCCTTAAACAGCAGGAGGAGACGACTGGGGGACGCTCTGATTCCCACACACACAAACAGACAGGCAGAGAGAGAGAGAGAGAGATACCAATAGGCATATTGTACTGTTGGGGGTACTACAGGTGCTGTGCAGCCTGCAGCTCAGCACAGAAATCAGGCAGCTCTAAAATACTACAAGAATGTAGATATAAACTCACCTTACTGTACTCAATACAGTTTCATATGAATGTATTTCAACTTATGATGTGTGCATTGAAAAATAACTAAAAGATGTACTGTATATCATAAAGCTAATTAGATGTGTTTAGTCTTCAGTATTTGTGGTATTGATTTGCACATTTTCTGTGTGACACAGTAATTGCCATTTATTTGAAATTCCTGTAGGTGCGAGACACAAATATTTGCAGACAGGATGTTATTCTGATACACTATTGTGCTTTAACCTATGGCACTGTATATTATATATTCATGTTGCCATTTTCATATACAGAGAAAAAGCAGCAGGAGATATTAAAAAAAAGGAGATTCATATAAACACAACTGTCTCTGTTTAGAAGCATTTTAGCATAAAATGTCAAATCTTCGTGTCCAAATTCACAGAAATCTGAAAAACATGATTAAATGGCAGCTATGCTCGTTCACTATTGACCTGTTTATGGATAAAGTAAAAATATATCTGTACTATTATTTTTCATGTATAAGTCCTACTCCCTTAAGAATCTGTTGAGTTGAGTTAATTTTGGGTCTTGATCGTGTTCCAGCGGGTGAAAGCTTTTCCACAGGTTTAATTGATGTCAAACAACACAAATGCATGATTATTACTTTGCATTTTGGTTGTTTAACCTCAATTTGGTGCACTCTAAGGCCTGTTTTGATCCACTTGATCTATGTTTAGAGCCTTGAACTGTGAAATGTGGCCCAGGGATGTGATATACTGTTGTTTCAGAGGTTTTGACTTGGTTTGAAAGAGCCACATACTTTGCACACATTAAAAACATGTAGACAAGATGGTAGAACATATAATGTCATATTGTAATGTGAGGATACTGCAGGAATAATAAAGATTCTGTGTGAAATGATTTATGTGGTGTTCTTATCAGTAACCTACCCGATACCCAAGTCTGTGTTTACAGGTTTAGGGGAGTATGACTGAATATGTGAGAAAAGTAGCATAAAGCCTTTTGTGTCCCCGGAGGGAAATGATGTAATTTGATAAATTCCCTCCAGTGATTTCTAAGATACATTGTGGGTAATGTAGGCACAGGGTTTTGAAAAGCAGTCCATTGGTTTGCATTGCACTATAACGCTGTTGGTCTCATTATGGGCAGTTTAAAAAACAAATTATCAAAATCAATACAACAGAGCCAGATATCACATTTTTTAATCAACACACTCGTCTTCCTTTTCAAAACCTGGTCCCTACATAACTCACAATACATCTGAGTGATAACATTGGAGGAGACACAAAAAGCTCTGCGCTAAGTTTTTCACATATGTAGTAGTACTCCCTGTAAACACACTTTAATGGATAGGATGGGCTGTGTTACCCTTTAAATCTGTAAGCATCCTCTCCCATCTGGGACAGCTTCCTTTATCTGCAGACACCTTTTACATGAAATTCCATTTAATAACTGAAAACTGTTGTGGACATGTTGTGTACATGTCACCAACATGTCCAAGGTCAACCACAAGTCTCTTGCTTCTTCCACACATGTCACTCCTTGTCACCCCATTGTAGTTTCAGTCAAACTCAAACCTGACATGGTACTAGAAGATGTGGAGTCAGACAACGAGGGCACCAGGCAGCATGAACATCAGTCTCAAGCTGCGGCACCATCCCCATCACTGACTCCCCCGACATCACACCAACAGCAGGAAGCCTCACAGCAGTCGAGTTCACTGCAGTCCCAGAAGTGCAGTGATACCAGCCCACAAGCAGAACAGTCAGAGAGTGGGACAAAAATGTCTCAAGAGGATGCTGAAACCCAGACGGGCCGCTGGACACCATTCATTGAGAGCATTAAAAAGGAGGCAGAAGATGTAGCTTTGGCTACTATGGAGGAACGGTAAGAAGGAACACGAGGGTGGAGGAGGTGCAATTCTTTTAAAGGAGACAAATTGTGCTATTTTGTTTTTTCCCTCAGTGTTTTATAGGTAGGTTCTTGTCCATGTAAAATATTTTGAAAGTTAACAAGGTCAAAGTCTGCACCAGCAGAAGTTCCTCTCTCCAACAGAAAATATTGCTCCTGAAACACCTCATCAATAGTCCTGCCTTTAGTTCTGTGACTTTATGACAACACACTACATCACCATGTCTACATTTGCATAATTCTAGTGGCTAGGTAGGCACGTAGGAATTGACTTAGCACTGCTGCTCTGTTGTTGTAAGCGGTGCGGGCTCAGGCATGTGTGAGCTGACCAATCAGAGGAGACAGACAAAGGGGGAATATAGTGCAGCAGCACTGGACATTATGAGAAAACTGATGTGATTTTTGTGATCTAAGCCTATACTAGTAGTAACCCAAAATGCAATTACAAACTTGAAAATGAGCATAACATGTCTCCTCTAAGTCACTTACCATGGAAGTAAATGAACGTTAATATCCCCTATCATATCAAACAGGAATTCAAATAACTGCAAATCAGTTAAGAGTATTTATTAAATTCATTTGAAAAACGTCCACAACACTTGACTCTGATTAACCAAAAACACGTTTTCTAGTTAAGCAACAGACGTGTGTTTCAGTAACAAATGCTGAAAACCTACACAATTCTAAATTATCTCCATTAAGATCATATTTAAGAGCTCTAACAATGCATTATCAGTTATATTCATCATATGTAACTTAATGAATAAATTGACAAGACTATTTAAAACCAAAGTCTTAACATCATCATCATATTTATGCCTTATTTTTATGGATTATCTGACATTAAGACCTTATAGTTTTTCTGTCTATGCAGTTTCATTAAAGAGCAATCTGAGCTTAATCAATTGGCTGGAGTAGTACACAACTCTACACAGTGGTCCAAACATAGTGACAAGGCTAAACTTGGTTTAGCATTGTGATCGACTCCTGTCACATCCAAAAATTACTAACATTTACCTCACAGCATATTGATATCGGTGTGCCCTGTCTCTCTTCAGTCTCATGCAGGAGCGCGTGGAGATGGCCCGTATGGCTGAGGAGGTGGCCAGGCAGACAGCTGAGATGGCCATTAGACAGATGGCCAGTGAGGGACAGTCCATCAAACTCTCACTGGGGAGTCAAGAACTGCTGGATGAGCCCACAGCTGAGTAAGACGTTGTGTTCAATCAGAGTTAGAGACAAAAAATATGTGTGTGTGTGTGTGTGTGTGTGTGTGTGTGTGTGTGTGTGTGTGTGTGTGTGTGTGTGTGTGTGTGTGTGTGTGTGTGTGTGTTGGCATTTTGGCAATGGGAGCATCATTGTGACACTGCGTGTTCACTATGACCAGGCTGCCAGAACCACAAGAAGAGGAGAGCCAGGTGGTGGACCACTGTGAAGTCACACAGTAAGAATGCAAAAATTTCCAATTGTTGTCACTTTCTCAGGCAGCTTGTGGAACTGATAATCAAATGTTAATGAGACACTGGGTGATGAAAGATTGGATGGGAACTTCTTTAACAGTCCAGCAATATCACAATGTAAAATATGCTTAATTACAAGAAGAAGGAAAAAAACAAGTAATTAATCATTTTTTAAATCTATGTGAAGCAATACGGCCCTTTTCAGCAAGAGTACCCATCTGCAGTCAAGATGGCCGACAAGGGCGCCGCCATATATCCAATCCATACCGGAAGTCCCAACCGGAAGTTGTGGTTACTCACCAAATTAAAAGCCGCCATTTAACCGATCCATACCGGAAGTCCCAACCGGAAGTTGGTCAATCACCAAAATAAAAGCCGCCATTTATCCAATCCATGCCGGAAGTCTCAAGCGGAAGTTAGTTAATCACCGAAATAAAAGCTTAAAAAACACGTACGGTTACACCATAGACTGTATGGTTAACACATAACATGATTCTATGCATTTTGTGCATTTACATGTTGATCGTAACGGTATAATTGATTAGTTAATTGTCTCGCCACGACTTTACTCAGTAGTTAGAAGCCTATAATAATCACTAACTTATAATGTTAACATTTCATGGATTTAGCTTCAATATCAACGTTATGAATAAAAATGTGAATATTATGCTTGTGTGGTGGTGATAGGGGGCACACACACACACACAAACAATAGGACTGCAGAATAACTAAGAATAAATAAACTGAATTCTCAAATTAAATATAGAATTGGTAAAACGGTCACAACAAATGTCATACTTACTATCAAATGAGTACATGGTAAATGTTAATTTACGCTACTGTTTCATTGATTTACAATTAATATTGATTGTAAATATTAATATTACGGTTATTAAACACAAATACAATGTTTGTGTGTGTGTGGGTTACACACCCTAACCCTAACCCTAACCCTAAAACAGGAAATGATATGGGCCAACTACCACTGTTCAGCTATTAAACACCAAGTCCTGACCACCATTACCCATTAATCTCAATGTCCCAATTCAAAATGTTGCACCGTAATTGCATATGAAAAACAATACAAAGGGATCTACCATGTTAAATAAAGTTTACTTGACATTTAATTTATTTTCATTAATTGCATATATTAGGAATTGAGGAAAACATCAACACTTAGCCTATAGAGACAATACAACACTTATAACATTGAATGAAAAAATGCAATAGGCTACTGCTGTTACATGACTTTTCCTAAAAGTGTCTGTATTTTAACTTGGAATAGTTTTTTATATAAATTACACAAAATATGATATATTAACCTGTTTCGGCCATAAGCGGTCAAACTGACCGCACAGCACTTTGCGGGGTTTCATTGTTCCATTTTTCGCGTGGTTTGCTGCTTTCATTGTCTCTCTTGTCTCTAACTGTGTCAGCGGTCTCCAGCTGTGCCTCTTTGTGAATTTACTCGTGAGATAATAATTATATAGTTGTATTAAATAGCTTGTTTGGCACCATGGGCAAACAAAACGGGAGTTCTTCCCTCCATGAGACAGCGAGCGGAACTGTTCACTTCACGAAGGTGCTGAAATGATCCGACTCTGACTGTGTACCAGCCAAGGAAGAATGTCTGCATCCTGAGCACCTGCACACAGGTGTGGACACCTTCAGTGGGGCGAAGGCAACACCACAGTCTGATTACTACAACAACACCAAGTACGGCGTGGACGTCCCGGACCAGGTGCGAGGGCGTACTCCATCAAAGGCGGAAAGATGGCCAGTGACGGTCTTCTATAACATCCTCGACCTGGCTGGGATCAATGCCCGCATCTTATTCAGGGAGCACCAGCAGCAGGAGAGCCCGGAGGAAAGTCCTGCAGCAGCTGCAGAGGAGCTGAGGGCAGAATACATGGAGGGGAAAGCGTCCGCGGCAGTCGGCACAAGGTGGGCAGCAGCGGAAGCGACCACAGCAGCAGCAGCAGACACGGACGCGGAGGCAGTGCCGGTCCGAAAGAGCTGCAAAAGGAACCAAACCTCGGACACTTGAAATGCCACAAGCCCGTGTGTAACTGTGAGGAGAGCGGAGGTCATCTGTAGACTGTGACCAGTGATCAAAACGGCTCTTTGTTTGTTTGAGATCAGCTCGTTTCCATCTTTTTCGGTTATTATATATTGTTTTAACTTATATATTAATATAAAAATCATTCATAATCAAATAAGTTACTTTTATTGTTCTAACTTTTCTCTATTAAATTCTTGTGTAAATATGCAAAAAAAAAATAACGGTTTACTATGTTATTAATAAATGCATAATTGAACTTGTTAAAATGCTACATTTTGGTGTAATTTCGTTAAAGAAAAATACATCATGACATAATGAATGCATTCATCACTCAATCGGGTATTTACATGAGAGATTATAGAGTTTAAAATCTAGCGGTCCAAATGACGCTACAGCCGTTCAATTAGTTGTGGATTTCCGGCCTTCTCAAGTCCACCTGTCACTTTGGTCGAATCAGAAACATAATTTGACCCAAACTCTTGGGTCGTGTAAAGCGCACTGTTACGCCTTAACCAAGATATAGATCATTAAGATTAATTGGATCAGATCTGACTGGAATGAATCCGTCACAGTTGCTGGTAAACTGATTCAATTCACCCACCAGGCGCAAGGACACGGGTGCTAATTTCGATCCCTGCAGTGTAATAAAGACATACATTCATTCTTTCCCTGTTAGCCTACATAGTAGGCTATATGATTATCGCGAGCTCTCTCTCTCTCGCTCTTGGTCTGGAGTCTTGCAACGAGGATGGCGCCCGACACTGCAGCACGTTGCCAAGCTTGATAGCAAATGCAATTTTTAAAAAAAAAAAAATAGGCACTCTGAGAGAGATTGTTTGGGCTTTTATTTTTGTTTTATTTTGGTGATTAACTAACTTCCGCATGAGACTTCCGGTATGGATCGGTTAAATAGCGGCTTTTATTTTGGTTTTATTTTGGTGATCAAGCAACTTCCGGTTGGGACTTCCGGTATGGATTGGATATATGGCTGCGCCCTTGTCGGCCATCTTGACTGCAGATGGGTGCCTCTCCTTTTCAGAGAATGAATGAATGAATGAATGAATGCACATTTATTTCGAACATGTGAAAATGCAACAAAACAAAAAGTTAAATTAGTTTGTAAAAATAAGAATAACAGGATGAAAAGCATCTCACAAAGTAGCCTATATTCCATTAGCAAGCACTGACAGCAACACACTTCTACCCCTTCCACACCTCAATAATTAATCATAATCAGTTTACTTCCGTTCCTGAACCGGTGTATCGTCGTACGCTCCCATCTGACTATATTCAATTCCATACTATATGTACAATTAATAAATCACATATTACATATAAATTAATTTACATACACACCCTTACATACACACAGAATCAAACGTATTATTGTTGTATTAGAGCTGTATTGGATACATACACTGTTGGGTAGTTTAATATTTATTAATGCGTCACCTTTGATGAACTCTTCAATCCGAGTATGCAAATTAACTTCAGTAGATAAAAAGTACAGTATTTTTTAGGCGTATTACCTCTTAAATGTAATGGAGTATAACCATTACAGTAGACTGGAAAGCGGAAGTAAACTAAAAGTAACTGAAGTTGTACAGGAGAGCAGGCTACTCAGGAAAATGTCCATCATTACTTACCAGCACTGAGGAGACGGTCTCGTGCTGGTCCAGGTTGTCAGGTCCCAAATCCCGCGGGTTCTCGTTAAGTGATCTTTGCCGCGCGCTGCCTCAGCATCACTGCTGTGCCATAGCAACCACAGCTTGCCTTGGAAACAGCCTCCCCCCCCCTTAGCCGTTTCCCGTAACAGTGTGCACCTGCTGCTGTTTCACAGGGAAAATGATGGACGGAGATGTAATGGAATATTTTCCCAGCTGTTTTTCTACAATAAACACATTCTGTTAATTTTTTAAAGCTTTTAAACGACCTTACGGTCCAAATTCGTGTTAGTGGTCGTGTCTCGACGCTCGTGGACATTTTCTGTCGGGGCTGTTAATGGTTAACGCACGCAGAGAAAGTGAGTATGTTGTGTACACATCGTGGTTAAGTAATGGATTAATACATGTTGTGAATAGATCAGTTTTCGCCTTTTATTTAACCATATCTTGATTATTATTCTAGTGTAAACAGAGTGTTACATAAGCTTGTCCGCTACAGGTGGTCACCGAAAGAGTAGTTTATGCTAAAAGCAGAGAGAAAACACTACTAAGCTAGTTAGCTTACAACTGAGTAAAGTTCAGGCTTCCACATTTTGCAGTTGGAGGTGAAATATGTCTCGAGTAATTAACCTGTGTGTTTTGTTTTCATTCAGTTTATAATATGCAAGAGAAAAAATGATCATATTCGTCATAATTTTCATTCTATAACGTTACTCGTGCAGTCCATAAAATACAGTGTCACTTACATCTTATCTGTTTGTCTACCCTCTTTTCCAGAGGGTGCAAACTACATTAGATAAGCCTACCTACATATAGACACTCATTAGTCCTGTCTTAGTGCCTAAGAAAATGTCTGTTTTTGTGAGTCTAACTGTAGTATTCTTTTGATATGGACCAAGTAGATAGATCGATAAATAGAGATAGATAGATACTTTATTTATCCTGAGGGAAATTCAAGTGTCCAGTAGCATACAAAATACAAAACATACATTAGACACACATTTAACATACATTAAACTAAAATTAAAATTAAAAACCCTAACCTTAATGTTACCAAAGTAACATTGAGCTAACCAAACAGTGTGCCTTATGTGGAGACCCGCATACTGCTTCTCAGTCGGATATTCATTGTTTTGTCTCCTGTTCTGTCCTGCAGAGAGGAAGATAGTCTTGCTGAGGAAGAAGTGAAGGAAGTGACTGAGGACTCTATTGCCGAGGAACCAGGTAGAGATCAAGACAAAGACAAACACCAATGCACACACTTTTGAATTGACAGTACCGTCCCCTCGAAAGAGATTGTAGCTGGAAAAGGTTCCAAACATAGATGGCATAGCATGCTAAAGTATAGCCCAAGAGCAAACTCTTTGTAATATTTCTATTTTTATCCATTGCTATATATGTCTGTCACATCTTTATCATCTATATCAGACAAATTTATGTTTATGTTTTCCGGGTATGCTAATATTTAAATGTCATGAAATGTATAATTTCGAAAAAAATCTAGAAGCAAAAGAGGAAGCAGAGCAACAGCAGACCTCGCCCTCTCCACCTCCAAGTCCTGAACCAGTTAAGACAGCGGAGCCAGAGCCTGAATCACAACCTGAGCCAGAGCCAGAGACCAACGAAGCCAGTCCGGAAGCAGAGCCTATAACCCAGCAGCCACAGAAATCTGAGAAAGACGGTCAAAGCCCCAACGCTGACAAAACATCTGAAAAAGTAATGTCCATGGGTTGAACATGCACTGTGATGAAAATTTCACAAAGGGCTGCAACTAATGATCCGTGGATTATTTTCTTGATTAAGTGATTAGTTGTAGTAGTTGCAGCTGGTCTGTAACATGTCAAAAAATTGTCAAAAATGTCAATCAGTGTTTCCAAGATTCCAAAATGACATATTTAGATGTTGTTCTGTCCACAACTCTGCAATGTTTAGTTTACTGTCATAGGGAAGTACAGAAACTATAAAATATTCACATTTAATGAGCTGGAATCAGAGAATTTTGATCTGATTAACTTAAAAAAATAACTAATTAATCCATTATCAACTAATTTGACCTGACCTAATTTAGGAATAATATTGTTGTTAATAAAATCTTGACTGTTTTTAGGTTGTTGTTTTTCTCCAGACTTGTTTATTTCTTGTTAAGTTTTGGTTCCTTTTCTTACCTGTCCTGTCTTTTTATGCTTAACTTTAAAACAAGCTTGAATCGAAAGAGCTTGAAACATAACTTTATTACAGTGTAGTTAGAAATCAGAAATATTTACAACCTTTCTAACCCAAACCCAGTCCACATAGTATGTAATATCCAATCTCCACTGATCATCACCAACCCCAGCCATTGATACATATTATTTATGTTTTGTTTAGGAGGAGGAAGCCACTGGGGATGACTGTGGAGGTATGCAATATTCCATTTTTTATGTTTTGTTTTTTTCCACAGGTAAATATTTCATTACAGATTCTATAAGTGTCAGTAACATTGATGTTCAGACAGCCGCAACTATGTTTGATTGAAATAATGTACCTTGTCTAGTTGCCAGTCAACTAACCTCATTAGTTTGCACCAGAAATACTAGGCAGTCAAACTTAATTATTAATTTATGTACATATTGATTATTTAGACTGCATATTGACATGATTTGCACTGAAATATCTCCTACTATGTTGCCTGTTGGCTGAAGTCCTTGATCAAGATGCCCAATCGCTATTCAGACTGACCACACTGCTGTTTGACTATCTAGTGAAGCCATCTCCCACCTTGCTTATATTCTGCCTGACTGTGAATCTGCCTATACATCTGTCTCTTCTATAGCTCCAGTCAGCTGTGATGCAATTAAGAGCTGCCTGATGCGCATTCCGCACACCTCAGAGTGCTTCGGCAACATCAACGCATTCTTCAAAGAAAACGGCATCTCCACTCCCAAAATACCCTCCATGCCTAAGCTACCCACCCAGCTCTCCGACGTTACTAAGTACCTACCCTCCCTACCACCTGAATTGCGACAAGAGTTCTCCCAGATCCGACTCACGCAGGTCCCGCGAAATATTGCCCAAACTCTGACTGAGTTGTTGCCCAAAAGCTCTGACGGATCAGTTGGCCCCAGTCTGTCCAGTCTTTCCCAGAGCTTTTCAGACATCCCGCAGAAGCTCTCCCAGATTCCTAGCCGGACGCAGCAGTACTTCCTTAACGTCCAGAACCGCCTCAACAGCCTTATGCCTCAAGATGCCTAAGAAACAACAACAACAGCAAAATCAGCAGAAAGAAGAGAATCAGCAAGATTTAGAGCTCAACCGGCTCATCCGACACTCTCCTCTCCCTCCTGCTCACCATCCTCAGCTGCGGTCCCGCTCCCCGTCTCCATCCTCTCCTAATGGAAGCGCCCTCGAACTGCCAAATGTGCCATCCTACCCTCGCCTGCCACCTATTGTCAGCCCCCCATCAAAGCAGCTCAACTCACTTTCCCGCCAGCTGTCAGGTCTCTCTAACCCGGCGTTCTTTATTGAAGACGACTCAGACATTCCAGCAATAAGACGTGCAGGTGAATTTGCAGCAGTGGAGATTGTGAAATTCATTGTAGAAACCTGAACCTGAACAAATTGATTAGACAGTTGACTCATAATGTGTGGTGTCAGGATAAACTAAAATAAAAGAACAGCTCATTGGAAACAGATAATCACATATAAAGACATTTTATAGCTGTAAATAATCAACAGAGTTCAGATGTCATTGCAAAACAAATGCCAGTGTGTTAAGGATCCTGAGCACACTGTCAGGAAAATAAAAAGGTAGCAGTTCAGTGCTGTGATTATAGATTTTAGTGTTTGTGTTGTCTCTGCTGTAATTTCTCAGATATAAACTCAGATACAGACAGCCAGCTTGTTTACTGAGTAAGAAAAAGCCGTTTATATGCAAATTCTCAAACTATTCTGATAATTTGTCAAGGAAAAAGATGAATAAGAAACTTTTTTTTAAAGATAAAAGTTTAAAAATGTATACTACAGCTGAACCACTCGCCACAAACTATGTTACTGTAAAATACTGTAATGTATGTTAGTGTGCCAGTGCACGAGTCAGATTAGCCAGACTGAAAAACTTGCCAGATGAGAAGGCCAGTCCTCTCAGCTGCCAGGGCACTCATATACATGGCCTAGTTTACTGGTGGATCCTCCTGCATTAGCCTGATGTACATCCTGCCAAATCTTCTTCCCCCTCTCACTGTCCTGCCCTGGTCAACTTATCTGTTACCTGCTTTGCCCCTTGCTGTGGGGCTGTACTGCAGCTCCACTTGTCCCAATGCATCCACATCATCTGTGATGTTTTTCATTAATCAACAGACATTTTGTGCCTTTTATCCTCCAGACAGCTCAAGCCTAAGCCTTCGTCCGGCCGTCAATGTAGAGGATGTTGACTCAGATCATGAGATAGGGGGGAGAGGAGGAGGAGGGGAGGGACAGAGCAATGTTCCCCAAATCCTAACCCCACAGGACCCAAAACTTACAACCCTAACTGTCCCTGTGACCCCTTCAGGAGGTCGTCAAAGGTGAGAAATACTATCACAATTAGTTTATGTATTCTGCCATTGAATAAGTAGTATTAAGTATTAAGATGATTAAAACTGTTTGTAAAACAGTTTAACTGGGTGTCCATTACATTTTGTTATATCTGTTTCTCTCCCTCATGCTTTTCATCTACAGTAAAGGAGAAAAAGAGTAAGGAAGCTGCATGGATCGTTTGGGTTGCTGTGCTTTAAATCTTCTGTCAACAATAAATATTCTTTCTCTCTGGTGAATATGCACCCATGATAAAGCATTTCACAAGAGAGAAAGTAATGCATTATGTGGGTTAGGTCAAGGTGCAAGTTGTTGGCAAGTGGAGTGGTTTCTTCCAAATGAGATCATTTAACATTAACAGTTGGCAAAACACAATATGTATTGATTCTAGATTTCAAAACTTTTTTTAAATAATATAAAATACATTTCATTGATAGAGTTGTGTTTGATGGTTTTTAGGGGATCTTTAAATGTATCGTTTTGGAGTGAAACTCTTCACAGACCTCTGTTTAGTGCTATTTGAAATGGATCTGCTGCCCTCTACTGTCTGCTATACATCACAGTTAGTAGAGCAATGTGTTGGTCTGTCTATAATTCAGTGTCCTGCAAAGACTGTGTTGCTTAGAAAAATGTTAAATTCCATCCAATTTGCTGCCAAAATGACCTACACAAGCAAACAAGCACATAGTGTTATGCAGAACACAGACAGTTTGTAATATGAATAGTTGTCGAGTGTTTCTTCTTCTGTGTTGTGTTGTGTTGTGGTGTTCTGTTTTGCATGAACTGTTCACTTTTGCATGGCTTTTTTATTGCTTTTGGCTGCTGTATGGTTATTGTCATAACGTAGCAAAAGTCAATAAACAGATGCTCGCAATCTTGCACTTCTCGCCTATCTTCACTTGTTATGAGTTTCTTGAATTTTTATATCATGCTTTTCCTGGAACACACGTAAACCCTGTCCCTCCCTGTCCCTCTCTTATAAACACACACACACACTCACTTTAAACCTTGCTCTCACCATCCACAACTATAGTGGAAGGAATCGTAGGACTATCTGGACAAAGATGTAAGATATCTGACCTATTTATACTGTATTGACTCATCTAATATACATCTATCTCCGTATCCACACATCATGCTGACAAGTCAATATTTCCTTTCCTTCATCTTATCCTTCACCATTCATTGACCCATTTGAATTCGCCAGTATTTGCTCGTTCACTCATTAAACTATCATTTTCAGTGCTCATTATTTTGCATTAATCACAATCATAAAGACGTTTTTTTTTTTTTTATAACTGATGTACAGTAATGCCACATCACAGTGGATTTTAGTTTGAATTCAACTAAAATTTGACATTGCTGTGTCTACTTAATTTCAACAGTAGGAGGCTGCACTCCCAAAGTGAGGATGATGATGATGAAGCAAACATCCCTGTCAGAGCCTGGCCCAGCCAGTCCAGCCTGCACAGCACAGATGACATGTGAGCACTGTACACATACACAAACAAACACACACCAAATTACAATAAATAAAGTGTGAGTACTGTTGTTTAGCTGTTGGCATGTAATGATATACTGACATTTTTTCAAAGACTTAAAGAGCGTCCAGCGTCTTCAGCTAGTCAGACCAGTACAGTGGTCAACGAGCGTCTTCAGGAGCTGGTCCGGATGTTTAAAGAGAGAACCGAGAAGGCTAAGGAGAAACTCATTGACCCTGACAGCTCAGATGAAGACAGCATTATCCCTTGTGAGTCTCTACAAATACACGCACACAGACACTGAGCTGGTACATCAGCACAAAACCAGTGGAACCCATCAGAAATATATAGATGATAGTCGTTGTAGATTGCAGCAGCTGTGTGTTTTAGTATATTCTTTATTGTCAGGTTAAGATTCAGCCTTGTCCAGCCGAGAAAATGTCTACTCATTAAAGTCATACCCACACCTTGTGTGTCATCTACTTACAAAAAGCTAGATGACACATGAAACTGCCCACTTATGCACACGCACAGGTGAGGGGTAGAAGTAGTAGCTTCTCTCCAGGGTTCAGCCTCCCAACTATCCTACCTTCATCCCTATAGATGTACCACCAGTGTCCCTCATTCACACATATACATTTAGTTTCGACAGTGTGCACTTCCAAGTTGGGTATGGATGCAGAACAAAATCAGCACCACACTGTTGAAAAAGGGAAGCATTTTTGTCTGCACGCTATAGTTTACAAGCTCCTGAAAATGTATTGAAGTGACCCACAACCAGCAACACATTGTTGTTGTAACATATAATCCCAGAGATTGTAAACTAGTGTTTGTGCCTTTTCTCTTTTAACAGGTGCATTCAGCACATAATTGGATGTAGTGTAGAAAGTGATTGGCACTTCTTCTGCATTAGTACATCATGACCCTCAGCACATGTATTGTTAGTGACTTCTATTGGGAGATAAAAAACATATTGTAATTTCACAAGAACTATGCTGTTTTTATACATTGAGCCAATAGATTTTGTTAATGTCATCAAGAAACGTCTGCAAATTAATTGATTTGTGGCAAAGAAAAGTAGACCACTACACACCACCACCCACCTACTGCAAGTACTAACTGCATTATTCAGCTATAGGACTAATCTGCCAAGGCTAACACCATTGTTCCCTTTATAGCACATTATCTAAACCTTTAATATATCTGGGCTGGTGTGTTTTCAAAATGTGTTCTTCTGACCTTCTGCTGCTTCTCCTCTCACTGCCCTTCAGCTCCTCCTCAGGCTTCAGCTCCTCAGCCCGCTCCTGCAGCTCAGCCAGTGGACGAGGGAGAGGCACAAGCAGGTCCATCAGGAGGAGCAGGAGGAGCAGGAGGAGGAGGAGGAGGAGGAGGAGGAATAGAAAGTGGGGCAGAGGAGGAGCAGTCTGGCCGCCGCAGCAAGGTGAAAACTCCTCGATGGATGCGAGCCTGTATGCACTACCGCTTCCCTGCCAGCATCGACCCGTTCACCAGTGAGAACCCAGCCGAAAACACCCAGCGCCTCCACCTATAGCACCATGCTGAACAGTAGAATCCTTTTACTTAAACTTCCCAGCATTCTATGACAATCACCATGGGTCTTATCTGAAGACACTTAATTCTTCAGCCATATAGTTCGAAAATAATACATAGATTTTAGCTACATGAGAAACCCATTTAATGAGCTGTTTAATACTGAAACTTAGGGATACTTAACACTCAATAAATACATTCTACTTATTGTGTTTATATGTGATAAGAACACGATGTGCAACTGGGAGGTCTAGGTAAAGGTGAATCTGCTATATTACCTGTCACAATACAGTTACCTGTTTCCTTATTGTGTGTCATTACCCATTTCTCTTCCCATCATTTCACATTCACAAGTGTTTTGTGAGGAAGTCCATTTTCTGGCATGCATTCTTTCGCCTTTAGCACAAAACTATGTTCCAAATGATGCAAATTTTGCTTGGTACTACAGACTAGATCCTGCTTGATTGTCATTACATCCTGCTTGATTAGCATGCCATTGTTGGCATAGTTGGTACTTAGTTATCATCACTTGATCTGTAAAAAGTTAATGATTTCAGTCTCATCTTACTTTCTACTCCTCTGTCCGCTCACTTCATTTCTTCATCTCCCTGCACCCTCTCATCTTTGGCTGTTTCCTCAGACCTGATGTATGTGCTGTGGATGCTACTGGTCACTCTGGCATGGAACTGGAACGTGTGGTTCATCCCTGTGCGCTGGGCCTTTCCCTACCAGACTCCAGACAATATTTACTACTGGCTGCTGATCGACTACCTGTGTGACCTTGTTTACATCCTGGACATCAGCATCTTTCAGCCGCGGCTGCAGTTTATCCGTGGAGGGGACATAGTGGTGAGTGGGACACTATAAGCCATTAGTGTGACTGAGCTCTATCTTGTGGTAGGAATCACAGAAATTCATTGGATGTAGGCTACTGAAATCACAGAAAACACTGTTTTATACTTTAATTACGATCAACTGAGATTACATTTATAACATTAGTATACTGTGTTATAAGATCTACTTGCCAGGATCATTTTCCATATCTACAGTTGTTTGGTTTTTATTACAGTTTGACAAAAAAGAAATGAGAAAGAACTACATGAAAACCAAACGCTTCAAAGTAAGTAACAACAGATTAATAAGTATATTCTTCTTTCCTGGGCATCAATTGTTAATCATTAAGTCCATCATCTAAGCAATTCTGTCCGTGATGTTGTCCCTTTCCGGTTTTCAGTTTGATGTAGCCAGCCTTGTTCCACTGGAACTCTTCTATTTTAAAACTGGCGTCAACCCTCTGCTTCGCTTACCCAGACTACTGAAGGTGAGGTTAACTACTTAATCCATTACAACTTGTTACAGTATCAGCATTATGGCAACCAACACGCTACTAATCCTTCAACTATTTTTTAGCAAGAATGTGTGTTGTTACACTGACAGTATCAAACGCAGTATCAGTAAGCATGATACTTGTACAAGAAAAGTTAACTTCCAAGGCTCCATGTATCAATATAGAGAATTCAGATGTTAATTACTGAGATGTTAGAATGCCTGACATTTTCTGTTCTTTTTCAATGCCTCTGCAGATTAACTCCTTTTTTGAGTTCAACGAGCGTCTCGAGGCCATCTTAACCAAAGCCTACATCTACAGGTGGGCTACAACCTGATGGTATCTTCCTGTGCTGCATGGAATTCTCTCTTCTCTCCGTTTCTGTACTCTTCTCACTTTGTCGTCCTTCTTGAGACACCACCCTATGATAAATTAACCAATGTATCTGTCTCTCAGGGTGATACGTACGACCACCTACCTTCTTTACTGTCTCCACTGCAACGCCTGTCTGTACTACTGGGGCTCTGCCTTCAACGGACTAGGATCAACAAAATGGGTGTACAATGGCGAGGGCAACAGGTTGGTGTGTGATAAACACACATACCACAAGCACAACTGCTTTTTTTTAAAGGTTGAGGACACAGCAGTTAAAATAAAAACAAGTTTTTATTATTCATTTTTATTATTCATTATTTATGTACTTCATTTGGTTGCACAACATTTTAATTTTCCTGCCCATCTGGTTTTATTAAGAGCAGTTTTCTTGTCCTACATTTTTCACACGCCTTCTTGCTTTGTCTCTGTTCAGTTACATTCGCTGTTACTACTTTGCGGTGAAGACCCTCATCACCATTGGCGGTCTGCCGGACCCCACCACCCTGTTTGAGATAGTCTTCCAACTTATCAACTATTTTGTTGGAGTCTTCGCCTTCTCTATCATGATTGGACAGGTCTGTTTATAAATGTAATGCTGACATTCATGCCTTCCACTACTCTTTGTGTAAACATGGTGTTTAGATGAACAAACTTAATGTTATAGTCGGCTGATTTTGCTGATTTGTCTTTCAGATGCGTGACGTGGTCGGTGCAGCCACAGCCGGTCAGACTTACTACCGCACATGTATGGACAACACAATTAAATACATGTCCTCCTATCGAATCCCCAAAGACGTCCAGAACCGTGTGAAAACCTGGTACAACTACACCTGGCAATCACAAGGCATGCTAGGTAAGGAGAGCATTTTGTGATGTCTGCATGTTTATACTGTATGTATTACACATCTTCCCTTTTACTCACACTGTACCTCATATTGTTTGCTTTCCAGATGAGCAGGAGCTACTGACTCAGTTGCCAGATAAAATGCGTCTGGACATTGCTATCGATGTCAACTACTCCATTGTCAGCAAAGTCCCCCTTTTCCAGGTAGGGATTCCTAAAAACACATTAAGATGATAGCACAGTTTACATGATAAAGACTGATATAGTATTCTTAAACATACAATGCATTAAGTCTGACATGTTTCAATGAGTGTCTGATATAAATTAAAACCATATAGAGATCAATAAGAGATCAACAGTTTTAGAAACACTGTTTTCTAGTATTTTTTTGTCTTCCATCTTGACAGGGTTGTGACAGACAGATGATCTTTGACATGCTGAAAAGCTTACGCTCCGTTGTTTACCTTCCTGGGGATTATGTCTGCAAAAAGGTACATACCATAATGCAAACTTGACTGAATATCATTTACAAAACAGAACTGTGTGTTGTATTTAATTTTTTGTTTTTCCCACCCTGCTCATTCTCATTACCTGCCTCTTTGTCTTTCTCAGGGTGAGGTGGGTCGGGAGATGTACATCATAAAAGCAGGGGAGGTGCAGGTGGTTGGAGGACCTGATGGAAAGACAGTCTTTGTCACTCTCAGAGCAGGATCGGTGTTTGGAGAGATCAGGTAAAGAATCTCTGTTACAACGTATAGTATTTATGTCATGGGTAATACTTCTCTCAGTAATAAAACCGAAAAAAATAACAGTAAAAAAAAAAAGTTTACCATATTTTATTGTAATTTTTGCATTAAGCATTCTAACTGACTGATCTCTCTGATTGGCAGTTTGCTTGCAGTAGGCGGGGTTAACAGGCGCACAGCAAATGTGATCGCACACGGCTTTGCCAATCTCTTCATCCTGGACAAGAAAGACCTGAATGAGATCCTGGTCCACTATCCTGAGTCCAAGAAACTGCTCCGCAAGAAGGCCAGGTTGGACATCACTGGCACTGCACATGAACATGATTATGTTGAAACCACAACAAACCAACCAACCATCATTGTACTCTCTGCTCTGTATCTGCACTGTATAAGAGATGTATGACTCTCAAACTGTGGATGAAAAATGAACTTATACAATAGCCTTGCTGCTTTGTCCTGTCACTCGTGTCATTCTTGCTTGAGGCTGATAGAAGTTACTGTCTCCACCACAGAAAGATGCTTGCTAAGGGAAAGAAACCTGAACCCAAAGCAGAGGCCAAGGATCCCCCTCAGGTCCCGCCAGCCCCTGTTAGGGCGGAGACCCCTAGACTGCTGAGAGCAGCCCTGGAGATGACAGAAAGATCGTCTGGACTCAAAGGAGCTCTGGCTAAAGTCAAAGAGAAGACCAACAAGTCCAGTATCTCACTACAGGTAAACAGAGTGAAAACCTGAGCAGACCAAAGAAGAAACAGATGCACATGTGGCAGTGGCAAAATAATATCTCTTCTCTTCTCTTCTCTTCTCTTCTCTTCTCTTCTCTCTCTTCTCTTCTCTTCTCTTCTCTTCTCTTCTTTTCTCTTCTCTTCTCTTCTCTTACAGCCCTCCATCTCCTCCACCCTGCCTCCTCCATCTCCCACCTCCAGCTCTGGACCTGACAGAGACGCAGACACGCCGTCACCCATGTCTGCCAGCTCTGCGATGTTTCGCTCTGCTTCCCATTGCCGCAACAACAACAACAACTCTGTGAGGCCTCACTCTCCCTCGCAGTGCCATGGCGACGAAGACGAGATTCTTGCCGTGAACCGAAGAGAGGAGGTTGCCAGTGAGGTCGATGGAAGCAGATGTGGCAATAGGAAGGAGAAAACGTTGTGATAAAGGAGTAAAAAACATGACCAGTATATCTGCTGTAAACTGACAGAATGGTGGAGTGAAAGAGAGGGCAGGTTCTGTAAATGAGCCTTGGAAAATGTGTTGAGTGGCTTCAATGCAAAAATATCAAGGTAGTACTGTATAACAATCTGACTCACGACACAATGTCTACATTGTGCTGTGCAATCGTAATGGAAAAACCTGGTGTATTTTGTCACTTTGCTGTCAAATGTCATCGATGTTGCATTAGCTGCTGTAGGATGAGCTGTGTTTTGCATTAGAATCTTTACACCTTGTCCCTGTATTTTCTAGAACAAGTCCAGATTCATTCTGTTCTCCATTTGTTTTGCAGTGTTCTCTCAGCCTCCACCACTGTGTTCATCTTTATTATTCTCAATATTAGATAATCTAATGTAGGAGCAAGCCATTCCCCGGCTGGTTACCTCTTCAGAATTCATCTTTACATCATCTACACTAAGTTCACATGACTGAATTCAGTGTAGCTGTGATGATGACTGAATTCTGCGTTGGATGGCATAGCTAAGCCATTACAGCAATTCAGCTGTTTATAATCATTTCTACAAAACTGAACTTCTTGTCTCTCTAAAACATACGAACATGTTTTTGCTGTTGTTGTCTGCTTACTCTGTACAGATTATTTTGTAAAAGTAAAACCACAATTTGCCTTATAAGTTTTGTCATTTGCCCATGTCTTGTGTTGGTGTGAGTAGCTTGCATTGCTGATGTTTAAAAAAAACAGTACAGACTTTGTGTTACAAATAAATGTTGACAGGTCATCTGAGATTACTTTATATAGATTTTCAGTCTGTCTTTGACCATCACAACTTTACGCATAGCAAGCTCAAACATCTAGCCTCTTATTACCTCAACGCTGCATTTGACATGCTAATAGATACTGTATATGTTATCGATCAATCAGTTATAGATCAATCACTCATCACTATCTTTTTTGTTTAGCCATCAATATGTGTGAAACCGTTGCTTTACATATTTTACTTGCTTTTGACATGTTTTCTTTTATGGTTGTTTTGTACAACAATGTAAATATATATTTGTTTTTTTGTTTTGTTTTTTTAGATGAATCACATTTTCATTTTCCCATTAATGTAAAATCTCTGCACTGTTCTACAGCATCATAACATGTGAATACATTACAATACTGCTTACTGTTTAATTTGTACTGTAAATGTGTTTAAGACTCAGTTATGATGTAAGAATTATATTTTTTTCTATAGATGTTTTAATTATAAATACAGCTTCAGATTATTGACCCAGATACCAGCTAACCATACTGCCAGACAGTGTGTAGAAAGCATTGTTTGTGTGTGTGTGTGTGTGTGTGTGTGTGTGTGTGTGTGTGTGTGTGCGTGCGTGTGCGTGTGTGCGTGTGCGTGTGTGTGTGTGTGTGTGTATAGTAGGGGCAGAGAGATGAGTGTTTATGATGGACTCTGAACAAATTAATGTGTAAAATAATGTCCTTAAATTGGATTTTGTCACTGATGTAGCTGTCTTTTGTGGATTTTGTTTGAATAAATGACTGTTTTCATCAGGTTTTGTCCTGAGTTTCATGTCTGACCTGAAGCGACCATATAAGTACAAAGAGCCTGACAAACAACATGACAAACTACAAAGCAAAAACCACAAATCAAAACAGCACAAACCAAACAGAAAGCATGTTACATCGATGTACCAGAAATCAAGATGGCGCTGTGCCAATCATAGCAGCTCCCAGTAATTTGTAGTTTTTAACTGAGTTTTTATTGTGTTTTTAGCTGTTTTTCTTATGTATCTGTACACTGCACTGTGGATTTATACACTATCCACACATCAAGATGCTTTTTCACCAGTTTGGCCATCTTCTTGTCCTGCCTTGTCCTGTTCCTTTTTTTATCGCTCCTGGTGACTGGAAGTCATGCCTGCTTTACAGCCGGTGTGACAGTTTAACTGGTGCTAATTTTAACTGGCTAGGGTCCCAGGTGTGCTGGAGGCATGGTCTGAGAATCCCGTCCCGTCACCAGAAGGGTCCTCGACCCTGTGCACTAACCAGGAAAAACATTCCAGTCACCTGCTCATTGATCTAACTCATGTATAGGTATATTATTTTTGACGTGGCTTGTGCACTACTATTCCACACAGAGATGCTGGGGGCTGTCAGAGGGAGCTCAGCTCCCATAAGAACAGATCTGAGCTCCCATGAAAGCAGTTTAATAATACCTCAAATATTAAAACATCACCAACAACTATTATTTCAATCACAAAATACTGTATTTTGTAATGTAATGAGTTTTATTGAAGTTAATGATACCAATCAGCTAAAATAAACATCGTTGAGAGGATGTTACAGAAGCCCTTTTATGCCAATTAAAGACAAAAAGTTGATGGCAATAAAACCTTATAGAATATGTATGTGTTCAAAAGGAGGCAGGAAGATAAAAAGATTAAATTATGAGAAAAAATATTTGATACATTTAGATTTTCTATTTCATAATTTTGACTTTTTTATTTAATAATGTGACTTTTTATTTAATAATGTGACTTTTTATGACATGAATATGACTTTCTATTTCAGGATTTTGACTTACAATGAAAATATTTTTTCATCAAGTTGAGTATCTCTGTATCTTCTACAGGATGTGACAGGGTATTTTAGACCCCCACAAAGTCAAAATTATAAGTGGAGCTCTTGTAGACACAGCTGCTGTGCACACACACATCCCACAGTTTACGTCTATCAATTCAAATAAACTTTATTGGCTTGAATGAAGTAACATTTTCAACAAATTTGAATGACATGAAATGTAAACAAATGTGTACCCATGATAGAGTAAGGCATCAGCAAGAAGATGCAAAGACAATGATGAACTAACCTATGAAGGAATTGATTTTAGATTAAGAGTTTATTCATTTTGGAGGTGATTTTGAGGTCAGATTTCTCCACATTGCTGCAGTGAAATGTAACCAAATGCGTACATGTGATAGAGTAAGACATCAGGAGACAGATGCAATGATGAGCTAACCTATGAAGGAATTTGACATAAGGTCAAAGGTCAGGATACTGTAAATAGAGTTCAGAAATGTGTCCACAAAAGTAGCCTGTGTCAAACAGAAACAGACACGTCCACACACACACACACACACACACACACACACACACACACACACACACACACACACACACACACACACACACACAGTGTGTGAATGGTTTGAGTATAGCAGTGTCTGTCAGACCAGTAGGTGGCTTGTGTGAATTGTCACAGCGGTGTGACAGCAGAGACTCGAGGGCTTCGGCTGCATCAGGAAATCTGTTGGATGGAGGAAACTTGTGGACGGGTGGTGTCAGAATGTAACCAAACCACACAAACAAGGGCTTGTTCCTTCACAGCTCGCTGAGAGGGCTGAGAGGAAGACAGAGAGATGGCGGACAGTCAAGCAGGAGGTGGTGTAACAGACACATACACACAAACACACACACACACTGACCAGTGGGAAACGAACGTGAATAGAATCTTTTCTCCTTTTTGTGTCTCTCCCATGTTTTCTCTCCCTGTTTTTCTCTCTCGTAGTGTGAGGAGCGTGGTCACTGAACCACTGCTGAGCTCAGTGTGTGATAGAGTTTACTCATCATGTCTCAACACAAGTGATTCAGATCAATGTTGCCTCAGATTTCTCTGAAAATGGTTATTCAGGAAATTGGTTTCAACTTTCAGATATTTGACTATTCCAGTTCAGCTGTGCACATTTTCTTCTTTATTTTCACTGTGATAAATCTTGGGGTCTGACAATATATGATGGAGACGCTGAGGTCTTTATTTTCCGCTGTTTAAAGTCAGCATAGCTTCGTATGTCACTTTCACTCTCTGCAGACCAAGGCAATAAATATGTCCTTCCTGGAAGTCCACTGAGGACCAGCGTACTCAAGAAATCTTACGTTTGTTGGCAGTTCCTTTTCATTTTCTTTTGTTTAACCTGAAGTATGAATGCCTCAGTAGGACACTTTGCTCTGTACAATTTGAAATGACGCTGCTGATAGCCAACCAACAGCCCAGCGCAGACACCAGTGTTAATAACATGTCAGGTCCAATAAATTCTTGTGAAAAACATGTTTATTGAAAGCATACTGTACATATGTTTCGTATCAGCTCGAATACAGAATTACCATGTAAATGCATAAATATAAGGATGAAACAGAATGAAAAAATAGTTTCCTCCAATCACATTTGGACTAAAATGGGATCCAAAACAGTGCAAAAAAAGGTCATATCGTCACAAAACACGTAACAGCAGATACAGCGTAAATAGGCATAATGTTTTTAACCCTGCACCTCATGCTCCAGGGCCTGGGTGGCTTTCATTTAGTAATCGAGGTATAAAAACCCACAGTCATTTGGAATGAAGACAGATGGAAGCATCTTGAATTCGGAGATTTTACAGAGGACAAAACAGAAACACAAATAACACGCACATATTTTCCACCTAGAGGCCGTCACCTGTTGTGCTTCTGTGCATTTCCATGTGAGCAACATGCCAGGTTTTAATGCAAAGCCAGACAAGGTCACATCTGACATACAGTGGCTTTAAGGTAATCAAACTAAGACTTTTCTTTGTGGACATAGCTACAGTATAATCAAAGTGGAACTTAATTGCATTATAAACTGTTCTAAAAGTGAGCGGTTGATATCATCTTGGCAGCTACCTCATGCACCCATCTCCACCTCACATCTAGGAAATGTCACATTATCATATAATATAAGATATGTCTGTTCTAGTCTTTTCAAAGAGTTTTAATAGTGAAGTCCAGTAATTACAGGTCTGTATTTCTTGCGGACAACCACGGTGGCGACTCCCTTCACGTCCTTCAGTCTGTCGGAGTCAAAGTCCACCAGGAGCTTCCTCACCCCGGTCCGCATGGGGGAGAAAGAGAGCTCGACTGACGCAGTCCCACCTGGAGCTACAGCACCACTGAAGAGAAGGACAGAGAGACAGACTTTTTGGTTCCATTGTATTGTTGAAGTCCCACCACAAACCGATCTCTGAACCGTCGAGCTTCAGAGCTTCTAACTCACACGTATACTTACTTAACATGGATCTGAGTGGCGGACAGCAGCCCAGCGCCCTCCAGAGTGAAAACGCCACCCTTCAGAGGAACTGGCAGAGGATTGGTGAAGGAGATGAAGGCTGTCAGTGGTTCCCATACGACAGCCTTCCCAGGCACCTGAAGAGGGAGGGGACAAGTCTTTGTATGACTGGACTATACGAGGCTACTAATCACAGTGACGGACAGCTCGAGACACAGAACATCAAAAAGTCCTCGCTTTGGGGAAGCACCTCCCAAAGTACAGGGACTTGGGGGGTTCGGCTTGCCTTGCTGATAATCTCTGATTTGTCGGCATTTTAATTCAGCCACCATTCTGAAAAATCTGCATCATCATCATCATCATCATCATCATCATCATCATCCTCATCTCACAGTCAATCTCTGCAACAGTTCATAAAATCCACCATCTTAAAGTCCAGCATGTAGAGGGTTTTGAACCGGCTTTGCTTCCCTGTCGTATAGTCATGTGGTGTAAAAACAGCCGTCCCTTTATTATGCCAGTGGACTAATTCGCCTAACCTTCACCAGTCTTTGGACCATGATGGAAGCACACACAACACCAGGCTGAAGGAAGCATTTAGCTCCTTGAAAATAAGTTCTTAAGTTCTGAGTACTTTGGGCGGAAACTTGAAATTCTGTCCAAAGACAAGTGAAGATTATGAAAATTAGAAACAGCGTTTATATACAAATTCCATGTAGCAAATATAAAATAAAATGCATCTGAAAATGCTACCGCCAGATCTTCCTTCGGTTGAAATGCAGATAATTTTCATATGTTTTCTGAGCACATCTTTCAGCTGACTGTACAGAAAACCTGGTGTGGTTTTACACCCAGACTTAAACCGGAAAATACAATTCTGAACTTAAATATCAAAACAGGATTGATTTTTAATTGCAGATTTATTTTTTCCGTGACTGTTGAGTCTGTGAGTTTCTTAAAGGTCCAGTGTGAAGGATTCAGTGCCATCTAGGTGTGAGGTTGCAGATTGCAACCAATAAGATACCCCGCCCCACCAACCCCTGTGGTTGCTGCTAAAAAACACAGGATGAATGCAAAAGGCCCTCTATAAAGCCCATGTTTGGTTTGTTCAGTCTTGATAAAGACAACTTTTCTTAGTTTGAGGTAAATATACACTATTGAAAACACGATGATTAAATGAAAAATCAAATTCAGTCATCTGCTTTAGACAGCCTGAAAAACCAAAGCTGTCCCATTATCTAAGTATGTGACTCACCTGTACGAGGAGTTCGGGCGTGCTCAGTTGGATGTTGGTCACAGCCATGATGGGTTCGTTCTCCCCTGGAGCGTCCAAGAGCGCTTTCACCCTGATCAGATGATGCTCAGAGACACACCTGACATAGTCGTCATAGTGCAGACGCAGAACCTCCTTGTGGGCTGAACACACACACACACACACACACACACACACACACACACACACACACACACACACACACACACACACACACACACAGTATTAAACAGAAAAAATGGTACATCATCATACATTAGTTCTGCTGCTATTTGAGTCACTAACCTTTGTGAGCGGGCACAGTCACACTGATTGTTTGTCTCTGGCACTCCCCCCGGTGGAGAGAGTTGTAAGTTACTGCCATGGCCAGCATGGTGAGCTGAGCATGAGCGTCTCTGCCTCCTTCATTCTTCGCCTGTGGACAGATTGGATTCATCATTCATACCTAAATTCACGGAATTTTTTCAAACCAAGGAAAATACAAACAGAAAAATCAGTCTACACCCACACAACAGCCGTCCAAACTCCCTGTGTGAATACAAACCTCAACAATCACATCAAAGTCTGTCCCAAATACAGGCTGTGCATGCTTGATTGACAGCTGAAGTCTTCCTGGTTCTGCGATCTCATTGGATGGCTCTGTGACCCGGCGTCCCGCCTTCTTGTACACTTCCCTCTCCTTCTGGGAGCCTGTGGAGAAGATGTTGTTCCATGACAATTCACCCTCAGCACGAGTCTGAGCAGATGGTGGTGAGCAGATATTATACAGCTGCCTGATTTCTTGTGAATTCTTCTTTCTACTCCTTGAACTTACCTTCCGGATATTTGTAATGCAGCGTGACATCTTCTCTGTGGTCGCCGTAAACGCTTTTTGTGCTGATGTTCCTCCCCACACTGGCATGGTCCTCTCTGAGCTATGGCAATAACAACAGCTGTCACTGTCATCACTGCTGTTTGACTTCAGCAAACATGAAAGTCCTTAAAATGAGAAATCGCTCACCTTCCGTCGTCGGCCGTCTCTTTGGACGATCCAGTAGATGGTGTCAGCGTTCACCTCAGCGAACACAAAGGGGGCGTCGTACTTTACTCCCAGATTTCCCTCCTTGATGGCCGCCACTGGACATGGACCACAGCAAAACTCACCTGGACAGCAAAAGGTCATTCTGTCATGGATTTCTTTAAAATATCATTAAAGCGGGGAAACAAAATAAGAAGTTGATGTTTGAATTCAGTTTGATTATCAGGCTGGTAAGGAAACACCAACCAGCTTTGAATCTGTCACAATCTTTTGATACCAATTGCTGTCCTGTGAACAGTTTAAAGTAATGAAAGATGACAATCAATGGATGGCGGATGGGGTGAATCTCTTCTTCAGAGAGGTCGCTAAAGATGTTTCAAAATTAGGAATGTACCATCACTCAGTTCTTGAGGGGTGGGATCCAAAACCTGCCAGCCATCATTTCCTTTGGGGAGATCATCTCTCCTCATCCAGGATTCAACCCAACAGTGGAAGTTCCTATAATCATGGGGAGAGGAAGATGTATCTCATTAGATTAGATGATGTAACGCCTTTTACTAAATCTCATTCTTAATCTGTGTGTGTGTTCATACCAGCTACTGTCCTGTCTCTGTCTGCTGTCGAAGCTCTCCAGTTTGTCATTCAGCAGGAAGTCTATCAAGAGGTTACCATCGACATCATGGGCTGAAGCGAAGTTGGTGATGGGGCGCGTTGGGATTCCCAGGCAGCGCAGCACTGTGTAGACAACACTCATCAGATTGAATAATCAGCCCTGTGTTTCCTTTCTTTCCTTTCTTTCCTTCCTTTACGTTTTAAAATGTGGCTTTGGCACAAGGTCTGCTGATCCTAAGGTTTATGAGCAAGGCAAAAGTGGGCCCACCAGATGTTTTTAAAAACATATATTTAAAAGTGCAATATGTAAGAATTTTAGTCAGTAACATCAAAACATGTAATAACATTATCAACAGAATGATGATAATATTGAAGAGGTATCTTCTGAAGTTAGCATGCTAACCAGCTAGCCGGGGTCTGTCCTGGTCCGAAGCTCCTGTGATGAAAGGTCCAAGATCACAGACCAGACCAATGGCTCCACTGATACCTGAGTTAACTAGCTAATGGTAGCTACTGTTAGCAGCATTTAGCGCTAACTCTGGGGATACTCTGCCTCCTATTAGTTCTAATTATAAATTAGACATTCTTACATGTTGCACCTTTAAGTAAGTGTGAATATAAATATCTGTTAATGTTTTATTTTTGTAGGAGAAACAAAAAGCTCTATAAAGATTCCTATATTTTTTTTCATTTTCACAATCCAAGGACGGCAGGGGATGTGACACTTTGAAGTCGTTTGGGATCCTAGGACCATTATTTATTCTCAGTAGGTGTTTCCTCTTGGCCCAGACCCTGCCGTTAATTTTCTGTTTTGGCCCCCGAGGGAGAGGGAGAAAGTTTGGGCACCCCTGTTTTGAACACACACTTTATGCTGAGCTAAATTACCTGCAGTGGCACATTTAATGTGCAAAAAAAGTGTATTTTCCAAAATATTGAGTTCTTCTTTTAAAGTGTTTCTTGTACAGTTTTTTCCTTATCCTGGAAACCTAATGAACTTTAATACTTTTAAATCATGCTGCAAAGAAATCTTTGAAAGCCTAACCTGTGCAGGCGACGGCAGCAAACACCCAGCACTGGCCATATTTGACCGGCCTCACCCCGGCCTTGCTCCACTGTTGGAGGATCGGTACGCTGCCGGTCCATCGATACGGTGCGACTCCATCAGTGTACGGCTCCTCCCAGCGACCGGTCAACACGCCCCTGTCACCGTTAGAGTTCACCTGGAAGGTGGAGAAGACATGTCATGGACGCATCTTCACAGCTGTGAATCATTGCATGTCATGTGTACGTGCAGGCTTGTATGCTGTGATAATTTGTTTGGGACATTTGAATGAGAAAAAAGCTAAATTGTGATATTGTGATAGCAGAGAGTAGAGGAGATCGTCACCATTGCAGTGATTGTCCTGCCGACATAGACGGGGTCTGATCTGTTCTCAATGTCCATCTCTGAGTTTTTCAAGGCAGCCGGGGAGTTGTCCAAGACTTCAAAACAGATGTCCATCACATAGTCCTCAAACTGAGGGAGACACACACACACAGGGAGAGGACACATGAGACAGGAATAAAGAAGACAAAAGATTGGAGAGGCAGATTTCAAATCACACTGGTTGGTCTGTGTGGATGTGTGTGTCTATCTGCCATCTCTCTGTTTGTCTTCCTCTCAGCCCTCTCAGCGAGCTGTGAAGGGACAAACCCTTGTTTGTGTGGTTGGTTACATTCTGACACCTCCCGTCCACAAGTTTCCCCCGTCCGACAATCAGCTGAAGCCCTCGAGTCTCACGCTGTTGTGACTATTTCACGCATGCCACCTACTGGCCTGACAGACACGACATACTCCCGTTGACACAATTTGTGTGTGTTGTGTGGATGTGTGTGTGTGAGAGAGAGAGAGAGAGAGAGAGTTACCTGTCCATAATTCCAGGGAATACCTTTGATGTAATCCCAGGTACCCATGTAAATAACTCCATCTTCATTCATGACATACTCCTGGAGCTTACTCTCATCAGGGAGGTAAACCATATCATCTGGTACACACACACACACACACACACACACACACAGAGACAGACAAACACACAGAAGACTGAGTGACACATTCACAGGAAACAGAAGCATAGAGTGTATCCCGCTGGCTTTTTGTTTTACCTCTGCACCATGGGTTGAAGAGCATGTGGAAGCTAATTTTGTCAGCCCTCTCCACGATGCGACCATCTGGTGACATCACCAACACAGCCAGATGGTAGTGGCCAATGACAGCGTCCGCTGGGCTGTGCAGATTCAGCAGTATTTCATCCTGCACTCCCTGCTGGGTAAACCACCACTGGCCACTGGCCCCATGCTCCCTCTGAACCTTGATCACCACCTCGTCTCTCTTACCTAAAAAAAACATAAAAGTTTGAATATCAATACATCAAGTCAGCATCACAAAATCACAAAAACAGTTAAAACTCATCTGAATACAGCACACAATCAAGACAGCTTGTTGGCCATGTGTTTTACTTGCAAGTGAGGATATATAGGCTGCATATTCCCCGTGTAGAAGTGCTGGTTAAAGCCTTGTAATCTGTGGCTAAGGATTGTAAACCTTGTGAAAGTTAGCTACCATGTGGGAATGGAAAGCACTGCAGAGGGTGGTGAAAACTGCTAAATGTATCACCCATTTTACACTTCCTGCCACTGAGGGTGACCAGCACAAAGCAGTGTCTGCTGGCCAACCACTGTTTGCACTCCAGGACTTTCCAGCACCAACAGACTCGGGAAGAGCTCCTTCCTCTCAACGGTCACCCTGCTAAACTCTGCAGCTATAACTCTATCGTGCATAGTCACTAATTCACCTTTCTATTAATAACACTTCCTGTATACCTGTGCTATTTACTTTTTACTCCCTCACTGTTACTGTGTGCACATTTCTCGGCACTAGACTACTTTTGAAACTTTTGAAACTTCCTCCACTCTGCGGAATGACTACAAAGTCTGATCTAATGCAGTTATTCAGCGTTAGAGAATATGGTACTTATTTGGAGGAGAGTATGCTCCAGTCCGCAGGACGAGGGACAGATCAGTAAAAAGATTTGTATTGTCTGCAGCTTCTTATCGTATGTACATTTTGGTCTGAAATCTCTTCTTGCTTTGAGTCATTATGTGAATGAGCACGCAGAAGACAAAGTCGAGCAGTGTGTAACGTTACACAACATTTACATTGCGTTAGCATAGAAAATTGCATCAGAACACTGGCAGGTGAAATACTTGAAGCTGCACATGTATTCCAGGTTGGTCTGTACTCACCGAGGTGCAGGACCAGCTCCAGCTGGTGTCCGGGCGGCAGAGAGTCAGAGCACTGCAAAGTTATGGAGAAGGTTTGACCTCTGCGGACGATCAGGCGCTCCCGATCAATCTCCCTGGTGCGGTGAGCCAAGTTGTTTTCATGACTTCTCCCATCCACACCAACAATCAAACCTGTCAGGATCAGCAGAGACAACATTCAACATTCAGTCTGCAAGAAACTTATTGTCAGCGATGATGGAGTTTCACCTGCGTCGGACAGAGCGTTCCCTTGTGATCAAAAGTCGCAAGATTGACTTTAAGAAGTCGTCTTCAAAACACAGCTCTCTCTGAAGGAATGGTTTAAGGTCTTGGGAAATGCTCTGATGGGCTTTCTTGCCTGGAGTTAGATGAGATGATCGATAACTACTTTGCATGGTAAATATGAAGCTAGGAGACAGTAGCATAAAGATGGATCAGAGTTGCTGTGGCCATTAGTCAGATTTTGTTACCGCTGGACTCTGACAGTAGTTGTTTCCCTTTGTTTCTGGTCTTTATGCTAAGCTAAGCTATCTGCTATCTCCTTCCTGTAACTTTATGATTACCATTCAGACATGAACATTGATGGAATGTAAAGACAATTTTGAGGTACTTTAATATTTGTATTTGTAGTATTTCCATTTTCAGCCACTTTATACACTCACTCAGCTCCATTTTGGAGGCAAATATTGTACTTTTTACTCCACCATATCTAACTTGAAAGTAGCAATTTTTTAAATTTTTTTTAGTGCCATTCATTTAATAAAAAGACAATGACACTGATTATGGACAGCAGAAAAATTCTAAATATCGTTTTCGATATCTTTACTTTTTACTTTAAGTACGACTTTTGGATACTTTTCACAACACAGGACATGAGTCATCTTCTCATCAAACTCCCTGCTCAATGATGAAAACATCATTGAAAAATCATGAAAGCGAAAACTTCAAATTGAATTCAATAAGGTAGTGAAACTGAACGTGTCTGAAAGGAAAAAAAGAAATAGAAGAAATGATTCATCTCCTTTTTTGCTCTAATGTAGCCTCTTCTAGCCTGCCTGACCCCTGGCAGCCTGCGCTTGCTGGAATCAGGATGGGTCATATCACACCCAAGTGTCGAGTCGCACATCAGCATATTTTTCACACAGATCATGATCTCCCATATAGACTGTAATATGGGATGCAGAAAACGGAAGGGAGAAAAGAGATCTAGATGTGACATATATACACAGATAGACAGACAGACAGACAGACAGATAGATAGATAGATAGATAGATAGATAGATAGATAGATAGATAGATAGATAGATAGATAGATAGATAGATAGATAGATCACTTACCCTTATGGTTGGCCATCGCAGATCTTCTTCCTATTAAAGCCTGTTGAAGTGTTGCTCCCAGCGTCCTCAAGTGTCTGTCTCCGTTTCACGCTCAGGGTTCATCACAGTTCTGTATTTATACAGCACAACACTGTCCGTCCCACCTCCTGACACACACGCCCCCCCAAAACACTCCACTCCAGCTCACCTCCCTGGGTGACCTCTGACATCACTTCCCAAAAACCTTGTGGGTGTATGCATGTGTGTGTGTTTGCAGTGTGAGTGATAGTTTAAAGTGAGTTCCTCATCCCTCCTGAGAAACTGGGGTCTTTGTTTCTGTTCATGTTTGAAGGAGGATGTTGAGGGTGTATGTGCATTTGCGTCTGTCCAGACGTGTACACTGGAATAGCCCAGTTGGCAGGAAAAAAGTGTTAGCATTTAATGTTCCTGCAAAACACTGATACTGTCACTATCAGGGCAGCTGGGGCTCAGAGGTAGAGCTAACGTCTTGTTATCAGAAGGTTGCTGGTACAATTCTCCAGTTACACTAGAATAGCCCAGTTGCCAGGAAAAAAGTGTTAGCATTTAATGTTCCTGCAAAACACTGATACTGTCACTATCAGGGCGGATGGGGCTCATAGGTAGAGCCAACGTCTTGTTATCGGAAGGCCACTGGTACAGTTCCCCAATTACACTGGAATAGCCCAGTTGCCAGGAAAAAACACTGATACTATCACTATTAGGGAATGCATCTCGAAGTGCCCTTGGGTAAGAAACTGAACCCCAAACTGCTCCTGATGGGCTGATCGACACCTTGCATGGCAGCTACCGCCGTCAGTGTGTGAATGTAGGAATTACTGAAAGTCGCTTTGGACAAAAGTGTCTGCTAAATGCCCTAAAATGTAAAATATCACATTTGTGTGTATCATGCTACACACCTTTTTTCTAAGAAACATGTCATATCAAGTTCACATTGTGTGTTTATTACCTGACTTTCATGTCAGGAGATGGAGTGAAAGGCCGGGTACATACGGAGACGTCGGCAGCTTTTTTAAGCCAACAAATTCTGTTTGTTTTTTTACCAAGTTTTTCTTTTTTTTAACCAGACCATTGGCACAACATTTCAAGATACAATTCCAAATTGAAACCAACCTAAGCCTTGGGACTGAAAACAGCAAATCAATGTTTTTTGAAAAAGGCTTTAAATTAATCATACTGTCATTCAAGCTGGGTCTGATTCTGATGGTTTGAAAATGAGGCAGGGGAAGCAAAAAAATATTTTAAAAAAGACTACTTGTTGTAGCAACTTTATGTAGATTGGCTTCACGTGCGATTTCTGAGTGCAACACCACTGAAGCTGTTATTTTAACGACAAAACTAACATAATGTTGCTTTACTCCAGCTGCTTGGGAAAGACTGAGTGTACTGTCTTGATGTCCTGCCGGTTCGGTCCAAGCTACCACGATGAACCATTGAACCACGAGCCACCTGCTGTGTGTCTCAGCCAAATGCTGTCGCAAGCGCCAATCTCGTGCATTGAAGGGGAGCAAACTACGTGTGTACCATTTAGAACGAGGATTCCTGCAGCCCGGGCTGGAAATCCATCACATCTCACCAACTTCAGACCAAGTCAGACGACACAGAGTATTTTCATTTAGCATTTGTATTGCAGATTAAACATTTCACTCATTAACTGCACAATATTAACATAGCACCTTTTTGAATATATCATAAACTAAGTCTTATTTCGCCCCAGCGCCCTCTGTTGACCAGCTGCCACTGCGTCTGTCTGTTTGTGTGTATGTGAGGAAGTCGGCACGTTTCTGTAAGGGCTGTGACAGAGTGCAGTCAAGAGAGGAGTGACTAGAGTTTAGATTCTCTGCCCGAGCCCGAGCCCGACCCCGGGCCGATATTTCCTGTCACTTTCCTCGGGCCGGGCCGGGCCGGGCCCTTGATCAAGCATTTGTGTGTGTGTGTGTGTGTGTGTGTGTGTGTGTATGTTTTGATAACTCTAAATAATGACTGTGTTTCCAGCTAGAAAACGCGCATCTCTCTCCTCCCTCCATGTTGCTCGTGTCGCTGCATGGTGTTACATGTGAGTTGTCCTCGTGCTGAAAATGTGACTTCTCCCGCACGTCACGTCACTCCTCGAGACGCAAGAAGAAAGCAAAATATATATTTTTACAAGGAAAGTGACGAAAATAATAGTAACGCACAGTGACTTGAATACTTTAATCTGATTTCTGGTTTGGAAATATTACCGCGTTAAATTACTCATTACTGAAAAGAGTGGTCAGATTAGAGGAACGCGTTACCGGCGTCACTGATTGTGTAGTTTTAGTGCAACATGGAGTTTGAGAACGTCAGTTATAACAACCCACGTATTAAAAAAATGTCGGGTTTGAATCGGGTTCGGGCTCATAATTACAGTTGATGTGCCGGGCCGGGCCGGGCTCGGACACAACGTGCACGGGCTCGTGTCGGGTCGGGCTTGATATTTTGGGCCCGATCTAAACTCTAGGAGTGACATCCAGTCACTTCATCTCTTATCAGATTCCTGTTAAAGTAACTGTGCAATTGTGGACTAAATCTGATACACCAGAGAAATTTGAGCAACTACCAAACTTCCAACAGCTTTGTCACATCATTGGCCAACTGTTTCAACTCAGTGATGTGCTCATCATGAGAGGGCAGCAAGGCAGATGGGATAAAGCATATTCAACACACAATACTGTGTATACATGATTCCTTTCACAATCAAAGGTTTTCCTGTAGGTGTTTAATAGTGTGTTCATGTGTGTGGTACTGGTATGCAGTGATATTTGTGCAGTACATTTCTCTATCTCCTCTTTTTTCTTTTCTATCTCGTTTATTCAATAAATTCAAAAGTCAATAATTTTTGGCAGTTTACATGTAATAATTACCTCTGATTTCTGATTATTTTTTTATTTATTTTTGCAAAGGACTTTATGCATGTTCTTTGAGTGCCTCATCACAGTTCCTCTCTGTTTCACTAAAAGAGAGCAACTGTCTGTCTACGTTAGTTTAGAAATGGAATCTGCTAACATCAACTAACAACTGGCCCAGGGACAACACAGAGCCCCTTTAAATGCCTTTTTAATTTTCGTCATGTACAAAATATATTATTCCTGTACATTTACATGAATAATAAATGACATACCACGTGGGGCAGCACCTTTAAAATCCGCAAGTAATTGATCCATTGTTGTTTCAAGGCTCCACTCTTTATATTAAAAAAAATGTAAAACAGGAAATTATTCCAAACCTGGTTTTGTTTACCTTTCGTATGATTTCATGCTCTCAAAGGAAGCTGTCGCAGTCATCAACCTTCAGCCATTAGTGCACTGTTGTCTGTTTTGACTCTTTCAGCTCTGCAAAATAAATCTAACCTTGACTGTACTCTGTATTTTGTGTTAATTGGCAAATGAAACCATGCCTACACGTTGAGCTAAAAGGGTAAATACTGTAAACAGTACATCTTCGCATGTTAGCATTGTCATTGTGAGCATGTTAGTAAGCTGACCCTTAGCATGTAGAGGTATTTCACAATGTCTTTTCATGAAAATAGCCTGCGGACCCTGACACCCAGCCCAGCCATAGCAGGATGTTGAGTGATGATTCAGGTGGGGAAGTGATGTTTTTTCTTGAAGGCCTTTCGCCTCTCATCTAAGAGGCTTCTTCAGTTCTAACTAACTGAAAGGGAGTGGCTGGCTTTCAAACCCTGTGTGGGAGTGTCCTCACAGAGTCATTACGGACACGTGTGAACTCTGTTAAGAACTAGCCTGTATTTTGGGTCGCTGCTCGAAAAAAACATGCCCATTATTAACAAAGTGCATCACTGCAACTACAAAGTCTGTTGAACTAATCAAGGAATCATAATAGAGGGAACACTTGAAATATTTGTTGAGATCTGTAAGTATAAGTATATACATATGTCACTGGGTCTGAGTAAATATCCCCTCAAGTTAAACAGGTTAACAACAGAGTAAAACAGCATTATAATGATATAGAACTGTAGGCTGATGCAATTGCATTGCAGATGGCAGTTTATTAATTAATTATGGAGTAAATAAATATTTCTGAGTTTGTATTATGATCTCATTAATATTGTAAATAAAATAATTCTGAGTTTTAATTTCTTCTCAAAAGCTACACAAACTACACATTTAAAATGTAACGTAGTACATTGAATAAAATATTCATAATTAGGTTTGAAAAAAGGAATCATTGCGTTTTCGCAACCTTAGAATAAGCCTTAACATCGACAGAAAGAGCAGATCATCTTCCATCATTTTTGTGGCTAGAGTAGGTTCACCTACATGTTTGGAGGAGCAGGCTAAGGGGAAGGGAATTCAGTCACGGCTAGATGCAACAAAATCCTACAGACTGGTCCTTTAAGCTGGATTGTGTGATTGCAGGCCGAGGTTGATAGGGCCTTTTGGATCGACTCGAGAGCTGAGAGCTGAGCCGTGTTACATATCTCAGTACCCACAGATAGCTGTCGATGGCAGCTGTATTGTCTGGCTCTGAGCAGGATGATAATGAGGTCTATGACACACACACACACATACACACACACACAACGGGCACAGTACAATAAACAGCGCAGACGATAAACACAAGCACCCAGTCCGCACGTAAACAGGCCTGGAGTCTAATTAGCCTGGAGGATTGTCACTACTGCGCTATAATGGTGACGTACACTGACACATCAGCTGTTTTATTTACACACACTCACACACTTTCACTGAGACTCAGAAAGCGATAAAGTACTATATACATCCCGGTGCTAGTGACTCAGCTGAGGACGCACCTCCACATGACTGAGTGAATGAGACATGTCTGTATCATCGACAGGACATCCTTCACGTGTTCAGAATCTTCTCCTCTGCCTCTGCTGTGAACAGGAGACATATCAAGACCACATCTGCACCCTGCTGCCTTTATGTGCTCGCCCAGGCATTCAGTGGTCCTCTTCACGTGAGCATTTTGTGAAAGCAGCATTCAGAGAACAGACTTCAAATTCTTGTATTTAAATGTCAGCTAGCTAGATTCTCTCACTGACATTAATTCAATCTACGCCCCTCTAGGCATGGACATTTGATGTTCCAGCAATGCAGAGCTGTACTTGTGTAAGAATAAAGCTCGTGCAGACAGGTTTAAAGAAAGGTCAAATATGATGCAGCAGAGGCAACTCCCGAATGTTCCTCTCTGAGTAGTCAGCTCTCACATCTGGCAATATGCACTTCGTGACCTCAGACATGAATTTTTGGAAAGCCAATCCCAAGATACCTGAGTGAAGTCACTTGAATAATTTCCTCAGATAAAGGACATTACACAACCATTTTCACAGTGTGTAGGATCAGGGTGGACCCCACCTTTGAAAGTCATTCTTTTAATGTGTGAAATTCACCCTTTATGCATTTGTGCTCACGACACCAGTTCGAACAAGTCCTATTGCAAACCCCTGACTGATTAAAAAGCAGAGGAGCAAACATTTTGCTGAGTAAATATGTGTTTTGGAGGAAGTGAATGTGCCTGACTGGAAATCAGTGTGTGTATCAGTGTCATGCTGAGCTGTGGAATGCTGGGATGGTCATGTTTCGGGAAAACGAGGTCTTTGACTGACCTCAGCCTGCCGATAACACCGAAGTGTCAAACGAGTGACATACTGATGAGCAGGGAGTAGAAGTGCAATAAACCTCATTTGTCTCTTTCTGCATCCTTACACACACAGACGCACGCACGCACACACACACACACACACACACACACACACACACACACACACACACACACACACACACACACACACACACACACACACACACACACTCACACAAAAATGTGGTTGTTGCCCTTATGGTCTTAACTCCAGAGTCAGTCCTCCCTGAACCATAAGATAAAGCAGAAGTTGCAGCATTTGAGACAGTGAAGGTTAATGCTCCATCATCCTAAACTTCAACTGATGTTGGGTCATGCGAAACTCGGCTGAGGGTCACTTCACATGGTGAGGCCTTGGATCCTAACACACACTGGGTCTTGGACAATGTCTGCATTAAAATACAAGTTGTCATTGTATTACTGGCAAATCACTGCTTTACTTTCACGGCAACTAACTGTGCTAAAGTTGAAATACCTAATTACGTACCACCCCAGAAGCAAAAACCTGAAGAAAATGAATATGTGTAGAGATTCCTAAAAATGAGATTACTAAAATGACACGTCAACTTCTAGCCCAAATGAGGCAGTACCAGGTGCAGCTGCATATACAGCTACCTGTGGTCCTTCTATCACTACAAATACAGTGGATGAGTTTTGGGAAATTTGGAAACTTTTGGTTGGCAGTTACACACACAGAAGTCTGATTCCACATAATAACCCCTCCAACCGTTCCTCCTTCCCACTTGTCTTTCTGTTCCTCATCATTTAAAGAGCAGCATGACTCACTTGGTTCGTCTTGGTGTCCTTCAGGGTCACCTCGCGACACAAGAAAGTTCAGAATCAGTTCAAGATTCATTGGTTTCAACTGGAATGAAGCCAAATAAAAGACTGGCTTTAATCGTGAACATTTAGGCTTTATGTCTGTGTTTCATCCTAAATTTAAACATGTTTATTGTTGTGTCAACAAAACTATGAAATAACAACGGATAGACGATTTCTCATGTGTCATGACCTTAAAGCTAATGAAATCAATTGCTTGCTTTTATAAACACGTGTTGGATACACTGACCGTAAATACAGGTCAGATATAACACAAATGTGGTTTGTCGTGCAGTTGGATCATTAAAAACAGAAACACTGAGTGAAGTTGAAAGTTAATATATTAGAATACAGTATGATAATTTTATAATCATCGTAAAACACTCTTATGAGATCATCAATCCACTCTCAGGCACTAGTGGATGTCTCCACTGGGGTCAACAAAATATTCAGACAGCAACCATCCTGTGGCCACATAGAGGATCTTTGATTTACTGCCACCCTGTGGCCAAAAGTTTCACTTGTACTTCAATATCTCAAAAACTAGAATAAAGGGCACATTAGCAGGAACCTCACAGAATCCTCCCTGGCTCCTCTCCTTCCATTTTGGTCATTTATGATACTGCATATTGCCTGTTGTATGTGACCATGTGTTAGGAAAAAGTCAATTGAGATTTCAACCTTGACCTGCAGCAAAGCTAATGACAGAGCAACAGCATGACTGTGTTGAGACTTCCTGTTAGCAAATCTATGTGGGATGTTCATATAAAGTCTGCCCATTCGAAAAAGAGCACATTTATTTGGTTGTTTTGCATTTAGTAGATTGCATAACGACAATATAATCAGTAACTATACCAGCAAAGAGGTCAGATTTCCCTTACCAATGTCAGTAAAATTCTCCACTGTCAAGAAAAACCTTCAAGCCCCAAGCACACTGGTAAATTATTTAATAAGAAAATTCAGAAATCTGTGTCATCAAATTTCACTTACAGCACATTCTTGCCAACATAGAAACATAGGTCTTGTTGTCAGAGTAAGGATTGGAAACTGAACTCAAAAACTATGAAAAAAAAAAAATTAATTGGCTAATGAGTCTCTCAGCTCTCTGATGGCGGGGGAGCAGCCTTGCGCACTGCTTTGGCCAAAGCTTGTTGGATGACTGGGTACAGTTTATAGCATCCCTCAATGCAGGTCCGAACCCCAGCTGTCAAAGTCTCTTCTGCCATTTCTCCATCTGACTGCAGCCCAGAAATCTGGTTCAGGCTGGGGAGGAACGCCACGGTCAGACCGCCTTGGTTCTCGCTGCTGACTGAGCTGCAGCTGTTTTCCTCTGTGTAAGTAGGGTCAACCACGTAAGACGCGCCATCCTGGCGGATGGAACAACCGAGCACCAGATCATACATTTCGATCCCTGCATCTGCCAGAGCGAGAGAAGCGCATGTGACGGCGTGGGACAGAACCGAGCCGCTGTTCTCAAGAACCATCACGTTGACCTCGATCTGGGAGCGGGGATATTTGTGGAGGCACACAGCTGGCTGCAGACTCTCATGCAGCATCAGGGAGAGGTCTTTGTCCTGGCTTCCCTGAATCCAGGAGCCCCTCTCCGGGCAGGAAAATGGGGCGAAACGCATGTCAGTCGTCAACCTGGACAGACAAAGAAAGACAGTTTTGTATGTATGAACTCTTTCTACAGTATCATCACAGCGACATTAACGTCATTGTTGACTTCAAGGGGGTAACATGAAGAAGGGATGTGGACACTTGAGGGCAAACCCAGCTAAACCCAGTTCAGAGTCACATGATTCAAAATGATAAATAACAGTTGATGGTAAGGAAAACCTCTCTTATTGTCTTTTTAAAATTATTTTATTTAAATTTTGGTGAAAAGATGTCTTTAGTAAATAATGTAGCAGAAGCTCTTACCGTCCTTTAAAGTTGATAGAAACTAAAGCTACTCTGGTCAGACCAGGGTTTACTTATGGATCAAGATTTGAAATTGCACCTGGGCAGTCAGTACATCTTTGAAAAGGTGTGTTGTGTTAATAATTATTACTTGGTCTAGTTTTCACTGATGTCATTTTGGCCACTTAACCCCCGTTGTTTAGTTTTATGCTACATGTTTCAGTTGCTGGAAATAAGCTGAAGATCACTTGTCTTAACTGACAGTTGAGTGAAACAGTGAATCCTGCTAACATGAGTCAACATGCTGCTGGTCATATACGCAACATAGTCATTTGCCAAGTAAACCACAAGTCAAATAAGTTGAATGAATAGATAAAACAAATAAAAAAATCACTACTTACCTTCCACATTTCATGTCGGTCTCATCTTTCCTCTCGGTTTCTCTGGGGCCGTAAACGCAGCACATCAGCTTGGTGTTTCCAGCCTCAATGTACGCGGAGCCTTTCGCTTGACTCACCAGTCCGCAGCGGACAAAAACGGGCCGGACGTCCACTTGATCCCGCTGCCGACCGTCCAATCTGGGGCCGTGCGACGGGAGAGCGCCCGCCGGCTCGCACAGAAACAGAGACGGGCTCTGAGACACTTCTGGGCCGCGTACACGTTTGGTATCAGTCGGCATGGCGCAGTGAAATGTAATGAACCAAACAGCAGCGTGTGAACTAGTCCGCCGCTCAATATCTCCGCCGGAAACACGAACAAGAACAGAAAATGATTCCGCTATTGCGTGGCATTAAATTAAACTAAATTAGAAAGAAAACCTCAAATGTTTTCGGCTGCAATAATGAGCAATAATATTTCATCATGATTATGATGTCACAAAATCCCAAATTATTGCAAACTTGGTGGTACTTCTCATAATGAAACACCCAAACTAATACCTATAACCACTAGAAATCATCACTAGTAAAATATCTAATTTTATTTTTTATTTGCGAATATGTTTACATCACATTTCTTTGCCAAGCAGGGCAAATATCTCTAATGACACCGGTGTCTTTTCAATTGCATCAGCCGAGTCAGGGAAGTTAGTACCACTGATGTGGCGGGCTCTGCTAAGATTGACAGTAAGCTTGTCCAATAGAGGTAAAGATTTACTGACGTACCGGTGTGGGCTGACCAATGGGCAGCTGCCATGGGCGTGTTCAGTGGCGCTGTGCTGTCTTTCTGGTTCGAGCGGCGTGGGCTAAAGCAGTGTGTTTGGGAGCTGTTACTGATTCATTCTGCAAGAATAGCGACTTCTGTGAGTATTAACACTTTCTCAAGTTATATTAGAATAAATAACGCTTAATGTACCATTCAGTAAAGTAGGCTTTTGGTGAGAGCTGTGTGCTAAAATGTCTCTCTCAGGTTGACCATAAAGAGGTATGTTAGCCTGTCTAGCTAAGATTTAGCTTGCTAACGTCAGCTTGTCAAGCTAATGCCTCTCTCCAACATAGCAGTTTACACTCAGCTGATCTGATAATGCGGCATGCTGTTTTTTTTAGAAACAGCCTGAGCGTAATGATGTCTTCTATGTTGGTATCAATGGAACTATCTTCTGGTCCAATGCCCTGTGCGCTTGTTTACAGGAGAGGTTTAAAGGTGGCATGGGACAACTGGTCTTAATCAGCATGAGGGAAGTAAATTAACCTCCCGAGAATAACTGTAACATTAGCGTTAAGACCTGCGGATATAACTCATTTATGTCTTTTATTTGAGGGCACTAAAAGCCCCTCAGAATGATAGAAAACACTTAGCCAAGCTTTGGAGACAAAACGCAGCCTGCTCCACAGACTAACTTAGAGTTTGATAAAGTGGGCATAAATATCACCATTTATTACTCACCTGAGTTCCCTGTTAGTCTAGTGATAACAAGTAAGGACCAACTTGTCCTCCTTATTTGTGTCGTTATTTGCACCCTTAAACGTGCACAATTGGCCCCAATTTCCCCTCTAGCCTCTATTGTATCCTGTTTTCTCTGCTCACTGATGAAGTCTCATCTGACACACAGTTTATTAGAGACAGTCTACATAGAGGCTAAAAATTTCCATCCCATCACTCCACATGTGTTGTCAGTTGGGTAGTTTGGTAGTCAGGATGGGGACAGTTGCTGTTTACCGTCTGCTTGTTGAGCCCCAGAGAGCTGAAGGCATCAGCTGTGTGGTTTCCTTTGCTATCTAGTTAACACAATGAATTCACTGATGGGAATCAGACTGTGCTGCCTTTTAGTAAAGACTAGCTGTTTACACTGTAGTTATGGCACATGTTTGTAAGTCCAAAATCATTCCCAGTTGGATACTCAAAGTCTTAAACTTTGCTTCATGCAATGTCAGCTGACATTAAAAAGTGGTTGTTTATCAAGTTTTAGGGCTGTTGTTAAGTCATATTTTGTGTTATGAAATGATACAAAGAACCTGACAAAAGTGAAATCATCTGTCGATGAAGTTTTCCAGTGAAGACACACTGAAGTTATATTACAATGCTGTTTTGGAATACATTCAGATTCAAAACTGCTCCCTCAGAATCTGTTAAAAGCAGCGCCCTGCAGCGTTACACTCCTTAACTGCCTCGCAGGATTCCTGAGTTGGTGTTGCTTTATGAGAAGAGCCAAAGGCCAGTTTGATGAAGGGAAATGACAAGGTAGAGCATCTCTGCTAAGGCAGCTTGTTTGGACACATATCATACCAACCAACTTGAATGATGGCTGCAGAGGGATGTGAAAATAAAGAAAAAAAGATGATTAGTTGATTGATGGGAATGTAATTGGCAATAATTTTGATAAATGCTGTATCATCATCTAAGTCTAAACAACAATTTCAAATGTTCGCTATTTCGAGCGTCCCTCAGGTGGTTTACTGCTTTTCTCAAAAGGCTAACTGGTTTAACTGGTTTCATGTAACCAAAGACCAAATAACTTCAGTAGTAATGTTCCTCACTGTGGTAATTGAAACAATGTAGGGCCACTGGTAACCTTTTCAGATAACCTGGCAGGGGCAGAAGCCACACAGTGACATTAGAGCGCCAACCAGTGTTCACGTCAAGTCATTGTTTATCACATGGAAGAGTTCAGCCAGGTTTGACTGACATGACTGGTTTGACAAGGCAACTGATTCTTTTAACTTTACTAGTCTGTGCTCTGCAGACATCCCATCCCTTGAATTAAGTGCTGGCTCAGTCCAATCTGGACATTAGATTCAGCCTGCATTTAGGAAGACGTGCACAATGTGAGCCCACACTTGATTTGCTTTTGTCTTTGCAGTTATACAACAAACTCAAACAGAGTAAAATGAATTCCAACAACGGTGTAACTTTTTGGATGTTTTAATAAATTATTTAGAACACTTTTCTTTAACGCTGAGCTGCATGTCGAAGTGTCCTTGAGCGAGATACTGAACTCCCACGTTGCTCATCAGTGAGGGTCCTGCGATGAGCTGGCGACTTGTCCAGGGAGTATCCTGCCCTCGCCCTGAGAAGAGGCTGCGATTGGCTCCAGCAGCAACACCCCGCGACCCCATGGAAAGGGATAAGCGGTTACGGACCATGACATGACATGCCTTTTCTTTAACCAGACCAAATTGTTAGCCTTCTGTATGTTGCCCTATAACTAGGCCTTGCTACCACATGTTCAGAATGGTTTCTGTCTTTTCATTTGCCATGCTGTTGGCTGTACAAGTAAGTTACATAACAGTGTTCATGTTGTCACCGTGGGACACGGTCAGGGAACCACAACAGTTTTACTCGACATGTTCATAACTACCCACTAGAGCTGCCTTTTTCAACATGTTTGATGGTCAAAGTCTATAATTTCCTCTGTTGTTTGTGTGTGTGTGTGTGTTTTTTTTGAAAGAGCTGATTCAGAATGGACTCATCTTTGAGTGCAGCTCAAATCCGTGAGAAGTTCATTGACTTCTTCCGTCGCCATGAGCACCAGTATGTCCACTCATCATCCACCATCCCGATGGACGACCCCACACTGCTTTTTGCCAATGCTGGCATGAATCAGGTACACTATCCATGTGTGTCCAAGTCTTCAACTAATATCTGGGCCTCTCCTCTTCAGGCTGGCTCTTTTAGATGTACCCACTGATTCACAGCATTTAGACTCTGAACACAACTCATGAATTTGCTTCTTGTGCATCCCATTTAGTTCAAGCCCATCTTCCTCAATACCATCGATCCGTCCCACCCCATGGCCAGGCTGCAGCGTGCTGCTAACACCCAAAAGTGTATTCGTGCAGGGGGCAAACACAACGACCTGGACGACGTGGGCAAAGATGTCTACCACCACACCTTCTTCGAGATGCTGGGCTCCTGGTCCTTTGGGGACTATTTCAAGGTGCTACGCTGACATCCTTTTCAGTTGTGTCTCTTTTTTTGTCTTTCTTAATTGAGTTACGATACAGTACATCGACAGATAGTTTTCATTTTTAATTTATATATAGAAACGTAACAAACAATAGTCTTGATGAAGATCGCTTAGACTTGTTTCAGAATTTCTGCATATGTTGCCTATACAGATGGATAATTTTGGCTCAATATTTTGGCCTGGCAGAGTTCTTGTGGTAGACCTACTTTATCTGCTGTAGTGCCCTTTATTTTGATATGAAGACTGATCCAATTGATGCATGAACCCCAATATTCTCTTCTCCTTACTGTGGCTGAGTGAGTTGTTTTGTTAGTTAAAGCTTGATCTAATTCGGCCAAAATTGCGACTTTCTTTCTGCTGTGGTGATACAGAACGTTATGCGTTTTGTTTGTTAAGGAATTTTACAACTCCGATATGACCTCTGTGGTCACAGATCGACTGTAAAAAAATTAAAAATTAAAAACTATCAGTACGAGCCTGAAAGTAATGGCCATCTCTTCGTCAGGAAAATTTTACATCTGAAATTTATCCAAATATTTTTCCTCAAACATCATAGTTGGCAGCCACATATGATGGCTGTGTATGTTGTAGGTGTGTGTGTGTTTTCTGATCTGTTCGACATTCCGATACAGTTTGGAGAAACCATGAAGAAAGTAGCATAATTTATGTTCAATAATTAATTTTAGTATTGATTTAGAATCAGAAACAGAATTTTTTCTTCACCACACTGGAGAAACCTTCTCTTACGCTTCTGGCTTGTTGTCTCTTTTCATCATTCCACCGCCCTCTGCAGCAACTGGCCTGTAAGATGGCCTTGGATCTGCTCACCCAGGAGTTTGGAATTCCCATAGAGCGTCTTTATGTGACTTACTTTGGAGGTCACGCTGATGCAGGCCTGGAGCCCGACCTGGAGTGCAAACAGATCTGGATCGACCTAGGGTGAGCATTTCCTTTAGGGATTCTCGAAGCAACTTTTAACAATTACTGCCCGCTGGGATACCTTTTTCTTTATCTCCTGGGAGGACCCGCACCCTCCTCTAAAAATTATTTACAGCTCTTCGTCACAGATCTTGCATTTCAAGTCATGAAGGCCTGTTTGAATAAATGTGTGATGATGCATCATCATTTCCCGCGGAACTGCCTACTCCTCCCCCAGTCCCACTGAGCCAATTCACTTCCTACAACAACAGCCCAGAAGATTTTCTCCCTCACCATGACTCCACCTCTCTTTAGACCTCATACATGAAACCTTTTTCCACTCGGTGTTTCAATAGTGCAGTTATCAACCATGTATTTATTTATTTAAGTTTTCTGTTGAAATTTCCTTCACTTAACACTTTACTCCCTTTATCTTTGTGTCTACTTACAAAAAACAGATCACTGCTCGTGCTAAAGCAGCTCTTACAAAGAGGGGCAGAGCAAATAGACCAGAGATGTTTTACATGATTGCTTCGCTTCTTCTGATTTCGAATGTGATAATGTTTTTCTGTTGTTATTGCAGCCTTTTATCTTTTATCTAGTTTATTTTATCTTTTCTATATTTCTTTCTTCATTTTGTGTCTTCTGTGTAATTATATTTTAACAATAAGAGAATCATTTACTGGTAAGTCCGTTTTTTCAGCAGCACAAGGACAGAAATCAGTAGATAAATAGCGAAAGTAAAAAATATATACGAAGGTATAGTATATATCATTAAAATGAGAAAAGGAATAAAAAATAGAAACTATACTAGAGCAATTGAACTCAAAATTACACATAAAAGTGGCATAGCGAGGAAGTCTATAATAGCTTTGTAAGTTTGTAATACAATTAAGTTATGATTCTCATTTTGTCTGTAAAATAAAGAAATTAGAAATATAATATATTATGTAATTTAAACAGTATAACATTTATCCAATATACTTTAATATGACCTATTATAATAAATATACCGAAATATTTTTATTCAGTATCATATAATAGAAGGTGTAATATAATGCTCCTAGCCCTAATTTTGACACAACTTCATTGTTGCCTTCGAACAGAATTGATTTTAATTAGATCTTCTCTATCTGCTCATGTGTCGTTCTCTCAGGATGGAGGAGGCTCGTATCCTCCCAGGCAGCATGAAGGATAACTTCTGGGAGATGGGAGACACCGGCCCCTGCGGCCCCTGCAGTGAGATCCACTTCGACCGCATCGGAGGAAGGGACGCCTCTCACCTGGTGAACATGGACGATCCCAATGTTCTGGAGATCTGGAACCTGGTGTTCATCCAGTTCAACAGGTAACAGACAAACACAGAGACCCCAATGAGGGTCTGTTAAAAGATCTTATATAAACAGTCTGTCTGCACTAATTCATTGATTTGTAGATGTATCTTTGTTTCTAGCTGTATGTTGCAGAATAAACAAAGACGTACATTTATTTCTCCATCCGCATTGTTCACAGGTTTTCTGGTCAAAATGACTCACTTAGGTTTTTTACAGTGGTTTTAAGATATAACCTAATTTGTTGTGGTGCAGTGTGGGTAAAATGTTAAATCTTTGTGGTTCATTGTGTTTGTCTGTACCTTCATGCTAACAACTTGTGGTCAGAGGCAAGATAAATCAGTAAAAACAAAATAACCAAGAGCTGTAAGCATGAATAGAGTGGAATAGAATATTCCTTTATTGTCACTATACACATGACCAATGAAATTGTGAATGGCTTTCTCCTCTGGTCAGTAGAAACAAAAAGTGCAAAGTAAGAATGGAAAGTATAACAAATAAATATAGTAAAAATATACGCATATATACAGTAGAAAAAACGAATGAAAAATAGTGTAAAAATATCAGATGTAGCAGCATTAACACTGTTAATTTGCAAAACTAGTGGTGCAAGAGTCTGCAGTGTCTGTGGGTGGGATTGTTCATTATGGGGGGTGCATGGAGGTCACGGCTCTGGGGTAGAAGCATGTCTCAGTCTGTTGGTGATGTGAAGTGACAGCTAATAAATTCCTTGGACAGTTCTTGTCTTCCTGCATCATCAGCGTCACATGGACCCTCAAATTCTGATGTCTCATGGCAAGTCAGCCGTTTTACTGGCTGTTTATGCGTCCATTCATGTTCTCTGATATCATGAAGAGCTCATTTGGAATAATTGATTATTAGTTGAAGCAGGAACTCGACTTAACCTAATGATTAGGTTGTTCTGTGTGGTCCCACTGGTGCACTTATTTTTTTAATGAGGAGCTCCTGACATAGACGCAATAGGACACAAGAGCAGCACACTTGTGTTTTTTGTTCTATGAATGATCACCAAAAATCCCTGCAGACATTTGTAGGTGTGCATACCCGTTACCATGGTTACGAAAAAATCTATTTATATACACAAATATTTACGTTCCTTATGCAAATTGTTAAAGGTAGCTTAGTTTAGTTTAGTTAAGCATTGAGTTCATGCTTGTTCATACATTATCACCATAAAGTCCTGTAGTTGCCTTGTTTCACTTTAAAACCTAACAAACTGGTGTCAAGTCCGGCAGACCCACCTTTTCAGGTTATCTTGGTGTGGCTGTTTTGACCTCAGAATTTGATATTCAGCTTCCACACCAGCTCAACCAATTTAAACCAAATAGCAAACCTAAAACCAAACTAAATTAAGTGTTTACAGTGTTGATTTTAGTCTCCATGCAGGTAATTGCTCAAATGTTTTTGCTCATGTTTCTTAAAGAATTACTGAATAGTTATATCTCATATCTCTGCTATCTCTGATCAATAGTTAAATGAACTAGACACTCACAAACTCGCTCTGCATACAGACCTGTAACCCGTTCAGTGGACTATATAATGAATGTTTAAATGATCACTGGCTTTGTGATGACATGAGCCTGCCCATAAAGTGAGATCAGCTAATAGTGGAATTTGGACACACCAAATCATTGTCTGAGCTATACAATAGTAACAAGAAGTCTGTTTACTGGGATGTGTATAACCTTAATCTGGTTTTACATGTTAGAAATAATGAATGTCCAAAATAATCCAAAGTTTGACTCACCAAACAAACCAAACAAACCAAACAAAACAGTTTGATCCCCCTTTAACAGACTGAAGAGGAAAACTCCTAAACAAATCACCTTTCCAGCACATACATTCAGTAGGAAAAACCTATGTGCTCTCCAGCTGCAAGTCTACCTGTCAAATGTCCATACTTTCATATTCTGATCAGTTAACATGTGCACCTGTTTATGCAGAGAGTCTGAGACTGAGCTGAAGCCTCTGCCTAAGAAGAGCATTGACACAGGGATGGGTCTGGAGCGCCTGGTGTCCGTCCTGCAGAACAAGATGTCCAACTATGACACTGACCTTTTCATCCCGTACTTTGAAGCCATTCAGAAGGTATGGAAATGCCCCAGATTTGTGTAATTGAATGTAAACATTAACAGTATAGAAAGAGCATACTTGTCAGCTACTGCAAGTTCAAGCCGGTACGCTTTATTGCAGAATATCGCAAGTCTGATGAGGTAGGACTTATTAACTTAAGAGCCTTAAGCATCTGGTTCCTTGGCACTGAAGTTGTTTTTTGTCAGTGTCTCGTTTTTGCCATTAGTCAATTTGCAGTTTTTAGCTGAAATAATTTTTGCTGGTAGGGAAATTGAACACCAAGCCTTCCAATCATTTGCTGTTTTATCGCACATTCCAAGGTAACCACAATGGTCTCTGCTATGTGATTGTACTTGTGCTTGTTTGTAGAGATAAAACTGACGTAATGATAAAAGCTATATTCATAATGGACTTGTGCGGCAGCAATGCGATCCAAATCCCCTTCTGAGGTGGTGTAAGAAACATAGTAAATATAATGCTGTGACTCATAACCAAGTGTATGTGTCAAAAAAAAAATAAGAAATACAAATAGTGATTCAGTTAGAGTAACTACTTCACTCCTACTACTACAGCTACTTCTTAGTATTTACTGTCTCAATATCCAATAAATTAAGCCTAGGTAGGTCATCTGCATACTGTAGGACACCTTCTGATTCTGCTATAATCAGTGTTGCTACAGTTACCTTGAAAGAGTAATCTGATTACTGATTATCCCTTTAAAAAGTAACTTGGTTACTTTTAAAAACAAGTAATCAGTAAAGTAACTAAGTTAGATTATAAGTTACTTTATTAGTTACATTCAGCGCGGCCTTCAGATTTCTCTCCATCTCTGCATACTCCTTCTCCAGGTAGGAAGAAAAATATGTTCTGTGAGGCAGCACGGCATTGATAGTATTAGGGATATTTTCAATAATGGCACGAAACGAAAGCGAGTCAACCGTGTTTAAGGGCAGCATTTCCTATACAAGTCAAGGCCGTGGCTTTGCTAGCAACTCTCTGCTTCACAACACCTGGTGGGACTTGCTCCGTAAACTTAATTGTGCTGCGACTTCAAATGTTAGCACAGAGTGTACAACGAACCTTAATGTTCTCACCTTTAGCTGACACAAACTCAAAATAATGACTGTATTTCCAGCTAAGAAAACGCGCATCTCTGTCCTCTCTCCATTGTTGTTTGTGTTTGTGTCACTAAGGTAAAGGACAAAAATAATTGTAATGCACAGTGACTTGAATAAGTAACTTTAATTTGATCACTGGTTTGGAAATATTAACGCGTTAGATTACTCGTTACTCGAAAAAGTGGTCAGATTAGAGTAACGCATTACTAAGTAACTGGTTATAATACTGGTTATAATATATCGACATGTGCTTGATTGAGATCATTAGATTTGATTGATGATGAAGTCGAGTGAGCAAACACAGACATCTAGTTAAGTAAGTCTAGTAAGTTCTAGATGCACGGTTTAAACATGAACCATGAATTTGTAGTGAGACATTTAAACATCACCTAGTGGGGCATGGTGAGTCGTGGTGATGAAAGGCTTTGGACATACATCGGAAGTAAAGAAATAATGGTTTGGAGCCAGTGATCTAATACACATTTAAAATATCATTTCATTTCAGGGTACAGGTGCTCGACCCTACACCGGTAAAGTAGGTGCTGAGGACACTGACGGTATTGACATGGCCTACCGTGTGCTCGCTGACCACGCTCGCACCATCACCATTGCCCTATCAGATGGTGGTCGGCCTGACAACACAGGAAGAGGGTGAGACATGCCAGAGAAGGAAAAAGGAGGAAAATTAAAAAAGCTAAAATAATATAAGCATAGACACTATCTGTAGCCAGTGGAGCACAGAATTCGTGTATATCTGAAACAATTTTACTGAACTGTTCTGTACTACATCATAATGTTTTGTTGTTTCCATCATGTTCAGCTATGTGTTGAGGAGGATCCTGCGTCGTGCTGTCCGTTATTCCCATGAGAAGCTTGAAGCTCAGAAAGGCTTTTTCGCCTCTCTGGTGGATGTTGTGGTCGAGTCCCTGGTGAGATTTTGTTAAAATAGAGGATATATTATTATTAATTTAGGATATTTAACACAATAGTAAATTCTTACATCCACTTCATGACAAGTGATTTAAGTGGTATCTTCTTCTCCCATCTCATCTCTGCTTTTCCTTCCCATCCCTCTCTCACCCCGTCTTCTTTCACTCTCACTCTGCAGGGTGATGCCTTTCCAGAGTTGAAGAAAGACCCAGAAATGGTGAAAGACATTATTAATGAGGAGGAAGTGCAGTTCCTCAAAACCCTCAGCAGGGGACGCCGTATCCTCGATCGGAAGATCATGAGTCTGGGAGACTGCAAGATCATCCCAGGTGAGACATGCTTGCTGAGATGCGTTACCACTCACTACGGGGTGAGAGTGGGTCGTCCAGCAATCGGAAGGTCGGTGGTTCGAATCCCCGGCTCCATGTTGAAGCATGCTTGAGCAGGATGTGAAATGTGAATGAATATGAATGTGTCTGTGAACGTGTGACTGTGACAAGTGATGTAAAGCGCTTTGAGTAATGGAAGTCCACTTTACATGTGGCGCATTGATGATCTGATTGGAAAGAGCTTGCACTTTTACATTTGTTTTACGTTTGTATTTAAATATCAATCTGTATACTAAGTTATCTAAAAATCTGAAACAGAAAAAAAAAATCAGTACGCCAATTTTGTTTCCATTCTCCTTCAGTCATCCTCTAATCCTTACTCTGCTTTATTTCACTGCTCACTACTCACAGCACTTACTGTGTGTGCTAATGCATAACCATGGTGAAATGTTGTAGTATAGGGACCTGCAAGAAACCTCACCTAATGAATAATGAAGGCAGGAGCTCCAAATATGCATTTTTTAAAATTCCAAGCCATGAGAAAGAGCCTGGGAGAAGAGCTCTGTAGCAGTGAAGGCATCTGTAGGGACTATCTGCAGTTCACAAAGTTTGCAACTTTGTTCTAGCACACTAAAGCACTGGGCTGGAGCAGCAAAGTGTAGTCTGATTACATGTTGAATTAGTAGCAGCAAAGAAAGCAAAAAGGAGAGATTGGGAGATATTATGTCCATATATACTTTACTGTTGGCAGTGCAAACAATAACGTCAGGAGGTACCTTTTTGAGCATGTAAAGCTGATAATATTGTGTCTTATCCTTATATTAATCACTCTATTTAATCTGTCGCTCTTTGCATGATGGTATTCCTGTTTACATTTACTGTGTATAAACATAGTGTGCCTACTTAAATGAACACATTAGATCAGTTACTTTTACTTATCTTAAATCAGCTTTGTAATCCTTGTTTTAGATGTCTATTTCCATCCGTCTTCCTGGGAAAAAAGCACTGTGTGTAACATGGAAAGCAACTTGAAACTGAACTCAGATTCCTAGTATGTGAACACAGTAAAGCTTTTTGTCATTGTTGCTCCAAACAAACACCTCATCTTGATGCCTGTGTTTCCAGGTGACACGGCATGGCTGTTGTATGACACATACGGCTTCCCTCTGGACCTGACCTCCCTCATCGCAGAGGAGAAAGGCATGGCCGTGGACTTGGCTGCATTTGAGGAGGAGAAGAAGGCAGCACAGGTGAGGAGGTGGAAGAAAGGGTGGAGGAAAGGTTACTGATTGTGTGAATTTGGCCAGACTGTTCTGTGAGGGGAAACCTGACTGAATAGTGGTTTGTGTCCCAGGGGTATGTAATTTTACCTTCTGTCAGCGCTGTGTAGTATTGCACTGTAAGTTAGAATCGGGAGTCATGCACCTGCTGTTAAATAAACCATCTACTTTACAGCACTGTGTTAATCCCCTGATTGATTTTGCAAAGAGATTTATTTATTTATTACTTTAATGCCTGACTCACTATGCTTATATATTTCTTACTTATCCTGTCATGTAGACTCTAGTCTATTAGGCACAATCTTAGTTCATTAATACAACAAAGTAGACTTGTAGTAAATCCTTTGTGAAGCTTGTAAACTTTGCTTTTGTTCATATTAATCAGAGAGACATGGGTTCAAAGAGTAGGAACATGAGAGGGTGACAACACAGACTGATCATTAAGCTTTACAAAGATCTGATTTTTGGAACAAAACCAATTCATGGAAAAATACATGTGGGGAAACCAGCCAATTTATGTTTTTGTTGGTTGTATACATTCAGGTTTTATTTACCAGGTTTAAAATGTTGCCATTGTCCAGTAATGAAGCTAAATGTCACTTCTCAATTAATGTTTCCTTAGTTTCTCTTTTACAAATATTCAAGTTTGTGTCCATTGAAGTGATCGTTGTAAATTTTGTGTTTATAACCAAATAAAAACACAGTTTGTTTGTGTGTGTGTGTATGTGTAGTTGAAGTCCCAGGGTAAGGGTGCAGGAGACGAGGACCACATCATGTTGGACATCTACGCCATCGAAGAGCTGAGAAGCAAAAATATACCCGCCACAGATGATTCTCCCAAATACAAATACACTGCTGATGAAGACGGCAAATATGGTCAGTGATTTAACCTCTCGCAAACGAAAAGTTGATCTTCAGTGGCTATATCTTCAGGACCCTCACGCACTAACCATCATCGTCTGCATGTCTAGAATTTGAGCAGACCTCAGCAACAGTGCTGGCCCTGCGGCGTGACCGCGCCTTCTGTGATGAAGTGACCACGGGTCAGGAGTGCGGTGTTCTGCTGGACCAGACATCCTTCTACGCTGAGCAGGGTGGACAGACATTTGACGAGGGCTACATGCTCAGAGAGGACGACGGCACAGGGGATGTAAGTGCTATGTTGAAATGGAAAAAAGTTGAAAAGTGGTTTTAATGGGCTCCACTGGTGCTGTTTGAGAACATTGTGAGGTCTGAGGCATTAAGAAACCCTCATTAGGTTAATTTTCAGAGTGTAAGTTGCTTTTTCCTCAAACTACGCAGTGATCACATTGGAGGTAAAACAATGTACAATCTCATATAGGTAAAAAAAGGAAAAGCAAAACATGCTTGCATTCTGTTTTTATTTATGCTCTACAGCCTCCGCACTTTTTTGGAGTCAGGGTTTCTGGACTGATGGGTCTGGTAGTTGGTGGAAATAATGCTAATGATGGAAATAACACAATTGAATAGATGAAAAATGATAAATTGCTCTCATCTGTCTCATGGGTGAGAACCTGATCAGCATGAAACACATTCATATCACAGTTTGCAGAAGACCATCTATCAAGAAGTATATTCAGATGTCAGCCTTTTGTGTTTGTGATACTGTTTTCAAAAAATTTTGAAGGGAACAATTTCTGTCTTGATAAGTCTTAATCATCATCAAGAGACATCATCAAAGCACTTCTGACATTTTAAGCATGAGTTTGATCATTTTAATGTCCAAATGCTACAACACACAATGCATTGGGAAGAAAAAAAAAACATGTCTGACCACGTTGTCTCGCCATCCGTCTTTGTTTATTTGCAGCGGATGGAGTTCACAGTGAAGAATACACAGGTCCGAGGAGGGTATGTTCTCCATGTGGGGACAGTCTATGGCACGCTGAAGGTTGGAGACCAGGTCACCTTACGTTTAGATGAGGTGAGAACATATGTAGTATACCACATAAATCATATTGTTCATTATTGGTCAGTTAAATGACAAGAAAAAAGTTTTTTTTTGACACATCTTCAGGAGCTGTTGCTGTGATCTGCCTGGTTAATTGGCTCTTGATTAAGTTTGTTTATCCAACTATTATTATTATTATTATTATTTTCAGGCTCGTCGTAGGCCCATCATGAGCAACCACACTGCCACACACATCCTGAACTTTGCCCTGCGGGGGGTTTTGGGGGAAGCAGACCAGAGGGGCTCACTGGTCGCTGCTGACCGCCTACGCTTTGACTTCACTGCTAAAGGTGCTCTGAGCACAGGGGAGGTCCGGCGGACTGAGGAGATTGCTTGTGCCTTGATAAGAGAAGCCAAGGTCAGTGGAACACACACAAGATGGTCTTTAGATATGTATTTATTCTTAATGATGTTGATGAACTAACTGAACATCTTCTGGTCTCCCTGAAAAGGAAATGAGAAAAAACATTACTACTGAACTTTCAATCCTGACTGAAGTTATACATGGCCTTGCCTCTTTCATGACAATGGATTTTTCTTTTATTTCAGTCTGGTACTAGTTATGAATAAAACTCCACGGAAGCCCTCAGTTGACAGTGCTTTCTCTCCAATACTTTGCTCTCTGCAGACGGTTTATGCCATGGAAGCCCCTCTTGCACAAGCCAAGGCCATTCAGGGTCTGCGTGCTGTATTCGATGAGACCTACCCCGACCCTGTCCGAGTTGTGTCTATCGGTATCCCCGTTGAGGAGCTAGTGAAGGACCCCGACAGCGCTGCTGGTTCTCTCACCTCTATTGAGTTTTGTGGTGGAACGTGAGTATGACACCTCATTTAGTTTCTGCTTTGTTGTGACAGAAGATACCAACCGGTTGTCATGGTACAAATAAATACTCTGCATCTTAGATGGCTTGGATTCAACAAATGCGTTCTGAAAAACTATATGTCAACAAAACTCATGTGGAAAATGTTTACATCTTGTTTATGAAAAGCCCTGGTTCAACTACGGAGCACTTAAAATCCCAAATGTCAGGTGTGACAGATTCTTGTTTTCAGAAAAGAGAACATCACAGATGTGGTTACAGTGAAGGGAAAATAAAAACGCACTGAAATTCAGATTTCTTGTTCCCTGTCTTAAATGTCAGTCTAAAGCAGAGACGACCATATTTCATTCGTTCAGCCTCACTGCTTCTGCACTTACACGCTCCTGACAGTAGCTGTGTGTCATTACACATGATGGTTTTTGTTGACTGCGTTTCTGTAAAGTTTCAAATGTTTGTGAAAAGTAGCCGAACAAAAACACATGACAGGGTGGAACATTTAAACCTGTTTGCACTTTTCTTACATGAGCTCCTGCTTTGATGTAAGTGAATGTTCAACATAAAATCTGAAGTGGTGCTGGGATTACTGCGTGTGTTCTGCAACTTAACTCCCATAAACATGGAGACGTAGAGACGTCTCTGACTAAGTGACTTCATCTGCATGAAGTTTTCAGAAGTATCAGATGTGCCCTGTGGTGGTGTGTGAAGTGAAAGCCATTAATTGGATTTGTGGATCTTCATGGTGAGACGGCCGTGTCCCTGTGCGGAGAAGGCCTTGAACATTTTGTAGAGCTCAATCCAGTGATTAGACTTGCTTCACTGGCTTTTGCAGTGTCTGCTCCTGGCTGTAAAATTCACCTGAATGCCAAGACGTCCCTGCTCTTACATAAATTATAGCAGGAACTTTTATTTGATTACCGTCTGAGTCAAAATGATTTCTGAGCAGTATTTTATGTGCACAGGTGTTGAAATTGGCTCAGGAGGAGACATTTACATCAAGCTTGTTTTTTTTAGGTGCATGTCTGACCATTTTATGCTCCTTAATGTTTTAAAATATTCCTCTCGAGTACACTGATGTTGTCTTTGATGCTGTTTTAATCTGCAGCCACTTCAAAGAACCCCTTTCATTCCTGCCGCTGTTGTTGTGTCATGTTTTCTCTCCTGCTCGTGTTCTTCCTTCTCCTCACCCCTCTCCCTCTCGGCTGCCGCCCACAGTTGTATAACACTGTTCATAATGTGCTGTTGTTTTCTGTTATCTGCAGCCATCTGCAGAACTCGGGTCACGCCTCGCCGTTTGTCATCGTCTCAGAGGAGGCCATTGCTAAGGGCATCCGCCGCATTGTTGCTGTGACAGGAGCAGAGGCCCAGAAGGTACACCACACACACAGACACAGACACAGACACACACACACACACACACACACACACACACACACACACACACACACACACACACACACACACACGTCAATCGCTTGCTACCAGTATTGTGTTCATATTTGACCATCCTCCCACACTCGCACAGAAATGAGTTAAGATTTTGAGAACGTCAGTCTAAAATGAAATGTTTACTTATTTTGGCATATGGATGGTCAAATAGTCAGACATTTTCTTGAGAGAAAAACCTAACTAATTAAATGGTGATGTGTATCAGTTGAGGAACTATGACTTATTTGAGTCTCTGGTGTGAAAAAGCAACCAGGTAATGAAAGTTTAATGAAGCTTGTTTTTTTTCTTTTGGTGAACTTGGATGTAGATGGGAGCATTTTGCATTTTCTCCCCTCTATCCAGGCCCTGGGGGCAAATTAATCTTTACTATTTTTAGACAACAATTCCTGTTTGATCCTCGTATCCTTGTACCTTTTTTTAATTTTGCCTTTTTATCTTCCTTCTCACTTCCCCACTCTGCTCCTTTTTTCACTCTTTGCTCTTGTTTCATGCCTACGTGTCTCCCATTCTCTAGGCCCAGAGGAAAGCCGACTCCTTGCACCAGTCTTTGTCCGCATTGGGAGACAAGGTGAAGCAGCAGAAAGCCCCGAACAAGGACATGCAGAAGGAGATCGCTGACATGACGGAGGTAAATGGCATTTCTGTGCAAAGGGCATCCCAGCAGAACAACTTTGTGTGGTGGTATCAACATGTCTGTCCTCTCTATAGTCTATAGGTACTGCTGTGATCTCCCAGTGGCAGAAGGATGAGATGAGGGAAACCCTAAAGGGCCTGAAGAAAATTATGGACGACCTGGACCGCAGCTACAAGGCTGACATCCAGAACAGAGTCCTGGAAAAGACCAATGAGGTGATTCAAAGCAACCCCAACCAACCGCTGCTCATCATGGAGATGGAGACCGGAGCCTCTGCTAAGGTGAGAGGACTTTAAACAACCTCCAAAATTATATGTCTGGAAAAACAGACTGAAATTATGTAGGTGAATGAGGACCCTACATATACATGCAGATGAAGTCTTGGGGTTTGGATTAAAGTTTTCTTCTTGCATCAGGAACAAAATTAGATGAGTGCAAACAGTATCAGAAATTCAGTTTATCTCTGCAGTATTGCACATTTTCTCAGGCAGCCTCATGGCTTATCTGCCTGTGTTATGTTGCCACGGGACCAAATCAGCTCAGTGGCCCATTAATTCTGACCTTGAGACATCAATAGTGCTGATTAGGAGACTTTACTATTCCTTCTCTCCTTGTTTCTTCTCTCCCCCTCCTTCCTCCTTCACTACTTCTCTCCCTCCATCTATCTCAGGCACTGAATGAGTCACTGAAGCTGCTGAAGAAAAATTCCCCTCAGACTGCTGCCATGCTCTTCACTGTTGACCCCGACGCCGGCAAGATCACCTGCCTGTGTCAAGTCCCACAGGTAACACACCTGTTCACTCAGTCGCACAGTGTGCTGGGCCTAAAACACGTCTAACCCCACCCTTGTCCTCTTGTCTTTCCAGGATGTGGCCAACCGTGGTCTGAAGGCCAGCGAGTGGGTTCAGGAGTTGTGCCCCCTGCTGGATGGCAAAGGAGGCGGCAAGGATATGTCAGCCCAGGCCACAGGCAGGAACACGCAGTGCCTGCAGGAGGCGCTACAGATTGCCAACGAGTTTGCACGGCTTAAACTGGGAGAGAATTAAGAGAGAGAGGTGTCTGTAGGGGGTGGGGGTGGAGAGAGCAGGAGAGGAGGTTGCGGTGAAGTTGAATAAAAGGTGCTGGTTGAGTCTTAACTAAGTTACAAATCAACAAACTTTTCCCGTCTCCATTTCCTCTCCTGTTTTCTTCTCCCTTTGGTTCAGAAAAGATTAGAACGCAAACAAAACTCGGGTTTCTTGGTCCCTGACATGTTAACAGACCACTGACACTCAGCCAGCTGTAAATGAGCCACTTCTATATTTATTGGAGCAACGATTGATGAATTTACCCAGTAAAAAACATCCTTGTGGAATCTGCTTGAATATATGGGTGTTAAGGGAAAGAGGACAGCAGATGTCTTTTTCTTTGCATGCTTGTGTACAGAGGAAAAGAAGTGTACTTATAATTGATTTTAGCCTCCTACAAGTACTGTAGTTTCAGCTTCAGACTCCCGTTCTCAGCATAAAGTTGGCTCTTGGTAAACTTCCACCCTGCCTCTGTGGTTGTTTTATCTCACTGAAGTCTTCTTGTCTATTTAAAAACAGCCCCCAAAGCACTCGTTCTCTCCCTCTTGTTCAGGGCTGTTTGAACCATTGGTTTCTTGTACCACTTAAGCTCAGCACTCTGAAAGACAAATGGAAAGTCAGCTCATCTCTTAAATGATTTAGGTTCAGTGTACACAGTATGTCCTTTGTTGGCTTAAGACTTTTGATGTGATCTCTGAGCAGTGGCTCCGTCCATCTGTGTGAACGAAGGCCTGAGTTCTCTCTTGTGACGGGTTGGACTGGAGTTGTACGAGCAGTAGCTGTATCAGTCTTGCTTTTGAAATAACGAGCCATTATCTGACATACGTTGACGGGTTTAATTAAGTAAATGAATAATTCACTAACTGTATAAAATGATCATGAACCTGTCCACATTAATCAGTGTAGTTTCATTTTGCTGACATTTAATCATTGATTGAATGCAGAATGTTGAAAATGTCTTTTATCATTGTAGTTGTTCCTCGTCAGAGAAATGTCATGTTATGGGAATGGAATAAATACGACCGCTAAATGCTGTGCGTCTACCTGGTTCTTTTTAAATGTCTGATATAAGTGTATCAATGATTAATTTCAGGGAGGGAGGTACAAACAGGGTTTAGTCGGAGGTATTTGCAGAGTTCAGTGGTGATCAATTACACTGCAAGGTCAGGCTGAGATAATTAGCTGTGGATCACTGAACAAAAATAATTGAGGTATAAATTAATTTGCCAATTCTAGGACCATTCATTATGAACCCTGTACCTGTTCAGGGCTGATACTGTCTTTACAATATTGATATATAATTCTTTATGTGCAATAATATTTCTTGGCCACTTCAGGGCAGCAGAAACCAGCAATAGACAAATACTGACATGTCACCTTCAAGTTGATATGCAGCAAATGGCACCTTTTTAACACGTCCTGCAGTAAATCCACTATTAATTCCTTTTAGCCGCTGGTTTTATTCCTCACTGACGCCTGAGAAAAAGATGGCTCTAGTTTAAAGGAACAGTTCCCACAAAATGAAAACCAGTCATTATCTATACACCCCCATGCTGCTGGAAAGTTTGGTGAGGTTTTGTACTTCACAAATCATGTCATGGGGTGCCTGCTAGCTCAGGTGGTTTACGAGAATGCTGTTCTGCTGTGAAGCTCCAGAAACATTTTGCAGACAAAGAAACAACCGACCATCTCAGCATGGGGGTCAGCACATAATAACTGCATTTTTGGGGGAGGTGAATCTATCCTGTCATGCCAGATGATATTAACCGGTTTGTCAGCCTTTTGCCGCTTTTTTTCTGACGGCTCTCGTCTTGAGTGAGAGTCAAACCAAAACACAAAAGTCGTTGACTGTAAACCTAATACGCTGAGCGCATCTGTGGGCTCGTCACATACGAGTAATCATGTGAGCCATTGTTGATGTAAAAAGAACATTTCTTGCACCTGCTTTAAATGTTTGTTTTGCAGCTGAAAGAACTAAAGTAAGTCACTGCTTTCCTTTTATAGATACATCCATCCACCCATTATCTGTGCCTGCTTATCCAGTGCAGAGTCGCTGTGGGTGGGAGCTGGTCCCAGTTGATACCAGGCGAGTGGCGGGGCACGCCACCAAGTAACCCAACCTGCACGATTTTTGGACTGTGGAAGAAAGCTGGAGCACCAATACATCCATTTTGCATTTAAGAATGTAAAACTTTTTTTTCCCCACCATAAATCACGATGTAGTCTATGAAAAAGATGCAGACCAGAGGGTGGAGCATGTCTCTGAAGAATGGAGTGGTACTTGATCGATACTTGAATACTTGAATATTCCCACCACCATGTTTCAGTGTGGGTTTGAAACACTGTGGTTTAATTCTCTCTTGTGTTTGTCTCTCTTGTGTTTGTCTTTACAATATATCTCAAACCTGCATTAATAACTGGGATGTTTTCTCAGCCCACCCTTGTTCTTGCTTCCCCTACTGAGAAGTGGTTTGGAAGCTGCTAATCGACAGCCTTCTTTTGTCAGGACTTCTGCTGAACGTGTCTTTTCTATTTCTCAGAGAACTAAGCTCGATGTATCGATCCTCTGACGCTGTGCTCACTTTGGGTGCCTTTGCGACTGATCCACTGAGGTCATTAGAAAGTTTGAGTCAAGCCATGATTTAAAGATGAGAAGGAGCCACTTTGCTTCAAATAACTGACTTCTGACAATTTCATTTCCTTTCTGAATCCTCAAATGTGCTGATTATTACTGATTACAATTGAAGTACAATATTTCTCTCAGCATTTCCATATAGTATCTAAAAGTATCTAAAGATCCCAGCAGTGCTAATTTGAAGCTGAATTGATCATTTTATTTACCAGGGCTGCACAGAGGTTTGGTACGGCCTGGCAGATGCTGTTTACCCAAAACAAAAACAAAGATGTCAAAGATGTGTGATAATATTCATGCTGTTTAATTGTTTTTCAGGTTAAAATGTTGTTTAAGTATGTAAGATGTCTAATGATTTCTCATTTTCCGTAATCCGAGTATGGCAGAGTTGCACCTTTAACAGGATGTCAAACAATTTAGGGGAGATTGAAGATCTCAATACAATAGAAAACAACAGGCACTTGATTTTGCCCCATGATCCACCATCAAGTTTCAGTTTTGGGCCTCTAAAGGAAAAGGTTTGAGTGCTCTAGAGTGTAAATCGAAGCCGTAACCTCAGAAACACATCACACTTTGAGCTCATGTTTCATGAAGCTTTTATTTGTACAATAGCATAAGATACAAAGAGTCTGATCACATATCATACATATGTTTCCATGTAGTAAATACACATGTCCTACCTTGACAAACAGGCAGTCCTACTGAAGATGAGACTTTAAAGTATGACTAGATGACAACACACAGCAGGAAACATGGCCATATGCACAGATTCACCTTTCCTCACCGAGACATGAAACTCTAACTTCCTGCAGTATGCTTCATGTGAGCCACCTGTATGTTTGCCGTTACGGCAGATGCATTCAGGAGGCAGCCTTTAATCCTACTTGATACTTCACACTTGATTGCAGGATGCTAGCACACCAGCTGACAGAGGTATGAGTGTTAGTGTTACAAACCACAGAGACAGTCTGATATGTTCGGTCTGCGGCTCAGTGTCTGCTGCTAAAGAGCTGTTTCTGTTCACTGCAGACCGGTGAACTGATGAGAGGCGAGCTGCCCGAGGCTGTCCTCACCTCAGCCTCAAACACCACAGCGAGCTGGCAATAGTCACGGGCGATGTCACCATGCCAGCCGCCTGTTCAGCCAGTGTTTTGATCAGGATGTATTTGTTCCTCAGAGCTCCCTCTCTCTAACAGTCAGTGATATTTCTGTCCCTGCTACAGAAAGCTTATTCTCCATTGCCTCGGAGCGACACCGAGCTGCAGCCACCGTAATCTATAGCTACTAGAAAGAAACAGGTTGAGGAGGTGTGAATGGTATTAAAGTGTTTTTCAAGCCGTAAGGGCTGTGATTTGGTTTTCTCTGGCACAGATTCTCTTGTGTTCCGGCTGGAGACGCTGTCGGGATTGTTTTATTCCCTGTCAGTCCAATTTTCAGTTGTGTTAGCTCTGGTTTCGACAATGAGGTTCAGATTAATACTTGAGAGTCAAAAAGCCTGAAGCTCTACAGCTACAGGGGAAAAAAGTAGCAAGTATGAAGTTTGACATTATGGGGAAAATGCCACTTTGCTTTCCTGCAGAGTTCAATGAGAAGATTGATACCACTTTAGCATTTGTGCAATGAACAAGGAGTGACAACGAAGTGTGGGTTAACTCAGCTGACACTGGGAACAGCTAGCCTAGCTTATTTTGAAGGTGCAAGAATTGTACTTGAAAACATTTACCAGATCAACAAAAAAACTCTTAAAAGAATGTGAAGGAATAACAGTTTTAACATTAAATGTCGTCTATGTACTGTGTTGCAGAGATACCTACAGAAGTTAGCATGCAGCTAGCCCTGGCCCCGTCCTGGTCCGAAGCTCCTGCCCTAGCGGTGTGAACACCAACACGCCTCTGATGCTCCAAGCTCCCTGTCCGGACCGCTAGCTGCACGGCTAACTGAGATAACTAGCTAATAGCAGCTACAGTTAACAGCAGTTAGCTTCTGCCTCCGACATTTTAGAGTATGACTTTAACAACTGGCCAATTTTTACATATTGCACCTTTAACTACAAACCCCTCTAGAACTCGCTCAGTTTAATATCTTGTCAAAAACAGAATTGTAAAAGCAATTTCTAGCTTTGCTGTAGGTTATGAGTATTTCTTGGCTAGAGCAATTAGCCTTGGACAGATTAGCTGGCTGGCTGCCCCCCCCCCCCATTTTTTGGTCTTTATGCTAAGCTACATGTCTTCTGGCAGCTGTGAACTTGCATCTAAAACACAGACATGAGTGCATGTGTGGTATCAATCTCATCCTGTCTTACTCCAAACAACTACAACTGAGCCACTGTATTTATCTTACTGTCAAATTATTCCTTTAAAGCCAACGCATTTTCTTTCTCTGACACAAACACATGGACTCTGTCTGAGCTGAACAGGTGTGCTTTCAGACTGTGCTCATTTCCATGCTCATTCTGTGTAATTACCTCGCAAGAATTAAATATGATGAACCTAATGTGTCTCTCTTTCTATCCAGTTGTTTGTGTCTGCTGCTTTGTGCAGCCGTAACACATTTTCAGGCAAACAGTAATTGGGTGTCTGTGTGTGGCTTTTATTGAAATGTGCCTCAGCACATCATGTGTGAGACAAAAAAAAACAAACAATGGTGTAAAAATAGTCCTGGATGAGAGAGGAACCTGGACAGCAAAGAAGACCAAGGGATGTTTTTGGAGAGTTTGGCCTGGAATTTCAATAAATCAACAGAAGTCAGTCCAGTTTGAGTTGTGACGGCGCTTCACTTGACCTTTTGCCGTCACCGTTCTCACACATTCAGATTTCACCTGAGAAAAACACCCTGCTCCCTGGGCAATCAAGAACCACGTTGTTGCAAAAAATGCTCTCGACCGGCGCGACCTGAAAACTGGCGCTTCTTTCAGTTATTTCAAGAATCGACTCCAGAGGAACAAACAAATCGGTGTATTGGGTCAGCGACGGGAGAAAAGACCTACTTTAGGGCTAGAAATGCTACAGGGAACACTCTCAGATCTGTGTCATGTACTGTAGGCTGGGAAAAAAACCCATCAATTCTAATTTCGGCTGGCACAGCAGAGAGGGATCACCCTGCTCCTACCGTCTATCTGATCTCAATGTTCTGGTTTACAACTGTGAGAAATTGCAGAAGCTGATAAGAGTTTCCACGCAGGCACGCGGGCGGCACAGCAGACTGTAAAAGACTCCTCTACTCGCTGCAGGTGTGAGAATGTCATAGGAATGTGTTATTCTCCTGTCAGAGAGCGCAAAGACGTTCTCAAGTTTATCTCCAAAACAGGTTACACATTCATTTTGAAGTTGGAGGGAAACAAAACATTGACAGCAACAGGGGCCCTGTAGCTGATACGTCCAAATCTTAAGCTGCTAAGTCATCCTCACTATCTGCTTAAGATAAAACAGGCGCCTGCAGCTACGTGGGCTTGAATCCAGCAGGTGACCCTCTGTGTCTGCCGCTCCTCACTCTACGTTATCTTGCCTCAAAAGTGTACCGTAAAAAAGAACAAGAAAAAAAAGTAGCAAGTAGCCTTATATGAATTCACAGCGAGTCGTACTGCATCAGTTCCTCATCACATCCTGCATCACATCATCAGCTTTAGCCTCCAGCTCTCTTTAAAAACAATATCAGTGTACAAAGCATGAAGAAGAGAAGAGCGTGAGGCGCCTGTAACCCGAGCAGAAGGCAGAGTGTGTGTTTATATGGGCGTGTGTGTATGTGTGGATGCACAGCTCAAAAGGCACAGCTCTCAGCCAGAAGAAGTGTGTGTTTGTGTGTGTGTGTGTGTGCGTGTGTGCGTGAGGCTGCAAAAAATGCAAAGGTAGCAGGTGCGAGTTGCCGATGGAGCAGCTGTAGGCGGGAGAAGTCCAGCAGCAGGACAAGGCACGAAAGCATGAATGTGTGTGTGTGTGTGTGTGAGACAAAGCGAGAAGAAACACAAACAATATGTCCAAATTCAGCTGCATTGACCCTTCACATGAGGCCAGCTCAACACTAAAGCGTCCAATAAAACTGTTATGTGCAAAGTAGGGTAAAAACATTGACAGCAGAGAAAGTACAATGAGCGAGTTACACGATATCATCCAAAGATAACACAACAATACACCAACAGAAGTGATATAAGGAAAGGAGGCACAGTTCTTTACATGGCCTGCTGGGGGCAATATGACACCCCCGACCTTCTTTGCTTTGTGTGTGTGTGTGTGTGTGTGTCTGTCTACCTCAAACTGTTCTCAGCAAGTAAAAAAAAATAAAACACTTCATAATGTCATGTGGTTAAATCCCTCAACTTTAAACAGCAGACTGAGGTTCTGCTCTCACAGTACACAGGTGTTATTTCCTATAAATGTGCCATCTGCTGCAGCTGCCTGCACTCACGGTTCCCTACACAGCCTCTTTGCACAAATTCATCTTTCTTTACCGTTTTGAAGGTGGCGGAGTTCTTTTTTTAAAAAATTTTAGCTCACTGTATAGCACATTATGAGTCACAAACGATACACCAACTTCCCTCTAAGGAAAAAACAAGTTCTGCTAAACTTTCAGCTGTAAGCAGCATCACCTAATAGTTTCAAACTCTCTGCTTCCTCCTGTGAGTCAGAGGATCCCGCATGAAACACAGTTTACTGACAAAGTTCCAGCAGTTTTGTTTTTAACAATTGAGAAATGCTTTGATTTTTTTTTTTTATTATTCAGACTCCTCTTCAGTCTCGTCTGAAGTGGGCAGGGTCAGTTGGTTAAAAAGGTGACGTCACAATTGTCCGTGCACGATCAGTATCAGCAGTAGACCATCTTCACATGGCCGCCATTCTCCTCTGATGTCATGCTCAGGGCGGGAAGCTAAAAAGCTTTGATACTTTAAATCCTGCGTCATTTACGTCTAAGTTTACTCGCAGGCGCTCTTCCTCCCTGCACACTGTCACATTTCTCGGCAATAGATTTCTTGCCTAATCGATCAGTTGAATAGAAGAATGAGTATCACATTTGTGTTCTTGTGCACATGAATAAGAACAGACAAAACAGGGACTCCCACATAACAACCCACATCACTACCAGTGGATAAAAACTCCACAGGGTGCCTTTAATTTTATATGTTGCGTATTGAGTCTTGAATATGTATAACGAATACTTATCGCACCTTGAGGATTCCTTGAATCTCCACCGCTCCGTATTTTTCAGATCTGCATAGGAACCTTGAGCAAACTTCCACGTCAGCCACCAGCTGCTTCTTGATAAACACATCTCTGGATGGATTTACAGCCTCGGCTCAAACTAAATACTTCTATTTTCCTTCCTCTCTGTGGCACACATATTCTGCTTTTCCACTGGTGTTTATGTTTTCCAATACAGCCTAGCAGCATTTCCATAACTCGTATTTGTTTGGAGGCTAGAAATGTGTATGTGTGTATTACTTCACGATATAAAACATACTGCGCCACCTGGGTGGAAAAGAAAATCTAATCTGAGACAATAGCATAAATCCAGCCAAAGTGTAAACTTAAAGATAAACAGTACATAAAACTAACAAATGAAATCTGCAGTCTGCAGCGGGGAAACTCCATCATCATGAAAATCAGAAACAGGAAGTGCATTTTATGGAGGTAAAGTCTAAGGCGTTCGGTGGCTCCACCACCTCCAGACGTAGCTGAAGTCTGAATTAGCCGAGTGGAGGAGCGGGGCGAGTGGTTAATGAAGCCGAGCTGCTGATCCAGTGGGGCTTTCTTTCATAATATGGGGCAAAATGCTCCTGACAGTCTGTAACCCCGCTGGGATACAGGAGTCAGGTTGTAGCTGTCGGCTCTGTGAAAGGGAAAAGAAGAGCGAGGTTCCCTTTGTGTCTCAGTCCTTTCAAAACCAGAGTGGTCGACCCAGTGCAGTTTGTACAGAAGAGCCAGTTTGCTGCATATCAACAATAGTAAAACAACGTCTTTTCTTTTTCTTCCTTAACAATTCTGGGGCAAACTATATGTTTCTCACACTGGCTTTGTCAGACTGGTTTGAAAAACCCCAAAGCTCTCTGTCTCGAGTTCTCCCCTCCCAAAATAGACCCTGACAGACCACATGGGGATTAAACTCCGGTCCAGAAACCAGCGTGCCTCCATCCAAACATGAAATCCCATGAGATGGACTTTTGGCCTCATTAGAGTCTCATGCAATCAAACCAACGCTCCCCCAGAATATTTCTCGCAGTGCCTGGATGTGAACAAAGACTGTGGTGGGCCCTGTAGTCGCTGTGGTGTTTAAAAGCCGACTGACTGGCTCTGCAGAAGCTGAAGCTCATGCTTGTGCTGCACTGATCATTCTGAGTCAGATGGCCAAGAGGCGAACGTCTGGATCGTGTTTCTGTGAGTCTGCTGCAAGGTGTCGAGGCCTTGCTAAGCCTGTTAAAGACCCGGGGGGGTCTGAGAGGAAAGTCATCCGATACAAACTCATAGCAATCACCTACCGCCTTTTTTACCAACCGTTTCACAGCCCGTCACAGTCGGACTAGGTGCTCCTAACACCGTCTTGTGTGGCAGAACTCAAAAAGTGGAGTTATGAGAGTGGAAAGTGGCAGGTGAGGTTTTGCCTCATATAAGATCTGAGAAGATCAATTTATTCTCCAGGTAGACTTGGCCAAGGGTTCTGTAAGAGATGGAACATAAGTCCTCCAATCTCAAACTGAAGAACAGCGCAATGGCGTCAGATAGCCCCACAGATTCTGTCCGTAGTGTAAATAGTACAGTGTCCAAGTTTACATACTCACTGTATGTAGCGTCACTGTCAGACACTACATGGGTACAAAGCGATAGTCTAGATGCTGATGGTGCTGTTTCAGTGGCACTTTCAGTACGTAGCATCTGTACCAGGATTAGATACTCATCTGAACTGGACATTTCCACTGGATTGAGTCCAGTAGCGGGACGCGCATCTGATATCTTCCTCTTTCCGGCTCCAAGTTTGTATTCACGTTGATTTGTTGAGATTTCCTGCAGTCCAGCCCTCTGTTTTATTTTGAGCTCCCCTTGGAAAAGATATGTTGACTTGTCTTCCAGTCCTGCACTGTTCAAAAGAGTTAAGTCCTCAAATCTAAGGCTCACCTCCCATTTTTAGGCCAGTCCTAACTGAGCAGAACTACATTTGGATCTGGATGTACCTTGTTCCTGGTTTTCTAAGAGTCCACACTGTGTTCACAAATCAGAGCCTCAACTGGCTTACAAACTGCTCAAATATGACAGAAAGTGAATGGAATGGCATGATTTGCTACCATTTCACCTTCTGAAAGCCGGGAACCCAAAGTGGTGCGGGTAGGTGAAGGGTCGTATCTAACACATCGTAAGCAGCTTCTTCAGGGTCTGTTGCCGTACCAGTGTTGGAACATTACACACACAGGGTGATATGCTGCTTATTTCCCGGGGAATACAGTGATTTTGCCGGCTTTTGCCAGCCGTTGGATGATCTGGGCTTCATAGTCCGCATCGTGGACGCCGGTCTTCCTGAACTCTCCGGAGTAGCGGTTCTGCTCCCAGTAGTGGTGCCAGTTTCCCCGACTGTCTGCCCCGAATCCAAACACATTCACCTGGAGGAGAGTTGTAGAGTTGTTCAGCATGATCCAAGAATCTACAGGATGCACTTAAGAAAAAAAAAACAGAGAAAAGAGAAACTGACCTCATCACAGACATGCAGGGCGAAGAACAGGACCAGCATGCCAGTGGAGGGGTAGCGGCCATGATGTCTGGTCCAGTGGTCGTGGATGTATTTAAAGAAGGCTGGGTTGAAGACCTGAACCTGCGTGGTGGACAGAGATATTCAAGGGGAAGACATTTCATTTATTTTTGTTTTCAGGTTCATCATTTTATTTTGGGTTACGAGTGGAATAGATTTAGATGCTTTACTACTCAAAGATCGCACCAGTTTTTATACCAGCCTATTAATTTTTAAGAACTTGAATTTCTTTTTCCAAAACTACATAGCGCACATTTAACAAACTAAACCCCTACATGGAAAGTAGGCAGAGAAGATACGAGGAGCTCAATAAACATGGATTTATTTTTGAAAAACATTCCTACTTTATGTGTAGTTCAATCCAACTGCCTCACAATTCAGAACCAAAACGTTTGCTCAGGTGATTCAGACAATAACAGGACAGATAACCTCATGCAAATCACAGCGGCTGCATATTCAAAAGGTCCGACCGAACAAGGATAGATTTGGCAGTGTTACATTTTAATACCCCCCGAGGTTGCGATTGCTGTGAAAGATTAAAAGCACTGTTATCCAAATGAATAGTAATTACACACTTATCATCCACCTCTGGGCGATGTTCGGTCCCAACAAACAGGGCTTGAGGCTGATCACAGCTCTGCAGTTGAGGAGGAGTAAATCTTTTAAATCTATATTTCTGGGCCGGCTCCACAACACTGTAAAAAACTGAGTCTCTGACCAGGCGAAGATATTCACAGTCTTCACAGAGGGGATTAGTCGAAGTTTTATTTATTCTCAGGGATTAAAGAGCGAGCGGAAGATTATTTAAAACAATGGAAAGGTTTATAATCTAACTGTAATCCTTCATCAACAAAGAGGAAGGGGATGATATAATTGCAGCATAGCGGGGTCACTCTGTGTTGGCACATTACTGTGAGCGTGAAAGCGGCCAAAAGTAATTGCAATGACGGTTGAAAATACACACCTTGTCTTTATCTACACGGAGGAACTGCTTCACTGGAGCGTACGTACTGAGAGAGAGAGAAATTGATTAAACACATTCAATCAGCACTTTATGTGATTGCTGCAGCTATGAATCCTGGATGACTGACGGCTGACAGACTGTTACAGTCCAGCAACTCTCTGGATGGTCACAGTTCTACTGTGTGTGTGTGTGTGTATGTGTGTGTGTGTGTACGTGTTCTTACAATCGAATCTGGCCGGTGGACAGAGCACTGGTGATCCAGACGAGATCCAAAGTTTTGAAGGGAACCAAGACAAAGCTGACGTTGGCCGCCAGGTTCTTGGCGCTCTCCGGGTACATGAAGTGGTGAGTGGTGTGGCTGCCGGCGTCTTCTTCGTAGCCCACCGTGGGGGCCAGGTTAATCCTGCGAGTACGAGAGGAACAACATGAGATTCACTTTGTGTCCTTAGGTCACAGTTTGTTGGCTGGCAACGTGTGAGGTGCCATAGGTGCCAAAAGGTTTTCACAGGGATCTCATTTCATGCTGACTTAATAGATTTTCTGGAATATTTTTGGAACCAACTTGAGGGCTTTTAAAGGAGAGCTTAAAGAAGCAGTTACACATTTTAGGAAATTAGAGGGTATCTAGTTTAATTTCAATTTTCAATCTGGGTTTATGTAAAGATCTTAAAGGTTTAAAAAGATCAAAGTCTGCACCAACAGAAGCTCCTCTCTCCCACATTAAACACTGCTCCTGAACGCCTCGTCAGTAGTCCTGGCTTTAATTTTGTGACTTTGTGACATCACACTACCTGAATAATTTATTACTAGCGGCTAGTTTGGTATGCAAGAATTGATTTAGCACAGCTGCTCTGTTGTTCATAGCTCAGGCGTGTGTGAGCTGACCAATCAGAAGGGACTGGGTATTCCGGGGGGGTCTTAAAGAGACAGGAGCTAAAACAGAGCAACAGAGGGGGAATATAGTGCCGCAGATCTGGACAGTATGAGAAATCTGATGTGTTTTTTGAGCATTAAAGCATGTAAACCTCTTCTGGTAATAATCCAAAAATAAAATAATGAGCCTGAAAATGAGCATAATATGAGTCCATTAAACCTGCATTAATTGATGTTTTGGCCATCTGTGGCAGCCCAACAAGCTGTAAACACAAAGCTGACATTATTGTCTCGGCTGCTAAATGCTCCATTACGCTCCCCCAATCAGGTCACTAACTGTGTCTGTTTGCCATTAAGTGCTTGACAGGTAGAATACAATGAGTGTCAGAGCATTTTTACTGAAACAGAGCAGAGCAATGAAAACAGAAAAGGAAGGGGCTGTAAAACCAAAACAATGAGCTGAGAGGTGATAAAATACTCCACAGAGCAGATGGGAATTGCAAAGTAGAGGTGATCATTCTCTGTGGGTTCCTCACTACACACGAGCAACACCATTCACATTAGACTTGATTCATTGTGAATATGAAAATGTTAAAGAGAAATGTAAAAACAACAAACTGCAGCCTGATATCTGCCATTATTTTCCAACAAAAAATGGCCAGGAGCAAGGACTGGGCTTCCCCAATTCTTGTCATCACATTGCGGTTGCCAGGTTTGGCACCATTGTGCCACTAAAGAGACCAGAACCAGAATTTGTATGCCCTGACCATATCTGGCAAACACACTACAGCTGGAGAAGCTGCTCAAAAGTGCGAGATAAAAGGATGGAATGTTGTTAGAAAGACTCCTGAAACCGATTCTGACCTTTCTGCTGAAGACTCAGAATAATTTTGTGCACGTAAGGACAATCCTGCTCATCTAATCTTGAATCGGATGAGAATGTTTGTCCTTACAGTTCTGAGTCGTTGTTTGTTTACCTGTGGTTGGCCTCATAGCTGTATCAAGTCTGATGACATGTACTTTCCAGCAGCACATTAAATAATATGATACAATAAGAAGATTTGGTCCAATGTCCTTCAGTCAGTGAAGCATTCAGCTCTGTCTGTGTGCTCCAGACTTGTGCTGTATTTACAGTAGATGTGAGTCACTGTCTGGAGGGGTGTTTATGTAAACATGAAGGTGCGCCTGAAAAAAAAAAAAAAAAAAAAATTGGCCACGAGTGTGCCTGCCCATATGTCAGTGAAACAGATGTTGGCTCAGATAGAGGTGGTTGGAGAACCGACAGACAGGAGGTGGGTGGGTGGGGGTGAGCAGCACTGTTGCAGTCGAAGCTGATCTTTAAAACAAATGAGAATAAAAAATGCAGCAATGAGATGGCATTACGGGAGAGGGAAGTTGGAGGCTGCCCACACAGGTCCTCTGAGAGAGTCATGCTAATGGATGCTAATGCCTTTAGAGCTCACGGAAAAACAAAAAACAAAAATGACAAGTCGTTTCCTGCAGGGGCTTTCATGCAACAAGCATGTGGCCACAACACACACACACACACACACACACACACACACACACACACACACACACACACACCACACACACACACACACGCTGCTGGAAACACCATATAGCTGTGTCCATGCCAGCTGACAACAATCAGGCTCTGTCATTTTTCGCTGCTGCATGAAGACGACCAGGGGAATATATGGAGACAAAAGGATTTGTGAGCATGTGAGGGACACAATCTGTGTGTTTTGAGCTTCTGCCGTGACCTCATACGAGTCAGATGACCTCTTGGTTGAACACAGGACATAAATTGACAGTGAGATTAAATATGGAATTAGAAAGACACATCTGCTGTCTTCTTCTTTAGAAGTACTTCTCCATTTGGTCACACACAATCTTGTGTGACTTAACTTCAATGACATACAGTATGCATGGTGAGAGTAATATGCGCTCCTCATTTGAACTCTCTCTCTTCCCTTATTCTCTCCAGTCGTCTCACTCCTCCTCCTCCTTTCTTCATCTCCATATCTTTCACTCTTGCTCCTTCTGATGCATCCTTGGTCTCATCCATCTGTTACATCCACCCCTCTCACCTCATGATGTAGTTGTGTCCGTCAATGGTCGCCCCATATCCGGCCCCGCGGAGGTTCCCGGAGTTCCCGACGACGGCGCATCGCAGGCAGCGTCCAGGATCCCAAGAGCCGTATGGCGACCTTCCAGGAATTACCTGCGATAGACAGCCATTATTGAATCAAGCTAACCAGATCGGAGCTACAAAGAACATTAAATAAGATACGAGCACTAGAACAGCAAGAGGCATAAAACCTGCATCTCTGACGTGATAGTAAAAAAGCATCCTGCTCTCCATACTGGGGTGAATTCTTCATGAGACCATTCATGAAAAATACATGAGCCCTTCTGCCCTCGGGAAGCCAGACTGAGATATGTAAACTCACAGCCTGATGTGAGTGCATCGAGAGAGTGAAAAACAGATACATTAAAAAGGGTGAGCTGAGTCACTGATTGACCCTAGTGTCTAACAAAGACAATCTGCTCCTCTCTAGGTTTTGCTCAAGAGTGCAAAGTAATGACTTGGCTGATTTGAAAGTAGTAGGGTAATGGAAAGATAAATTAATAATACAAAAATACCTGGAACAGCCTCAGCAGCACCTGCTGGATGCTGTGGGGTTTAAACTGGGGCTGCAGCATCTGGAGGGAGACAGGAAGAGAGAACGGTAAAGTATGGTTAGGATGTGCACTTTCTCCTCTGTAGGCAAACTGGATGTGACAACAGACTTTATATTTAGTTATTTTCTGTGTGCCTATGTTTGTGTGTACGCATGCACCTGTCAGCATTCATGTGAAAGAAGCAGACAGGTGCTTGCGCCGGTGTGTGTGTGTGTGTGTGTGCTCCTAGGTAACGGCCATGTGTCAGACTGACAGGACGCAGTCAGACTGGGCAAGCTGTGGTTCAGAGGAGCAGAGACATTGCTGTCCACTTGTCAAAAAAAGCTGAATAATAAAAAAAAAACAGATGGCAGTGGGAGAAGGGATGGAAAATGTCAAATAGAAAGCAAAAAGTGCAGGAGAATCCAAACACCTAGTAAACTTCTCACTCCCACCAAACGTTTCAGCTCTTAACAGACTGCTTGGATCTGGTTGTCTGCACATCAACGGCACACCTAAACATGGGAGTGTGTTGAAGGTCTTTTTTTTTGTGTGTCTTTCTAGGCAAGTTTTTCTTTTATACCATCTGTCACCAAATAAATAAAGGACAGAAAAAGTAAAAGCTAAGAAGGAGGCAGAGCGACGCAGGGCAGTTCAAAGAACGCAAGATGTAAATGGAAGTTGAAGGAAATATGAGGAGTGGAAGAAGAAGGTACTGGAGATGAGTTAGCCTTTTAGTACCAGACTGTCAAAGACTTGAAGGTTAAGTAACACAGTGAATGGGAAGCTTTTAGGTTTCCAAGTAAAAAAAACAACTTTTAATCTACAATACATAATATATTGTATATACAATATACACAACCTGACGATACTGTTTCACTGTGGAGCTCCACAGTGTTCTGTGGACTACAATCCTCATCTGACTTTCCATCAGCACGACAGTTCTGTTTTTTTTTTTTTGCTTTTTCATCTAGAATACAACAATAAAACTGGGATATTGTTGAACAGAGCTCTCCTCCAATAATTATTGTGTTGACAGATATGTAGCCTGTTGGTGTAAACTCTGGAGGCACTGACCTGATTTTATATTGCTCAGGACTTTGGTTTGTACCTGATGAACTGATGACATTCCTGTGTTTATTGGTATTTAGCAAATAGTAGCATGTTAACACTAAACTATGATGTTAAACGTGGGGAACATTATACCATCTGAGAATCTGTATATGTATCTATATAAGCATGGTATGCTGTGGTATCTTAGTCTGGTTTCTCTGGTCATTTTCCTCGCAGCTTATTTCGGGTCAATGATTTTTCTATTTTACTTTTCAACCACACATTTATTAACTAGCTAGAAAAAATAATAAAGATTGATTTTAAATACCGGAGGGACATTGAGACTAAAAAGGCTGAAGAAACCCGTCAGATTTTGATTAACTCAGAGAGTTTAAGCTTCATATTTGCTTCAGATCAACTCTGGCATATATATCTGTACAGAATGAAGTTAGTCGTGCATCATTTACACGAGAACTTCATTAAGAAGGGATCTTTTCACGGCCAGCGTGAACACGAAGCGAAACATCTTTCGGTCCTTTCTGAGACGGTCTTCAGTCACTGTAGACTGACGGAGCGCTTGAGTTCATACAAGCATGAACCGTTCACAGTCAAGAATAAAAATATATTTCTGCCGTGTCTGTTCAGTTAAATGTGAAGAGTGGAGTTATTGTTCATGGATTATGGTTCTGAAATGCCTCCTTAGTGGGATGTTAAGAGAATGATGACACATACTAGCAGCAGCTGACAAAAAAGAAGTTGCTTGACTTAAAGAAGGATTCTGTCAGCATCTGTCGAAAACACACGCAGGCAGATGTGCATTGACGTAAAAAAGGAGCAAGTGATATCACCCTCACACACATTAGAGTCCTGTGAGGATACTGGCAGCCACAACATGGATGTTCCTCTCCATAGCCATCCCTCCTTCCTCTTTCTTCTCCTCTCCCACACAGCAATCCTCATTTTCACACGCCTTTGTCACCACTTCCTTTTTCACCCACCATTGGCCTTAATTCTCTTTTCCCAACACCGATCTCTTTCACTTACAATTTCATTCACACGTCCTCTTCAGTGGTCTCCTTGCCTTCATGTCTAATTCCACCTCTTTAATTTCCCCTGCTCCCTCTTTGTTTCTTCTCCTCCTCTTGTCTGTCTTCATCTCATCCTCTCTCTCTGGGACGCCGGAGCACCACGCAGCTCATCAGCGCTGATCAGAGACCACTAAATCTGTCTTTTACGCTCCCCAGGCTTTGTTTCTCATGCCGTTACCTCTCTCTCACTCCTTCCCTCTGTTTTTCCATTCTCCTTGATCCCTCCATCCACGGGCTTCTTCTGTGTCTGACTCCCTGCTTGATGCCAGAGCCAGCTTGGCTCGCCCACACCACTGTTGTTCAGGGGCCACTCATTTTTGGCAGATGTTTGTTGCGGCCATGCCAAATGCAGTCTTGCTTCCTTCCTCTCAGCTGTCTTCTGACTCCTAAAGTATAAGCTTCCTGGCACGTACTTTTAAGTATGAGCGCAACTTATATTTTTCTCTTAAACTAATTTTGCAGCAGCTGTGTGAAGTTCAAACTCGGCCTCTAATTACAAAAGAAGCGTTAACCAAGCAGAGATTCACGCCTCACTCAGCTGACGAGAGCTGCACCACACAATAATTTCTAGTATCGAGATTAGCTGCCACTAAATATTTAAAGAGGTGCAACTGCCGCCGAGCTAAATGAGCCAAATCATAACACCATCGTTAGCTTGCTAATGAGACTGAAGATCAACAGAGATAATGTGGTCCACAACTGATCAAAACGCTGTACAAAACATTATTCCAGTAACATAACGGACCAAAAAACATCCATTAGGTTAAAATTTGATTAACCGGGTTTTTCTCTCTCCTTCTTCAGCGGACACACATTTCTTCATGAAAGTGTGTACAAATCAGACTCCGACTTTTATTGAGTCTAACAAGCACGTTGCTGCAGGAGAGTGGTGAGTTGTGTTCACTTTACAATAGAAATCAGGCAAAGCTAGCAGATGTTTGATGCCTCGAACTTTGTGCTGGGGCCCTATTTGTATTGTTGCTGAAGTTTGGTGCTGTTCTGAGCATTATTTGTGGCTATGAGTGGCTTTTTGATGGCGGTTTCTTAGTTGGAGGAATAAACTGCAGTGTATTGTTATCGTGCAGTCTTTTCTGAGGTTGCTAAAACTACATAAGCTAGCGGTCGGAAAACTTATCTCTCGGGGGGGGGGGGGTCTTACTTGGTGTCACGGTATCTATTATTAGCGACACTAATATCGCTAATAACAAAAATATTCCTACATTTCAAAATGATAAGAATTTATATTTCATATGAGCTCATTCATGCGTACTTGTGCCCTCCCAGAACTCCCATTCCCCACGCTGGCTTACTTTCATTTTTAAAAATTGCGTCCGTCTAATTTTTCGTCGGGTGCGGGTCGGGCGTCGGTATCAATTTATAAGGGGGCGGCTCGGGTGCAGAATGTAATTTGTGCTACTGTCGGAAAACTGGTCGGATGCGGTTTTAATTATGGCAAAAACAAAAGTGAAAGTTAAAAATTGCGCTCACAGCAGTGAGTGACCCAGCTGTCTGTGTATCGTTGGCATGGAAACAATTCCCGGTATACACGTGCTGACCCAACCAAAACACACAGTGAAGGAATAACAGTTCGGGGGCCGCCTATTGAAGACCACTGGCCTAAATAATGTGTTAAAATTCAAAGTCAAACATGCAGCTTGGGAGTGTGAAGCCGCTGCACATTGTTAATAAAGCTCATAAAACATTCACCCCAGGCTTGGACCGTATGTGTCCCAAACGGCATTACTCCTATATAACCAGCAGGAGAATCACTTAGGTCAAGACTAGACATTGCTTACAAGTCAGATCATTTCCACATCAGAGAGAGGCTTTATAAATCGGTACACACATGGTTTTCTGCTTGAGACATACTTAAGTCAAAATTGATCATATGTCTATCTTATAAATGTGGCCCCTGTACCCTAATGTCAGCCATCTTTCCAAACACATGACCAAACTTCAATTCAAGCCTGTTTTCTGTTCCAGCTCTGCACATCATACAAATTATTCATCAAAAATCACCAACAGGGATTTTGCCGAGTGAATCAAAAAGACGAGTAACACATCAAGTCCCTTAATCAACCAGGATGCATGCCGTGTTTATAATCCTAAATCTAAAAAGAGGCTCACAGAACTAAATAATTTAAGTCCTGTGCAGCAAATCATTCTTCAAAATGTTCCTTTCATTCAATTCATTCATTTAGTCCTTCCCCTCCTGAGGCAGGAGTGCATAATAACATATTAGAATTGATTGAAGAGCATATACTCCAATCATGCATACAAGCAATCATTTTTTGTTTTCCTTCCCTCCTAACAATGGTTGATTGGATGCAGGGTTAGAAGCAAGTAGTGAGTGATGGGAAAAAATGTCAAAGCAGCGAGGTTATTTCACCATTTTGTCTGGTTACATCCGCTCTCAATATAAAACCAGAATTTGCCGTAGAGGAGAGAAAAGCAAGTCATTTGCGAGCACTTACACGGCTAACTTCTCTCCAGGAAACAACCTTTAATTCCGTCTTCTGATTCTGATGCACTTTTACATCAAGGCGTATGCTGGTTAGAAACACGTGTAGAGGCCAGTGCATTGTCCCTCCTGAGGTTTATGACCACTTCTCTTTCTGTTCTCTTTTCACCTCCACCCAGCCATCCATCAACACTCAATAATCGATTCACAGGGCTTCCCACAACAGGAAGCTGCAGCAGGAGAGTGGTGAGTTGTGTTCACTTTACAATAGAAATCCGGCTAAAATAGTGGAGGTTTGATGCCTCGAACTATATGCTGCCTATTTGTATTGTTGCTGAAGTTTGGTGCTGTTCTGAGCATTATTTGTGGCTTTTTGATGGCGGTTTCTTGTTGTAGGCATATACTGCAATGCATTATTATCGTGCGGTCTTTTCTGAGGTTGCTAAAACTACGTGAGCTAGCCGTCTGCAAACTTGATCTCTCGAGGGGGGGGTCTTACTCAGTGTCACAGTGTGTTAGACCATGGATTAAACTTGCACCGGAATTTCCCTTTAAAGAGGTGTCAACAGACGTCAGCATGCTAACCAGCTAGCCCTAACCTGTCCCAGTCGAAAGCGCCAGTGATGTAAGCACAAACAGTCCCCGGGCGCTTCACCGCTAACTTCACTGCTAAATGAGCTAACCAGCTAATGGCAGCTACAAATTAGCAGCATTTAGTTGTTGCTCTGATGCATGCGGCCTCCTATTTCATTTTAACACTAAAGGCACAAAAAAACCCAACAGAAATAAAGTCTGAAATCTGGTTGAGAGTTGTGCTCAGTATATTTGAAAGCAAGACACCTTGTGTGTGCCACACTACTCCAGTCGATTGGGTTTGATGTTCTGTGTGGTGCAGAATAACAGAAAAACATCAAATATAAAATATACTTGGTTTGTGCATGTACTTGCATATATTTGTAACTATTATTTTATTCTCTCATTTGTTTCATTGTTTTCTTCCAGATGTTCAATATTCTTCCTTTCTTCCTGTCTCCTTTTTTCTGTCCTCCTTCCCCTCTCCATTTCTCTGATTTATTTGCAAATCTCTTTCATTCCTTACTCCCCTCTTCTGTAATTTCACCACTCCCATTTTCCTACTGTTCATGTTTCCCCTTTCTTTGCTTTGCTCTATGTGATCATCTTTATGTCTTTCTTATCCAGCCCCCGTCTCTCTTTTCTTCCCATCATTTATTTTTACCTTCTGTCTCCCCACTAGTTCATCACCTCCCTGTTGCAGTGTGACCTAATGACTTGGCAGCTGTTGGCCTGTGTTCGCAGTTTTCTGCCATTTTAGAGCTGGACTGAGGCTGCAGCTCTGAACCAGGACTCGAGACCAGCTACAGTTCATTTCAGTTTTTAGACATTACTCAGTGGTGGTTTAAGAAAAGCTCAGCGACCATCCATGTTGTTCAGCCATGACACATGACTGGCAGGGATGCAAGAGGAGCATGTACTGCTTGTAAGAGGGGATTGGTTGGCCCAATGACAGGGGAGGATGAGGAAGATGTAGACACATCCGTGATTATGTTGTATTACTCCCCATATGTTGATGTCCTAGTAAACTCCCATGCAACTGACTGTCGCCCTCTGTGCCATACACACAAATGGAAAGTATGTGATGGTGCTGCATGCACTGTAAAAACTAAATGTGGCAAAGCTGTTTTTTTATTGATGTTTTGACTGTTGCAGAACATTAACAATCCTGTGATACCAGTAGCAGCTGTGTGTTTTTAATGGAATGTAATGAAAACTAAAAAAAAGTGTTGAATTGTACAGTATTTAATGTTGGTTAAAGCTAACATGTAGAATTTAAAATGTTTGTATCTGGTAACACACAGCAATGCAAGCTGTGTGTGCAGGCAAATAGGATCTTACTCTTTCACAGAAAAGTCAGGTGTGGCAAAAACAAGCACTTTCAGTGATTGTAACTTTGACTGTTGCAGTTGCCCCAAAGGATGCCATGGCTGCCATGTCGTGGCTTAGTGGACAGAATCTAAAACTGATGTTTTAAATATACTGGAATTCCCCTTTACTATGGTAATGAAATCTGGGTCCTTTCCAGATTTCAAATGCAAGTGAGCAATTTTCCAAGACACTTCCAAGACATTCAAGAATTGTTCTGTCAAATTCCCAGTTAATAACCAATGTCTCGAAGTTGTTCAAATTGCGAAGTAAACCCACTAAAACTCTGTCAACTTTGGAGTGACATAATGCATTAATGGCAAAAACAACATGGCTAGTAGGTCCCCCCGTTTTTACGCTTGAAAGTGTAAAAATATGGTTACTTACCACCCACCAGTAGTAGACATCAGAAGGCAGCTGCACATTGTCTCTGGTCCACACAGGTGAGATATCCGGGTCGTAGTTTTCATCGAACCAATCAGAGACACCGGGGTCTCCGACACAGCGTGGACAGGCACATGTCTTTTGCTGTTGGCTGTCAGGTGGTGATAACCTGTGTGCACCGACGTAGCTGGGCACTAGCTTCACCCGCCTCGACTCCTCCCACCCCGGTGGCTCCAAGTAGTTGAAGCCGACGCCCCCACGGAGCGAGACGGAGAAGAAGAGCGAGGTAAGAAAGATGAGAGTCAACGACCCGAGGAGAACCCAGACTCTGCGGGAACACCTCACCCTGCCTCCTTTCTCCGCCCCGCCTCCTCCCCCGGCACTACCTCCACCTCCTGCTGTCCCCGCCGACCCTCCGCTCAGCCAGGGCCTGAGCTCGGAGAGTCTGGGAGCTCCTCTGAATGGACCCCCGCCCCAGGACCCCCAGCCCCACCTCCTGTCCCGGTGCAGGGTGGAGGAGGGGATGCGGCCCCCCCATGGCCATGCCCCCACCCCTAGGCCTGCCACTGTCCCCAGCCCACCTCTACCACCGCCTCCCCCGCCGCTGTCACCTCCACGCAACAACCTCAGAGGCCCGGTCAACGTGATTGGGAAGACTCCCGGTCTAGTGCAAGATCACCCACTGTATCAGACTAGTAAAAACATGCACACGCACACACAGGCAGGAGTCAATGTGTCAGAGTCAATTTGTCTCACAGTCAAGCTGTGCGCCAGCGATGCTCCTACGCTTTCTCCCCGTCTCCCGCTGGATTCTATCTTTCTCTCCTTTACAGCTTTGTGTTCTCCTGACACAGAAATCTCTCCACACACACACAGGCTAGGAGTTGCAGCTGATTTACACACAGCTGCAGCCTGGCCGCTCTGAAAGTCCTTTGCTATCAATGAGAGGTGATCTCTCCTTCAGCCTCGATCCTTTCTGTTTTTTTTTCCACCTTTCTACCCTTTGTTCATTTCCCTCCTTCTTTACTTTCTGACTTGCCCTTTCTCTGGCTTCCACTGTCTTTATGTCCACCTTTCTCTTTTCCCTCCCTCTTTTCTTGCATTAATCGCAGCGTTCATCCTCAGTGGAATCCAGCGCACAGCGTGGACGCATGCAGCAGGTCCTCCTCGCCTCCTCTGCCATCTGTGTGAATGTGGAGCTCTGCTCCAGCGCTCCGCTTTCTCTCTCTCTCTCTCTCTCTGTCTCTCCCGTGGCTCTGAGGCGACGTAGCCAAGGAAAGCTGGCAGACTAGTTGAGAGCAGCGGAGAGAGGGAGGGAAGAAGGGAGGAGGAGGAGAGGGAGGAGGAGCGGTAGAAGGGGGGAGGTCTGGCCTGAAGGGTGTTCCATCACATCTCGAGCAATCCTACACCCAAAAAATACCTGTTTTGTTCCTCTCTTCTCTCCGGCTCGGCTCGGCTTCTCTGTCTGCAGCTCAGTATTCTCCCTTCTGTTTCTTTTGCTTTTCTCCAGAGGTTGATCTCACTTACTCTCTCTCCTTCTCAAGGTCTCTCCTTTTCTCTCTCACCCCTTTCAGTCCATTGTCTGTGTCTGCCGGTGTCACCGAGGCTATGAGAGCTACTCGGAGAGTAGCAGCTGTGTCAAGTTTGAAAGTGCCCTTTTGTTGGCGTCCCTCGCAGACACAAAGTTTCAAAAAGTTGGGAGAAAAAAGCTCAAACTCCTTGAGTGATGAAATCTTAGTGAGATGAAAAAAACACTACAAGAGTAGCAGAAGATTTGGGGACGCTGCTCCAATGAGAGCACGGCTATCACCTTCTCGATGTCAGCTCTGCAGTTGAGGGCTTCTGCCAAGTCGGATTGATTTTGTTCCAACAATCCACAAAAAAGTCCAACAACTTGTTAAGAAGTCCTTTCTCTGCTCCACTCTGCAGCCATAGAGATGAAAACAACAACAAAAAAATACTCAAAAGATAAAACCAAAAAGTCCTTTGGGAGAAACAATCAAAGCATCGCAAGCGGATTGTCCGATGTTCTCCCGGTGACGAGATTTTTATGATGATGGTTCATCTTGAGCCGAAGCTGCACCAAGGAACGGTGAAAGTGGTGGATGGAGGGTTGTAAGGGTGATGAGGGTGTGATGGAAAAAAAAGACAAAACCAATCAGCCCCAAATCTCATCTTCTCTCCAGCTGGCTTCGTGAGGACGACGGGAGGAAGGGTGGGGGCGGCGGCTGTCCTGCACCCAGAGCGAGTGTGTGTGTGTGTGCGCGCGTCTTTGTGCCTGTGATTTAATGTGGGTATGGTGTTAAGCCAGGGTTGCACACAGTCTGCCAGCTGCACTAATTTAATTGTGTTCTACAGCTGTGCTGCTGTGTGTGTGTGTGTTTGTTTGTGTGTGCCCTGTTGGCCGCCAGCGTACGTTTCATGAGGCTGGTGAGCTCGAGGTGACTGCTGCTTAGTTCTAATCTGCCAAACCGTAATCCGAGGGTAAGACTCAAGCAGTGCCCACTTTATGCCAGCTGTCTGCCCTGCCCATGTTCGCCTGATGCCCTCTAAACACCTGCTTACCTCACCTACACACACACACTGATCCAAGTTACACTTTTGTCTTTCAGCTGTAATAACGACTAGTCCTGGTGTGTGTTTGTGTGTGTGAGTCTGTGCAACCTGGACCCCTGAGGCACAAACCACTGCACCCACTCTTTTATTTCATGATCAAATGTCTGTGTGTGTTTGTGTGCTGTTCAGGGAAACGACTGCCACGTCCAGCCTGGAGCTCGGCGTCCTGTTCCCATGGAAAAACCTGTAGAGACATAAAAAGAAAGAGATAAAAGACAGAATGTCATTTACTGCCATCAGCCTCATTGACCGTATCGACAGCTTTAATCCTGATGTCCTTTTCCACTTTGATCCTCTCCCCCACTTTTTAAATCTAATTTCCTCTCCTCTCCCCTCAGTCCAACCTGGCTCACCTCAAACATATATTTTTTCCTGCTGTATTTGTCTCCAGCAGCCTTTTTTTTTCTCTTTCAGCTGCATCAATTGCATTTGTCCTGTTTCAGTCTTCCTTTCATTTGTACTCCCCCCTGCTCAGTTTGTTTTTCGGGGGGAAAAAGAAACTACTGAACACATTTCAAAATGTCACCAAGCTGAATTGGAAATGTTGAAGCTGACTGACAGTTTACAGATTGAAGGAGTCGGGGTAGAAAAAGGAAGCAAATGAACAGACCTCCCGTACAAACTCCTTTAAGATCCGGTAGCTGCTGTGTTTTCTGCAGCTGTGCAAGATGATCATGCATCAAACTGCCTCCAGGTTGCAATGTATCGAGGTATTCACTAAGACTACAGATGTAAATGAGCTTAGCCGAAGTTAATCTTCTTTCTGACTTATTAAGATTTGATGCCGTTTTGAGGCATGATGCACACATCTAGAAAAAATACCAAACTTCAATTACAAGTTGAAGAAAAAAATTGTTTTTTCATCCGAAAAGTAAACGGTGAGGAAATATGACTCAACTAGCTGAATATCATCAGCCCAAGGAAAAGGTCAGCGATTGAATAAGATGTAAAAATTCAATGTGGAGATTTTTTGGCAAACTTTTAGACTCCTTTGATAGGCTGACTTTGCTAGTAGGGGCTTCCTTATATCATGGAACACTGGACGTGGTAATAAATAAAATACAAATTCAAGAAGGAGACACTGAGGGGAACAGGAAGGCAGCCTAAATCATGTGGGCTGTGGGAAATTGAGTGTTACTGTGATGTAAATATATAAGACATCTTTAAAGGAGCTCTATGTAGCAATTTGTTTACAATTGACTTTTTATCAACCATATACGACATACACGTTCTTAAGTGCCTCTCTCCACTCCACTAACAGAGAGCAACAGTAGCTACCATTAGTCCACTAACATGACTGAATGACCGGCCGCCAGCACAACTCAGAAGTTCCACAGCGCCCCTTCACGCTCGCTGCAACAATCTTTGCTGCTTTATTTCTTTTGTCTAAATTATTAGGTAGAGCTGAGAATACTGGTCAGTGGATTGATCGATCAACAAAAAATGAATGTAGTTTGTTTACATCTGGTTAGCACCAGTGTAAGGTCTTTGTTCACACTGCTAAAACACAAATTATCAATATATGGTGATCTGTGCCTTAAAACAAAACAATTGCTTTAAACCATTTAAAAGGCATTTATTTTCATTGTAAAATTGTAACTGATGTTTCTTAATGATGACAATTACTTAATTGTTATGTACATTGTAATAGTTTGTTACCAGTCCGATAAGTATTAACTAAAGTTTAATATACTCTAAATGTAGCATTTACTCATGATGGTTGTCATGAAGTATTAATCGGCCGAATCACTGATTATGAAAATTAAAATAAAATGATAAAAACTTTGTCACAACATTGACTTGAGCCTCTAAGGAGAAATCCCCCTGTATGTTGCGCTCAATCAAATAAGACATAGTTGTGTATTGGAGTTCGTTTGGATTAGATGTTATTACAATTTACATCATGACGACTGTCTGCAACACTGTCTGCATCTCCTTTTTGGTCACGACGATCATTTTCCACTACTCTATTTCTGAGGCATCACCATGGCAGCTAGCAAAAAAAATGCAGGGTTGTTACGGCAACACAAACCACAAGCCCCCAACCTTGACCTGTTGGTCAGTGCTCGAAAACAAAGATCTATTTCTTTCTTTTGTGTTCCATTTCAGTCCTGGTTGTTTTTCATAACTTTACCGTCGTCCCCCGGGTATAAAAGTGGAGTGTGTGTGTCAGACAGACGCACACAAACACACATGCAAGAAGAGCTGGCAGAGCTTGTGACATCACTACAGCTGTCTTCTGAGTCCTAACAAGCTGCAGAATACAATATGAACTTCAGCTTGGATGGGTTTTTCCTCCAGTTACACTGGAGGAAAAATGTTCACTTTTCAGGTTGTGTATTCTGTCAATGTCACTGATGCCGAGGGAAACAATTAATTTGAGTATAAAGCTTGCCTCTGCCCCTTTGGTCTTAATAAGCAATGCAGCCAATGCAAGTGAGAGCAGTCTTTATTGAATTCATTTTTCATTTTTGAGAAAGCCAAGGACAAATGCAGACGATTGTTGACTATGGCAGCTGTTAATGGGAGCAGCTGTTATCCATAATGTCCACATGGCTGTCATTGAAATCTTCTGTTAAAGGACACACCGCATCAGGTTTTTGCTGAAGAAACGCAAACAAAAGGAGAATATAGATCAGACTGATGCAAGTCTGACACGTGGACACATGCTTGGTGACATCACATATCCAGGCGTAGATACCTTAGAAGCAGCATGCAGTACGTTAACTCGGCTTCTGTGTTTTGTATTCTGTCCAGTTTTTGGCGACGCTTTGCCTTCTGAATTGCAACTGTCAATCATCTACCCCCACGTTCCTCTACCGTCGCGCTCTGCATCTTCTGCTTCAGTCATACCTATTGTCCTGCCGTTTTCCAGGGAAATTTGATGCCATCGCTTTTTTACAACCAGCAATTATCACCCAATTCCCTTCTGCCAGCTGCTTTTCTGTAACAGTGGCTCTTACCAAGTCTTGAAAATGCTCAATCTTTTCTCTTACCCTGCCTGTTGAGTGTTCCTGTAAATGACACCCTCAGTCACTTCCTCTCTTTATCCTGTAGATAAGAGTGTGTGATAACAGAACAATGACAAACTTGAGTACAAGTCCATCCGCATGCAAGTGGCTTTTAGGCACTCGTTGGTCCACAGCCCAGACCATATGCCCAAAAGTGGATAAATGACTGTGGTTCTGGCACTCTTAGCCGCAGTTCAACTCTGCACTTCTGTGCACTGCTGCAGAACAGCGAGCACCAGCTTCATTATCATTGACATTGGAAACCTGCCCTCCCCCAGGTCTGCATCTAAAAGATGTAAAAATAGAAGTGTTAATTATCCTAATTTCTGATACACTAAAAAACCTTTCAGAGAGGGGTGTCGCATTCACAAATTGGCAACATATTCATGAAGAATAGGTCTTTCGGCTTTCAACAATGAGTCAGGCAAGATACTCTATATTCCTTAATGTCAACAAATCCCATGAAAGACCACACCTTATGACTCCTACAGAAATGCATGGCCCATGTTGTCAGGGCCTGACATAACGTATAGCGATGGTAACTCCATAAATCTTGTCTTGAATATTAGAAGTGGCTGTGCAGTGTGCTGGTACCTGAGGCAACGCCCCCCCACCACCGCCCCTCCGTTTTTTAAACGCTAGGCTGACTGCTGACCTTTAGACAAGCACTGACATGACCTTGACTAACAGTGCAGTCACAAGCTCCTCAGATCGTCCTATTTTCTGAACAGAGAACGGCAGGGATGATGTTTTTTTTTTGTAGGCTAGCTAGATTTTGTTCAGAAAGAACATTTTCAGCTAATGCAATTATGGAAGGAGCCAACTGCAAAAATGAAAACAATCACCACTTTTTTGGGTTTTATACAGTACACAAATGGGAAGCCAAAGGCAATAACTGAAGCAGTTTGCTGTCTCTGCAAACATATGGTAGCGGCAAAGGACTCGATAACACTATCAATTTGCACGAGCATTTGTGAATACACCATCCTGCTTAGTACGCTATTCTGACAATGAGAGAAACTCGGCTCTCACCAGACAAGTGCTTAATTCCTGTGCTCCTCAGCGCGATTTGTGCCTGAAAATATAAGGATATGAAACGCTGCACATTTCGTTTTTTTTTTCTAACTGTCTTGAAATCACGTACAGGTTAAAGCTATTCTCAACTCTTCAGTGTGAGTGGCAAGCTGCGCTGCTCATCAGCCTGCTCTGGTCACTTGCACAAAGAGCCCCGCTCCTCAGGCGGTCTGCTGGCATTTGTTTTCACTGGTTAGTTCTGCTCCTCCTCGACTCATTTCTAATTAAGAATTAATTAAGAAAACCACAATTTTTGCCTGTTCCAATTTTGGTACTTAGAAATTAATCTATCAATTTATTGAGTAAAATGTTCAATGAGGTGCACCATTAATTTAGCAAAATAAAATGACAAAAACAGAACACAATATTGGTTACAACAAACCAACCCAGTTGCCCAACCCTATTTGAATCTGACATATGGCCCTTTGCTGCACGTCATCACATCCTCTCTCTCACCCAGTTTCCTGTCATTCTTCGTCTGTATTATTACTAAAGCCGTGAAATCAAGCAACCAAACATTGAATCTAGTCTGCCATGTCTCTGTTTATAACACGACAAAATTGTCAAGTCGTGTACCAAAGAGTTCCAGAGTTCTGACCTGCATGGGCATTAACGTCAATCTCCCCATCCCCACTTTTGTGATCGCTCCGACACCACGTGAGTGCACGTCACTGGTTCCTGTTCTTATTTCTCTGGAGATGCATGATGACCAGTGAAGCAATTAGCTGCTTAAGTTAGCCTGTATTTCTGGATGCATATAAACATCACTGTATGTGTGTTACTTACCTTCCAAGTTTAATTACCATATTTCATTACCTTAATTACTCTACACAACTGTTGCTGTCACCGAGCATGTTGTTGCCGGCCTGCCATTAGCCTGCCTATACGAGTCAAATCTTCTCAGTCGGCTCACGTCTTGTTTTTCTCCATCTCCAGTCTTTTCCTCTCATTATCACAGTTTAAAATAAGGCGTCAGCACAATTCTGCGGGAGAAGCATCTGCTATTAGCAGCTGTTATCACGGTGCCGACCATTTTCAATTACTTTTCCTCATCATCGTCTCATAATCTACTCCCCCACCACCACCACCTCCACCCACCTTTTCCCTCCATCTCCTACAGTTACCATTTGATTCTGATTATTTCCAAGTCTCCTCATTCATCCCCATCTCCTCTGATCGCGAGTGTGTTTATGACGATGAATGACTGTAGCCAACATTACAGGTGCACCGCACACCTCTCTCCAATCTCGTTCCCTCTCTGCCGTGCATCCTCGCAGTGGATCTTAAAAGCACATGGTCTCACTGATTTTTTAAAAAGGTTCAAACAGGTTATAATAAATACTGGTCATTTATCTCTTATTGTATTCTTCCAATTTTTTCTCCTAATCTTGCTGCCTAATTTTTTTTTTTCTGTTCCGCCCCATCGACCTTCTCTCTTTCCATTCCAATCAAAATTCTACCTCTGACCTTCCCATCAACCGTCCTCCTCCTCCTGCTGTGTCTCACCTTACTCCACCGTCCCTCACTTCAACATAAATAATAGATGTAGGTTTCAATTGATGGTCTTTGTATAACAAGATCTATATTTTTGTTACACAAGGTTTTTTCCTTCAGCCTGCCTGCAGTCTAGAGTCTCAGTCTGCCACCACCACCACCTTCTCTCTCTGTCTTTCATTCTTATCTGCACACTTGTGTGTATTCTCATCATTACTGTTGCTAAAATCAGAAACAGTAAAGGGCTGATACCCTGGCTGCTGCTGTCCGACGCTTTTGTAATGCAACACCCACTTCTCCTGTTTTTTCTGACGATGGTGCACAGACACGTGCCCTGCAGCTTCCACAAACTAAGCCTGAATGATAAGACAGACAGACTGCTGGGCTGACAATCCAAAACAAGAGTCGAAAGATTCAAATGTGCTAACAAAAATAAGAATATTGCCACAATTGGCTTTAAACGCTTGATGAAAGCGCATAAGCACAAACAAACTCTTGACCTTGATCTTCTATGGATAATATTTCTGTCTGGTAAATTTGGTCTCATGTATGTTTGCTGGAGAAATGTCACTGCACCATATTTGTGCTGGCTGTATCACTCTATCCCCTGGTCACAGGTCACCCCACTGAAAAACATATGATGTCATATGACATTAAAAAAAATGCATGTGCTCTCTTTCTCTCTCATACTTGGTAACTTGCACAGCATCTTCTCTATTATCCACATCATCCTCTCAAACACAGGTGGAGGTTGCTACTCCGCTGCCTCCGGCTACCTCTTGCATACTAACGTTTTCTGTCACGATAGCCTCCCAGCTATCATTTGCCTCTTCATCCTGGCCGGGAGCAGCTTGCTTAGCTGGCTGATAAAAGATCCCCATAGAATCACAATTTTGGTCTGAAGCTATTGCCAGCTCTCTATTTTTCTTCTCCTTTCTTTTCTGGCATCCCCCTGTGTGCAGGTCCTGGCCTTGCAAGGACATTAACTCCCACAATAACTAGAGTTAGTTTAGATCAATCAAATTCTCATGTCATGTGACTGACTGAACTTTATGTTTCATACAAATATCAGGACTCATACCACTGAGGAGAAATGGGCTGTTTTACAAAATCAACAATAAATTAAATCCTTATTTTCGTTGTTTTAATAAGTAATGGTCATTATTTTGGTTCAAAATATAATTTGGAAGTCATTTATTTTCAGGATGAAGAAAATGATTGCCAGCCTCCATGAGTCCCCGTAGCAGCTGGGTTCCAGAGAGTTTCCCCCTCATGGGCAGCCCTGCCTGGTTCCTACCAAATAGTGACACAGAAAAATTCTTCCATGTGCCTATGCTAAAGATTTGATTCTAAAAACTTGTGGGATATTTGGTGAACTTTATTATTATTTGTTATTTTTCCTTAGGAAGCTCAGGTCCTCTGATGTCAGCAGGTCACCCTTGCATGTGCTCTAATAGAGTATTTTGGCTAGCTTCTTGTTTTATGCTGTTGTTTGCTGGGGGTGCTGGGTTTTAATGAACATTGTTGCTGACTGTCAATGTTAATTGATGTCGATGACTTGGACTGTGACCAATCTAAGAACTGTGGAGCGTTGCTAGAAATGAAAATGTTGAATATGTTAGGGTGTAGTCATTCTGATGTTTACACCATCATTCACAGTGTTGTGCTCTCCCGTTATTTTGCACTGCCCTGAGATGTGTCTGTTTTTTTTATTATTGTCCTACTTGTTGTTGTCTTATATGTATGGTTACACTAAGTATCCCACCCTGTGGGATAAATAAAATACTCTGTATTGTATTGTACGGTATTTAGATGGCAAACTAACTGTGAACTTACCGGCCAGCAATGAACATGCTAGCTCTGGTTAAACATGAAAGCTTTGTACGCATCTATTTTCTCTTCCTCACCTGCATTTTGCTCTTCAACATTAAATTCAATAGAGTTTCATTAAAGCAGGAAAAAGGTGGGAATATTTTAAGTGGGAGCTTTACTTACATTCACAATCTCTTTCTTTGATACTGTAGGTGAAATTGGTCTCCTGTCTGAAAACATGTCTACATTTGAGTCTGGACCAGAAGACCTCTCTGGATTCGTCTGAAAGAAAACCACTAAAAGAGGCACCCTCATCAGCAGCTCAGATTTGACATCCATGTTTGGATGCATCTGAGACAAACACCCCTGGCTTTGATTCTACCCGCTACCTGGAAACACTAAGAGAAAGTCATGACCAGCATATAGTGACATAGAAAAGAGAGAAAATACAAACATGAAATGAAATATAGCATGCTCAAACAATAACCCCAGACACAGTCAAAGAGCAGCAAATTTGAAAAGAAGATAATGTGCCTTTTATCACTGAATTTAATTGTCTCCATTTTTATAAATTGCAAGCAGAGAGTCTCACTCTGCACCTTGGCTGTAGCCATGGAAACCTGCTGTCTGTATCCTATGGTAAGAGATTATTCTTTCATTTCTGCGTTCAGGTAATTGTCACATTGCACAAAATTACTGTAAAAATCTTGCCCTTAACGTTTAATTGGCAAAAATGGCATTATACAGTCTCAGTATTCATCTTCCTCCTACTGATACATCTCTGCATACTGTATGTCCCGATGAACTGTTTCGTGGGTAAAATATTTGCATTTAAGAGCCATTATTTTCTTTTAACTTCATCATAGTTTCCAGGCCAGGCTGCAGTCTTCAGTGTATCAACTCACACTCTGATCATGGGACTGAGTGATCCGACCTGCTGCAAGCAAACCTCTCTATATCTCTCTATCTGGTCAAATTAGTGTGTATGATTTATATCAAAGGAAAACACACCTGTTGTTTTTGACTGTAGATTCTTTTTTTTTTTTGCCATTATATGGCTTTACTGACAGATCAGCTGAAGAATTGACAGGATGAGAGAGAGGGGAAGTGAGTGTCTTTGAGTCCAAAAACATTGACGGTGTCTGACAGTTAAGCTTACTTTTAATTTTAATTGCACATTCATTTACTGGTTGAGGGCACTAATTCTGGGGGGCTTCAAAAAGAAGGCCTGACAGACTAAGTGTGATAAGCACTGATCTCGAATATGCAGACTTCTCATTTGATTGCAGAGTGGACTGTAATTATTCCTTAGTTCTTAAGATCCAAAATTAAATTCAACAGCTTTGTGACAAAAGGACAGCCTGTATGGAACAGCTAGATATGACACAAATATGAATTTAAGATCAGGAAATCCACCAACAACATCTGGTTATGGAAAGTCAGAAAATAGTGGGAATTCCAACCGTAGTTTCCCTGATTACAAAGTGATGTCTTGAGATATGCACATTTTTTGTGACCACAACTCCATCTTCAGTTAACAACAACATAAAATAATAAGAGCAGCGCATCTTCATATGGTACACAATAGAACCATCAAACTTAAATCATTTTTGCTCAGAAAATGACTCGACCAATTGTTCCAGCGCTTTCTACTTTAGGCACAATTGCCTAATTAAGCCAAAGGTGAGCTGTGTATTCTTAGTATTGCTCTCAAAGCAGTAATAACGTAGCTTTCAACTATTTAAAAAAAATAAAAAAGGCTCCTAACAACTTTAAGAAAATATCAGCACTACTTTTTATTTGTGTTTTTTTTTTTTAACATACTTGTGGTAAAAAAAGCAGTCTGGAAGCTTCTTATTACAATTAATGTTTCCTGTTAGGGGACGAACTCTAGTGGCTGTAGTAATTATTAGAGCAGCAAAGGAGGAAGTCAGGTGGAATATGCTGCAAGAGCACATAAGGAGGAGGTTGAGGATGGATGGTCGGATTAAACAAGCACAGGACAATTAGCCAGGAGATTGCTGCTCTTGCCAAGTGTGAAACCAAAAGACAATCATGAGTTTTTTAACTTACTATCGTAGTAAAGTTACACCACCGAGTTCCGTAACTGCAATTATGTGCTTAACGTGGGTACGTTCATCGCTTAAGTCACATAAGTAACATCTAATTTTAGTGCCTAAACCCAACCAGACCACAAGCTATAATAAAAGTCTGATGTCCAATGTCACTGGTACGCTGCAAAGGTCACATTGTTTCTGGGGACTGTGATTTATGATGTTTTGGCGAGTGACTGGCAGTCGACCTATTCAGTTAGCTGGGTATGAGGATGTTTGAATAAAAACGAACTAGCTCTCAAATCCAAATCCCTGTTCATGAGTTTATCTAAGATTATATTATTCTACAACTCCAAATAAATACATATACAATTGTACAACACAAAAAACCAACAGAAATTCAAGCAAGATTAGAAGGGAGGTACAAAGGGTTCTTTAACTGATTTAAGAGGAAACTGCAGCCTCTCTATGATGTTCGATGTCGTGTCGGTTTTACATTCAAAGTAAGGTATAATCAGTGGGAGACCTAAACGGAGTCAGAAATCTTAAATGAACTATTCCATTAAAATACAGAGCTTTTAAATTAAGAGGTCATATTATGATTTTTGCCACTCCTTTATAGTGTAATGTATCATCTTTGTGCGTGTCCTTGGTCCTTGGATCACACTACCTTGCTCAGCGTGTCCAGCCCCACTCTGCCTCTGAATGGCTACATCCTGTTGAGTGAAAGACTGAACAGATGCAAGATGTCTCACTCTGTAGATGAAAGTTCTCTGTAGATAAGAGTGTTCAAGACAGGGTGAAAAGGGGTGCTGAAGTAATGCACCATTAGGGAAAAATAATGTCTTTTTTGTAAATGTAAGTATGTAAACCTGTTCTACTATGGCCCTCAAATAAAAGTATAAACCTGAAATTGAGCATAATATGCCCTCTTTAAATAAACTCTATTTCACACAACCCTGTTTAAGTCAGATAGTATGGGTGATGGTTGTATGTTGTCTCTTATTTTTGTCGTTGCCAAATTCCTGGCAGCATGATTTTAAATAATAAAAATAAAATAAAATAAATAAATAAATAAAATTCATCCTGACAAATTCTGAATCTTTGGAAACTTTTAATGGATACTTTATAATCGGAATGTATTATACAGTTCAGTAGAGTTGCTTAATTTGAGTCTATAGAGGTTTTAAAAAAGTTGTCTGAAACTTTTTTTTTGCACTGGAGATGAAAACATGGATGACAGTTTTCCCAGAGGTCTCAGAAGCTGACAAAGACTCACAGAGATAATCACACCAGCTGGGAATTTGCATATTGAGGAACAACCTAAGAGGTTCGCAGGAGCAGCTTGTTCCCACCATGAGACATTAAAAGTGGCAAGGACACACAGCAGCAACTCCGTCAATGACATTTTCTTACGGGGGGTCAAGGGAACACACACTGCGGTTCATTAGGGAGAATTTTGTTCACCAAGATTAAAGTCAGCTAAAATAGCCCTTTGCTGACATTAAGCAATTACTGTTGGTAATTACTTGGCACAGAGGCACTATTTCCTTATTATTATCCACGAGATTTCTGGAGCCATCCTGAGCATCACGAACAGCGACTCTCACAAGCAGGCAATTGGTTTTAGTTTTGTGTGTACAGTGCCCAGGCATCATCATGCAAAGCCTTTAAAAATCCCCAAGAGCAACCCTGCCCTCTGTCAAAGGATCTGCTCGGATATTGGAGAGAGAAATTTAATTTACCTCATCTAACATGAAAACATCTTGAAGCAACAGCAGCCTAATGTGTTCATGTGTCAGTGGATGTCAGGCTGCGACTGCAAAATTACTTTGCAGATTAAAACATTGGAACAGTTCCAACATTTTGCGAGTGACATATTCAAATTGGGAAGTCAAAGAAAAATACCCTCAGGAAATTAATTCTTAATGTCAAGCATTTAAGTCTAGTGATTGAAATTCATTGTTTTCTGTCGAGAGAGTATCGTCAGTGGTGAGTCTGAATTAAGACTCTTTGTTTTTCAGCAAGATTAGGGTTCAATCAGCAGTCAAAGAGAAGGGAAGGGGCAGACTGAACGCTACATGTGAGGGGAGGGAGAGGAGTATGAAACAAAGATAGAGAGAGATAGAAAAGATAGAAAGAGAGAGCGCTCTGGCCAATAGCTCCCTAGTGGCCAATTAAACACATCAAACATCTTTCTGCCTAAGGAATTCAAATGAATAATGCGTCGCTGTTTGTGTGTCTCTGATGTTGTGAGACTGAGTCTGTGTGTCATATAAGACTGCTCTGAGTGAGACAGGCAGCGAGAGTGTGAACATATGTGTGATCTGACTATTGAAGAGACTGAGAGTGATGAAGACTCCTCCCCTACTGAGCTGCTAGGAGGTGCCAGAGGTCACAAATACGTTGGCAAGAGGCCGATTCCTGGACCGAGCAATGAACTGTTCGGAGCAGCTTTAATGTGACAAAACTCCATTAACCCTACTTTTCTTTTATTATACCAGTGAATTTAGGATTTACAGCCATATTTCAAGTATTTTAACAGTGGTGCTGAGCAGTGCATTGATAAGAACAGGGTGTTTCTTGTCCTGCTGGACTCGTAGCAGAGCCCACATTCATCGATTTAAAAAACGGGAATTTGTAGTATCGCAGCAGTAAGTAGCTGCTCATAACGAGAGGAAGGCAGGTTGAGTTGAGCTGCAGTGAGCCATCTCAACTGGACAACACTTTTCCCTCACAAAGGACACATGGTCAGGCACAAAAGGGCACCATACGTGTCACTGACTTCACATTTCATCGACACAGACTGGACCCTGGTATCCAAATGCCAGCAAACAAGATTTTTGCCAGAAGACCACACCATTGCTGCCACTTATTGGCTGATACTTTGCAGGAAGCTTTGCATGAATGGAAATTAGAAAGGGGGTAAATTGTCAGTGGGTGCCACATAGAAAAAGTGGCTATTCATTACCTATGCTGCCGGCCGTGGTTAAGCTGCTTTGGGCACAACCTGAACCTCAGTGCCCAAAACTATTGACAAGATGGAAGTGAGCATGGACCGTGCCCTGGCAGTGTGTCGCACAATCAACAGCATGTTCTCTCACAGCTGGAGAAGAGAGCTGCAGAACATCCACTTTGAACTCCATGGGACTACTGCCCTTGACGGCAGGTTTATTAAAAGTTTGTACACTATACTTTAGGGAGAACATAGTAAAATATCAATAAAATTAAATTAAACAAAAGTCCCCACAGAACTTTGCAACTCTCTGAGGCTCCAAGCAGAAAGCAGTGACTCCATCTGTCTGTGCTGATGCAAAATGAAGATGAAAAGAAGATCTCTGTTTACGGCTCATTAAAGAGTGTCATCGCATGTCTATAATAAGGTGAGAAGTGAATGATCTTATAAATCTCATCTTATAAAGTTATAGTGGCGAATATGCCAGCAAGCAGTTTCCAATTTACCCACCCAAGCATCCGGTCATTTGACATATCCATCCTTCTTCTAGCTCTGCTTTGGTCCCTAACAAGACTGACTCAAGAGTTAAGTGTTAGCATGCCAAGGACGAGCCATTTTCATTCTGCTGTTGGAGGGCTTTAAACAGTATGTATCAATGCTGCCACTCAAATCAGTGTGTGTTTTTGAGATGTTGATCTGTTCACTTGCAATATGAGTATGTACAGTTGATTTGTATGCTCTTTGGTGCAGAATGGAGTGAACAAGAAATTTCCGCCTCAGACAATAATGTATCTTATCTAAGGCAATAGACCCTTTTCAAGGCAGACATTTTGACTTGTCATAGCAGTAAAAGCACAGGTATGACCAATAATGTTAGGGACAGTCCAGTCTATTAAGCGTCCAAGTAAGCCATGTCAGGGACTGAGCATGCACAATACCAGGGCTCTGAAACTAGCACATCTGTATGGAACGCAGCCATTAGTTATGTTAGACATTCCACCTGCAATGACTGCCCTGAAAAGTGTTGATTAGGAAACGGTTGCCGTCAAATTGCAATTAATACAAACAAGCGAACGTCTGGCTTACAACTATGTTATCGGTGAGGAAATATGTTGTACTGAGACTAGCCTGTGGCTGCCTGCCTGAAGCCAATTCTACAGTCACACATGCATTCAAATTAAAACAGGCTGAAAAAGAAGAAGCCATTAACTCGCTAAGCTTTCATTTTCAGCCACAACAAACTTCATGCTGACTCTGAGTTGGTTCCAATTCCCCACACATAATTTACACCTTCATATGAGAACAGCAGGAACACTGCAAGATTAGTTATCAACCTGAGATAGCTCAAAACAAGATGTTCTGTCTTGTAGTATGTGCAGGTACAAATGTTCATCGGAACTTCATTGGCTAACTCTATCACACCACAGTAGTGACGGAGCCCTGCTGAATCCCCATTGTTTCAGCTGAGTCTGACCATCTCAAACATCAGTCCATCAGCCCTCAGCAATGGTGGTGGTGGTGATTTGATTTTTGTGTTTGGTTATCTGTGAGCATCCTTGTAAAACCAATCTATGAAACAAGTCATATTTACAGCCATGGCAGTTCCAGACCTGTGCGGTATACGTATGTGGTACTGCATCCCACAGCAGTTGCATGCCTTTGGCAGCTTTTATCTCGTTTAATTGTCAAACCATTATATGCTCATTAGAGTTCAGTAACACGGTTAAACATCCACGCTTTGGAAAGTGAAGTATTGCTTTGAAATGACTTGTTGTGTTGATTTGTTGTATTATAAATGGTTGGGTCGTGACTGATTCGTTTTGCCTCATGGAGAAGAAACACAGGTGAAGAAACACAACAAATAAATGAGCCTAATGAGGACCGAAGCAGCCACTAATGGACCCTTCCTTATTTTGCAACTCATCAGTTTCCATTATGCTGGCAATATTACACAGTTACACTATTACCAAAATAATAATGAGTGGGTGGCTGAAAGCTACAGAGCTAATGGGAAGAAAGCAGATTGGGTACTGTTTAAAGGTCTTAACACCTTTCTTCCATCATCTGTCTCTTTCTGTTCTGACTGTTTTATGTATTAGAAACATACTTTTTAAAGATGTTTTATTGAGATAGTGATGGCTAACGAGGGACAGGAGAGGCAGGTAAGGAGACTGGTGGGACCCAGGCTGCTGTGGAGTGGACCAAGCCTTAAAACATGAGGAACTTCATTTGCATTTATTCTAGGACCATATGAAAATGAAGTGAGACTGAGGTTGCTGTGCATAAAATCTTTGCATAAAGTTAAAGTCCCTTTTGTACAAAGTAGGGATAAGGTGTAGCTTCTTTGAAAGGTGGCAACAGAGGCACTGGCTGACTATGGCAACACATTGCACATTGTGTGAGCAAACAAGGCAGCAGCCTTTAAGTACAAGAGTGGCATCTTACAAACATAACCAGTATAGCCAGTCAGCCAGGTGCAATAGACCTGGCTGACTGGAAATGTTAGTTGCAGGAACAATGTAAACTGATGATCCTAGCAAGAGCTAGAAATGTAACCTGCAGCCTTCTGTGCATTAACAAACAGTAGGTATGCGTAAAATTGGTGGCAGGATTGTGTGTCGTGTCACTGGCAGGCTTGTGCACATGCAAAATGCAAATCATGGACAAACTTCCAAATACAAAGTACTGGGTTCCTCGTGAATAAGACAGCTTAAAAGAGAGAGATAACATTTTCAGGTAGACATATCCTTTTTAAAAATGACACAAAACTGAGCTTTTAGAAAAAGTGCAAGCTCTTTTGCTTTAAAACATTAATATAATTATGATTTTACAATCTTAAATTACAAAACACTTTTGTTTTTGTTTAACTCTGCATAAGAATTCTGACTGCTGGTTCCGGCTTCTAACAAGGTTTGCCAGCCAAGAATGTAACAACGTCGGCAACATGCGGATCTGTGTTTCGTCATCATCACAACTGGTAGACACCAGTTTTTAGAGAGAAACGAGAGTCTAGTTTTTGCGCACCTTAGGGTCGACAGGTGCGTGGGAGAAGACCGAAGGCCAACAAAATCAGGGAAACGGATTCGCGCACACTGTCAACTTCACCTGCAGTAAAGTTAACTGACACAATTGCGTGAGTCCTTTTGCCTAGGGTGAAACGTTAATATTAGCTAGCTAGAATTAGCAACACTATATAGTGCAACAGACTGGCAACCACTTGCGGGGGCAGATTTGAACAACAGCAGTGTGGTAACGTGAACACAGAGGAAGGAGATGGAATCCCACATTTAGTGGCTGAATGTTGTCAACAACACATTCAACATCTTTATCTGCTATTGGTCGTTATCATGTCGTATCTTATTTAAGTAACTGTGCCTACCAGTGCTGCTAAAATGTGTAGAGATTGTGTTGTTAACACACATACAGTGATGTCTTGACTACAGTCAGGGATGAATACAAATAAAAATGATCCACGTGTGCAACATGTTCTGCATACTGTGCAGCAGCATTCTGCTCTGCGAGCTCACCTCAACTTTTTGGTGTTAAGCAGAGTCCACAAGCTAACTGTGTAATGAAAGCCTGTGTGCTCTCATTGTGAAACAAACCCAGCCCCTGAATAGTGGGAGTGTGAGGCAGCACTGAAACAAAGAGGAGAAGCGAAGCAGAGAAATGTGGCACAGTTCAGTTGAGGCCAAATGAACAGAAATCCTGTTACTTTTGATGAGCTAACACTTACACATTTTGATTCATTTGTGAAACAATGGTGATGTACCGAGCCCTTAGAAACAGATTAAGTCAAACAAAAATTATGTGACTGACTGTGTGGATGTGCTAAATCAGAAGTACATTGTTGTAATTTTTTTCCTTTTTTCCACATTAAAAATCACTCACTGTTTTTTACTGTTGCACTCTCACATCCTCCCTCGCTCTCTGTATTCCACAGCCTGCCTTCTCTCTTCACCAATAATCAATCAAAAAAAAAAGAACCATCCTTCTTTCTATTCCAACAGTTTCCATGCAACTGTAATTTATCAGGCTGCCTCTCCTCCTCTTCCTCTTTCTCATTCTGGTCCTCCCCTTTGTATTTATCAATTGATTCATTTTCATCCTCCCCTCCTCGCTCTCAACGCCTCTTCACCATCTTAATCTGATAGCACTGATATATACGCGACCACTGAGTCATTACTTTAGAGTAAAGAGATTTGGCTTTCTCTCTTCGGTTGTTCACTCAACTTTCATATTTTGGATTTATGAGTCGTAACATCCTGTATCTGAATTAGATAGCTTCGCATTTGTGCTATCACTGACGGAAAAAGGTCACACTTAAAGAGCACTTACAGTACGTCTTCCCTGACAGCTGAATAAAGGTAGCCGTGAAGTTGTCTACCACCAAAAAACAATCACCTCTTTTTCTCACTTTCATCTCCCTGCATGATATTTACTCCCTGTTCTTTTCCTTCCCATTCATTTTCTAAATGTGCCCCTCTTTGAAGGGCTTTTCTATATAAATCCCTCCTAAAATGGGATTTTCATAAGCGCTGTATGGAGATAAAACTCAGCCATGCATCGCATTATTTTAAAATGGGTTATTGTTTTAGAGTATGCTTCCGTACAGAATGTTAATAGACAGGGAGTCCCATCCTTCTTTTCCTTTCTTCCCCAGCACCTATTGCCTCTCGACAGCACTTTCACGTCCGTCACATTTCCGCTGATCCTAATGATTTATTTATTTTTGACACTGCTCACATTCACACCCTGCTGTCACATAAAAGTCTAGTGCCAGCGCTTTCTCTCACACACTGTCACGTTCACTTTTTACTGGTAGAAATCCCCAAATGTGAAATGACTGCAGCAAACCTCACAACCCCCAACAACCAGTGGAAACTAATATGAAAACACTTTGTTGTTTGTTTGATTGCTCACTCAAGGATACTGATTTACAATAACTTGACAATTTGGAAAAGAACATCCTGCAAATCGCTCTTGCTCGGAAGTGCAATTTATTGATTTTACTGAGTGTTTCAAACACTCCTGAGGAAGTCCAGAGGGAGAAAAACCAGACTGAAACGTCAGTTAAATGAATAAATTGTGATGCGGAGCAAGAGCCGCAATCTTCTTTTTTCAAAACTGAAATGACATTTACCAACACACCTGCAATTGATGCAGTTAGATGTGCAAATATATCTTCTCTAACTGATAACTTGATTGACATTTTTAGCATTCATTTTTAAAACTCACACACACACGTACTCACACACACACACACACACACACATACACACACACACACACACACACACACACACACACAGAGGTGGTTTTAATAATATTGTGCTACTCTCACTGCTGTTGTGACGCTCAAATCTAAATATCTGCCAAACAGCCTTAAATTCTTCATTATTCCCTCCATTTCACCTTCTCTTCCAGCCTCTTGTCGTTCAAACCCCTGCCGTCACACCCAGATTTTTCTCACCCTCCTACGTGCTTCTTTGGAAGTCTTTGCTACATGCTGTAATTTTCTCTGTCATTCTTATTTAGAGGTAGGTGATGTCTGTGTGACCTATATGCACCATAGAAGAAGACTGATCATTTTCATATTTCAAACTACCTGTTCGCAGCTTTTGTGCCGTCAAAGACTCGTTCTTTTATGTTTCACTGTCAGCGTGAAATCCCTGTTGGAGATGTGATGACTGTTCAGCAAATGAGACATTTAGTGCTTAACATCCTTGATGTCCAACAGAAAATAGCTGAAAATGTAAAAAGGAAACCGTGCACACACTTGCTGTGTTTCATGTAGATTGTGAAGCCCACTATCTGAGCCTAGAAGAATTACAGAAAGTGTTACAGCCACCTAGCGAGCTAGTCTGCTAGCATGTTTACTGGCAGTAGGTCGTGCAAGCCCTCACAGTTTAATCTACTGTGATCCAGGACACTGACTGTGAGTGTGACAATACTGTTTTATGAGATTTGTATTATTACATTGGACACATTTCAGTAGGAGCTGCTTATCTAATATGATATTTTACAGCAGCGACATTGTGCTGACTAAAAATAACTTAATGATTGAATTTTCCATTTATTCACTTTTAGCCAAAAGGTGTTGATAATTTGGATAATCATTTGTAACTATTCATTTAGGAAATGTAATTATCATCTGTGCATTGATTCATGATGCTTTGGCAAATATTGTTGTGACATACATACAGATTCAGATTTTTCTTTTTTTAATATCTGCCATCCTGCCTAACATTTACGTCTCAAGTACTCCCCGCACTTCAATAACTCAACAATTCCTCCCTATCCTTCAGTTTTTCTTCGAGCCTCTTATCATTCGAACCCCTGCTGTCACACACACATTTTTCTCACACTCCCTCCACTCTCCCTTTTGAATGTTTGCTACATGCTGTGATTTTCACCGCAATTTGCATTCAGGTGAGTGCTCTAGATCTACATTTAAGTTATAACAACATCGACCATTTCCACTGGTTTCAAACTAACTGTTCACAGCGTTTTTGCAGTAGATGACTTGATCTGCTACCTTGGCATAAACTGTACTTCCCAGTCGGTATAAAATCCCAGTATTTGACTGTTGAAGTCAAGCTGAAATGAAAAATGTCTTTGCAGCCATTTTAGACTGCATCTACTGTCATATGCATCTATTTAACAGTATATGCTGCATTTCCTTTCATGTGGACTTTTGAGACGTTTAATTCTTAATAATGGGAAAACTGTTGCAAACTCTGGCTCCATGCTGCATTTCTCTTTTATTCAACTTTATTCAACAAGCTACCATCATGGCTAATGAGCGAGTCTGGTAGCATGTTGACTTGGAGCTAAAGATGGTTTCAAAAAAATAGTATCTTGTACACAAGAACACATTTGTTAGTACTCATCCTGAATGTCCTTCCTTTTATAACACTAAAAGTGAAAAAGTGTTTGAGATACCAGTAGTATATGAGGGTTAAGTTAGAATGAAACAACAGTCTGACTTTTTTTTCTTGTAACACTTGATGAGGTTGACTTTTTGCCTGGGGCTTAATACCAACTTAAGTAAGGTATAAAGCACATATTTAAGACCCTTCTTTCACGGTTACTGTTTTGAAATGAGTCAGGTGTACACATTACAAACTCCCCCTGAGACAACATTTTGAACCAACTAACAGAGCTGATAAAATCCTGCCCTTTCAGACAGCAAAAACGACAGTTGCCGGCTAAAAATGAGTGGTCTGCTTTCAGTCGACAACAAAAAAAATTGTGTGTGTGAGAACACAAAGCTTGACAGGTCTTTCATCCACAATTGACGGCGGCTGGGGCTGAGTGAATGGTCAATTTCTGAAAGATTTTTTATATTTGCTGGTAGACAAGTAGGACTGAGTTACTTGGTGCAGGGCTTTATTAAGTTTTCATGTTTTCAGTCCTAGGCTGTGCAAGAAACAAGACTGCGAAATGAACAAGGATGGCATGTCTGCATTAGCACTGTGCCCCTTCATGTTTAGCCACACAGAAAGCATGAACCAACCACTTGTCTCTCTTCCTTCTTGTCTCCCTGCCAGCCCTGCAAGTGTCTCTGGGCTTTTCCTTCACTCCCCCCTTGCTTTTCTTTCCATTAGATTTCAGTCCTGAGAGAGGCGAGAGGAATACAGAAGGGAAGACGAGGATGAGAGTCCTTCGTCCTGAGGCCCAGTGCCAGCTGCTGCTGCTGCAGGGACTATCCATCCAAGCACAGGCAAGCAGGGATGACGCTGCTTTGGAATTCAGCCCTGATGCAAACTCAGTGGGTAAGCCTGCCTTCATAAACCCCTGGGCTCTCTGGGTGATATGTGATGGTGAAAGCAGAAGTTACCCCAGCCTGTGCTCTATAAAACAATGATACCATTACCCATTGCTCATCCGCCACGTACACAGATGGTACAGTTTTCACATCTTTCTTCCATTCAACCATATCACTGTGTATGGTAGATGTATAACACACACACACACACACACACACACACACACACACACACACACACACACACACACACCAACAAATATGAGACGTTAAATGACACATGGAGTTAGGCATCAATCGTTCGACAAAAAAAAAAGAGTGATGCCCAACCAAAAAAAAAAAAAAGCTCACCAATGCTTATCCAAACTGTACTGAGTCTCACAGAAGCCTCTTCCCTCCTGCTTCAAGACAGCCACCATCATCTCTGTATCTAAAAAGTCTACAGTGTCTTGTCTTAATGCTAACCGCCCTATGGCACTCACCCGCAATCCTTATGAAGTGCTTTGAGAAACTTGTTGTTCAGCACATCAACGTCAACATCCCTGCCAGCCTATGTCCTCGCAAGTATGCACTCAGAACCAACAGATCCACAGAGGATGCCATATCCACCGCCCTCCACTCAGTCCTCACACACCTCGAGAAGAACAACAACTACATCAGAATGCTGTTTGTTGACCTCTTCTCAGTATTCACTACAATCTCACACATTACGCTGCACATTTCTATTTTGTTCCTGCCTGTTATATTCACTAGAATTTCAAACTCCATGTCTGCAGTAGCTGTTCAGTTATAATGTTGCGGATATTAAATCCAAAATGGCAAAAGCAAATCATGAGGGATATCAGGGGTGGAATGGCCCTTTAACCCTTCTTAGTATGGACACTTGCTGTATGTTCACCAAACTGTTACTGTGGAAGATTGTAACTACATTGCTTAGTTCCCATATCTCCATATAGTATATGATAAATTCTTTTTGTCATTATACTGTGAGGCCTCAGTAATTCTTGTACCTCTGCTACAACGACGAGATAAACTTGAGTCATCGGCACAGCTGTTGTTTGTGTCACATTTATCCCAATGACACCACCTACATAAGCACAGCTGTGTGCATAAATGTGTCTGTTAGGTAGACAACATGGTTAATCTTGTCCGAACAACAGTGAAATGGAGCATATATCCTGTTGGACATCCTTTCATCCTAAAAAGACTAAAATACCTGAATAGCATCTTGTTTGCGAGACACAACTTAAAGGCTGCACCAGTTGACAAAGAACTGGACGACAGAAAGAAGGCAGACTTAGATTAACAATTGTAATAACAAAGAATGAGCTCTGTGAGCCGGATGCAGTGTCAGCTAGTGAAAGACGAGGTTTAAACCTAACATAAGAACATTTTGTGGTGCGGTTTCACAGACTGAACAGTGGGGTGGTTTTCAAAGGCAAGTGTCAACAGAGGAGAGTTTATAATAAGCCATGTCTTACATTATTTTGTAAAAGCTTAATCAAAGAAGAAAACAAAAATGTCCCACCAGGCATAACGTTTCTAGTGACAAATGTGTTAGATGAAACATTAGGAATAGAGAGAGGAACTCAGATTTAGTGCACAACAGAGGTTTGATGTACAAAAGCAACACGTCTAGATTAAAATCAGCCACACTGCAACCAGCACTGGCTACTACGAAGCAATAAATGGATGATTTAATTTGCCCTATATTTCAATTTTTCAATCATAATGCAGATATTTTGCCATAACAATATGTAGGCCAAAGATTTACTGAAGTAGTTTTGACCTTTACTCTAACTTGATTTTCAGAAATATATATTTTAAGGGAAGGGGGAAGTGACGCAAGTGACTGAAGCAAGTTAAGAGTTTGAAACTGCTACAGAGTGTTATGAGGGCGGTTACCACTGGTTACCTGAATATTTCCATTGTATCTGACTGAGTTTTTTTAACAATGGGGAAAAAATCTAAAGGCTGTTCGGGCTAGAATACTGAGGGCGACATTAGTAATTCATACACAACACTGCCAGCCATATGTAGACCCCATGCATAGACCCCTCTGTCCAGCTGGTGGCAAGTGTGCATATTAATTAGCTATTGTCTCATCATGTCTTTGATCTCATATGCATAACCACTTCGGGTTACAGATGGGTGCAGGCCCCTCCGGTGTGGAGGGAACGGGTGCTGCAGGACTTCCTAACGACTTCTGATCACTTGGGAGAAATGTTCTCCGACGGGCTGGAGTGACAATGGCAAATCCAGTTTCAAGAACCCAGATTTAGCGTTCAGAACTAAATTAAAAAGGCCATGCACAGTTGTGTTTTAATGCCCTCTACTGTCACTGCAGAAAAAACCCAAATCATTCATCTGCTTCTGGTGGTGTTGACATTAACGGTGATCGAACAGTCTGGGTCTCGGTTCATCTCTTGCATAATCTGTAAATTTGTATATTAATTGCGCATGTGATCGGCTTATTTTGAGAGCTAAATGCTATTAATTAGGCTATGTCTCATTATCATTAAAAATGAAGGTAAAACGGACAGGGACTAATAGATTATGATGACATTTTTATGACCCTGTCGGTCAAAATGAGGCAACGACAGAGTCTAATGCAAAATCTGATAGAGAGTGTTTGTTTAATCTAACTCGTCTCCGCTCACATAAAACATGGTTGAAATCAATTCAGCTTTTGTGTCATGCATGCAGTCAACTAATGAGGCCATCTTAAATTCAAGTCAGGTTGTGGTTCAGAGCGAGCAAAGTCTGGTTTTCGGGGGAGTTCGATTAACTAGGCCTCGGCCCTACATATTTCTTGAAAAGAGAGCAGGAGGGATCCCTTCGCTCTTCCCCACTCTGTCTCCCATGTGTGCTCTTCCCTGCTCCGTAGAGAGATGAGAGCGTAAGAAGAGACAAAGAGATGAGAAGGTTTCTGGGAGTCTGAGGAGATGAAGTGAACACTTGACAGACAGCAGCCCTGGGAAGCGCTCACGTCTGTGTTGCCGTACATGAGACAGACAGACGGAAAAAGAAAAGGAACTCGCGTTTTCTCAACTTGAGGAACAGACCCCGCAGCTTTTTCCGTGAGAGTCGAATTAACTGAAAAATACTGTAGAGGAGGGCATGAAGATCGGTGACATGAGCATATCTATTTACAATGTGTTCCACCAGAGTGATCCTGTCATAAGACTCTGATCACTGAGTTCACAGTACCAGTAATGACTGTGACTGTAGAGCCGCTACTAAAATAGCAACAGCTGCTCGCTACCTGGAGCACCAGTGTTTTCAAAGCTTTAAATCAGATCAACGGTGTAGTGAAAGTGTCATAATGGCTGTCGGTACATGGGTGTGCACAGGTGAGGACGGGGCATGTAGAGAAGGTTTGATAATCCTGACAGAACAAAGCCCTCAGTAAGCTGATGTGATGGATGGCTCTTTCTACCTTCCTGCCAACCATCTGGAACAAAAGGGAGGCTTTGACAGGTGTGACCTGAGCTCAAAGACATGGCTGATCCATTCATTCATTCTTTCATTCATTCATAACAGCCTACGAAAGCAACACTAAAGCAGCATTCTCAAGAAGATGCAGTCACATTTTACCTGACGCAGCCTCTCACATTGGACAGCCTGACTGCGCCCTGTCCCTCTTCATCTCCCAAACTAACGGCAGAATCACTCAATGGCTCTTATAGAACCACGCTGACACATTGCACTGTATTACATGAAGTAGCGAGCTTCTTTGCAACAGCTTGGTACACAATTGGTAGTTACTCTTGCTCAGGGGCTGCTCAGGGGAATCCGAGACTGTCACCACCAGTGACTCAAACAGCGACCTGCAGGCAGTCCTAATCATGCTGACAAGTGGCATTTTCTCCTTCCCACAATGCCGCACCACTGGGTATAACAAAGCAGAGATAAGATCAGAGAGCAAGAGCAAAAAAAAAAAAACCCTGACATGTCACACTGTCATCTGCCATGACAGATGACATTATGCTATTATGCTATTCGGCAGTGAATAGTCAATCATTTATTAATAAACTAAAATCCATGACATTATTCATAGTGTCTTCATTATTGGGATGTAATGCAATTCGAAACAACAGCTCAGCCATGAATTCCACCTTTATGAAGACAGACACTGTCAGAGAGGTGTTAATTAACCTATAAATCTGTCACTGAGTTGGTTGACCGCAGTGCTGTTGAACTTGACTATAAACTACAATGATTAATCGATGGGTCAGAAAGAATTAAATCACCACCTATTCTGATAATCAATTAATTACTTCAGTCATTTTTCAAGCACAGATTTTCTAGTTCAAGCTTCTTAAACTTCAGGATTTGCGGCTTTTCTTTGACTTTAAAGAGAGCAAATGCAGAGTCTTAATTGCTTCCCAAAAATAATCTGCAAATTAGTCAATAATGAAAATGATTGTTAATTGAAGTCTCTCTACCATGAACACATCAATCATCATCCTCATTTTTAAAAGACCCAACTGGACCATCTAGTTACCATCCCACAGCAAGACTTTACCTCTAAAATAGTTACTCCATTCCTCACGCATCCTGATCAGGCTGAAGCACACATCATTTAGACTGAGTGCTGTGCAGAGATACTTTCCTCGAGTAGAAAGGTAAGACACAATAAAAATAGGCCCCTGAGGACATTCTGTACATTTTGGATCCATCCATCCAGATTTTTTTGCTCACATGGATCAACATACGCCTGGTAGACCACACCTGGTTATCCATCAACATTGCCGTTTTGTTTTGTTCGTCTATTTCCATCTATGAATGCCTTGTTCTCTACTGAAAGCAAGCAAAACTGTTACCAAACTGTGTGTCTAATACCCGCTATGTCTGTCACCAAAGCTCTCCTGTCAGTAAAGGGAACATCAGTCTGACACCTCATTGCTTTGTGTCTACTTATTTATTCAGTGAATGTTGCTTGTGAGGATCCTGTGTAATTGAGCTATTTCCTGTTGCAAATAATGCATGTGGAGAGGTGTAGACAGAGACAGAGAGAAAGCAACATTTTTAAGACTGTATCAATAGGATGACCCATGCGTTAGCCCACTTTGAAAACCTTATGAACCGAAAGTGAAGAGGAATGTATCATCAAAAAAAAAAATTCAGAGAGGAAAGATACAGAGGAGAGGAGAAAAGAGGTGAGGAGAAAAACAGGCTAACCCAGTTAGCTGTGCGTTGCTCTATTAAAACTCAACTCCCTAGGTATCAGATTAACCTAGTTGAAGCTTTTCCTGCTGAGTTAATTAGACAGATTGGAAAGGGCTTCTAAGTCCCGACACTGCAGATTTCTAATGATATGATGAACATCAATGGCTCCAGCCCCAGGATTGGCTGTGTGAGCAGAACGGTGATCTATAATTATATTATTCAGCTGTGTTCAAAGTACCTCTCCAATGCAAAGCATGTGACTGCCCAGAAATCTAATCTGGTGTTTGGGCATCGATTTCATCAAGCTGGAAACGCTGTAATGCTCACTGTGTTTTGCTGATGTGTCACTGTTGTTTGGTCTTCGGGGGGCAGCTGTAAACTGAATTTTAATGGTATTTACTGGTGTTTTTGGTCCACTTGCTTTGACACCTTCATGAAATACACCAGAGTGCAACCACTTAAGTCCGCTTTTAAAAGGCACGGAGAGAGAGCAGACGAGAGCAGAGAGTGAAGAGAACTATTCAGTACAGTTCAATTACAAATAACTGCACAAAAGCAATCTATTTGGAAAACTACAGCACTATGAACCTGTTCACACCAGCATTAAAAACAAGGAAATTCAATAAATTTCCATGGCATTGCTGCAGTCTGAAGCTCCACTGCTCCACTGACCAATAGCAAGCCGTATAGACAGTGTCCAGAGGACTGGAGATCTCAGATGGAGGAAGCTATCCTCCATAGTTTATTAGATTTTAAACTAAACTCTTCATTGCATGGAAATTACAGTCATCTGAACAAATGCCCTGGGGGAGTATACAGCACAGTACAAGGAGACAAAATGATGCTCTGGGGGCTGTGATGACTGACTTGCACACAACACAAACATGTTCCCGGATCATAATCATGTCAGCACGTAACTCGCAGGTGATTTAGTTCACCAACCAGCCCTGCAAAAATCACTTTAGAACCAAATGTTTGGCAGGTTGGAGCAGATACATTTTGCTGTCCTATTTTATGGTATGACCTGGCCATAATAAGACAACAAAACATTTTGATTTCACACACAATCTGCCCTTTTCCCCCCACAATATCGGTTTCTAAACTAACTCACTAAAGTATGATTGATATCTTTTATTATGGACATGGGCAGAGCACTTACTTCATGTTAGAGAAACCTTGTTGTTTTGGTTATGAACAGTATGTAAAAGGTATGGTTGTTAAATGTGAGCTACAGCCAGCAGGAAGTTAGCTTTGCATAAAGACTGAAAGCAAGGGGCGACAGTGTTATGAACCACCTCATATTCCAGACAAAACAATGGACACCAAAAATTTAAGGCAGGCTGTATCCAAAGTTAAAAAATCAAGTAAAAAGAAATGTAAATTAGTGCATGTTAGAGATCCTGATTTTTTAACCCACTGACAGAGATAGCGGTTTTCCCCATTCCAAGTCAATATGCTAAGCAAACAGAACAGGCTCCAGCCATATGGGTGTGGTAAGAGTAGCGTTGTAAAATTCCTGGAATATTCAAAGTTTAACCTTTCCATGGGAATTATTGGGAACAAACTTGAAATAAAAGGAATTACAATCTTGCAACAGCATTACACCAGGCGACGCCTGATGACATGTTCTCGTTCTTGACTACTCAGTAGTCATTACTGCCTTACTACATGAGTACTCAGTACAATTTATTTGGGTTGAACTTTGTTAATCGGTTGACTTTTAACTTTCATGGAACAATCCCTCCCCAAAACACTCCTTGTCTGCAAAAGAAGACTTCTCTGCAGAAATTAAATTTCCTCTCAGGACTCCTTATATATAAGGCATGCAGTCCTTTGACTCAGACAGTGCAGCAGTGTTGGCAGCAGTGTGGGCTGCATATGTGATGGTAGAATGCACTGTGCTTGCAGAGGGTAGTAATTCAACTGAATTCCTATTTAATGGGGAGCCAGCCAATGATCTGTTCATATGATAGAAGATATACTGCTGAATGCAGTGCACACTTACACATTGTAGTTACACAATTAAATGGACTTGCCTATGACCAAAACATGTTCTATTACTTTTGTATGCGTTTTTTTTTTTATTTTCTTTTATGTAGCTTTTATATTGAAATTGAGAAAAAAATAATCAAATTCCTGAACGAAAAATAATTAGATTTTGGAAAGTTAAAATATGTAAACCTGTTCTACTAGGACCTCCCAAATAAAAGTTCAAACCTGAAAATTAGCATAATCTGACATCTTTAAAGCAATTAGCAACCACTCTTTAAATGTAGACAGGCACGGTTGTCTGGAAAGGTAATTGGTTTACTTGCTAGATAAATGAGCTTGGTTGAAAAGGCACCTAAAACAGTATGAGCTTGTTTCGATTACTGCAAAACATTTAGTCAGTTACATTTTTGACAGTGATTTGTGTTAAATGGTGTTTGCCTCTCTCTGCTCCATGAGCACAAAGTGGTACAAAATTCCCCTGTCATCCATTGGTGATTGTGTGGGCTTTTATCAGTGGTAACAGAAACCATTGATCAGTAAGTAGACAAACAATGTGGAGATAAATGGACTGACATTGCTTGTGTTATCTAATCTGATGGTTTAGTGTAAGCTCAGTGATTATTATTGGAGAAATAATTAGCGATAAACAACAATACCAGATAACCATCAACAGCAACTGAATTGATTTCCAATAATTGAAATAAACAACAGTGCAGTACGACACAAAGTGCTTTCAAAGCTTTCTTTGGTTTTACACTAAGTGGTTTTTAGCATTGGTTCAAACACCAGTGTAAATAAGAGTTTAATGGGTGTGAGAAAGTTAAGTAGTTTACAGTGATAGGATAGAGTGTGTGCGCGTATGTCTCTGTGAGAGAGAGAGAAAAAAATACAGTTACTGTAAGCAGTTTAAAATGATAGGATTACGTGTGAGTTTGTCCTTGTGCCTGCTTGTGTGTGCACATGTGGGGAAGACGAGGTTTTATGTCCACCGTGTACTCTGCATTATGTAATGTCCTGTTCATTTCTCTCCCTGCTCCTGTTCGTGCTTTACCAACCTGAAGGGGTTTCACATTGTGCCCATCACAATGTGAAAGGATGCCTTCTTTCATGAAGGCACACAAACTCAACTTCACTGGAGGCCATTTACCTTAAGGCAGTGTTTAAACTGGATGCACATTATACAGTTTCTTCAGCTCATTAAACGCTCCGTTTGCTGTCACAGCCAAATTTGCACACATACAGCGCCCTGAGAAAGCTTTCATGGAGAAGTTTGGAAGTTTCCAAATGGGTTTATGATTTTTAAACTCCCAACAATGATTGTAACCATGATGACCAACCACACCAGTTTTGGCACAGAGCCAAGATTCGTTGCAGTCAAATATTTTGCAGAGAATCTTATTCACTAGAGCTTTAACGATTCGTGTATTTGTGCACCAATGTCACTGTGGAGGCATCATGGTCCAACCTTCACAGTATGTAGACTAATGCATGTAATGCAGACCGTAAGTTCATAAGCCCAAGTTCCAAGAAGAAACTTTAAGCCACATGCTGTTAGCAACATGTGCTCAGGTTAGCAAAATAAGCCTCCTTGAAACTTGTTGTTTGAGAACAATTTAGGTTCCCAGTCAGTTGTGGATAAGACGTCATGGCATAAGATAAGACGTTATGTCTGCGTTGCTCCACTGTTATAGGTACAAAACATTAAACATGCTAAACCACATTCACATTTTCACCCATAAGACAAGATGCATTCCTGTTAATTTCCCCTGCTGTATCAAACCTGCGTCAAACCGTGACTCCCAAATGGGGGTATTAGCTGAACCATGACTTCTGCGTTCTGTAACACCCATATTAATGACACATATGTCACTGCTTTTACTAGAGCTGGCCTGAACTGACTATTATTTTAGAATGCCTTGTTGGTGAGGGTACAAACACCAACTGGAAGAAATGCAGGACATTACAGAAGCCAGTTCCTATTCTCTAATAGCCTTATAATTTCTTGCGAGTATTCGTTCTGCCATTGTAAGCAATTGCAGTAATGTTACCACAATTCAGCACTGAGCAGCAGCACCTAATCTGGGAGCTTGCATAGCTCTGCACTCAAATCAAAGTTGGGGCTAACACCGCTCGAACTGTATATGTGTGAATCTACCAGCATTTGTGTTCAGAAAAAAAAAAAAATTAAAATTATTTTTAGATTGTTGAGTATTGTTTTGACTACTTGCGTTCACCAGTCACAGATCCTGAGTACACTCGCTGCATTCGATGGAAGGGATTTACATTTCAAATCTTTTCTCAGTACTCTCAGAATGTAAGAGGAGTATAATGAGGTGTGTGTGTGTTTGTGTGTGTGTAGACATGGTTTAAAGGTAAGAATCCTATTAGCAACCTCTTGGCTCAGTGCTTAGTCTGTCAGCTGGTGTCTCGTGTCCTGAGATACATGATAGGCTTGAGCATAGGACAGATCTGAAGGTTTTATTAGATTTTTTAATCTGTCAAACAGTTCATGTATATTCATCAATCCACTCATGCATCCATCCTTATCTCTAGCTGCTTATCCATCGTAGGAGTGCGTGGGGCTGGAGCTGATCCCAGCTAACACTGGTCCGGAGAAAAAGGGTTCATTACCCCCAGCAAGGTTATATTTTTTGCCTGTGATGTTTGTTGTTTGGTTTGTCAGCAGGCTTACACAAAAACTACTTAACGGATTTCAACGCAACTTGGATGGAAGATGGCCCGGAATAGCCCGCATTAACTTTTGGGGCAGAACCAGGATAAAGGGATGAAGCCTGGAATTTTCTTTCACTTTCATTATCATTGCGAGAGAGTGCGTTTTTCAACAGTTTTATTAATTTCTCAGGAAATAATGCATGGATCGTGTTGAAATAAATCAGTGTGTTTAAGTGGCTGAGCAGCAATGTGTGGTTTAAATTTTAGATTAATACAGGGCTACAGATTTTGATATTGGATAGGTTTTGATTTCATTCAAGGGGACTGTTGGGCATTAGTAGAGGTATGCACTCTACTGAGTGCCATTCTTGTTTATAAAGATGGAATTTGAGTGGATTCAATGCGCGCACTTCATTCTGTTCAAACTGCAGCTCACACAGAGGGAGGAGGTAGAGGTTTTTATAGTCCCACCCTTGTGCTGTTACCGGCTGGGCATGTGTATCCCGCCCAGAAACATCATAAACACAGCAAAATACTACACAGCTAAGAAAATCCAGGCAAAGTGCAGGGTCGTCTGTATCTGCAGAGACCCTGCACTTTGCCTGGATTTTCTTTACTGTCGCACACTTGAGAGGGTGAGAAGTGATCATTGAGAGGGATTACTTTCGTATGAGACAGTTTTTTAAGGAAATCCCTGCATGTCATGCCTTTAAAAGGAGGTAACTGATGTCCTCAGGCATATTGTTCCAAAGCCTCGGGGGCCCTGACTGCAAACACTCCGTCACCTTTAGTTTTCATCCGGTCTCTAAAATAGACAGAAGACATCTGCCCAAGGACCTCAATGTACGTTCGGTGCTAAGGGGTCAAAGCAGGGAGAGAGGCCATGAAGAGCCTTAAAAAGTAATCTGTAAAATCTTAAAATCTATACTTAAACTTGTGTGATGAGATGACCTCTTCTGGTTCTTTCTAAAAGCCTGGCAGCTGACTTCTGTACAGTTTGGATTAGGATCTAATCCTGGGAAATGGAATTTTCTGGAATACTCATAAAAATATTTTCCCATTTCCCCAGAAACATGATTGCGGAAAATTGGGGGAAAATACCTAATTTAGAACATATTGAAATATATTTACAAAACATGTATGCCTATAGTTTACCTTCATAAAACATATGCAACAGCTGTGTGTGAGTGCTGTTGTGGAAAACACACCAAAAGCTTACTGTAATTAAGAAACACAAAGCGCCCCAGATTAACAGCCCCACTGGGATTTTTCTATATTTAACCCAATGTACTTGCTTAATATATGCACACTGTACAATGTTTGAAGTGCTGCTGAAGTTAACTGTGAGTGACGTTATAACTATATCTAACTTTGCTAGGCTATTACCGGAGGCTAACAGCACCAGCAGCCTCTGAGCACGAACAGAATAATCTGTCTCAGCTTCATAGAGACTTCATAGTTACGCCAAATTATGCACTACAATGAATTTTAAAATACCATTTCTATGTGCATAGGCAGTGAACTTTGAGTATTTTAAACTCCTTGCTGTAGTGAAGTTCGAGCTACATGTTGATTAACGCAAGTGGTGTTCTTTTGCCTGAATCATTATTTATATTGTATTTAGTTGAAAAACTAAATATTGTAAAATGATTTACTATAAATATTTTGACCTGACGATGGTCCTTGGTGAAAAATGAGGGGATTACAAAAGTTTTTACAATTCATCTTCTGGCATATATGTTCCAACTGTAATGGCCTGTTTATTCTCTCTGGTGTGTCACGTTCAAGGGAATACAGGCAACAGTAGAAAGCAGCATGGAGTGACAACCAGTGGTTAACTGTTTTATATCTTTCTCTAAACCTGACTGCCCCCTGAACAGTGTTGGAGCCCTGCTTCCACGGAGACGGATGGAATAACGTTTACAGGCCAATATCTGTTACTTCATAAACATCAAACCATCGCTCCAGAAAGGGGGGTGAGAATGTGCACCACCCCTTCGGGCGTCATGTTTCCATCACTGCCGATCAGAGCTGGAGCTGATAACCACCTGTGACAACTCCAGATTAATTTGATCTGGAAATTAATGCTGATTCGACTGTTTACCACTGAACACAGCCAGATGTCAGTGGAGCACACATTCTAACTTCAAGTTGAAGTTGATCCAAAACACACAACATGTCTGAGGCACATGAAGTAGGTTTTGCCTCATACACATGTCATAAAATGGCACGCTCTCAGATCTGCAAGGTCATGGTCCCTTTTTTCAGTTTTATGAAAATGAATGTTATTGTCATTGATTCCGTCTTGGTTTGGGGTTATCATGTTGTGTATTTCCCAAGTTCTCTCCTCATGTGTGATATTTGCTTTACACTTCCCATCTTTGTCTTCTTCCCATCTGTTTTCTGCGCACGCCTGTGTTTTGCCTTCACTCTTTTTCAGTTTGTCTGTTTTCCTCCTAGTGTTGGTTCGTCTGCGTTTGCTCCTCTTGTGTCCTTTGTGTTCTAGCTATTGTTCCCCTTCGCAAAGCATGTATATTTCATTTCATGCATTGAACTACAGAGAAAATACAATTCTCATTTATTAAGAATGTTACCATCATATACTGCAACTTTTTGGGGTATTTTCAAAACCGCGGTAGACAACTCTATTGATCTCAACGCATTAGTGGTTTATTTAATCTGTGTTTTTCTGCTCAAACACAAACTTCCCACATACATTATTTATACAAACTCTTGATGCGTTTGTGCATATGAAAAATCTTAAAAGTGTAAAATGATAAACATAGAGAATTATAAATGAGCCTACTTAGCTCATGAGGTTTTGTTTACACCTAGTTTTGTATATCTGTGTGGAAATATTTTTGCTGATTTATATATTTTTGTAAGTTTGTGTTTATCTAAACAGCAGCAGCATCATAAATTAGTGTAGCACTAGTAGGAAATTGAGTTGACCACAGTTTTGTATTGGTTACTAAGCTATGAGGCAATTCTAAGCAGTTGTCAGTGGTGTAACTCACAGGTCAAGCATTTTAAGCTCAACTGTTAACAGTATTAGAAAAAAGTCTTGAAGTTTTGAATGGGAGAGTTAGGGGCATGACACGCTAGCATCAAAAATCGCTATTTTTAGAACAGTAAGAAGGCTCGACACAACATGAAACTTTGCTCGTAGTATCACCAGGGTCTCTACTCATGAACACGAACATTGAGAACATTGTTTGTGTACACAGAGTTTATGAAAAAGAAGATTTTTGAACTATTCACGTTAGCTGCTGCATCTCCTGCGCGTCGCCATCATGCCAGGCAAAAAGTGTCGATCCCTGAATGCGACCTGAAAGGCACGCTTGAGGAGTGGTTCACCATTACTCTCCTGCCTAGCGTGTCATGCCCCTAACTCTCCCGTTCAAAATGAACGTGTCCAAAACCGAGACTACGGTAAATCTTAAAAGTGCCTCTTTCATCGCAATTATGCTTTTACACGAAGGTTTGACTCATATTCAATCCCAAATAAAGCCTCGGTTGCTTTTTGGCGAGAGTTTCGCTTTAAGGTTTTATGCCAAAATAAAATGTTAGTGAGTAGATTCAAGCAAATAAATCTTTGAAACAAATTGATGGTTCTGTTCTGGTCCTATTGGTAATGTAAATGCAACTTAAATGGATCTAGAAGCCGTGGACTGTCTCCACTGAGAGAAAGTTGTGTTAGTCTTTGCCAAAACACAGTGTTTATACAAGCATAAAATTAGAATAGATGGGCTTAGGTGTTATATTGGCCATGATTACAAAGCCAGGCATGCTTTGTTGCTGCAGCATCAAAGCCTCTTTCAAAGCCAGGAAAAATCCAGAATAGAAATTTTAGCATTGTGCTCAATGCGTTGGATACACGTGGTGTGTGGTTCCTCCTGCACTCATTACCACAGGACCTAATCAGACAAAATGTCTTTTAAAACTGGGTCCCATAGGTGAAGTTATGTAAAAAGGTGTGTGAGATGCAAGCAGTTTTTTTTTTTTAGCCTGTGGGACTTGAAGCCTGCAGCCTGGTGGAGGCCGTTTATAGAAACAGTGGATTGGATCAGCAAGGTCCTACAGGAGCTTCTCTGCCACTGAGCATGACACTAGAGTGCTGAAGCATTGAGGGTTGTCGGTGATATGACAATCCTTGATGATGGCCTGCTGGGAATGATTAAACCAGAGGCCAGAGCTCAACATACCCAAGGTATGTTTTTGTTATCAGGCTTAACTAACCCCAATAGTCATAATCACACTAAGTAGTTATACAAAGGTGGTTATCAACTCCGTAAGTCAACCCAGGTGTTCCACATAGAGCCACAAACACATTCACATAAAAGGGGAGTTTTTCCTGTTTCTTGCCCAATCGCAAACATGGGCAAATCTACTGGCAGCAGAGCGGAATATGTAACAAAGTAGAGCACACTAATACATGTAGAGATGAAATGGTTATAATCTTCTGGATCTTCTGTGAATGATGATGCTATTTTCCAGAGAACTGAGAAGGCAGTGCATTAACATGTGTTGCTCTGTTATCTTGAACATATCCTGTTCTGGAGCTAACCACAAATCCTTCTTGTACACAGGCACCAGGAGGCCAGGTTGAAGGTTATGAAGCCTCTGACCATGGATTGCTAAGCTATTGTGAGACTGACCTGACACATGTAAGCCTCTGGGTTTCTTCAGAGGATAAAGGTTTCTTTATGCTCCTTTCAAAATACGATGACCTGAGATGAGAAAATAGATGAGGGAGGTCTTAACTAATATACTGACATTTAGTTATACATCAGTCAGCATAGTTTACAGGTTATCAAAAATACAATAGAAATGTTTCCCTTACAGGCGCTGAGCACTTACTTCCTCTACCAGCTTCTTGAGTGATCACATCCTACATGAAGACAGCATTTATTTAGAGGAGTGTTCACTTGAGAGATTTCTGTATTTCTACTGGTTTGAAATGGACAGGCTGTCTTTTAAAAATGTACCACCTGACAGTTTTTGATGTTTTTTTAACTTACTTATTTGGTTATTTTGTCATTCATTCATAATCCTATAGAGAAATGCTTGAGATTTGAAGCTGGGTTTACAGTTTCTTTAAAGGAGCTCAGATTCCACTGTACATTTTTGTCTTTGTTTTCCAGCACCTATCTCACTGCCCTGAATATTCTGACCTATTGTCACTGGTTTTGGACATTACTTTAGTTGAGCACACAAGGACACTGCCCTAAAAATCGACGATGCCATATCCACTGTCCTCCACACAGTCTCCTCATACCTAGAGAACAAGAGCAGCTACCTCAAAATGCGCTTTGTTGATTTCAGCCCAGCATTCAATACAATCTCACCCATGAAGCTGATTGGAAGACATATCACTATGGTCTGCAACTGGATATTGGACTTCCTCACATGAAGACCCCAGACAATTCAGATTGGCATGCACCTCCTTTACATTAGTGCTCGACGCTAGAGCAGAGCACTTAACAGCGGGTCTGTAAAATTTAATGAAAATCAGACTGATCATAATGTTTACATTCGAAGACTACAACTTGGGCTCTGGGAAACTGTGGTTATCGTCATTGTCCTCCTTTTTTCTCAATTCATATAGTAAAAGTGTAACACTGCACAACCAAACAGCATTGTTTGACATCCAGGCCCGGGCACAGGCATGACATGTGATTCTGGAGGCATGCCCAACTGGCTGCATATTTAGCATATTCACACAATTCTGATGTGTCTACCAAATAAGATGGGTGAGAAGAAGGTGGAAGAGAAGAGAAGAGAAGAGAAGAGAAGAGAAGAGAAGAGAAGAGAAGAGAAGAGAAGAGAAGACTCGCTCACAATCTCAAAACTCTTTCCCTAGCAGGCCAAGCTGCCCTTATATCTTCTCTATCCTTCATGGCACTACCACTGTTGTTGTCTCTTAGCAACACCTCCAGGCAAATCGATGGAGGGGAAAAGGAGAGCGACAGACACATGAATAGGGGGTGAGAGGACCGAGGGGGAGGGAGAAGTGGGGAGAAGGGCAAATGGGTGTCAAGTGTATAAAGGAAAAAGGAGACTGAGGAAAAGGCGGAGTATCTGGAGATGTGGGGAGGGAGGAGAGGGCTGGAAAGGTGACTGTAGGGAGACGGGGAGAGAGAGAAGGAAGCTAGGGAAGGATGCATTTAAATGTCAAGCTCTAGCTAAGTCACAGTATTTAATGTCATCTAGGAGCAAAATGTCAAAACGATAAAGGAGGCTACATTTTTAGGGGTTGCCTGCTGGCAGTTTTTTTTTTTTTTTTTGCACAGTGACTGCATTTCTAGGAAAGCACTTTAGAAAGAGTTTGGCCATAAAATACACAGATGGTTCACCTTCCCAGAGTGCTCACTGAATAAGATCTGATGTCGGACACTTTACTGTAACTTTCTTCTTTTTTTACATTGACAATAAAACCTTGCAAGATTAAATACAGCTGTCAAATCAGGCTGGCAGTTTGCCTGAGCTCCTATACTGATGGCCATGGCGACACAAGAGGCAGACATTGTCGGGCAGGTCAACGACAACAATGCATCCCCGGCCGGGCAGAGGGGGATGAGCAGAGCCCGTGGCCTCCGACACCAGCAGCAGACGCTGGAGGAGGAGGAGGAGGAAGAGGAGGAAGAGGAGGAGGATGCCTGCCTCTTCCTCCTCACCAGCACTGTGTATCCGAGCTGCATAGAAATTAAATAACCCACATGCTCACCTTGTTGTTTCAGTTGTGTCGCTGGGTGAAATCCCAAATCAGCGTCGCTCTCCACAGCCGGTCCTGTTCAGCCGTGCCCGGCGCCGCTGCTGCCGCCGCCGCTGCTGCTGCTGCTGCTGCTCTCGGGCATCCAGCGGATCTCGCTCCGGGCGCTCAGTCACGTTGTCTGAGGTTTAACGAAGTGCTCTCTCCCTTCACTCTCCCTGCGTGCGAAGCCAGACGAGCACAGGAATGTAAATGGACCTCTGATAACAAACCAAAAAAAAAAACGGCATTAGCGGTTTGAGCCTAGCTATGCAAAGCCGACGGGTACCAGATGATGGGGAGGCTAAAACCTGCTAACCCGCTCGCTGAATGAGAACGAGAGGCGAGCCAGTGTCCGACACAAGGGGCAGACCGGGGACAGTGCTCTCTGGGTCGGCCCTCAACCACCAGGCAGGAGGAGCAGGAGGAGCAGGAGGAGAAGGAGGAGCAGGAGGCGGCGTCGGTTGGTGTCTTCCTGGGAGGGACGGTCCTCGGTAGACCCCGGTGGTCGCCGCTGTCACGCTAACTAGCGTCAATCTACAACTTCCTGTCCCGCCTTTTCACAATTAAACTACTGTGCTGGTTTTACACCTATAACATTATGTCGCTTAGTGAAATTAAGGACTTAATGGGCATGTTTTCTGTCTCTAATTTAGTCTTTGTTACCTCTTTTACCTTGACTTTTTATGATATACATTCTGCAAATTTAGCTGCATTGACAAATACCAAATTCATGAATACACAAATCAGCAGAAACTATAGAGACTAACAAATTAAAGACACACTGCTTGTATTTGTATGCATATATTTGTGTGTGTATATACATGTATTGATGTGCATGCACATATAAAGCATATACTTACCTGTAACATGCATACACACATACAGTAGATAGCAACATACATGCATGCATATACATGCAGGAACACGCACAAATATTTTAGATCTTGCCATATTTTCCTGTTTTAGTACTATATAGGCTAATGCTTTTTTTTTTTTTTTTAAGTTTTTTTAAAGTTTTTTTTTGCCTTTTTGGTTTTATTGATAGGACAGCTGAAGACTGACAGGAAACAGGATGAGAGAGAGAGGGGGAGTGACACGCAGCAAAGGGACCTGGGCCCTTGTCCGCTGCAGCGAGGACAAGGCCTCTGTATGGGACGCCTGCTCTACCAACTGAGCTAAACGGCGAGGCTTGTCTTATCTGTATGTACCTTTATTGAGACCAGTGATACATAAATAAATACACTTCTGTGAAAAAGAGGAGGGAACAAGGACCCGGGTAATACAATTCTGAAATGACACACAAGTAGAGCGATGGTGTGCTTTTTACATTTAATAAATACACTGCATTGTTGAAATGTCACATTTGTTTTTTACGTCTTTGCTGATTTTACTTTGAAAGCAAACTCACAGGTAGTCTCCTAATGAAGTGAACTCTGCAGCTTTACAGTAACAACTGTGTGAGTCCCTCAAAGAAGCTATTCAGAGGAGCCCAACCACAACAGTGAGTCCTCGGTCTGCTGTCGCTGTATTTAAAGTCCACGGCTGAAAACTTACCTCTGAAAATGTGAATGACTATAAATGATTCACAGATGTGTTTTTTGCTAACCCATCCTTTTAGCAGATCCGCTCATTATGGGCTGCACAGACTTGACTGACAGACTAAGTACTACTGCGTGACCAACAGCAATCATGAGGGTATGAACCCACTTGAACTCCCTTTATCCTCACTGAATCTTTGGGCCATGTTGTGCAAAGCATTCAGGAGTTTGTAGTTTTTACACATATTGTAGGCTGCTTTATCATGAGCCAAGCTGACAAGGTTGAAAAAAAAAAACACTTTCACTCACATTTCCTTTTGCAAATCATACTGGAGAAAGTGATGGGTGAAAAATGTCTATGCTTTTCTCCAAATATCACACACAGATAAGTTCATGTTCACGAATTAACCCCACTTTTATGATTTTTGATACAATCGGCAGAAGCAAAATGTTTAGGTTGAATTAAAGTTAACGGCTATAAACAAACCGCTTGGCTTCAATGGCATTGCCGCTAAGTGTCTTATTACACTATACTATACACAATTTCATATTAATCAACAAGCTGCAAAGTTAGGGTGAGAATAGAGTCCACCTAAACTAAAGTCCAACTAAAGTCCACCTGTAAAGACGGACTAGTGAGTAGATGAGTCTCCACGTTTGTTGTGATGACCTTTAATGTCCCTGAAAACCTCTGTATTCTGACTGTATTCTCGCTAAACAAACTGTCTGATTGTATTTCATGGAACAAAAGTGAAAATATCTCAAACTTTGAAGTGCAAAGATTATAAGATACGGAATTACAACTTGGTTTGGTAACCTGTCTGTAAAACAAAAAGCACAACTGCAGAATCTGATTGGACGGGCGGGAGAAATAATCGGTATGCTACTCCCATCCTCTCTCCAGGAAATCTTTGAGGAGACAGTGAGGAGGCAAAATCCAAATCTGGTGATCCAAAACATGTTCTTTCCAGCGAATATGAGTTGTTGCCTTCAGGAAAAAGGTATAGGGTACCAAACTGCAAGTTAAATAGATATAAACTGTCCTTCATACCTACCCCCATAAATTATTAAATAGTGCAAGATAGTGTGTGTGTGTGTGTGTGTGTGTGTGTGTGTGTGTGTGTGTGTGTGTGTGAGTGCGTGTATGTGAGTGAGAGATTCATAAAGGGACTGTGCAATAAAAACGATGATATAGAGAATTGCAATAGAACAATAGGAGTGCAATAAAATAATCAGTGCAATAGAATTAATGATGCTGTATGGGTATATGTGCAATAGGAAGAGTGTGTGCAAAAAGTGCAGATGAAGAGTGTGTGTGTTCTGATTAGGCAAGAAGTGGTTATGGTTAGGGTAAGACTCTAAGAAATTGATGTGAGCGAGTGAGAAGTGAGAACATTTGGGGCCACACTTCTGTAAAGGGCTGTTTGAGTCTGAAGACTTGGTTATGGTTTGGGTTAGGATAAGGACTAGGCATTTAGTAGTGACAATGTGTGTGTGTGTGTGTGTGTGTGTGTGTGTGTGTGTGTGTGTGTGTGTGTGTGTGTGTGTGTGTGTGTGTGTGTGAAAGTGAATGCACACACTTCTGCTCTGGTTAAATCATAGATCATGCTGCCTGGCTACTGACTCGATGCATTTCAGCTTCAAGTAGTCATTCCAACATACTTAAACAGCTACAGTGCAGCACTACGAGTGCATTAACCCCTTGAGCACTTCATTATTGTCTTATATTTCTTCTTTTATGATTAAATGAAAAACACTGTATTGATATTATATTGATTTTTGGGCTGATTAAAGTTTGACAGATGTATTGCCATAACTACTGGTGAGCAAAATTTTACATATGTTTGGCTGCACAACATGCGTTTGTATAGATGAAGCCAGCATGCTGTGTGCAGTGCCATAGAGAGTGTGTAGCCCATTAAAGAGGCTGTCATTACTACTCAGCAGGAATCGTATTAAAGAAAAAACATGGATATGATTTACTTATGTGAAATAATTGCAAACACCATAAGCTGTTAACGTGGCTCACTATATTTTCCTTTATAAAAACAATATACATTACAAGAAATGTCATCAGAAATCGTTTTCGTGAAGGCCACATACCCTCCATGCTCTACTCGTGTTTCTCTGTATTGGTCTTACGGTCTTTGGCGACACCTGCTTGAGTTTCGGCGCTACTACGGCCTGTCTCAGATTTCCGCCAGGCAGTGTGTGGGCCACCTCACGTGACGGTGTTTGGCTGACGAAGGACCCCGAAACGGCGGCTCATCGTTGGCTTCCCTGAGTGACGGGGAAATTGCTTTTGTAAATGAAACGAAATCCATCTATAATCTGAATCATCTTATCAAACACGCCGGTAAATATTTCATCCTTCAAATCTACAGTTTGTCCGCAACCAAACGGACATTGTATGCATGTTAAGGATGCAGGGTCTTGAGCGATAGAGCAAGAAATGGGGAAAATAGCGGCAGGCAGAAGTGGCGCCTTCAATGAATGGGCGCTCACACAGTTGAATACATGTTAATGAGAGCTGTCCACGCTAAATGTGTGCACAGTTTGCCGACTAAAGTTGGCGAGGCAGAAAGGGTTGCGTTGTGCCACATTTGTTTTGCAACAGAGAAGACGGGTTAGACGAACGAAAGTAAATAAATGGAATATTGCTGAGCATAAAGTTCGTGTCGTATTTGCTAAGCTAGCGTTAGCAGTGCTCGCCGGCTACTAGCATGTAAACATTAACCTTACGAGTTCATCCTGTGTGTCTAGCAAGCGTTTAGAGAAGCCCTCGACTAACGGCTTTATTGTGAAGTGTGTGGTGTTTTTTGGAAGGTAGCTGATTATACCACAGTGCTCCTTCCTATACAGTGCTGCTCAGTTAAGTTTAGTTTTGAATAGCCCTCTTGATCCAGAACAACGTCATGGTCAAAGTATGAACAGCAATACCACCGTCCATAAATAAACCCCTGTCTTTTATTGTCTCTCTACAGTTTTGAGACGGGCTTAGTGCTCCTTTTGCAGCCCTTGAAGAACCTTTGTGTCGAAGCCACAGAAAAAAGGGAGCCATGTTTCTGTACAACATCACCCTGCAGCGAGCCACTGGCATCACTCATGCCATCCATGGGAACTTCTCAGGTGAGACTGCTGCCTGGCCTTTTTCCTGTGTGGTTGGGATATCTGTGATCTGTCATGCCATTTCCGCACCTTGTCAGTCACACACACTTCCTCTATGAAACCGGTCGGGGATGGCTTAAGACTTCCATCTGTGGATCAGGTGTTCCCCTGTTAACTCAGGTGTCCTAGCTTGACATCCATTAATCATAGAGTTTGTGGTGGGTTATCGGAAGTGTTCTTTAGTAGGTAACTGATATTTCACCAGATGTTTGTGTGTAAATGATGTTTTCAGTTCACAAGCTGGATGCTGAAAAACGATATTTGTGTCTTGGTAGGAACCAAGATGCAGGAGATTGTCGTTTCCAGGGGAAAGATCTTGGAACTATTGCGGCCAGATGCCAATACAGGAAAGGTGCACACTCTGCTCACAGTGGAGGTCTTTGGCATCGTTAGGTCCCTGATGGCCTTCAGACTCACTGGAGGAACCAAAGGTATGTATTGAAGGAAGCATGCACTGGGACACACATGTTGCCTCAATTGAAAGACCTCACAGAAATGTAAAGTGTCAGAGTTAAAAGCTTTGTTCTCTTGCTCCATGTACTACCCTCGTATTTATACATGTTCATGTGTGCATGTAGACTACATTGTTGTTGGAAGTGACAGTGGTCGGATCGTCATCCTGGAATACCATCCATCCAAAAACATGTTTGAGAAGATCCACCAGGAAACGTTTGGGAAGAGCGGCTGCCGGCGCATTGTCCCCGGACAGTTCCTGGCTGTCGACCCAAAAGGCAGAGCTGTTATGATAGGTGAGAAGTGATTACGATGACTTATAATGTTTGGATGAATCAAGCTGGAAGGAATAGTGTACCTCTAGACCACTGTTAAATGTGTCAGTATTTAGCATTTTAGTATAGCACTTTAAATGAGCAGTGTCGTCACAATTAATCATATTACATTTTAAGATATGTGGTACTCTAAAGTTTCATTTCAATGTAAAATGTATCTTTTTTCTCCGCATTAAAACAGGAAGTCAGCAGAGTGTGTATATTTATATTTATGTGTGTATTTACATTCATGTGTTCATCAAAGTAGACTGAAGATGTTCTTTTTAACATTGCAGCCCACTTTGATGAGCTAGCATTAGCTTATAAAATCAATGGGGGTACATTTGAATATTTTGAGGGCAGGATTTATCACAGGTCTGCTGTATTAGACTGCATTGATTTTAGCTAGGTGCTCTTGATAAACTGACAACTGGATTCCTGACAATTTTCAAAAGCATATTACTAACATGTATGCTGCATGTTACAGTTAGAATCTTAGTCTTCGAGGACAGCCATCTATATTAAAACCACATGACAGCAAGTTGAGCCTAATTAAGCACTTTGGATGTCCTTTGTCCTTTTCCTGTCCAGGAGCGATAGAGAAACAGAAGCTGGTTTACATCCTGAACAGAGATGCAGCTGCACGGCTGACCATCTCCTCTCCACTGGAAGCCCATAAAGCAAACACACTGGTCTATCATGTAGTCGGAGTCGATGTTGGCTTTGAAAATCCCATGTTCGCCTGCCTCGAAATGGACTACGAGGTAACGTCCTGAAAACTCAGACTAACCCTTGAAGATAATAATGGCTTGTGTTCTAGATGTGATGAGTTCTTCATGTCTCTTCTCTGACTATCACTGGAGAAAGATCAAACACCTCTGATCTCGGCACACATTTCCAGAGCCATTTTCAACTAAGTAACCTTTTTTCACCCCCTTTAAATTTGCCACTGCTCCCTTAGCATCATCAGTCATACTGAGCCTAATCATGGACGCATTTTCGACACCTCTGATCTTACATGTTGATATTTACTCTTCTCAGGAAGCTGACAATGACCCGACCGGAGAAGCTGCTGCTAACACGCAGCAGACGCTCACCTTTTATGAGCTGGACCTGGGCTTGAATCACGTGGTCCGCAAGTACAGCGAGGCTTTGGAAGAGCATGGAAATTTCCTTATCACTGGTAAGCATTTGGACATGCACTAGTTACATATAGCAGGGAAGCAATACTAGGAAATGGTTGGAGGCTAAAAGGGAAGCAAAGAAGATGTCGTTAAAAAAAATAAACCAAACAGGGACAGGGGAAATGCAGTTTAGCCAGAAATATCTTTGTAATGTTCAATTTGTTGGAATTTGTGTAAAGCTGAAATGATTACTCGAGTAACTCGAATAATTCGATTGCAAAAAGTGGTTGAAGCAAAATCCCTGCCTCGAGGTTTCGTTTAATTCCCATCACCCGCATTATGTAGCCTGCTTAGCTAATTTTTCCACACGGACTGTTATTGCGGACACACACCACTATGTTCACTAGGTGCGATGGCGTAAAACACAGAGAATGTCGAACGTTTGGGATCATTTCACACTTAAAAAAGAAGATAACAAAGTGCAGTGTGTCTACTGCAGAGCAGCACTGGGGTACCACAACAGCACGTCAACAATGATTCAACATCTGAACCGAAAGCATCCAATTGTTAACACCAGCTCACCAAGCGCCGCCAACACGAGCTAACGTAAACATTGATGTTAGCTAATTTAACCTAGCCTACCATCGCTAGTTAGAACGTATGGTATATGTAGAGGCTGTAGCCTGATGTCAGTATGACTTGATATAATGTTAAGATGTGGAAAGTAATTTGTGTTAAATTGCAAGAGAGTAATAGCCTACACCAAATAACTCCTTTCCACACACACACTCATCTTGTCTCTCTCTCCCTCACGCACGCACACACAAACAAACACACACACTTAATCCCGGTGTTAGGAATAGTTGGAATAAATACTTGTATGTTTTTTCAGTAATAAAGGCCAATTGCTTGGTCTGTTTAACAGGCCTTTTCGTTATGCTTCATTTGATATTGTTGTTTAAAAAGATAAGATGTTTTTATTATATTACTCGATTAATCGAAGAGATAATCGGTAGAATCCTCGATTTTAAAAATATTCGATAGCTGCAGCCATAAATTTGTCAGTAAAACCGAAAGACTGGTATGGCTGTAAGATGGCACACTTTGGCTGGTTAGATTAAAAAAAAAATCACCATAAAGTTGTTGTAGATATGATGAGTTTGTCATGTCTCTTCTCTGACTACCACTGGAGAAAGATTTAACTTCTCTGATCTCAGCACCAGTTTACCAACATAACATCACACACTGAAGTAGTAAAACGGATTGGATACCAGAGCCCACACTGCTCCTGAATTCCAGCTGCTTTCATTTTTATCTTAATGTGAAACACATTCCACTAAATGCTTCTCTCTGTCCAGTCCCTGGTGGTTCAGACGGGCCCAGTGGAGTTCTGATCTGCTCGGAAAACTACATCACTTATAAGAATTTTGGAGACCAACCTGACATCCGCTGTCCCATCCCACGACGCAGGGTGAGTCATAAATACAGAAATACACTAGGTAAAAGAAGCATGCATCAAATGTAACATTTTTCTTGACTTTGAGGATTTAAGCTATAATGTAATGATTTAATGACTGTTGTCACCCACTACTGTGATTTCAAATGGAAGGAGGTGTTTGTTTGGTTTGTTTATTTGGAGGCTGTGATACAATTCATGTCATCTCGCCCACTCCAGTTTTTTTTATATTCCTCTGTGTCAGGTCAGTTTTTAGCCATTGTGTGCGCATTTATTTTTACTTTGCTTCCTTCTCTTTGTCTGGCCCGTCCTACAGAACGACCTGGATGACCCAGAGCGTGGTATGATATTTGTCTGCTCAGCCACCCACAAGACCAAGTCCATGTTCTTCTTCCTGGCCCAGACTGAGCAGGGCGACATCTTTAAGGTTACTCTGGAAACAGATGAGGAAATGGTGAGCAAAGCTGAACGAAGGATCAAATCAGTTCTACAAAGGAACATATATCCTAGTCAAATCCACCTTCATGAAGGTGCTGCATACTTGGAATATCACTCACCTCTAATGTAAAACAGAGGACAGCAATAAATTGTTATTGAGTAAGTTTATTGATTTACTTGTTACATGTTGATGCACAGAAATGCATGTTTAAAAGGAGTGTGGCTTCTTTCTCAGGTCACAGAAATTCGGCTGAAATACTTTGACACCATCCCTGTGGCAACAGCCATGTGTGTCCTGAAGACTGGCTTCTTGTTTGTGTCTTCAGAGTTTGGAAACCAGTAAGTCATTTGTTTTTATTAACCAAACACAATACAACTTTCAACCAACTTCTACATTTCTCCCTTCAGATTGTTGTAAAAAAAAAACATCATTAATCTCTGCTCATGGACATAATTCTTGACTGTTTACCTTTTGTTTTATTTCAGATTTTCCACTCTCAAAACTCTTTTACTCATGTTGTTCTATCTTCCGTTTCCTTAAGTTACCTTTACCAGATCGCGCACTTGGGTGATGATGACGAAGAGCCCGAGTTCTCCTCTGCAATGCCGCTGGAAGAGGGAGACACGTTCTTCTTCCAACCCCGGCCCCTTAAGAACCTCGTGCTGGTGGATGAACAGGAAAACTTGTCACCCATCATGTCCTGTCAGGTAAGAGTTTGTTTAGCCTCCTAAATACCTTGGAGCTGTAGTGCTGTCATAAAAAGTCTTTTGAAAAGTGCATTTCCTTGTTGGATCATGAATCTCTTCTTGTTCTTGACAGATTGCTGATTTGGCCAACGAAGATACACCACAGTTGTATGTCGCTTGTGGACGAGGACCCCGATCTACTTTGAGGGTCCTCAGACACGGACTGGAGGTACATGCACACACACAAAGAACATGAACACACACACAGAAAAATATGACCACACGCACAGAACAATATGACCACACGCACAGAACAACATGAGCACATGTGGGAAGGTATGAAACAGATGTGAAGAAGCATTATAAAACAACTCGTATACACACAAAGTTCGCAAACACATCTGACGTGTGCTGCATAGACAACTGGATCGTTTCTGTTTTCCTCAATTGCAAATAACTCTGGACAAAACCTGAATTCATTCGACCATTTAGTCTTTAATAGAAATAATTCAACAGTTAACCTTACTTTTCCCGGTTGTTCGCGAACCTGGTTACAGACAAAGTTTTATGGTGATAGCGAGGTTTATAAGCAACTAACGTAATTGCTGATTGTTTCATTATTCTATATCCATAACTTTGTGCAATCAAATTTTACTGTCAGTTAAAAGTGTCTTCTGTTTTTGTCTGCTTAAGTGTACTGATTGTGTTTTATGCTCTAAGAGCTGCTAAAACTCAGGTTACCTACTCTCAGTACGGTGCCTGAGTGTATCCATATAAATAATCTCTGTTGTTGTAGTTTTCATGAAACAGAGCTCAAATCACAGTTTTGATTCAAACTCTGCATGTAGGTCTCCTGCTGACTTTAAAACAGTTTTCTGTGCTTTGACTTTCTCTGAGGGTGGAAATCTGATGTTTTCACATGGGGCTACAGATTAAACATACTGATGTAAGCTGATAAAGAAATTATACGAACAATTGAAACTTTTTATTGAACAACATCTGATTCGACTGATAAAATCCTGAGTTGGGTTGGCCCACAAACCTATCGCATCTTACTGATGCATTTCATAGTGGAAAGTAACTAAACTAGTGGTTCACTTCTATGGTTTCAACACAGTGCATCTCCTGAACTGTAAAGCATCATCCGTCATCGTCTACAGAACAGAATACAGAACTGATCAGAGCCGATTTACCAATACCACATTTGTCATGGTTTCTTTTCAAAATTCTTTTGAGGCCAACAATATAAAAATCTTGGCCAGAGAAGATGCTTTGAAAGAGGACTAAAGGAATCCATCTTAAGCCAGAAACTCCTGTGTTTGACACTTTATGTCAAACTGGAACAACCGTCTTTGAACAGAGGAGGTGGCCTAAGATATTACTTATCACCTACAATGCAGTACTGAGTTCTCTCCCTAGACAGCTGAACAACCATGCAAACCTAGGCTCAACTAGCCCTACAAACCCACATGAAGGCCAAATTTGAAAAACAACCCACATGTGGCCCTAATGACTCTGAAACTTAGAGCTCACACGTGTCCTTAAGGACACTCCCACACAGGGTTTCAAAACCTGCCATTCCCCTCCAGTTAGTTAGAACTGAAGAAGCCTCATGGATGAGAGGTAAAATGTCTTCAAGAAACTTAACAATTCCAGTTGCCTTAGATACTGCACCTAAACCTTTTTATAATTATTTCAATATGGATTTGTTGTTCACAATGTAGCATTATCAAAATATGGTGTGACCCCTGGACCCATGGATAGTGAGTTAAGTGAGTCCTTTAGGATATAAATGCGTCAGAGATGCAGGATATGTACCTATCAACATCACTGCTATGTGATATGTGACATTTGATGAATATTAAATCCTATTCGCCTCCTTTTTGTCTTTTGTTTTCTCTCAACTTCCTTCCCTATCTGGCTCTAATCAGGTCTCAGAGATGGCTGTGTCTGAGCTGCCCGGTAACCCCAACGCTGTGTGGACAGTACGCAGACATGTTGAAGGTATATAAGCTTCACACACTCCTTATTCAAGCATTTACATTCCAATTGTAAAATGTCAGCCTATAGTCACATCAATAGAGACTGGGGTTTATGGGATTGATTGGCAACGATTCATCTTAAGGCTGCCAGAATGAACAAATTTCACCGTTTAGAAGTTTCTCAGTCCTGTGTGTACAAACACTCGGCAGCATTGTGAAACTTTTTGTTTAGTCTTTTTATCTACTAGCATACACAAATCAACAGGGGATTCATAACGACTTGCAGTCGACCCTTACGTTTACATTTGGACTCAAGTCTGTGCCCTTTAATATCTTGTCACTCCTTTGAAAATGTGTTTGGTACAGGGAAGTGAGGGGCCTTAATGCACAGGCAGATGTTAAGTGTTTGCATGCATCTTGGTGTTTATGTGTTTTCTCTTCAGTTTGAAATGGTGTGTACAACAGTGCATTTCCCTGAAGTCAAATGCTTTCTACACTTTGTCCACCACAGCTGACAGACAGCAGTCTTAATGTAGGGTTGTCTTGTTAATGTCAGTGACATAAGATGAAGATGAAAGTAGTTTGATGTGTAAACCTTTGGATTTTTTCTTGATAATGTCAGGTCCGGATACTGTTTGCTGTCTGCAGACTGTCTGGTCTTTATCCTTTTAGATGGTGTTAAGTGAGATCTGACCACATGGTGGTTGTGTTACCTTAAGGCTGCACTTTGTCATGTTTGTTTGCAAACAGATTAGCATATTTTTGTCTTTTCAAACTGAGACGACACACTGCCACACTGAGTCTCCTGTGGTGGAAATAAATTCTCATGTTTATGTCTTTAACTTTAATACACACACAGTGTCTTCATGGAAGTGAGTGTGTTGTTTCAGCATTGGACTTTAGAATGAAGTAAAGGTGGAACCTATTCCTAATATGAATATGCAAAATATATGCAGTTTTTAGAAGAAGACCGCATGCTTATAAATGTTCTGCAAATGTTCAGAGAGGAGGAAAACAAATCTTATTACAGATGTGGATTATTAAATCATCCAGTTTTTCTCACTACATCTTCGCCTTAGCCTTTACCCTAATGTGTGCATAAAGTACAGGTTAGGAACTGCAGTTTTTAATACAAAAATGTGAAATTACAGTTATTTTATTGGGATCTGCCATGAGAATCAATATGGAAAAACCTAGAACATGACCCTGCTGTGTGGCTGTATGCTTCCCATGTGTCAAGATCAAGATCATGTACTTACATGTACATACAGCACGATTCCATCAGCATTGCTTTCCTATTCACTAATCCTTTGTCTTTTTGTCTGCATTCTTTCTTTCATTAGATGAGTTTGATGCCTACATCATTGTGTCTTTCGTGAACGCTACTCTGGTACTTTCCATTGGGGAGACTGTAGAGGAAGTGACAGATTCTGGATTTCTTGGGACGACACCCACTCTCTCCTGCTCACTGCTCGGGGAAGACGCTCTGGTTCAGGTGAGTGGAATGTACCTTTTAGATCGTCCTTATTCATACCCCTGTTCCTACTAGACAACTATGTCAGGATTGCATAAAGTAATAGATTGCATACAAGCAGTCTTGACCATTTTATTTTATAATTTCATCACAAACTATTTCCAAATCTCCAAACCAAATTATCTGTAAGAAAAGTTTAAATGTTTGAATGTGATGCTGCTCACCATGCTCTATCTGTGACAGTTAACTGAAGAACTATATGTACTATATCTCAGAATAAGAAAACAGTAAAAACAATCAATAATTAAACCTGCCTACTATTCACTTTCTCCACACAGGTGTACCCAGACGGTATCCGTCACATCCGAGCAGACAAGCGTGTAAATGAGTGGAAGACTCCTGGCAAAAAAACTATTGTTCGCTGCGCTGTGAATCAGAGACAGGTTGTTATCGCACTCACAGGAGGGGAGCTGGTCTACTTTGAGATGGACCCGGTAAGAAAAAATATGTTTTTGTCTGTTCTTGCACATTGTGTTTACTTATTCAAATTAAATAACATCACAGGAAATGGGTATATTCTTTTAATATTTAAATTTAGCGTTTGAGGTTTTGTGTTAGTGATTTTATGCATCAGCGTTTCTTGTCTTGTGCTACTTTGACCTAGTATATTACAAGTCACCGATGTCAATAGAGTCTAAAGTCAGGCCAATTTGATCTGTATAGCGCCAAATCATAACAGAAGTTATCACAGGGCAGGAGGGGATTAAAGGATTTTAGGGAATGTTTACTAAAGCACACCTCAACATTGGCTTTTTTAATATCAGTTAGTTTATTCTCATTGTCTTGTCCCTGACAGTCTTTAGTGGCAGACATGAAAACCTCAATCTTAGCTGTATTGCAAACTTAAATATGATGGCACAGCAAAAATCAAAGCCTATTAGCTTCACCAAAAGTTGAAGATTTCAGTGTGACTAAAACTAATATTGAAGACAGAAAACTTGTGCCTCAACCAGAGGAAAGGACTGAGATGACTGAGTAGTAATCCTGTTTCTTTTTTTGTCTCTAGTCTGGACAGTTGAATGAGTACACAGAGCGGAAGGAAATGTCTGCAGACGTGGTTTGTATGAGCCTGGCTAATGTTCCACCTGGTGAGCAACGCTCGCGATTCCTGGCCGTGGGACTGGTTGACAACACTGTCCGAATCATCTCCCTGGACCCCTCGGTACGGAGAAACACTAGTTTGTAAATGATAGACCCTTCAGCAGAGAAAACAACACAGAGCACGCTGACACATTCAAATCATATGTTCTGTATTATTGTCTAACCCAATCTAAAGTGTTAGAAAGGTTTGGTTACTATCAGTCGAGTGACAGTTGAGTACTGTTGTTGTCATACTGTTGTGCTGCCAATCTTGCCGGTCAGGTGGTGATGAGCAGTAAATGATTTTAATCCCACATTCAAATAATTTGGCATCCAGATGCTATCAAAACACACAATAAAAGAAAGATTTCAAACTTTCAAAGTCTCTGTAAAAAAAAAACTGCAAGGCTGTATAAAACTGGTTCCAAAGTTATAGTAGACTCAGTTGGAGTTGAAACTTGGCTGCCAAATTAAAAAAGAAAGGTGAGAGTTAATATTAAGTAAACAAAAAGATGGAAGGAAGAAAATGGACAGCAAGAGAACAGACAGCTAAAGAAGCAAAGCTTCTGTTTACTGTTGGTTTTATGAAAAGAGGAGACAACTGGGCTACAGTTGGTCAGTCAATCAGGAGTCTACTGTCTTCATAGTTTGAGACGGTAACTTGTAGAACGTTAATTAAAACACAATGATTAACATGCTGAAAACGCACATAAGTTATCCACCATGGCCCAATAAAAGATAAGCAGTATGTGAACTGGGAGTACATAAACAGACAGCAAAAGAAACAAAGAAATACTTAAATATGAGTGAGTCAAGTGGGACTTCAAAGTCCAAGTGGGAGTTCACTAAGGGTGGCCCTTGGTCCTTAAAATGTCTTAAATTTACCTTGTTTATATCTGTCGACCCCCTCAATCACTGGGATGTTATTTGTCCTTTTGGCCTTGGTAATCCCACCAGACCCCTATTGTAAATTAGTTTTAAGTGTTAAAAGTACCTTTTTTTTGTGGGAAAAACCTCTCCCTTCTGCATCATTAATCGTAGTTTTATGGCTGCTAAGTGGAGAAGCACCACTACGTCCCTCTAGCAAAACTAATTTGTTTGGGAGTTAAATTATTCTAAAGATGAGGAGAAAATTGTATGTCCATTCAATTGTAAAATTACTGAATTAATTATTTTCTGAAAACATAAAACAATTTTGTCAAACCATCACTGGCAGAGGCAAACACCCTGGATCCATCAGAGTTCTTGATGACATGACAGGAGGAACAAAGTTCCTGTTTGGTTATCAGAGTGGTCCTAGGGGCAGGGCTTGACAGTCCATGACATTCTTAGAAAACAATTATGTTGCCTGATGTTAGAACTGCCTGGATTGCAGAGAGTTTCTATCAAAAAGAGAAATTGAGTGTAGGAGGATCTCAAGCTTGATTCTTATGTAGTTGCAGCAGAGATTTAAAGATTTGGGTTATGTCCTGTTTGATCTTATCCAGCCTGAAAATAGTCAGAATGTTGTCTTCATTAGATATACATCATCAGGGGCCACATGTTATTGTCAACCAGTATTTTTAATGTTGAATAGAGATATCTGATAATCATTGAGATCCTGATGTTTGATTAGGTTTGAGAAAACCTTTGGTGGGATGAATACTGAAAGATAGCCACAGCTCAAGAGATTTTTTTTTAAACAAATGGAGGTGTGAATTGGTAATTGATGAATCCTTTCATGCACACATTTTTAGAAACAGAGCAAAGTGTTTTGCATCATATTACTACTTATCAAATGAGAACAAAAGCCCTTACTAACCTGCAATATATGCCTGTAGTGGACAGCATGCATGAATGGAGTGATGGGAAAGGATGAGAAATTGATTACCTGTGGCCGATGGCAGCACTAATGACCTGTTCTGCCTCATTCTCAGACAATTGACATATCATCTGAGCTGATCAATAATTACCTTAGGCGAGTCCAATGACCTCCTCCATCTCATACACTGCTTACTGTCCTCAAGTTGCTCAGCTGAAAAGTAAACATTTCCAATGCAATTTCTTTTGACTTACTAAATTTGAAATACCATGCAAGGCAATTTATGATTTGGATGGTGTATGTAAACAACAGTTGTTGATATTGTTACAGTTGGATGAATCAGACAGAATGCTAGGTGTCTTAACAGGGTAATGCCAGCAGGAAGCTAAGATGATGAATCAGCAATATGCTAATGTTAATTTGTACTTTTTTTTTTTAAAGAAATGTATATGGAGCCTCTATTTAAACCTCACTGTTTTAACCATCTTTTCAGCTGCCCCACAATCATCCAACATGATGTGCTAACTATGATAGGAATGCTCTATCATACCTCTTTCACACTGGACATAACACTCCCTAGCACCCACTAACATCTGGCTTTTGTTTGCAATGGAAAGGCTACAGTCAGCATTCATTCAAAGGTCAAATTAATCTACATTACTTACCAGTGTTAATTGGCTCCAGCTCTCATCGACTCTGATAGATACGTAACACTCACCTTGCTGGACATGCTGAGCTTGGCCTCTTTTCTAGCACATGATGATGTTATGTCGCAAACTGAAGTTTAGAACGATACTTTTCTACTTGTCTCTGTTCAAGCAGCGCTTGAACATAGCTACTTGTATGAGCAGCTCCGGAATAAACGATGTGTCTGATGCAGAATTTTATCTGTCTAGGCTTTATTAAGATGTGTTTTAACCTTATGGATGCAGTCTGATGAGGTATATGAAGCAGGGAACTTGCCGACATCCTGGCAGCTGCCTTCATGTCCAGTCACAGGGTAATAATTCCACAATGTGCAGAGAATGCTGTCTCTGTTCTTACATTGGAGATAGATGATCCTTTAGAAATATTGAAAACCCAGAAAGAGATCAGTAATTACTAAAGACACACACTTACGTAAATTAATGTTTTCTGGTAAGGGGTGTCACGATTTCGATTCAAAATTGAAAATCCATCAAAATTGACTTTCAAAGAGCAAGTTGGCATATCAATCAGTAATCTGTCGATGTCACCCTTGATTTCTTAAGGTGGAATGACTGCTGACATTCAACAATTATAGATTGTTCCCAAAAGTCACTAATTGTCCAATGTCCATACTACTTATGGCTTTAATGGAAGAAGACATCGTCAGCTAAATGTTTGTGTAAACTCTGGCGAGACTTTGTATGCTATAATGGTCATAACCCTCTGAATCTTTATCCTGTTCAGGACTGCCTACAGCCATTGAGTATGCAGGCCCTTCCAGCCCAGCCAGAGAGTCTGTGTATTGTCGAGATGGGAGGGGTCGAGAAACAGGATGAACTTGGAGAAAAGGGAACCATCGGCTTCCTCTACCTCAACATAGGACTTCAGGTATTCCTTCTCATTTGTCAGACTGTTTCCAGAAATGTTGTTTCTTTAAACCCCTATGAAAGCACACAAGAGTCAAAAGTCTTCGTGTTAGCAGTGGCTCAGATTAGTGGTTAACCCAAGAGGACAGTTCTCATCATGTTTTGCAATCATCATGAATTAAAGACGTATAAAGCATATCAGTCTCATCAGTCATCCAGGAGGAGTATTGTGGCTGGATATTAAGTTTTCAATAAGTCAGTATTGTTAGTTGTGTATCATTCTTTTAAAAACATCTGCAACAACCTGTGATTTCTAATCAGAAGTCTAACCAACCATTTACCCACAAATCACAGTAGAGGTCCAAAATCTTTGCCCAAATCATGCGTTAATAGAAACTGACACGAAAATATTATCGCCTATTTACATGACAATCGTACTAATGTGTCTGTGTGTTTGATCCCCTCTCTCAGAATGGTGTGTTGCTGAGGACTGTACTCGACCCAGTGACAGGTGACCTGTCAGATACCAGAACACGCTACTTGGGGTCACGACCTGTCAAACTCTTCAGAGTCCGGATGCAGGGGCAGGAAGCTGTATGTGACGGAAACATTGGCATTTAATCAATACACACATAAAATATGCTGACAGTGGCAATATAACTGCAGTGCTATAACCTAATTATAAAATGATACATTATTTTAAGGGGCTTTCAGACCGAACGCGATAGACGCGAATGGAGCGGCAACTCTACATTGAAAATCAATGTAAATGGCTCGATGACACGCGATTCAGGCGCCGGCGTCGCGAGTGGAGCGTCTGGTGCGACCCGAATAAAGTTAAAAATATCCAACTTTTCAGGCGGCATCGCGCCGCGACATCCAATCAGCGACGAGTTCAAGCCGACGACGTCACTTCCCTCACGTACGGTTGTTTACACTCAGACCAACATAGAGGACAAGCTAATTTTAACCACAGCTCACCTCAGACAGATGGACAGGCGCTCCGCAGCTGAGATGGAGGCCTGTCGTTGGTGTACAGGCGGGAGATCCTGGCACCGACCCGAGCTAACAGGTCCTCGAACTGGGCTCCGGTCAGCCTGAGGTACCGCTGGAACCGGTCGTCATCCAGACGGAGCTCCTGCAGGAGACAGTGAAATTCCCCCAGCTCCGTGCGTCTCCGGAGGACTTCATGAACCCAGACATGATGGCGGGTGGTTTTCCGGCGTTTCTGGGGCTTGTTCAGCAGGTACAGTGCAGCAACAGTGGTGATATCAGCCATGATCGACGTGGAAAGAGAGCGGGTTGAGAAATACCGGTTCAAAAATGAGCGGGCAAGCGCGACGTCTTTTTTTTCCCCTGAGTGTCAAGCGCGAATGACGCGAATAGTCCAAAATGATCAAGCGGCGCGATAGAAGCGTCTGAAGCAATTGTATTCGCATCTATTGCGTTTGGTCTGAACGCCCCTTAACTCTCACACACATGTGAAAGTAAATGTCTTTTGGATAACCAAAGCATAAAACTTTAAGCTCTTGTCATTTTTGTCACCTTAAATGAGAGAGGATCTTTGATGTCTGTGTCTCTTTTCAGGTGTTGGCAATGTCCAGCCGCTCCTGGCTCAGCTACTCGTACCAGTCTCGCTTCCATCTGACCCCTCTGTCATATGAGACTCTGGAATACGCCTCTGGCTTTGCCTCCGAGCAATGTCCTGAGGGCATTGTGGCCATCTCCACCAACACACTGAGGTATGGATGCACATTGCAACGGATGGATATGTTTAGCTTTAGCAGCCTCATGTGTCATGTTAGTTTAAAAAATTCTATAGAGTTTAAGGTCAGGAAAAGTATGCCATTTAGAATGAAAATGCTTCACTGTTCACCCATGAGACAGTTGGTTGTATGTTTGATGTTTCTGAAGAAGATTTGTGTGATTAATAATTATACTCCTCAGCCACTGATAAGCATCCGTCTGAAACAAACTAAATTTTTACATTTTATCAAGAAATTAAAGTCGGACAAAAATGCAGTGAATTTGAAAGTGCAATTTCTCAGTTTAGTTTCTATCGCTTTGCAATATAAGTTAAAAAACAAAACAAATAGAAACTTAAGGTATGGACCACATGGCCTGATGATCCATGACACATCAATTTTGTTGTGATAATGGTCCAACATTCAGCAGAAATCCTTGGCAGAACTGTAAATTATGAGTTTGTGGCAGGACTTACAAAACAGCTGTGGTGAGAGGCTTAAATTCATCATTGGAGCCTTGCTGCACCACTCGACGAAAGCATTTGTTTAACTGCATCTCCTCGTCCTCCTTTTCTGTCGGGCAGAATCTTGGCTTTGGAGAAATTGGGAGCGGTCTTCAATCAGGTGGCCTTTCCTCTGCAGTACACTCCCAGGAAATTTGTAATCCATCCGGAGACGAACAACCTTATTTTGATCGAGACGGACCACAATGCCTACACTGAGGCAACCAAAGCTCAGAGAAAGCAACAGATGGCTGAGGTATGAAGTGCAATATCAATGAGAAGATGGAGTAATGCTCCTGCCAAGTGATCGTTTAACGCAATACATTTAGTCAGGGATCTTTAGGTTCTCATTATTTTTCCAAGTTAGAGTTTAAATAGACCAACTGTTATTTGCTTGTAACAGACACTTTGCTGAAACTCTGCTGCATCTCCTTTGAGTTTTCTGTGGAGCAGGCTTGCTAAGAATATACCGACTTTGTGCACCAAAAGACAATAAATAATAAAGTAATTTGGCATCTCCTTCATGCAGAACGTTTGGAGTGCAGAGATGACAGGGGCTAGGCATCGAGCATCAGGCATTTTTTTAATTTTATAATTATTATTGTTTGACTTTTTCATGGCTTCATTTGATGAAACAGTGAAGAGTTGCTATGCAGGTTAGAGGAGGAGGGGTGACATACAGCAAAGGGCCGCAGGGAATGCAGGGCTTCTGCGGCGAGGACTCTGCCTGGGTACATTGGGCCTGTGCTCTACCCACTGACCTACTGGGGCACCCCAAAATCTCAGTACTTTAAGCCGAGGCCTTACTGTAGCTTTTTGTTTCTGTCATGGAGATTGATTGGGTATAGTCCAGCGGCAGCAGTGTTTTGCTGAGGGTTAGCTCCCCTGCTAAAGACAAAGTAATCTCAGTGAGGTTAAATAAAGGTTCACTGAAACTGGCTATATATTACTATAGCTACAGGGATTGCTAGAGTTGGACTAAAAGTTTAGATCAAATTGAGTGAGATAAAGCTCATCACATTCTTTTCAGATACAAGTTTCATCTTCAAATAGCTTGTTTTATGTTGAATTGACAGTCCCATCCGCTGACCTGCTTTGTTGATTGTTGCCTCTACAGGAGATGGTAGAGGCTGCTGGTGAGGATGAAAGAGAGCTGGCTGCTGAGATGGCTGCCGCATTCCTGAATGAGAATCTCCCAGAAGCCATTTTCGGTGCACCTAAAGCCGGGGCAGGACAGTGGGCCTCACTGGTGCGTCTCGTCAACCCCATACAGGGTTCAACACTGGACCAGGTGCAGCTGGAACAGAACGAAGCTGCATTCAGGTGAGCAGGTTCAATTGCTTGGCTTTGCACAAGTAGAAGAGTAGATAACTGCATTCAGATGAGGAATGAGTGAACAGACAGACTGAAAAAGAAAGGCGTCCATCACAGCCGTACAGTACTTGTTAGGCTTACAGCTAATTTGTTTGGAACAAGCATAAACAAAACTGTTCAGCACACTTTAATTTATCACACATCTTAAAATTTGGAAAAATCTCCCTCAAACAGCCTTACCTGTCAGCCGGGAAATCTAAATTGGCAGAGAAAGGATGACAGGATGAGTGACTGTGGCTGGTTACTTATTAACCTTCAATGCTTTGATGTTCACATAGTATTTTTTTGCATGGAGATACTATTTAGTCTCCTGTGCTGCTAGAAACAATATTTTGTTATGTAAAAAAATTAAATATGTTCCAATCTTAAAAGCTAAAAGAAACATTTTGAAAAGAGTAGAAGAATCGCTGAAATCCCAAACCGTTCCCACCCTTAGTTTAGATCGTGTCCGAAATGGAACATTTGAGATTAAAAAAGAATGAAAAGGGAGTTGTTGGAATGGTGTAATAAAAGTGACACTGATGGGGCTTTCCCACTGGGGACTTTTGGCCGCACCGAGTCAGACCGAGCCTCGCCGATTTGCATTTCCATTACCAGTTTTACCACACAAGGTTAAACCAAGCCGCACCCGGGATGGACCTTCTCTGGAGTAGGTCCAAAATGCGCCCGCCCTGCCTCCAAGTCAACTGTGGTGACGTTTTATGGTAAATGACCATGACTACCCCCTCCTCTCCTTCAAATGAACCTGTGTTAGGATTCAACTTGTGTCCATACAGGAAACCTGAGAGAAAGGTTCAGTTTATCTCCAACGTCCCTGTTCTTGCTTTCAGATATCTGCTTTATTTTACAGTTTTAGTGTGATCACTTTCAGCTGTTTGAGGAGTTGTAAAGATACTGCTAGCTTCATGATAAAAGCTTTTGAATAACTAAATTATGGAGTTTTATTATGAGGAATTTGCAGGAAATGTACTGTGTTTGCCACTGAATTAAAGGAGCTTTATTCACAGCCTTTTTAGATAGTTCTGCGGGAAGGAAGAGTGTTCACAGCTGCTCCCCTGATCACTTCACAGGCCATGCATGTCATCACTTAAAGACATCTTAAAGCAGGTAGCCCTGTTAAAATGGGAATGCAAATGTCTGCTGATCTGGCCTGATGTGTCGAGTCAAACCGAAATGACCCAGACCAGAAGATGTAATGGAAAAAATGCCTTGAGTTCAGCTTTTTGTTTAATGATTGGGGGTGTTTGTATACAGATGGTAGTAGTGACACTAAAGTGTTAGGAAATGATTTCTAAACAGGAAGGGAATTAAAGAGAGTGGAAGAATGAGAATTAAAAAGAGTCAAGGTTACATGAAACAACTGTTAAAAGTGTGAAACACAGGCACTGCTGAGGAAAAGGTCTCACATGACACGTGTGTGTGGCTAGGTTGATGACACTTTTTCATGTCCAATACCGATAAGACAACAATGAGTAATTGTTTATATGGATATTGGTCCGATTCAGCCTTTCCCCCTCTCTTAAACAATAGAGCTATAGATAATACATCTGTATGGAACTCTGCTTAAGTTCACCATTCAAAAACATGCTTAAGCTGTAGAACAACTACTCTACTTCTCTTTAAGAAATACATAGATAATATCATGAATTAGTGTTGAGAGTGCTGCTTCCTGTTATATCGACTTTACACAAGAACGTTTAGCATTTTCCAAACATTCAGAATTACTTGAGTGTTGTTCTGAGTATTTATGATAAATACATTATATTCCCAGTGTAAGATTTGAGGTATAACACAGTGTAGTCTATACCTCAATGACAAGCGAAAACAAGTTGCAGTTTTCCCATGTGTGTTTGAGCCACAGAACTGCTTAGCATGCAGCACTGCTTTTTGCAAAGTAAAACTTGAATCTATCCACCTCTCAGATGTCCGATCCAGTGATTTTGGTCAATATTGGACCGATACGAAACTCAATATTAGATTGTGTTTTGGATTGGATATTGGATAAGTGTTCTCTGTGTGTGGGTGTCGTGGGGTTAAATGAGGTTATCCTGCCCAGACTCTGACCCCAGACATTTTTTCTGTTTGTTACGCCTTTTCAAATTGACAGTCAGCCTCTAAAACTCCCAGCATCTCTTAAATTATACTAAGTATTTTTCAGTAGTGACGTAATATAGCGGCAGCTGGCATAAAGATATTTTATGGGCAGCTAAAACAGAAGTGAGGATTGTTTTAGTTTTTTTACTCTTCCTTTTTGCAGGAAGTATTGCAATCTCTGTGTTCTATCTGTAGTTAGTGAGCAAGCAACTTGTAGAGATATCATGGTAGTATGTTTAATGGTGCTGATGTTAAAGTGCTCATATCTCCTTTCTTTTCTCTTTGCCTTTGTTATTTTTCAGTGTTGCTGTGTGCCGTTTCCCCAACACAGGAGATGATTGGTATGTTCTGGTGGGCGTTGCCAGGGACATGATTCTCAACCCGAGATCAGTGGGTGGTGGCTTTATCTACACCTATCGACTCGTCAGTGGAGGGGAGAAGCTGGAGTTTGTGCACAAGGTTGGTTTGACACTGAACCTACTTAACTGCTAGAGTTAGGGTTAGTACAGGTGAAATGAAGCCCATGCCTGAAACCTCTACCCACATTTTCTTCTTGGGGACCTGATATCAAATGACCATAGAGTTTGGGCCCGAGGGTGTTAATTGTCTGGGAAAACTCCTTTTGTTATTGAAATTGAAGTGTTAGCAGGTCGTGGTTTAAGATGGAGGCTAAGATTAGGATTTAATTTGAAAGACAGGTCTTTAAAGTGCACCATCCACGACAGCCTCCAGTCAAGTCTTAATGACACCAAATGCAGATGCTACTGCCCCTGGCGCCAAGCACCGCTCCGAGGCAATTCCCCAGAAACTCGAGCAGGGTGGAGGCCATCGGAGTAAATCAGCCCACATGTGTTTGTTACCTGATGTGGATTAACAAGGGAAGTGAGTCACGAGTGTTGCACCGTGGTGTCAGCCATTTCTTTTGACTTTAGAGGAAATTCCCAACCACTAGACCAGATATTTTAGATGAGGGTGGTCTAAACACTTATATTTTTTACCGATGCACAACATACACATGCATTTCCCAGATAGATGACAACTTGGATACTGATGCGTAACATAGTCATGATACACTATCATGGTTTATGACATAAACCATGATAGTGTATCATGACTATGATGTTCTGCACCGCAGAAACCCTAAAAAGTACATAAACTTTATGTACTTTTTAGGGTTTCTGCGGTGGCAATATTTCCCAATGACCAACAAGGTTGTAACAGCACCATTATTACCTGATACACTAGCTTCTTAGAAGGAAAAACTGCTCACTATCTGTTAGGGATGCAACAATATTCGGTATTTTACCGAACCGTTCAATACGCCCTGTTCGGTTCAATGCACAACGGCATTTTCGGTACATTTCCCCGTCACAAATCTTTATCAAAACTCTGTGCAGCCGCGCATGCTGTGTGATCCCCTCAGGAGCAGAGGCATGAGAGCAGCACATTGTTTAGGCTCACCCTCCCGCACCCATTTTAGTAGTAAAGTGATCCCAGAACTTTATGAAGTATGCCGGGGGGATATTGAAAACGAACTGAGGCAAGCACCCTACCTTGCTCTCTCCACCGATAGCTGGACCTCCCGTGAACAGCGGCGCTGCGCCACTATACTCATTTTCAATGTTGGCTGCTTTATTACGAGTGTTTGTGGGCTGCCGCGGTCTTCTCGTAAAAAAAGCGCCCCTCGGCTGATTGCGAGGAGCCCGGGGACGGACGGACGAACGGACGCTCGTCACCCCCGCTGACGGCGCTAACGACCGTCTCTTCCCCCCTCCCCCCCGGATGGCGGTGCGGCACTACACTAAAAAACTTCTGGGGATACTTGATTGGGAAATGAGGGGCTTTGTGCTGCAGACTCATCCACTGTATGAGAGCGACACAAGTGAACACCTGGCTGAAGAACTAGTGCATGCAGTTACTGAATGGAAGCTAGAGAGAGCAAATACCCAAATTCCTGTAACCACAGACAATGCACAAAGAATTGTGCAATTATTTTTACAATGCAATATTGCCTTTGCTAGTCTGAGTAGTTTTATATTAAGATATTGAAACCGTGCCGTTACCGTGGCCCAAAAACCGTGATGCATACCGAACCATGGGAAAACTGTACCGTTGCATCCCTACTATCTGTAGAGCTCAGTGTTAATTAATTTACAAACTAAACATTTCCTGCTGCTGCAGGTTCGTATTGAAAGCAACCATCTTGTTAAGCACAGCTTTTAATTTTGAAGTAGGCTAGGCACTTGAAATGCAGTGTGTTCAGTTTGAGTGTTGAGTTAAACACCAACATAAAAGTGTTTACAGAACAGAACAACACTCTTTTGGGCATTTGTTGACCGCAGAGGAAGGAGCTGTTAGATGAAGAGCTGCAGGCTACAGGGGGCACAACTCCAATTTTTCTGTGAGGCAACCAACTACTTTTCCCTCATTAACAATAGCAGGTTCCCTATTTGCAGTGGGTTAAATATTGTCTATATGTTATAGATTATAACCATCATTAACATCCAGTTTTGGAAGTGGAATGATTCACGGATGTGGAGTGTATTGATGCAGTGTCATTGGACCATTTGAAAAAAGCCCTGATCTGGCTAGTAGAGGTATCTTCAATTGTTGCCATATGAGATATTTTAATGTCAACACAACCTTATGATAACATTGAACTTGAGCAAAACGATTTTCCATTTATTTGATATTGTTACTTTTTTTGTTATTTTACTGTGCTTGTCTCAATTTGAGATGTCAGATAAACAAAAAACAGGAAAGCCGTTTAGCTGATAGCTCACCCAAGGCTGCAAAATGATCAGTGTCAAAGTGCCACTAAGTTGCATGTTGGTAAGAGGTAAGTAAAGATTGACTGCAAAAATGTTCTATAAAAGCAGCAACCTAAAATCCTCACAGCCACTCAGATTGAGTAAGGTTCAAATCAGTCTTACAATGATTGGCGTATCAGCTTAACGAAGGATGAGCACCTTGTAAAAGTACATCTGAAAGACCTTAAACTGTAGCCCTAATCTCAAGAATGTCCTCTTCACGGTCAAGTTAAAGGTCAAACTTACCTAAGGGTTAATGAAGCCATTCATAAAACTCCAGTATGGAATGAGTGTGTTGTAAAAAAAACAGCTGCACAGTAACTTAAGTTAAGTTAATGACTTTTCCCCTATTTTGTTAAAAGACTGTCTGGCTTAAAGTTGTTAGACACAATTTATGTTGAGGATTTTAGGTTTTGGCAGAGCAATTAACCTCAGTGGGGCATCAAGGTAATGACTGACCTTTTTTTAAGGCCATGAAAGAAGAAAAGGCTGCTGACTTGAAGTTCTTCGATCCTCACTTACCAGACCTCATCCCTATTGAACATTAAAAGCTTTAAGAAAAAAGGCAGGAAATCACAAGATACTCTTAGTGACTCTCAAGAATTTTGACTTGTGGCCTCTGTAATCTTGTTTGAAAAATATAATTTACCAACATTCTTGCTCATCTCTTGAGAGGTAATGACTTTTTGATGTCATAATTCATTCAAATAATTAGAAACCAAATAAAATTATAAATGCATTTTTTTTGTGCCAAAATATCTAACAGGATTGGACATAGTGACGAGACCAAAGAGTGGTCAGGCTCTTGTAGTATTTGTTTTCACATATTGATGTTTGTCATTCACATCTTCTTAAATCAAAGTTATGACCTAATGAGCATCTGGAGCTGTGTTGAGTGAGACAACGGACCATTCCTCTACTTCTTCATGAATATGAACTCTTTCTGTAACCAACTAAACTGCTGATCTCAACCTAAAGTCTCCTAAAAGCTGACAAAAAGAATTTCAATGGCTGCAGCTTATTAGTTCTTTGTGTTTTGTTTGACAGACTCCGGTCGAGGACGTTCCTTTGGCCATTGCTCCTTTCCAGGGACGAGTGCTGGTGGGAGTTGGGAAACTGCTGAGAATCTATGACCTGGGCAAAAAGAAGCTGCTTCGCAAGTGTGAAAACAAGGTAAGGCAAAGGCCCAAATATCAAATACGATGTTATCACCTGTTACCAATGAACCCATTTACCTGTGGATTGTTCCAAACAGGCGTGTTTTGAGCATTCCACAACTTTCACAGTCTTTTGTTTCCTCTGTCTCAACTTGTTTAAAACTTGTTACTGGTATCAAATTCAGAATAAGTATGTATTACAAAAATCTCTAAATCTACATTTATACTGCCTTCAGTTGAGAATATTTACAAAAGGATAAAAGCTATCACATTCTGTTTCACACAGCAGAGTTGTAAATGGACATCTTTGAGGGGAAAATAAAACGTTAAAGGAACATGGTTACGGGTAATTATGGTCAAATAATAAGGTTTTTCAATCGGAAATCTGTCTGTATTAACCAAATTTCTCTGAATGACTTAAAGTGATAACCTAAACTCAAGTACAGTTAAATGCAGTACATAGGATTTAAACTGTATTATCTTTACCTTTTTAGAGACTAAATAAACCATTGAAGCAATGGCTGTACTGTATACTCACTTCCTTTCCTGGCACATTCTAGTAGACATGAACTGGCAATGCTGGGGCTTTTCTTCCCTGTGGGGACAAATATGTTGACTTTATCTGATAGTGAATGACACCAGTGTAAATTTAGCTGAATTGTTTAATTCAGCAAAAAGTGTCCTGCTCTTCCATGCCTTCTGTTGCAGATTAAGATTTAAATCTCACGCACGTCAATTTAAAATAAATCACAGCAAAGGGGCAGTTTATCTGGACACAAATGGTGTCTCCGTCGAGGCGAGGCGAAAAAAAGTATTTTTCCATGTATCATTGTGATATGTCACAGCTCCAACCTGCTCGTATGCGTGTCATGCATGAGCTTTTTTGTGTGTAGGAATTAATAGTTTTATAACTGGCAGATCACAAATAGACTGTACCAGGGAGCTGTTAACAAGTGTTGTTAATGTCTGATCCAACTGATTCAGACATTTGCAATAGCTCATACAGCGCCACTGGGTCATGTCTGGACAATTTCAGTGTAGCAGTACATTAGTGAAATGGGCTGATGGGGATTGCATTTGCAACAGTCATGTCTCTTCCTGTGTTGCTTCTCATATTGGTTATGATATTCCAGAATGACAAATGAGTTTTTAATGTATAACCAACTGGAACAATGAACAGCGCCGCATATCAGGCAGCAGCACTACGTCACCTCAGCTAAGTAGATTTTCCCCAAGCTAGCTGCTTTTAATGTAGAACTTCTGTCTCTCTCTATGTTTTTAGTGTGTTGTTTTTATTATTCTGCTTTTCAACCTGGTAAGTGTCTTTGTGTACGCTGAAAAGTGCTATATAAAATAAATATATTATCATTATGGTATATACATGGTTTGTCCTACTCTAAGTGTGCTTTTATGGTCTCTAGCATGTTCCCAACCTGGTGAGTGGCATCTTTACCATCGGCCAGCGTGTGATCGTGTCTGACGTTCAGGAGAGCCTGTTCTGGGTCCGATACAGACGCAACGAGAACCAGCTCATCATTTTCGCGGACGACACGTATCCTCGCTGGGTGACCACAGCCTGTCTGCTGGACTACGACACTATGGCCTCTGCTGACAAGTTTGGTAACATCAGCATTGTAAGTGTGGGGACAGGGAGTGTTATATGTATTTGTCTGATTCGTATTGAATGGCAGAGAGAGAACAAATTGAAATACAGTTTAAAATAGGCAACTGTTTCTAATCAGATGCATCACATATTCTTTGTGGCATTGGACCCGAAAACACAGGTGGCAATAAGGACCCAAAAAACATCTGGAGCCCAGTAGAACTGAGAAGCTGAAGAGATAAATGTTTTAATTTCTTTCGTCAGGTCCGTCTGCCCCCCAACACCAGCGATGATGTGGATGAGGACCCCACTGGGAACAAAGCATTATGGGACAGAGGCCTCCTCAATGGAGCCTCACAGAAGGTAAAACCATCTCTGCAAACCATCAGTCCTCTAAGGGCCAGTGTCCACATAGTATTTATTCTATGTGCCCAGTGTTTGTTTTCAGACTGCTCTGACTTTTTTGTGCTTCGATTTGGAAATCTCTCAACATAATGCCAATGCAGTTCTTCAACTTAATTAAGACCAAGTCAGCCTTTTCATGTTCTGTTCAGGTTCAGGCCTGTGCTGAAATATTGAAATAGAACATTTCCATCACAAACAAACATAAGTTTAGATATTGAAAAAGTGAAGAACATTGATTAGAAATCTTACAGATTACATAAACACTTAACTGAAACCAGCCAATATGAGATAAGGCCACCAGTGTCTTCATTATACACCTAAACCTTTATTTGAGCATTTATAGACTCTAACCAGTCTATTCCTCAGCATGTAAGATGAAGAGCGACAGGGATGTAGAGAGAGTGAATCAAAGTTTCAGTGTTAAACAGAAATACTGTGAGTCACGTTTGAATGATTCAGGCTGGCTGCTACAGCTAAAATTCAGGCATGAGCAGTACTTTGGCCTGATTCACTAATCTGTCTCCTCTACTGTTCTGACCTCCAACCGCCAAAACACGCATAGACACTACACACATGTACACACACTGCATAATACTGTCAACCACATCTTTAACCTACTCACAAATGCAAGTGTGTACACACACCCACATGCATGCTCGCACATAGTTAGCGAAACACACACAGCATCACTCATCCCATATTTAAAAACTGGTCAGAAACTGTTTAGGTAGCACATAGACTGGGAAAGTCCCTACAATTTAGACAGTTGGTCCCAGTTGTCTTTGTGACACAGTGTTTGTCAGTTATTTCTGCCTCTGTGCACATTGATCGAGAATTTCATTTTCGAGTTTGGAAATGTACCGTGTCTGTTTATAGAGGTGTGTGCGGATGTTGGGATTTATCCTCATCCAAAATATCTTGTTTGCCTGTTTACATCTGACTGGATGAACTTAATTATCCATACATAATTTGGCTAAATGCTGTCTTACATTAAATTAAATGCATTCCACTTTGATTTAATTTATGTATCTCAAAAGATCATGGTCAGGGAGACACAGCTGTCTGTCCAGCAAAATGAAAGGACTGACTGTCTCAACCTCAAATGTCATATAGTGTACATGGCTCATTTCTGTCCCTCTGCATCTTAATTAGTTCTGCAAAGCTTCATTAACATGACAAAATCTACTCTCTTGTACTGAAGGAACACAGAAATGTAGCAATCTAAAAAGGAACGTTTTTTTTCCTCTGCTTTAAATTAAAACTGTTAGCTCTTATTCATGTTGATCAGTCTTATTGTTGTTATTTGATTAACAGGCTACTGTTTTACCACATTGAGTTTTATTAAGAGGCCAATATGAGTGTACCATTTACACCAGCACAAAGAATAGGGCAGAGTATGAGACTGTCGCTGTCACAAGAGACCGCAGGTACGATCTTTTTAAGTGCTGAATTCCTTTCCGCTCCCCTGCAGACACAACGTTGATAATTACTATTTTGGGTGCTCTTGGTTCTTCCCTTCCCCAAGGCAACGCTCACCAGTGCTGATTTGATTTCCTCGCCTTATCGAACAGTTAGGAAACACATCTTGAGAGTCTTGTTGAACTGCTTAGCCTTTGGTGGCTGTGTTAGAATCCCTCTCAATTATGATGGGCCTGAATTGTTTGACTTTTTTTTTCACATTCAAGCCTACTTTGGTTGCATGCAGGTAAATCATCCATGTGGAGAGTGAAAGTTGTTGAATGCATTGGCTGTAACCCATCAGCTATTGTCTGACAGTGATCTAGCTTTTGATCAGCCACTGTTGTTTGGATGCGTCTCAAGTTTCTAATCAGACTGTAAACAATGACCGCCACATGGAAGAGGCTTTGACCAGAAATTGGCTCGCTACACCGGAAGCCCCAAAGCATTGGCCCTTGCCCCAGTGGCTAAATCTTTGTCAGAAGAGAGCTGTTTGTTCCAGTGATTGATGGTCTGAGCAATCAAAAACCCAGATTGCAGTCCTATTTCTGTGCTCTGAGGTTTATTGAATCTTGAGCAGGGCTCATTTTCTTCTCAGGAGACATTGTTGTCGGTCTCATCCAGACCTGTTGTCTCCCTTCCGAGAGAAGCTATGTTCTGTGCATGTCTGGGGCCAAGTTTATTTTTACTTGGCCTCTGCTTTTTTGGTGTCATGGCGTCAGTGTCATGTATATCCTCTATGCAGTTTGCTCGGACTCATACTGAGGCTTTATTGCCTCCCAATGCTTCCTTTGTATCCAAAGCACATCCAGATTATTACCTCTAATTATTGGCAAAGCAGTTTTTTGATGGTTATTGGATTAGATGTGACCATCCGGACCAATTTCCTCTAAGCAGAGGATGACAGTGTGTGTGTGTGTCTTCTGTCTGACCTTAGCTCAGAGTGTACTGTGAACATACTTGTACTTAATGTACTTGAACTTGCAGCAGTCAGGGTAGAGGATCTGAGGCCCTGAAACCGCTTCAGTGACATGTCTGATATGTAGGCCTGTCGTGATAATCAGTTAATCGTACGATTAATAAAAATGAGCTCGATAATTTTGCCGGCCTCGATAATTTCCATTTGCATGCTTGTTTGTTTTCCTCATGTCTGTAACGTGAACCCTATTGTCAGTCACTCTTTGTCTCTGTGTGGGGAGGCGGCGCCCTGCCCCTGACATACCAGAGTGCAGCATGAGAGCCTGTGGGGAGTAGCAAGGCAGAGGTAATGCTAGTTTAGATTTGAAGGAATAAAAACAAAGATGGAATTGGTTTCAACGCCGAACGCCACAGCTGCAGTGTGGGAGCACTTCAGATACGAACCGAAGGACCGTGGCAAACCACTTAACCTGGACGAGCGGGTATGTCGCATTTGTTGTAAAACAGTAGCAACTAAAATCGGCAATACAACAAACATGCACACAATCCCCCCCTGTAACAGTCCACAATCACTGGGGCATTTAGTCGACACACAAAATACAAACAGGACAGTGTAGTTCGCTACATCGCTACAGAGATGCAGCCCTTTAATACCGTCGAAAAGCCGGCATTTCGACAAATGCTGCAAACATTTGACAGCCAGTACAAATCGCTTGCGAGAACATACATGTCACAAACAGCAATTCCACAACTGTACAGCGTGAAAGACAGCAAACTAAAGGGTTAGGGTTATTGTTTTTGGTTGTGTGTAGTTCAAGTGCAATTTTTGCGAACAGAGACTGAGAGTCCTTTTTATTTATTGTTTCTGGTTGTTTTGTTTATTTATTTCGGATATTTAAAATGTCTTCTTCACATTCAAATTCCAATGTTAAATATTCTTTAGAAAAAAAGTTAATTGATCTTTGAAAGGGTGTACTTGCATTATTATGCCATCATCATTATATTAGTTGAAAAATGGTCTCGAAACGACAATATTATCGTTTATCGCATAAATTTCTGGGACAATTTATCGTCCAGCAAAATGTGTTATCGTGACAGGCCTACTGGTATGGTATTACATGATCTTGACAAATAGAAGTTACTGACTATAGTCAGTCATTGTCACTGACAGGAAGTCAGGAGGTCATTAAGGTCATATCAGTATCATTCTCCAGTGCTACTGTGTCTGATATTTGATCATAAACCAAACATTTCCCAATACTGTGGTAGGAAAAAATTCAATATTCTCCTGTCACATAAATATATGGTTTCTACTGCGATTATTTTACTAATAGCACATGACACCTTATTTTTAACGCATGTGAATAGTCTACTCTGTTGTTCAGTGCTAAAATTACCTTGTAAGTTACCTTGAAAATTACTTGCATCCCCTGTGATTGAGTGAGGTAGAAAATATGACAATACACATGACAGTAGTTTTTACAGCCGCATGTCAGACTGTCAGGAGCACGTAAATAAAATACATCAATATCATGCACTGCAATCTAAACTCAAGCACCATACATGAGCATCCTGGTAGTCATCCAGCAAACTGAGTATGGTTTTGCTCAATCACACTGTGGTATTTCTTACTCAGTATTTCTAACGAGACTGTCTCTTTGTCCCCTGTCTCTCCAGGCTGAGGTGGTAGTGAATTACCATATAGGAGAGACGGTGTTATCTCTCCAGAAAACCACTCTGATCCCTGGAGGATCAGAGTCCCTGGTCTACACCACTCTGTCTGGAGGCATCGGCATTCTGGTCCCCTTCACCTCACATGAGGTACAACACAAACATCCTCACAAACCTAAATGCATCACTGTGGCTTTAAAATACTTTACTCCACTCAGTGATTAATTTGATTTCATACTTGTTTTCTCAGCCCTCCTCCTGCTCTTCTTTGTTTTAATGTCTCTGTTCTGCATCCTTCTGTCCAGGACCATGACTTCTTCCAGCATTTGGAGATGCACATGCGCTCTGAGTTCCCTCCACTGTGCGGCAGAGATCATCTCAGCTTTAGATCCTATTACTTCCCAGTCAAGGTTGGTATCTGTTGGAATTATTTCACGTCTGTTCATATCATTCAGATGTGCACATCATCATCACAGACAGTTGGCATTCATTCAGTCATTGGTTTGTCTTCTCTGCTTTTCTCTCCAGAATGTCATTGATGGAGATCTGTGCGAGCAGTTTAACAGTATGGACCCTCACAAGCAGAAAAGTGTGGCAGAAGAGCTGGACAGAACGCCTCCCGAGGTCTCCAAGAAACTGGAGGACATTCGCACTCGCTATGCCTTCTAAATCCTATAGCAGGGGCGGACAGAGGCACTCAGTAGTACCATGACACGCAGAAATCATGCTGTGCCACAGAAATGCCCCTATAGCAACAGAAATCAAGGACTTGTATGCATCGTTATACAGCTGACTGTGTGGAGACAAACATCTTATTACAGAGAAACACACCTCGAGATGTGTAGTTTTGCATACATTGCTCAGTCATGATGCAACTCACGCACCAAAACAAATACCTGCATTCAAAAATGAGCATTCACCCACACAGCTGTCTCAACTGTCTCGCCGTCACCCCCCAGATTGAGGCAGTAAGTCTGTACTTACTGCCTCAATCTATGAGAGTTCCTGTACGTTTTCTCACCTCCCCTCTGCTGTCGTCAGCAGAAACCACACACAAGCACATAAAGACACCATTACATGGAAACATGACAAGTGGCCTTGGTCAGTAGTCTGTAGGGTTCTCACAGTAAGCTACATTCACACCAACAGCCGTGTGAACAGAATTCACACGGCCTAATTGCGTTAAGAGCAACCACACTGTCATCCACATAGATACATGATGATCTGAGTGCAAAGTGAATACATTTTATTTAAAACTCTTTTTAGTCCATGCTGAGCAGAAAGGTCACATGGACACGATGTGTAGAGATCAATATTGCTGGGGATTTTTTTTAGTGTCTGTTATTTAGCAGGAAGGTGTTTTTCAGTTTGTGTGTCCGCTATTTTTGGTCTGAGCAAAATTAAAAATGTTTTTGTATGGTATGATTTTATAAAACCTGTATTGATAAGAACAGTCTGTTATGATGCGTATACCATAGTCTGAAATGGTATAATTAAGTCTTTGTTGGGCGCTTGCCGAGCCGCCCGTTTGATCACACGGCAGCCCCAGGCTTATTAAAGCATATTGCTTACTTGCAACTGGGAACCAAACAGAAGCCGACCTATAACCCACTCATGTCTCAGGCCATACGGTTCAAGACGTTTTGCCTCCCTGTGGCATTAGACGACGGCTGAACTCAGACTAAATAAGTGGGTGGAAGAATACTGAAGGTTTGCACTGGGTGTTGTTCTTCTCAGTCCTGTGAATTCCCAACCTCAGCCACAGGCACAGACATAGCATTCCTCAGTAGTCATTGAATTTAGGGGTTTGTGGGATGGGGGCAGTGGTCTGTTTTTGTAAATAAAGTTGTTGTTTTTTGTGCTTTATAATACCGTATGTTTGTGTGTCATTTCCTGTCACTGTGTGTTTGTGGAGAACCATCTCTAAACCAGAGGCTTTGGTTGGCTCATTAACACGTCAACGGTCCAGTAATAAGTTTTGAGGTTTTGTGTCAAGTGTCATCGTTCACTATGGTGGCAACATATTTTAAGTTACAATTTAAATTGCTTAGATTAGTTTTAATTAATTGAATTTAGACCTTGCAGGCAGAATAGTAATCTTTGTTGTGGACTAATTGGTGAACACCACTTCAGCCTCTGAATTAATTTAAGTCTGTTGAGCACAGGTTCAATAGTACAGTGTCAAATCCAGTTGTGTTTGAGTTAATATGAAACGACATGTAAACAATACAATGATAGGATTTGGCTTTTTTCAATAATTATTTTCTCATCAACCATTTACTTTTAGGAGATCATTGGTAGCATCCTTTCTGTCATAAATTAGTTTAAAGCCATTAGGTTCCCAAAAATACTGCAACAAAACGGGAGCTTTCTCCTCAGAACCAACGGAGTACAACGGCCCTACTGTCTTGTTAGACAGCTGCAACTTTTCCAACCACTCTATTCCAATACACTTCATGTTAAATTCAGCAAATCCCTCCTCAAGGCTTGCCAGCTGCCACTTCCGTGTGTGCTCAACATAATAGCCTTGGGATCTGTACAAAGCCCAGTTGAAGCCAATCAGTAACAGGTGGTGTTCGCCATCATGCATGGAATAAAGGAAGCGGGATGGCTGATGAATCTGGCACATGCAAAGTGTAAACGTGTTGTGAAGGGAGGAGAGAAGGTCAAGAAACATGACAAGGAGAGGGTCAGAGGAAATTTAAATTTCAAAAGAAAATTTCAAAGCAAGTGATGTGAATGGCCGTTTTAACATCAGTGAGCTCTTTCCAGCAGTGGAGAGATCTCAGAGTTGAAAGGCCTGAAGATGGATGCAGAGATTGCATCCATCAACATTTAACATTTACTTGATATAATGTATGTGATTTGTCTGTAATGTAATGCTAAATATGTCCTCATTGACAAAGGAAAACCAGACTTGGAGCTGCAGAAATACCGACTGCAAAATCATGGATACAACATGGGCTCTCCCTTACTTTTTTTGCTTTTTCTCATGTGCACCGACTAGCTTGGCTAATCCGCTAATCAAAGGGATTTCTGTCACTGACGGACTCCGCCGACTCAAAGTGCTCAATTGGCCGAAAAGCCACCAAAAAGGATTGTCCGTGAACTTGGGTGGTGTTGCTTCTGATGTTGCATTGTTAGAGTTCAGATATCACCGACCTTTCTCCAGAATGGCAAACTTGGAAATTGTCGGATCGATGGGTGTCCATTGCTAATCAGCACATCAGACTGTACTTAAATCTTGATTATTTATATGCATACTTTATTCCACTACAACACTGACAAGAATTCCGTTGTGGTTGTGGCATAGGACAGTAGTTCGCCATAATGTAAATACCCACATATTAAAAATCCTTGTAAAACATTCTTAAAACAAATGGCACGAGTTCATGAAAAGTTCAAATGGTTTTTTAGAGCTGTGTGTGTGTGTGTGTGTGTGTGTGTGTGTGTGTGTGTGTGTACGTGTGTAATGGCCTGCTCTTGTGAATATTATCAAGTTGTTTTTTTCTCTGACAGATGGTGATAAATTAAAACCGTTTATATGCCTACTAAAAAAAAATCAATGCAAGCACGGCCGTTCAGACCCGTCGGCTCGGCTTCCATCTATAAAACAAGATTATTCAATAATAGCTGCAAATCACATTCCATGTTATTAGTGGTGGAGGAAGTACCAGTAAAAATACCACATTGGAGAAATGTAACTCTGTAAAAGTTAAGAGGATTTGGACACTGATGTTAGTAAGGAGAAACTGCAGCTTAGCTGGCCTAACTCAATTTGATCAATGAAAGGGATTTATCCAGGTTCTGGCATCCTTGAGCTGGTCTCCTTCGAGCCATCCATCCTGACCAAAGAGATGATAATCTTCATCTGAATCCACTTGTCCATTTCCCCCGCATTTCCCTTCACATGGTTCAATAAAGGATTCAAACAGAATTAAAACTTTATATCTGTCAAAATAAAAATCCCCCTGTCTATTTCCTGTAGAGAACAGATCAACTTCTACATGATGAATGCACAATATTTGATGTGACTGTAGTTTTTCCTTTACACGGTTCAATAAAGGACTCAAACAGAAGTAAAACTTTATATCTGTCGAAATAAAAAAATTCTCAGGCTGAAGTGATCATGGGCCTGTTGGCAGTCTGATCGTTTTTTTTTATTCTCCACTCCACAGCTGGACACAATATAGTCTCACATGGAGTAGCAGCCTAGAAGCTCTTTACTTGCATCCGTACAGTCTTATATGCAACAGCCTGGCTGAAGTTGGTTCACTGTTGGCGGCAGCATGTTTAACTTGCATAAGACAACAAGATAATGATTTACCGCACACAAGAATAACAAACACCCAGCGACAATAAAGTGCTCGCATCTGGCCCATGTGATGGTTTTGCCGCTGTGGGAGCAAAGCAAAGAACTTGGCCAGACTAAACTTTCCCTCTCAGAACAATGGCACTGAAGAGTTTCATAGAACTATAACCACATGGGCAGCTTTTTAAAATATGTAAAGGACAACAAAAGGCTAACCTGTGGTAAATTTTATCCAGAGGACATGTGCTACTAATTTGAGGAGAAAAGTCTACAGGGCACAGGAAAGAAAACATCTGGATCTGTGAAAATGCAGATGCTGGATTCACATGCTACCTTACAAATTCATTTTGAATCAAGTTTATTTTGGAGGGTATGAATGCACCTAGACGAAAATTTAGATACCCCCGTGCCGATGGAGGGTCGGGTGAAGTTTTTTGTACTCCACAAAACATTCCTGCAGCTTCACAGAAAAGCAGTGTTGCAGCATTCTCCGAAAACGACTGAAGCCGATGGGGACTTGTTCCAAACATTAAAAATCGACAGAATGGCTCCACAAAGCTCAACTTAGTAATGGGAAGCCCAGATTTATTTGAGAAGATGTTCATTACATCCTTTTTTTTAAGCTGCAATATGTTTTCTTTTCTTTAAACTTTATTTAAAGATATGGATAGGTACGCCAGTGGAGAGTACACTTATGGAAGGCTTATGGAATTGCATTATGATAAATCCAGGTGATAACACGAGTATAGACTATGTGGCCCTCTGGTTAAGCTAGAGAGAAGAGAGAAATTCAAGAGACAAACAAAGCAAACAAACAAAAGAACATTTGAATGGGGGGTATGAGTACCGATATCACTGTTCTCCCTTATCACTGCATATCAAATGCAGAACAGGTTATCACCACTTTGTGTAAGGTATGTGCCCCATTTTTCCCAGATGGCATTTGCGATCTAAGACTGAATGTCATACGCTCCCTGCATTGAATGTTTTTAATCATAACTACCCATTGGTGGATAGTGGGAGGCTCTTTGCAGAGCCATTTCCTTGTTATGGCCCTTTTACTTGATGCCATAAGGATTTTTAAAAGGTATCTGTCTTTTTTTTTAAGGTAATTCTGGGTCCATATTCCCCAGGTTAAATGATAGACAGGTGAATTTAGTATCGTAGCTTAGGACCTATCTGATAATACTATGGACACCTTCCCACAGGGGTCTAAGAACTGGACAGCCCTAGAATATGTGCCACACAGTCGCCGCAGCCCCTCCAGCATTTGGGTTGTGAGCTGGGCCGTCTGGACTTTTGCTTGGGTGTTATACAAAAATCTAACACAGTTTTTCCAAGAACAATCCCTCCACAGTTGTGAGGCTGTGGTAGGGACTTGTGTGTGTTGATTACATTTGTCTGTTCCTCAGAGGCCATGACGATTCCCAACTCTTTTTCCCATTTTACCTTTATGCAATTTGTTGAGTGGCCTCTTAGTTCAGTTTATGTACTTGTATAATTCACCAATGGTTTTTCTAGACAACGTTACATTATAAGCCCTAGTAAATATGTTGGTGATGCCTGATACATTTCTTGGCAGATGTACTTTAATGTTCTTGTCAATATAATGTCAGAGTTGGAGAAATCTGTAGAAATCCAGTCGAGCAAGGCCATATTGTTCTGACATAGTTTTGAATTCTATACATTCCTGGTTGTCATCCAGCAGACACAGTGCTGTAGGTGCTTGTAAGCTGCAATATTAAAGTGAAACTCTCACCAAAATGTAACCTAGGCTTTTTTTGTGAATGTATGAGTCAAACCTTCGTGTAAAAGAATAGTTACGACAAAAGAGGCACTTTTAAGATTTACCGTATTTTCGTGTCAAACTCATTTTCAATGGGAGTGCTACGGGCACTTTTACGCTAGCATCAAAATCTCTATTTTTTAAAACACTAAGAAGGCTCAACATGAAACTTTGCTCGTAGTATCACCAGGGTCTCTACTCATGAACACGAGCATTGAGAACATTGTTTGTGTACACAGAGTTTACTAAAAAGAAGGTTTTTGGACAATTCACGGTAGCAGATGTTTCCTCCACTCACCGCCGTCCTGCCAGTGAGACGTGTCGATCTCCGAATGCGACGTAACATGGAGGACAGTTAAGGTGGAACGCTCCTAAAGCTTAGCTCCATGTAAGTGCACGGATAATTCGTTGTTTTGTTGTTAGTGAAAAAAAATATTGACCTTGAAGTTGAAAAAAGCCTCGTATAAGAAACAATATTAAAATCAAAAGCCGGAAAAGTCACGTGAGTTCTTTTTAGTAAACTCTGTGTACACAAACAATGTTCTCAATGCTCGTGTTCATGTGTAGAGACTCTGGTGATACTACCAGCAAAGTTTCAAGGGTCTTGATGGCATGAACTCGAGGTCCGTGGTCTGGATAAAGCTACAGATCCAGGACATTTTCACTTTCATGAACATTTTGAGATTGAGCATCATAAAATGAATTTCTCAGTGAATCAAACATGGATCTTGATGAACAAAATCAGGCGTACATAGGTGGCTCATATCTATTACTGAGTACATTTTGATGGTGATTCAAATCAAAATCTAGATCTAGCAGATTTAAATGTTATTTGATATCGGATAAGGCTTTAGATAGATATAGCGTATTGTGTGCAGGCCTGCTCTGAAGTGTTTGAAGTCAATTAGTTATTCCTAAGACTGTTAAAAATAGACATGTTGAAATGTAAACTGAGAGCTGATGACACTTCAGACACTTTTCAGTGTCCGAGCCAGTTCCTACATGAGTCTTTACGACTCATGAACCGAGCCGACAATCTGATTACTGTGCCAAAGAAAACACACTTGTTTGACTTTAGAGTAGGAGGATTTTAGTGTAAGCCTATAAACACAGCGGCAGTCTTAACAAAGACATGATCTGTCAAGCATTTGTACAATATATCCCAATGTCAAGGGTGCTGGACTGACTGAAATTGAGTAAGGCCAGCTAAGCTGCAGTTTCTCCTTACTAACATCAGCGTCCAAATCCTCTAAACTTTCACAGAGTTACATTCCTCCAGTGTGGTATATTTACTGGTACCTTCGATTCACACAATGTGCTAGACGACAGCATAACAGACTTGTACAGTGCTTTCGGTTAACAACATGCCGGAATTAGACAAAAATGTGGCCATATTCACTGTTATCATGTTCACATGTGACCCTTTAACAGCAGAATACTGTCAAATCAACTATGAAGCTTGTGGGTAAAACCACTTAAGCCCCCTTGTTTAGACTGTGCCTGGACAGCGTTTTGGGGTCACGATCAGTTGCTCATTAATCACATTGCATTCCTCTGCCACATCAAGTTTTCTGCAGTTGCTTGCTTTCTACCAGTCAGAGCGTTGACGCTCCGCTGTGGCTTTAATGTTGACAAAGCGTCCCTGCTTCAGCGCTTCCTGTGCACTTATCGCTACTGTTGGGGTTTGCGAAATCTTGGTTCTTTTCTTGGTCTTTGTTCCAGCTGCAACGCATGTCGCAGCACCAAAATTGCATAATGTCATTATGATGAAAACATTCACTATCCTGGCCCTCAGCTTGTTTTTGCTTTGTGAGGAGCTGTTGCTTAAGGGCGATTGGTTTTGTAAATTTAGAGTGCTCTCGCAGTTTGTGGTTTGTGAATGCTGCCTGCGAGAAGTGGTGCTGCATGTCCACTTATTTCAGGTTTTCACAGCGACGGCATTTGAAATGACATATGAGAATATTTGGTGATTCTCATTTGTCAAAGTTTTCCTACATCTTAGACTAAAGATTCCTCGAAAACCAATTGGATTGTTCAAAAAATTCATGGTGAGATCGAAGCGTAACACAAACCCGTGTTTGTATAGATGCTTGATTTTCATTGGATTCTGCATCTGCTTCCACAGTGTTCTCTATAGACCTCCAAATGTTTAGTGGTTACATACTTTACGACAGTTGTTAATCACTCCTTCCCCCAACAATGACCCCCTGATGTTTGTTTTGATCATGCCTTTCCCAGGGCAGCGTCCCTTTGATATTTTATTGGACGGTAAACGTCATCCTATCTGCCACCCTGTTAATACCTTTAGGCGAAGAGAACTGCCCCTCATATAACTCCCTGACCTGTCCTAATACTAACGACCCACCACACCTCAAGTGACGGGGAATCTCGCCCCCTCTCACACCCCGATATGTTCTCTACCACACATTCAATTCTGAATTCTGTTAACTGTTAACTTCCCATGCCAATGTTAGCACGCTAACATGCCAGACTAAAATGGTGAGCAAGGTGTAGGCTACATTACACTTGCTAAACACCAGCATGGTAACAATATCGTTGTGAACATGTTATCATATGGTATAAGACACGAGTATAAGACATGGAAATGGCTGACGTGGAGAAGAAACCGTCTGAAGAAGCTGTGTGCTTTCAGTGTGATGAAGTGATGACAGTGTTCCAGCTCTTCATCGAGACGCCCCGTCGTACGCTGTGCTGTGCGGTAAGCCGGGTCGTCGGTTATGTTAGCGAACGCCCTTTCTAAACTTGGATTGTGAACTCGAAACAAAACAAATCAGCTAGTGTGGGCAACCGAGCGAGAAGAAGTTCTTATCTTTCACGACATTTTACAATCCGCTCACACAGGCTGAAACAACAGTTACTACGTGTAAATCACTCCAAGTCTTTAACAATACCCCTTTTCCATGGGTCAAAAATCCCACTAAGATCGGGCTTTTGTGTGCAATGGGAATGTGAAACCTCTGCAGTTACGCCCGGGTCAAGTGACTCCGCTATAGAAGCAGGTTTTTCACCTCGTCTCGGCTTAGGTCTAAACGCAAGATCCGACTGAACACACCACGCAAAGCGATAAATAAAGAAGGTATCTGAGGTGTGGTTTATTAAGGACGTTTTAGGACAGGACACAGTGTTGGAGGTGGAGCCCGTGCATTCCTATGAAAGCCGCTCAGTGGCGTTTTGAAGCCAGAAAAGCTTGACGTCCCGGCTATGAAAATACCTGTTTCGCGAACTGAGCCGGCAAACTTCTGGTTTAGTGCCCGCTTAACTCGAAAGGGCATTAAATAATTTGATTGTGCAGCTCCTCTACGCTATCCGGATGTTATTGGACCGAATGGCTCAAATTATGATGGTGAAATGAGTCATTTCGCGGGGGTTGTGATGCTCAAAAGAATTTATCCACTTTTTTTACAGATGCTTCTCTCACAATGGGTCCATTGTTATTGTTGTATTCTCTAAACGTAACACCTTAAAGTCAAATCACAGACTCGCCTGCTGGAAGTGGGAATGGGGTCAATAGGCAATTTTTAGCCGGTTGACCCACGTTTAAAAATCCATTACCTAAGAATGACTTCTTTACAATCATCAAAACATTATTCACTCTGTTCTGATGGGTCCGGAAGGGGGCATTTGTGTTGTTACAAAGAGTTTTGCATATGAGACATCCCACAGAGACTCCCTGATGACTCCAGACCCCCTCTTGCTCAGGTCTTGATTTGAGGACGCGACCCTTGACCAGAAAAACACTCTCCCCCTAATCCCTTAGCCCTTTTGTGCTTCCCCATGGGCGGACTGATGTAGTCAGACATGTAAAAATGAACAGAATAGGATGGACTGACGATTAAAGTGTATGATGCCTTGTGACACACTCTTCCCCAAATAACCTAAATTCATCGCTTGCCGTCTCTTCGCATCTCTGGTTTTCAAGGTGCATTTCTTTATCAGGCAGCGAGTGACCCCCTCTGTAATGCACTCCTGCTTGTTGTTTGGGGCTGCCACAGTTGGCAGCATGCAATGAAGGCTGTGTTTGACAGAAAATGTACTTTTTAAGCGATTACTTCATTTTCACCTGTTTTATAAACACTTCTTTTTAGTTGTTCAACTGTCGGAATGAAAAGTACCAATTATCTCTCACCTGGTTAAACCAACAGCCAAAGCAGCCCTAACTATATTAAGACCACATGTGGCTGTCAACTGGGACAACATGTGGAGCTCACTCATGCCACTAATCACCACTGATATGGAGATAACGGGCAGAGGGAGTATTTCCGACAGAAATTTTTCTTCAAGAATCCATCAACATCCTGTTGGTAACCGTGATGAAGGCTGGAGGTTTTGACCCCCAAACTGCACAGCTAGAAGTTGTGTGTGGTGAAGCTTGAGCATGGTGCAGTGTGAAAAATGGTGATGGCTGTCCTGCTCTGCGTCAACATCTTGGCTGGTGATTAAAGTTTGACATTTTAACAACATTTTCCATTTGAAAAAAATGACCATTTGTCATTTGAAGCAGGAAGCTGCATTTCCTCACAAGTCTGCACAGCGGTGTCGACATTTAATCCACCTTCTGACAGTTCCTCTTCATTCTTCTTCGTTTCAGGGTCACGCTGACAACCTTTTTATGTAGACAAATCTTCTACAGAGCCTGTAGAAAGGTGCAGATCAAAATGATCTTCTCCTTAAAAACAGTATTATGATTGTGAATGAATCATTTTACAATGTTTGTTAGGTCCGAAATAATCGTTTTGTTTGTCTCTGTGTGAGTATTCTGAAGTTGGTTCTGTCTTTTAACAACATTTGTCAGCCAATATTATAACACCGTTGGTATTGTGTGGTATCTGTGTTTCATCAGTGATCAACAGTCTTGGTAGTTCTCAGTTAGTGGGAAAATATGTCAAAATGACTTACTTACAGTTTGCGACCAGCATATACCGTCGCACATTAGCTAGCATTAGTGTCATTAACATTAGGTAGCGCTAATATTAATTAACATTAGCCACCTAGCGTTAGGACAAAAAAGGTATTACAACGAACTGGCAACCAAATGAGGCTGCGGATGATACAAAAGATAGCAGCGCTTTGACCTGAATTCAATGGTAGGGGGGCGATGGAATGCATCATTTGGTGGCTAAATTGTATCAATAACACTTCTAAGACATCCAGTTGAATCTGTCTTCGAAGTAATATGTTGTTAACCACAGTAGAATGGCACTCAGTAGAGTGCACACCTCCATCAAGGCCCATCAGTCCCCTGCTATTCGGTCAAGCTTGTTTCAAACTCGATAGCCGTGCATCACTCTAAATGTTAAACCAGCCATAACCGATCCGTCCCTTCATCAGGATCCACACACTCCTCCATCCAAGTTTCATGAAAATCTGTTTGGTACTTTTTTTGTAATCCTGCTAACAAACCATCCAACCAACAAACGGGCACGGGTGAAAACACCAACCTTCTCAGTGAGAGGTAAATATGATGGGTGATATAAGAGCTGCAATCACGAGACATGACTGCCATCAGTTACCTACTTAATGCTTACTGTTTCTGCCGACGGAAATTTGCAAACTTAGTTAGAGGCCTCCTAATTTTCTGGGTCAATGTTGTCATCTCGTCTCTTGAAGACAGTTTAAAATGACTTGATCCCTGAGTTTCCTGGAGTGTTGTAAAGTATTCAGTATGTTGACTCTTAAATGAAATTAATTACTGAGATTCCTTATTTTAAACATACATACCTATGTAGAGATAATTAGGATTTTTCAGTAAGTACTCTTCGGTCACAGTGGTTGGATAACGGTGCTCAAAGCACAAAGAAAGAAAGGATTCTGTTAAGGTACATGTGGTATTTGCTGTGGAGAGATATTTTTGAAGGGTCTGATTTTCATGTGAGTATTGGACATCTGAGGGGTTGAGAATTCTTTACATCTTCCCGTAGGGTGTATGCAGCATTTTTTCCAAAAAACGTTCACAGTCCATCAGTGCATGCTCAGTGAAGCTTGTTGAAGTTCCATCACAAACTTTTACAGATGGTCTCATGAGATCATGCCCCACTTACACCTGTCTGAGAAATCTGCCTGTGCAGAGACCTGTGCCTGCTGTAGCATGTGTAAAAGGTGTTCGTACTCCTGTGGTCTTCTGACAGAATGGTCACAGACTCAAGACATCTGTAAAAGGTATCTCTTCAGCATTATGAGAGCCTCACAGGGCCTCAGGTGAATTTAAGAGCCCAAAGGATACTAAAAGACAACACCCACCCCAGCCACAGTCTGTTCAGGCAGCAGGCTGAACAGACTGCTACCACCAGACTACAGAGCAGCTTCTTTCCACAGGCTGTGAGACTCCTGAACTCATCCTCAACACTCCATTATCTGAAATAGATGAAGCAGGACTCAATAACTCGATCATTATTGTCAAACCCTTGTTTGACAATAAAAAAAAAGGCAATAAACCCATTAAGCAAAGGATGATCAAACCATCAGTGCCTTCGCACCCTGCTGGCTAGAGACAATATTAGTTAGGCAGTCCATTATGACTTTTTAAGCCCTAACCAACAACAAAAGACAAATACTCATTTATGGACTTTCGAATCCATAGATGAGTCAGTCATTTGAGAATTCATTTAAGAGATCATTAAAACTTAGCACAATATTTTTAAATGTCATTTATTCAAATGTTTTTTTTCAAATGTCATTATAGAAACAAAAGTTGGTTTTGCATGTTTTTCCAGTGATACTTTTATCTTAATGATTATTACTAGGGCTACGACTATTATTACTAGAGCAAGTGTTAACAGTGATAGTAAATGGGTCAGTTTAATTGGCCTGCCAGCTAATGCTAACACTAGCTCTTCAATCTGAATAACCATTCCACCTCAGTAGTCCGCTGGCTTGGAAAGTAGCATGTGCCGCCCTTTTTTTAGCTTAAAACAACATTACCTAGAAGCTGGCATTTATTTGGTCCCCCGCAGTCTCTGAGTGCAACACCACTGTCTTAAACACATATCCCAGGTCTGTAACAATTTGTCAGACGTAACGTAGGTGCCAGCTGCAAATAGAACTCATTAGGTGGACTACAGAGCAGCTTCTTCAGGGGAACGGGAGACTCTCCACAGCTCATATGTGAGCAGTTATCTGAGAATGTGCTTTGATTGACTGGTAGACGGTCCAAGATGTTCCCTCGCCCTTTGCCCTGTGCATGCTGGGAATGGCCCCAGCCTCAATGTGATTGTGAATACAGTAAGCGCTTCAAAGCGAATTTCTCTCCATTGAATTAAACCATGTCCTGATTCAACCTCCTGGCAAAGTGTCTTATCATTGTTCTTTTTGGACCGCTTTTTGCTGTCGGAGGATCGAGAAATAAGGCAGTCAGCTCAGGACCTCAGTTAGACACCATGCATCAACTGAACCATCAGGCTGCCCACCTTGTATCTTTGTAATGAGCACTGGATGGTTGGAAAGAGTTTCTCCTCGGTAAACTAAACGTCCATCGAATAAGAAGTCATAAACAGTAAATAGAGAAAACCAAGAGCGCTCCAACTCAACGGTCCTGTTATCCTTCACCTATGTTTTCTTCAAGGTCCACTCTATGTTCTGAACGAATAGCTGACAGTGCGTCTAAATCAACATTCCAAAGTTTATTGAATCTTTTTCAAATTCTCGAGTCTTTCTGGTTGCCCACCGTGCCATTGATCATTCGGACGACTGACCTTTTTTTGATACATGAGCGTCCATTCAGCATATTGGACTGAGGGGAGAGAAGCTGTATTAAACTATAAGCAAACTATAATCTTGTTGGAACGACACTGAAAGCAGCTCAGTGTGAGACGTTTGCCCCCGTTTAAATGGCAGCGAAGTTATTAGATTTTGTGTCATGCAGGTGGTGAAATTGAATTTGAGCTCAAGGGTTTAAAGCTAGACCAAGTTTTTCTACAAAAACGGGCCTTTCTCAATATGGCAGTGAGTGCTACTGTGGCCTGAAGTTTCTCGGTCTCAGTCTGTGCCTCTGTGTCTTACCTGTCTCTGTCTGCCTGAAGCAAAGGTTGTGAGGTCGCGAGGTCGTGAGGTCCCGGGTCATCAAATTCTGACGGTTTGGGCTGGCAGCTCGTTCCCGGCCAGCCTCTCAGATGACAACCTGGGAGTGGAAAAACTAACAGTAAAGATGTTGATTTAGAATTCAAATGATAATCAAATGATGGGAGTGAAGCGTCCAAGTTTTCGGTCCAGCCCGTTTGGCTCCATTGCACTGATTTGTTCTTGGTTAATATCCATAATAACACGAGGCAAAAAAGAACAACCATGTTCCTCTTTGTTTTGACTCTTCGCTTGTACAGAGCTGAACAGTGGAAACGTTTGTGTTCTCTTTGGAGACGGCTTTATATTAACAGCGAATGGCCATAACGTCAATACAATTCACATCTCATTAAAGCTGAAAGTCAGCGCTTTTACTTCATAGTCTTTATTTGATTTCAAATCGACTGTCCTTGGGTACAGGGCCTCAAGAAATCTGTCAAAATCCTGAAGGACTGCAGTGTAAAAACACCCCATACTCAAAAAATACACTCTGTAGGGGCGGTCTGTTTTATTTCTCGCCTGCTTGTTTGGATTTTTCACACCAAAAAAAACAGGTTTCCTGTACAGACATTTTTTGAAATGCGGTGTTCTACAGGCACCTCCATAAATTTTGTCGGCCATGGCCAGACATTAGCGGATGACCCGGAGGTCAACTCACAGACGACTGTAGATGCTGCCGATTATCTTCCCAAACCAAAGATCAGATGTGTGAATGGATTACATGCTTTAAGGCTCAAAGTTCAAGCTGATTTATTTGTCACAACGCGAGGGTTGCAAAAATGAAATCAAAGTTAGTAAATCCTCCAGGCTTTTACAAACAGAACACACAGTATATAGAGTTATTCATATACATATATACATAAACATGTTGGGATGAATGCAAACAGCACCAGCAGCACATTTAACGTTGGACACCTGGGAAACCCTGTCCATCAGCCCTGACTGTTTGTGAGCACCAAGCATCAGTGAAGTGAACACAGAGTCCAGCTCCCCTCGTCCCGCTGCTCAGGGCAGGATGGGGCTTTTCCAGCCTACTGACAGCTCAAAGCGCTTTACAACACCTGTCACATTCACCCATTCACACACGTTCACACACTGATGGCGGATGCTGCCACACAAGGCGCCAACCGCTCATCAGGAGCAATTTGGGGTTCAGTATCTTGAGAGACCTCTCTGTGCCGCGGGGCCTGTTTTTTTAATTTTTTTTTTACAAATTAAGCACTGGATGGACCAGGGCGCCCCTGCGAGATCCTTCGCCAGGAATAATCTTGTACTTGTCGTGATGACTTATTTAGATTCAACAAATATTTTAATCAAATAAGGATTCCAGATGGCCTATGAAGGATGCTTTTGTCCAGCAGACATGTATCCAACTCATGTGGTCGGTTTCATTTTGAGATGAACCCAATATAACCGTCTTGGTGTCATCCTGTGGTTTCGCTGTGATTGACTGTTGTGTTCCAGCACCGTGTAATCGTACTTAAGAACATGTGACATGACAGCATTGAGATTTAGGGTCCCTCTTTAATGCCATACTCACTTAGCTGTCTAACTTTGCTTCCTCGTGGATGTTTTCCTCACACCATCGCTGAAAGGAGCACACACAGTGTTGATTTTGATTAAATTCAGGATAAACAGCAGGCCCTAGTCTGGCTGCTGGAGTCTAAATACTCCAGGAGAGAGGCACACGGCTAATCAGTGCACATGAGTCTGTTTGAATCATTTGTTCCTTCCTGTTTAAGTTTGAATTCAATACAAAAAGCTTTTTCTGTTTACCTGAAGCATTTGTTTTCACAGGGTTGTTAGTTTTTCAGATTTAATCCTGGTGTTGACTGACTGACCTCCGAGTTAAGTTTGTTTATTTGGGGCCTCTGTGTCCTGATGTAGGTTCCCCAGCTGGAGAGAAACCTCTGATGTCCTTTTTTTATATACACATTTTATATACACATTCAGCGTTCACGAACAGCTGAGACAAACCCAACTGATTCCACCTCGAAGTTTAATTGTCTTTGAATCATATTAATATGACGTGAGCTTCAGTTAGCTTTGACCAGAGGGATACTTTCTACTTTCAGAGCCTGTACTTTATTACTTTCACCAGGGTCCTTTTTTTTGCATCTGTACTTCTTGGTCAGAGCGAGAACATGGCCATCGCGGCTGGTGCGAGACACAAAGTTGACATTTCAGGGTGACGCGTGAGCTGTGTTGCGTGGAACGAGTGTCAGGATTGATGCTGATCCCCCCCTCAACCCCCATAGCAACAACAACAACATCAGTGACAAACAGATGCCAGAGACCCATGACCACAGAACAAGCAGAACCTTTCCTGCATAAGTAATCAATACCTGATCAGAATTACTAATGAGAAAGATGGTGGATGTTACATTTTTTGGGTTTGGAACAGGGAGAGCTTTGGTGCTTCTGGCACAGGGAAGGGAAAAATCGGAAGAACCAAAACCCAGATGAACTAGAGACCACCTCGCGATGGTATCGCACCAGCCGCAATAGCCATGTTCTCACTCTGACCAATGAGCAGAGGAGGCAAAAGTACACACATTCTTTTCTCAAGTAGAAGTACAGATGCAAAAAAAAAAAAAAAAGGACTCTGGTGAAAGTAATAAAATACAGGCTCTGAAATGCACTTGAAGTTTGAAAGTAGAAAGTATCCCTCTGGTCAAAGCTATCCGACGCTCACGTCATATTAATATGATTCAAAGACAATTAAACTTTGAGGTGGAATCACTTGGGTTTGTCTCAGCTGTACGTAAACGCACCTCAAAGATAGCTGCTTGTTGAGTCTCATTCCCAGGACGTCAAATACGGACATTTTGGGTCTGCAAAGGGCCCCGAGCACAGCAACATTCTGAGAAAAATAAGAAAATCCAGGCGGAGTGCTGCAGGGTCTCTGCAGATACAAGACACCATTCCAGCCTCCCTCTCTGTCTCTCTCTGTCTTGTCAAGTCTTCCAAACTCATCCTTTATTTTAATCCCAACTACCTTTGAAGTTTTGTGTCTGTTTCTTACACGGCTGTGACGCCATCATGCTGACAAAATCTGTCCACAGATAGACAGACACACGCATAAACGCCTGGGAAAGGAGTCAAAAGCATTTCTGTCGTGGCTCCCAGGCTACAAAGTGAATACATATCCAGCCGCCACTGTCACAGCTGGGAAACATGTCAGTGCTTAAAAAACAATCTGCTTAATACAGCCTCCTGATGATGACTGAAGTTGCAAACATTGAGCTTTTAACTTTTTTTTTTTTTTTTTTTAAAAAACATGGTTCATAAGTAAATAATAAGAGCTGCTGAAGTTAAATCCCTTTTTCCATTCGCACGGCTCTTCCCACACAGAGTTCTCACTGCCGTGGATTGCTAAGATCAGAAGCTGCTGGAACAGTGCTATCACTGTTGGACAAATCATTTTCGCAGATAGGCGCACACCACAGCACTCAATCATCCCCGTGTTTTGAACCTGCCTAATGTTTTGCGCATGAATCTCAGTGCTCATGGTCACGAGCGCGTCTACTGGCTGCAAACAAATTAGTCGATGCACAGTTTGTGTGGGCGCTCGAGTGCCTCGAAATATGCTCTGCATGGAGATCAGCTAATAAAATTTATTTTTAACTTCATTCTGGAGGGAGCGAGTTACCCAAAATGGCTGCAAAAGAATCCGACTTTTTCTCTTGTAATCACCCAATGCACTTCAGCAGTAACCACTTAGCAGGCAATTAGTGGTCTGAGACAGATCACCCTTTGAGGGCAGGACGCCGCAGCACTTTGTTCACTTCTTTTGGCTGAAGGAATGAAAGGTTGACCACCAGTATTTGCTGATCTGCAGCGAACTTGTGGTCGCAACTTTTTTTCAAAACCAAAGTCTAAAAATCAAACTTGTTGATGCATGTGATGTTTTTCTGAAGGCAGTTTTTTTTTTTTTTCTCTTTTTTTTTCTTCTCAGGAATAAATTAGTCTGGCCCCGTATAATACAAGACAGCGTGCCCCGCAGTCGTGAGCATGTGTGTGTTTCTTTGAATTGGCACATGTGTTATTTACTATGTCAAGCTGAGCAAAAACAAGCAAGGTCAACTGTTGTGAGAAGATGAAATATAAGAAAAATATACACTGAATGGTGTTTTTGAAGCCGGGGGATGGAGAAAATTAGGAAAGAATGCCATCTGTCACGTATCCCACCACAAAACACAAGGACAGTGAAGCCTGGAGAGTCGAGCTTCTTCGTCAGCACCGCTTGACTCAGCGAGGGTCCGGGCCCTGCTTTTATGTGGTCGACATTCTTCTCGCTTCCTTTCAATCAACATAACAACGCTGAGGATGCCTGATTTCCCCCTGCTGTTGAAGGGCTGTGGAACATTGACCCTCCACAGGAAATATCTATTTTACTAGATTACACTTAATGTTCCCGTTTCAGCCACAGTTTGAGTCAGTCACTGATCGGGGAATCCTACAGCGGTTAGCCTCAGGATTATTCAGCATCCTGTGAAGACCTCTTGTGACGTTGCTGTTGTTGACGTGATCTTGGACTCTAACAGGGCCTCGCAGTCTCCATTTTTAAAAGCCCCGCTGATCTAATCACCAAAGAAGTACGATCAGAAGTCGTCAGAACTGTGTCCGTCTGCTCTGAATTTGAAAACCGCTGTTCCTCTGATGTATTGAAAAGCAGATCTTCTGAATATGTAACACTTCTGCGGGAAAACATAGCTCTGCTAGTCTTGGCGAGACTTTCCCTCCCTTTACCTTTGATCGATTTTCCCTCCGTGCAAAGATGGTGTGGTTTGAAACGGCAGTCTTTTTTAATCATCTCGAGTCTAAAAAGGCATGCTCCCCAAATGTCCCCGCGGGGGAGGGATGAGTGTGCATGCATATTGTATGTCAAGAGTCAGAGCCATCAAAATACCATTAGGGATCCAGCGAAAACATTACATGCGGAGTTAAGACAGGCACGGCATCACAGGGTTAAATAGGCTGCACTCGGGCGAACTGTGTCAGGAATTCCTTGTTGCTCCCATGTGGAAAACTATTGGTGTGAATCAGAGACGATGACGTGTGACTGATAGAATAAGGCACTCAAATGTTTTACTTCTCGTCCAAAACTTTGTTTCACGACAAAGTTCCTGAAAACTTCATAGTACATTTCCTCAAGTATTGTACTTAGGTACAATTTTTGAGGTATTTGTACATTACTTGAGTATCTATTTTCAGCTGCTTCATCTTCATCAGTAGATATTGTACTTTATACTTCAATACATTTCAATGCATTTGTTTGATATCTTTAGTTACTTGTACTGGTGGAGTTTTAAAGAGTCCGGTCCACTGGTCGGGTATTGCACTCCCATAACACCGTCTAAACCACAAATGATCAAATTCAGCAGAGCAGAACCCGAGACATCTCAGTTTTTATTCCACGCGTTGTTCTTCCTCTTTAAGTTTGGCGCCTACTGAGTGACATCACTTGAGGAAATTTTGACAATACTGTGCTGATTTTTCTTCAAATGTCAGAGTTAGGGGAAGGGTCAGCGCAGATTAGAATAGAACAGCAAACAGATCGAGCATGAATTTGTGCGCAGAAGGACAGCGAGGCGAGGCTCACCCCGAGTGGATCAAAGGGGAGATGTTAGCGAGAAAAATAATGCTCGGGCCAGTCTGGACTCTTCGATGGAGGTGATCGAGGATATGAAATTGCAGTTCAGAGCCTTCTGTGAGACACTGTGGAAAAATGATACTGATACTTCAGCAGCAAACCTCCATCAGCAAGGACCTTTAAGTCAGGGTGGACAAAATGAAAGCAGAGAATGAGAATCCTCAAAAGGAGAAACAGCGGAGGCCAAGCGGCTCGAGTATGATCTTGTATCTGAGAGGGCTCAAGCTCAGAAGCTGCACGAGAAACTGAGCATGATGGAGAAAGTTCTTCTGAGACACTGAGGAAAGGCTGAGGGGGCTTTGGAAATATCCCATGCAACACAAGGCAGAGACCAGGAAGTTGACATCTGCCCTGAAGATGGCAGAGGATCTGCTGGAGACTGAGCGGATGGAGAAATACAATGCTCTTCGTGGGACGAACAGAAACACTAAGAATAATGTCTGCTCTGAAACAGGCGGAGCAGGAGGAGTCCTCCCTCCTCTAGTCCAGAGAAGAATCTGCAAGAAAAGGAGCAAGAGTGGGAGCAGAGAGAGGGCACCATGAAGTCCCAGCTAGAACATCTGGGGAGCAAGATCGACAATAACAAAAGAAGAAGAAGAAGTGGTACAGGAAGCTCCTGTAGTGCCCAGATCCGCGCTCAGGAAGTGCATCCTATCTGCTTCTGGGTCTGAAGTCCATCTCACCACCCAGCAGATGTTCGAAAACACTGTTTCAACTGGTTTCACCATGTACACCAAATCAATTAAAGAATATAATCTGTTGATGGTAAACATGTGAAATGTTACACCCAGTAAACAGTAGGCCTAGCTCGTATAGGCTACTTCTATGTAGAAAGAAGAAAGAGGAGAAATTCACCAGACTCCCTCCAAAAAACACTCCATTTGAGACTCGTTGCGTTATAAAAACTGTATAAACTTTGTGAAATGGTTCATACTACAAATTCTTAACTCTCTTATCTCTCTCTCTCTCTCTCTTTGAATGCCCCTGTTTGGCTAGTCTATTGATCCATCGCTTAACACAAGCTAGGGTTTTTTAATTAAAGAGATCCTGCTCAGATTGTAGCTCAAAACCCCGGAGTGACTCCAGCAGGACTTACCCCGGGTCTCCATGGCAAGTCTGCTATGGCTGGGGCTGTAACTCAGGACAGGGCTCCAGATCAGAGAGAATTTCTTTGAGCTTGTCTGGACTGTAAATCCTGTGCTTGGGCTTGATGGATGGGCAGCGCACACACACACGCACGCACGCACACACGCACGCACGCACGCACGCACGCACGCACGCACGCACGCACGCACGCACGCACACACACACACACACACACACACACATGGTATTAGAAGTGCAAGTAGAAATACAGCCGTTCACTTTTTGGTCTTGTTATCAACCAGACATCCATGGATGATAAAGGATGTGAGATGAAGAGGTGAGACGGAAACACACCGGACCACCGACGGGGAGGGGGCTTCAAAAGGTCAGTTGTCTCAGGCCCTGGGTCATGGAAGGGTTAAAAAGGGGAAACTCTTTGGAGATTATCGCATCTCGGGCTGACTATCAGCTGTCCTGGACACACAAGAAGGACGATGAGAACTGCGTAAGAGGAGCAAAGGAAAGGGGGATGAAACAGAGCATAAAGAAGAGGTCTATGAATAAAGATTGAGACAAATCGCCTTTTACGAGACAAGCCGGATTGTGTTTCACATTTTACTGTTTGACATCTCCACCGGCTGCCTTTATATTCATGAGCTGTGAGCTCCACTACTGGTTTCCATGCATCACCTCTGCTCACCCTCCCTCACAGTCCAGCCCTGCATCTCTGGTCGCCTCTCAGCCGCGGCTAAGTAGAAGTCCACGTGCAACAGATTTTGACGAAAAAGAGATATAGAGAGAGCTCAGTTATAAAGAAGTATTGGGAGGTCAATTCTGCGCAGGTTTCTCCAACTGGGGACTGGGCTCATCCTCTGCAGATGCTTCTACTTTCCTCCATCTTAAACAGCAGAGGTCCCTGGATGTCTTTCAGGGTGGTGTGGTTGATCGCCATTGGCATCTCTAAGTGTCTGAAGACATGAAATAAGATGAATGAATCACATTAACGTCACCGTGCGGTTGTGGCGAACATTAAGCCTCGATGCACTTAATGAGGACACTGAAATATTCCAGGAAAACAGGAGTGATTCACTTCCTGCTGAGGCGATTCGTGATATCTGAGTTCCTGTTTGAGTCCCTGTGCAGCTGGTCCAAAAGACATTACAGCTAATTCATGATGACATCACATTTTCCACATTAAAAATGTTCTCCATTCGAAAGGCCTAATGGAAGTTGATGTGGGGGCAGCTGTAGAGCCACCGCTGACGTGTCATCCCCTAATAAAGCTGTCATGGCTAACACTTTAACAAACAAATACTTCAACCCCTTTCACGCTAGACAAAGAACCCCACTGACACCCAATAGTGTCTGGCTCTTGTCTTTAATGTGAATGGGTTCCTTTGCGTCAAGTGACTCTGCAGTGGTGGCAGGTCCGATGTAAGGCCAGCAGCGGGAGGACACACTCACTTTCCGCTTTCTGGTGCAATGTTGGCTTGTTAATACTTTTCTCATCCATCTCTGTACAAGCTCGGTTGAATTTTACCTACTAAAAAAATAAACAAACACATATGCACATTCATTTTGGTGTAAAATGATAATATTTACACATCCTGTAGAAAGGAAGCTACAGTAGCATTCATTGTTTTTCCGGCAACACAAATGATAACTCTCATCGGCCTCATCGACATCGGTCTCATCGACTCCTGAGGGGTGAGCCCGCTAAACACACTTTCTACACAAGTTGGTTGCTTTTTTGTGTCTGTGCCTGTTATCTATCAGAGCTTTTTGGCTAAAAGCGGCTACCTGCTGAGGCTTGAAATGATGCTCATGCCAAAACATTGAGGTGCAGCAGCCCAGTCGCCAGGATAAACTGTTGGCAGTTCCCATTTCTGCAAACCATTACTTTGTTCACATTTGCGTGTGTCCTAGGCTACCCACCATACTGACATTTAACGTGTGACGTTCATACCACATATCGATTACCTGACTTGCATACCAGAAGGTGGAGGGGATGGAGGTGGAGTCATGCAAGAAGGCTACAAAGCCCGTGATCACACTTTGGGCATGTGTTTCAACATTTAGGAGTATGAAACCACTGGATAATTTCTGACAAGTTGATACCGCTGGGTTGGGTTTTAATTATCCCATCCCATCCCACAATACTTACATTTTTTCTGACATTACAATTTCCATTAGCGCTGCTTTAAGTTTGGTATCATAGCAGTGCAAAAGTGTTTCCATTCCAACAGACAGACCTGAGTTTGCCTCCTGAACTGTGAACCTAGAAGATAAATTGGAAGACACATGGAATAACATAAGATATTGGACAACTGTGTGAAAACTGTTCAGAGTTGGTTACTAGAGAAACGGTTCCTGAGAAAATATGCAGGCTATGATTTATCACGTGTTCATATTGCCAAGAAATCTATGTATTTTTCAAGCCCAGTGTTAGCCTTGGTGGAGTCGAGGTGGGATGGAGCAGATCAGAGCACAGATAACATTTAGAGTTTCTTTTTCTGAGAATTCGATTGTGATAGCATGTGATAAAATGGCTTTATCTGGTCCAGAGATAGCGGATAAGAACAAACGTACACCGCACACATCACACTAACAAGCAAACCAGCAGGCGGGAAGGTTTGACTCTGGTCCAGTGAGCTGTTGTCTTGGTCTGGCTCAGAGTCAGTGTGGCCACAGGATGGACAGAGCTGAGATCAGCCTCCTCCAGCAAGTAAAGATAATGTGTTAAAATACTACTTTTAAATGCTAACTTGATTGGAATAGTACTTGAGTAAAAGTATCTGATATAAAATGTACTTACCTGTTCCTGGCTGATTATATGATCCAATTTTCAGCGTTCTTCTGGTGATAAGAATCAATGTTTTTTTTATACGATTGTTGTGAAAATGTGCTGCTTTGTCTCCGATGCAGCATGCTATCTGCAAAGTAACAAGTCACTAAAGGTATCAAATAAATGCAGTGAGTAACAAGTACAATATTTGCCTCAAAATGTGCTTTGGTGGAGGTATACGCTCTACTGAGCACCATTCTAGCTTCATCGTCATGAACTCTTCTGTCTTGCTCTCTTGCTCTTCTGTCACAACATCAGTTTGTAGCAGCCAAAGGATTATTTAACTTTCCCATGGTTATGCTTTAGGCGGTTGGTTATGGTTAGGGAAAGACCGTGGTTGCGGTTAAATATTGAAAAAGTGACACATGACCTGAGGCGTATGACACAACGTTTTAACTTTATTTATATTTTGCCGAAAGTGCAGCATTTCCCCAACCTTAACCAAAGTGTTTTAGTTACCAAAACCTAACCATACAGGGGAGTGACAGTGCAAGCATGCGCCGGCTCCCTACAAACATAAATTACATTTCCCATTGAAACATAATGGCTGAATTAATTAGCAGCGTATGAACATCATTTCTTTACTCTTTCAGAACATCAGACAACCAGACTGGAGAAGGTTTACAAAGTTGATTCATTTAACAATTGATGAGTGAAGTGCAGTCAGGGGGTAGCTCACTGAAGCAGGATGAAGAGGGTGCCGTGAAGAGAGGTCAGGAAACTCCAGGGAATACAGAGAAGCGTATTGGCTGGCTGGCCGGGTGGTGGTGGTGGTGCGGTGTTACCAGTTGGTAGACGAGGTCCTTGAGGAGGTTCATGGGGTCTCAGAAGCAGTGTGGCTGGTGGCAGGGGAGTGTAGGCAGGAGGCTGGCAGATGAGAGGCTGGAGAGCGTGGCGACGCCAGCACAGAGGAGGCTCGAGGGGAAACGGTTACATCTGGTCGAAAGACAAAAACAGCAACTAGGCAAAACACTCAGATAAGGGCTTGAAGGTTATACTACCACAATGCGGCGTCAGACACAATCTGGCAGCCAATGAAGAGTAGACCGGGGTAATTAACCATGAGTGATAAGGAGACACGATGCAGGTGTGTGTGTCAAGCTCCATGCCTCCAGGGAAAACACGCCTCAGCCTGAGACGCACCTCTGAAACTCACCCGAGCAGAGAAAATACACAACGACCGCGAAAAAAGCGGCCACATTAAAACCCAAATCACGACAATATGGATCATATAAAAACACCTGAGACGCTCCGGTCGTCACCCGTGTTTCACATGAATTCATTTCCTTCATCAATTTAGAGTTCACAAACTGTGTTTTTCTTCCGGTTCTCTGCAGTGATGGCTGTCAGCATCAGCCCACTTGAACGTCCTCGTCAGTTCTGCAACGCTTCCGACGGCGCATGAGTCATAGGGGAGTCCCACACGTTTGAAAGATGGAAATCCTTAATAACAGACAGAAGTTTATTTGCAGCCATTCATCTCAGTAACTCAGCAGCATGTCTTCCAAAGGGAGTACAGTTAAAAGCATGGGGGACGTTTACCTCCCAGCCATCACTGTAGCTCTGTCTCAGAGGAAATTCCTGCTATGTTTAGACTCCTCATTGGATTTTCCTCTTAGCTGTAAAGGGTTTATGCTGCAGTGATTCAATAAGTCCCTTTCATTTTCTTCAATGCATGAGCTAACAGCCTGACTTAGTTATGGTTTCCATCCATGTGTGGAACTCACAAAACAAAATGATTGAAAGGAGTTTGCTTTGACAACGCCAATAACACAACATACGATGATAGTCATCTTCATCACAACGATGTTTTTTGGTATTTGATGTTTGCACCGGTGCGGACGTGTTTTGCGGCCAACCTTCTTGCCCAGTATTATGTCAGAGAAGAGGAACGTACTTGCGATTGTATTCAGTGAGTATGGCAGGAAGTTCTCCTGAGACTGACAAATAGCAAATCGGTTTGAATCTGAAAACCAGTAATGCACTGATTTATTTGTTTTAACTTGCAATTGCTATTATTTCCATTACAAAATACCAAACTTAAATGCAGAAAAAAGGCTTTTAATAAATGAAATCCTGAACACAGACGATAAAAAAATAAAAATGCAATAAAAACCTTAATAAAGTCATGCAATAGGATAACATTCATGATCAACACTCAATACAAGATTCATCTCTTTACTACGCCTTTAGGGATTGTAGCCTCTCGCCGGGTGGCTGCAAGTGTGCAGTGTGGGAGCTCCGTGGGACAGATAATTAACTCCTGACCCCTGAGCCTTTAACGTTTTAAGTGGGATTACAGCCGCGTTTACGAGAATGTAAAACTTTTAACTGTCAATAATGTTTGCAACTAGCAGCAAATGGTTTAGTGGCCATTTTACTGTGCGTTCGTTTTACAAGGTGTGCTTAAACTTTGTTGGCAAACATCAAGCAGCAGCTGCACGGCACAGTCGGGGCATACTGGTTTCGAATTCATCTACACAACCATCACAGTGAATCAGACACATGAAACTTTTAAAAGTATCACTGATGTTCATTTCAGCTTCCCTGGGCTGCTGAGCAGGGTGACACGTCAATAACTGGTTCACAACCTACAGCCCCACTGTACAAAAACAGGACGCTGGGCTTTATCTGCAGCCTCCAGTTTAAGTTTGGTTGACCTTCAGGAGAAGGGTAAACCCCCTCAGACAACTTTTTGGGTTGCACAGTTATCAGGCTGTCGGCTCTGAGCATTGCAGGCAAATGGATAAAAAAATGGACTGAGCAAGTGTTAACTTCCCTAAATCCTTAGCATTAGCAATCCTTAGCATTCAGCTCAGTAGAAACCTGAATGCCAAATGATAGAAGAAACTGAATCATCCTCAGCCATATCCTTAACCCTGTTATTCAAAGTAAAGTCATTGTGTATTTTTCATTTTGTCTGCTGCAACAACTGGTCCAAACTGTGTAGCCTCTGCATGATTTCTTGCAGCTACAGTCTGCTACTGTCGGTGTGCTATCAGTCAATTTTCATATGATAACATGTGTATTACAATAATTGTTATTAAGTTTAATAGGGCGTGCAGCTTTGAGAACCTTGCTGAGATCTATTGTAGCTGTGGGCGGTTAGTCTCCTTGATCTTCGTATCATCGTACGTAGACCTGAATAACGAAGCAGCAGAAATGTATTTTGGCACTAAACCGTTGCTGTTTTATTCACTGACAGAAGGAATTGGCCTTCTGACAAGCTGCTGTTCTCTAATGTTTAAGATGAAAATCTCAGGTGGACTGGAGTGATGCCATGCACCTTCTTCGTGTCCGGGGGAAGTCTAGCAGCAGCATTCTTCTCAGCCTTGTGCAGAGACACGTAAACGCACCATTACAGTTCGCTGCAAATGCTCAGGCAAGGCAAGGCAACTGTATTTGTACAGCAACTATAATACACAGTAAAAAATACATCACAGAAGGTGAAGAAATGCCTCAAAGCTTACAAAAACACAACAAAAAGCTAAATAAAATGAATTAAATCCATTACCATATAATGTACTGGAATGTCAAGTGTAGTACTAAGATGCCTTGAATGAATAAAAGAAACTGCTCCATTAACATTGTTTGAGGATGAGACAAAGATGAAGTAATAGGCTGATAATGCAGTCTCGCTGTAACGTGGATGTAAAAAACAAACAAGATAAGTGAATCAGTTGATTAGACTGCCAGCAATGCTTTGATCTGATACACAAAGCAGGTAGATGGTAGTGAAGGGTCTCAGTCATCCAGGTCATTGTAAATCTAGGTGCTGTATCGTAGGCAGCTGGACTTGTTTCAGTTTCCTGAAGACGTTTCTCCTCTCATCCAAGAGGCTTCTTCAGGTCTAACTAACTGGAGGGGAGTTGCAGGTTTTTAAACCCTGAGTGTCCTTACAAAATTGTTAAGGACACGCGTGAGCTCTGAGTTTCAGAGTCGTCAGGGCCACTTATTGTTTCGTGTGTCCCAACCTGCCTTCACTCGGGTTTCTAGGGCTAGGTGAGCCCAGGTGTGATCGGTTGTTAAGCTGTCTGGGGAGAGAACTCAGTGCCGCATTGTAGATGGCTGATAAGTAGTGTCAGAGGCCACCTCCTCTGTTCATAGATGGTCATTCCAGTTCGATGGAGAGGATTATTTTACTCCTCTTTCCAACCATCTGTCTTCTCTGGTCAAGATGATTACACTGTTGTCCTCAAAGGAATGATTTCTCTCCGCAAGATGTGCACTCCTCAGGTCAAGACTTCTTACCCCTTTGTGCCCTTGTGTGTTTCCTGCTGCTGTGGTTATCTGCTCCTCAGTCACGTTCATCACCTGTTTCCAATTATCCCTATGTCTCTTGTGAAGCTGTACACGCAGTATTCAAATACACACAATGCCACACTATTTAGTATGCCAGAAAAAGATTTAGTATGTCCCAATACGAAGTACATGAAATGCAGAAGGCCAAAAACCCCATGATGTTCTACTACATCCTGTCACTTTTTGCAGTTTTCAAGCCAGCATGCTTTTCTGGCTACTCTGAAACACATTCCTCTGCGCAGCGGAAGATACGTCACAGAGGGTGACGCAAATGTAAAAAAAGGCAGAAGGACAGACGCCACAACGACAGATGAAAGCACATGTAAGTGGAAGTACTCTGGGGCCCTTCCATTGAACATATCAGGAGGGAAAGATCACAAGCCGGGAATTGATTTTGCTTCTTTAAAACGTATTTAGTTGTTTGCTTTGTTTCATGTGTACTTGTACTCTACTTGTTTTCTATCTACACCTGGCACTCTGACGTCCTTGTTAAAGGGGGCCCGCCTCGATCCCCTTCGGCCCTGGCCTCCTCGGTCTTCATTTCTGACCCCTTCTTTTCTTAAAAAATAATTTGATCTATTCTTTACTCTTTTTTTGTATTTTATCCGTGCCCTCTCTGACAGTTCATCTTTGCCCTGCATTGCAAGTGTTCCAGCACTCTCTCTGGTGTATTTGCCTTCCAAGTGGTATTTGATCCTGTTTAAGGACCTTACTTTGTCTGCTCAGCCCAGGGGTCAGCAACCTCCATATCAAAAGAGCCGTTTTAGCCCCCGGCCCTCGCCAAAAGAAATTATGAAATAAAAGAACTAGCCTACAATAAGTAGGAATAGAGTAGCAATACAGGACTATATACGCAGAGCTACTTGAGACCTCCGTCTGTTTGTGAGCATGTACAAAATAAAAAGAAGCCTCATTTGATAATAAATATAACACATGGCGGCAGGCTGGATTTAAAAAAAAAGCAAAAGCAAAAAAAAAAACAGTTTCATTTTTATTTTAGTCCATTCCAGTGTGAGTTAATCCTTCTTTTTTATCCTCTTCCACATACAGCACTCTACCTGCCAGCTTGAGCATAAAACACAATGATACAATCCAATTAATTACGACTTTATAGAAAAGTTACAATTCTGTGTGTAGGCTTCACATTTGTGCTGTCAGAGAATGCAAGAATCACTGTAGGCCTAAAATATGTAAAATGTCAAAGCCACAGGGAGCCACTGAAGAGGGGCTCCAGAGCCGCAGGTTGCAGGCCCCTGGCCCCTGGCCCAGCCCTTTGTGTCTTGTTTACAATGCTGACTGATTTCTGGGCGCCGAACCTGCCCTCAGGGAAGACCGAGGCGGACGCATGTTTGGAAACCTAAACCGTCTTCGAGTTGGGCTTGTGGGTGTACACCTGCTATGTCCAGTTCTTGTCGTAGGGGGATCCAAGCTTGCGCTTGTATTAGTGTTTAGTATTTGAGTATTAGTATTTGAGACAGACAACACATGACCTGGTGCTCCCCAGGCAACAAAGCTGACCCCAGACCCCAGGCCAACAGTGAGGTCCAGCCCGGCGGAGTCTTTGATGTGCCTTTATCACAACACTTCAGGCTAAATCACCAGGGCTGACCAGCAGCTATGAATCCAGAGCGTCTTCCTTTTTATTAAAGTGTCTTCTCACGTCAACCGCTACTTGACACTTTTGCTTAATCACATGCTTTTTTTTTTTGCATTGAGATATGCTATCACTGTATTTCTGACATAAAACACTCCACTGTATTCAGACTAAAACAGACTGTTAATACTGGATAGACACTGTACATTTCTCTGTTGTGACTTGATGTTTTTATATCATCCAACGCCTAATTCATGGTAATCAGACATCAGTGCTCCACCAGGATGAAATACATATATTGGTTCACTGGGGACCCAGAGTGTCAGCCCGAGGGAAGTGATGAATAAGCACTTCAGGAGTGCCAGACACCTCTGGACAGCTGGCCTTTGAGCCACGTCACCAATATCACAGATAATGCTGTAGGTCAGCGGTGTGAACCCGCGTCAACACATTTACGAGTATTTAAGGATTAGCTGAAAGCGAATCAGATGTGAGTGGGGAGATGGATTCAGAATAAGTTGCAGCGGTGCCAAACTGACTTCCTGTCATATGTGTTGTCCAGCATGACAACATCGAAACGGGGCTGTTTCAAAATGCAGGCTGGAGTTGTGCAATTAAAACAACAGCAATTGCAATGCATAATTTCTCTGTCGCCCCTTCCCTGACAGAAGCAGCTTACAAATATGTGAAAGATGTCCGCTTTATCTGTATTTCTGGCAAAGGCCCTCGAAAAATTCTCATTCACAACCCCTCGCCCCTCAATGTGGGAATAGAGAAAGGCACCGCACGTATTGTGAGACTAATGTCAGCTAAGGCCTGCGGTAAAGAGACATTCTGTATCTGTGTCAAAAATCCACTAGTGGCTAGAACGAGTGACTGGCATGATGCATTAGCATTTGTAACATTAACTGATTCTGCATAGTGCCGCTGCTCCCTCTCGTGTCAATCTGCGTAAAATGTCCTAACGGTGTTACAACAGCACCAAGGTTACGTTAAACTAAAAACGAACACCCTGAATAGCTTACTTCTTGATGGGTAGTTGAGCAAAAGGCAGGACAACAAATACATACTGAGTCATTGCGTGCGAAGGTGTCACGGGATTTACATTGCTCACCAAACTTCGGTTGGCCCTTGTCTCACCATAAGCAACGGAAAGGCAGAGCTGGACACAATAACAAATCCAAGTGAAACCACAGAGTGCTCTGCTGTCGGCCACTAAGCATTTCTACCAGAGCTGAATCACCGCCGTTGGCAGAGGTGTGAGCATTTCTAAGGTTTTACTAACATTTTATTTTTGTTATGCTAGGATGTTTTTTTTTTTTTTTTTTTGCAACGCAAACATACCTGTCTACCATAAAAAATGTGAAAAATTGATAATAACGTGTGCTGGCCACTGCAAGGGTTTTTGTGTGTTGAGCTGATCTCTGGAATGACCTGATGCACGTCTGTCCTCACCCGACCCGATGTTGATGTCTTGATCAGTACAAAGCTCCTGATAACATTGTCTGTCAGAGGATGTTAATATTAACAAAGTGTCCTCAGGGCTTCAGCTCAGTGATTTATGCAGTATTGAGTTGATTCCAAGTAGCATTTCAGACAACCTGGCCTCTGGGCTGCGGATAATGCACCACTGAGAGGCGCTTTTCTGGGGATTTGGGGTCTCTTTCTGGGGATTTTGAGGGGGTTTCAGCTAAGTGAAAAACTTACCCTCTGTGGATGGATTCCAGTTTACTGAAACTCAACACTTCTGATGCTAAGTAGTTTCCCACCACATTTGTATATGTTTGAATTATGGTAAGTGTTTTGACCTTAAAGGAGCAATATATGAGAATTGTAGTTGAAAAATGCTAAAATGAACAATAGAATGTGGAGAAATAGCAGTTTTGACCTTACAAAGCGGTGAAAAAGCTTGCCCTGGTCCTCGAGCATCCAGTCCGAACTGCTGTCTGAACAGCGAGCTGAGCTAACTGGCTGATGATTGCTACAGGAAGCGGTTGCTCTGGTTATATGCTGTTTCAATTCTAACGTTTTGCACCTGTAAGATTATAATTCTAGCTTAAACTATTAGTATTAATGTGGCATAAATAAAGATTACTATGCAGACGACCAGCCAGATCACCTCATGGTCGGTACGATAACACAGTGAAGTGGGGGTCTGTTAACACACGTGTTAATCCAAGACAAGAATTGATTGTTCCTGTAAAGCATAAGCAAAAATAGGAACGCGTTCAGTGACTGAACTATAAAATGTACAGAAAACACAGACTTAATGGTCGAACATGTATTCACCACGAGACGCGACAAGGACAACAACACACAACTATAGCGACAAGGCATCACACAAACACAAAGAGGTTTGGGGGTTGGGCCAGGTGTAAATGGAGCTGCGTTCTGCAACACAATAGGACGTGAATGGGGGAACCTTAAAACGACTGTGCTTGCATCATTCAGAGTACTGAAATGAACCCAAAATTATCTAAATTTGGGCTTCATCAATCGCTTCCGAGCCTACACTTGTTTAACCTGTCCACCATCAACCGTATCATTCAACCCCTGGAAAGTTTGTATTCCCCTGGCGAGGCTGCAGTTGGAGGAGGATTGAAGAGGGAGGAGGCGTTGGGGGGATCCTCCAGTAGCGTGTAGATTGCATCTACTCAGGCCACGACACCCTGGGGTCCGAGGTCCTGAGAAGGCAGCTCACACTTCTTTGTGAACTCTGGGGCAGGTCCCAAGAGGTGGCACTGGTGACAGTTTATGAGATAGGCCGGTGCCATTCCGCAGTAAATAGTGATCCCATTTGGAGTTCAGATCCTTTTTATGTCCTGGAGCTGGTGTCCTGGTGTGTTGAGAAGACATCTCATGACACTCAGGAAGCTGTGCTGAAGGGGTCGCGTCACATGCAGACTACAGCGTTGATAATTCTACACACCTTTAAACCCATACAGACATTAAATTCAACAGAATATTGAAAAAAAAAAATGATAATAATTGTACAGTGTAGACTTTCTGTGTTTAGTCAAAGTCATATATTTATTATTTTTTAAATGTTTTTTTTTTACTCAAATTGTCATTTTATTCTAATATCTCTCTGTTATTGTCTCTACTTTTGGAGAGTTGCTCTTGTACTGCTACTTATTCCCTCTGTGCTGCTGTGTAAACTGCAAATTTCTCCCAAGGTGGATCAATAAAGGAACATCTTAATCTCAATCTTAATTGTATATGCTCATTTACTCGCTGCAGTCAGTGGTACAGCATTCCTTCTGAGATAATTCTGGCTCTGTCTGCTGGACGCAGACAATCATTTGTTTGAAGGTTGATAAATACTGATATTTGTCTACACTTTTAGCAAGAAGTGCCCTTGATTGTTTTCTACCTCGCAGTTGACTTGAAACCTAGTGTGTTATTCTTTGTTTCAAAATCATAATCCTGTTAGTAATCCCTGAATATAGAGTTACCTTTTTTTTTGCTCCTGATAATATAATCCCACGACCTCTACGTATCACTTCCCGGGCCTGGAAAAACCTTTTGGTCAGACACTTTATCTGAAGAACGAAACGGCTAAACAGCATGGCAACTCAAAGGTTTATCTTATTTGTGGTTATAGCTCATCCATAAAGCATCAGTACACTGTCTATTAACCCGTAGTTATGGTAACCCCTTTAAAAAGCACGACTTTTGAGTCTTTGGAGCAAAATAATCAGTGACTCTGATGACAAATGACAACTTTTTATCTGTAGCTCCCGTGGTCCGGCTTTTCTTTGACCAGCTCCTTTCTTTAAATGACATTACAAATGCCTAAAAACAATATCAAAGAGACCTCATATGACTAATGGAAATATTTATAAAAGAATGAAAAAAAAAAAACCCTGCCTGGCTGCGTTCATGCCGCTGCTCTCCTGTGGGCTTTTCCCGTCTGAGCTCAGCAGCCAGTCTGGAGCGACACATGCGGTTGTGGTTTGGTGTGAAGTGGCCCTGGTGTATAATAATGCAATAATATCCCATATAACATGCACGATAGATAGATAGATAGATAGATAGATAGATAGATAGATAGATAGATAGATAGATAGATAGATAGATAGATAGATAGATGAAGGTGAGTTTCCCAGGTGCAAAGTAACAGAAGGCACTTTTCTTCTCTTTTCATGTCTGACAGCTGCAGTAATGCTTTAATAACTCCAGTTGAATTATGATTTGATTTGAAAAGCGGACTATTAGATTCAAAGATTGAATTTCTGAGCATGAGTGAATGTCTGATGAGACCATCTGGGACTGAGTCTCTGGGAACACTGTCCAAAGGCTCTGGAAGGCGTTTGAGGTCAATAAGGGGGGATCTTCACAACGTGTTGACCATGGACCTAAACTTGAGGAATTTATGGACAAGCTCTTCTCCTTGACCCTTTGACCCCCTTTTATTACTTCAGTTGAAGGGACGCTTTGTAGTTTTGGAGAGGAAATTCAAACTTAGAACTTTAATATTCACAATATTAATGGAGTACTGATTCAAACACAGGAATATCATTTTTTTTCCATGACTGAATAGGAGGAGGAAAATAAGATCCCCAGAACTCTGTTTGAAGCTAAAAAGGTGGCAGGGTCCGCCACTTATGAACAAAGTAAAACAGGATGAAATTGTATTGTCCTTTAAGGAGAGTTTGCTTATTTCATCAGTCAGTGAAGATTTTTCTCTTCTGATTAAAATGTCTCCCCCTAAAATCACACACAAAGTGAAGTAGTCTTGTTCTACTTCACTCTGACCAGATGCTCCCTCCCTGACCAGGATCATATCTATGGTCTCTTGCGCCCCAGCCTTCATCTGCACCATCTCCAGCCCTAAGGCGGGCCCTTCTTGCCTTTCTCAGCGGAGGTCGGATCATAAACGTGAGTAAAGGTGAGTCCTGCCAATCAGCAGGAGACCGTCCAGGAAAGGTATCATCATCTGTTACCTGTTAGAGGAGGAGAGTGTTTCAACTCCTCTGTCAAGCCAGACGGGACACCGTAGCCTCCTGACGCTTGTGGTTAAGGCGCAGCTTTCAAAATAAAATCGTCACCGGCGGACACCTCTGTGACACGCAGAGAAATGAGCGCGCAGATGTGTGAGGAGGAGGAGGGGGGGATTTTTTTTTTGCTTGCGTAAATCAAACGGCTGATGAGCTAAAAAGAGGAGAGGTGTGTGTGAGAAAGAGAAGGAGGGAGAGAGAGGGGGAGGGAGGGAGAACTGCAAGGCGTGCAAAAAGGCTCACTTATTTTGAAAGCAGGCTGTGTTTGTGTGCGTGTCTGCGTCTGGCGGGGGGGACTGACTGACTGACTGACTGACTGACTGCGAGGAGCTGCGGGCCAGCCTGTTGCGCACTTGGCGGCACACGCAGACACAGCGCACCACATCCGCGTGGATGGATGGACGGCGCGAGTAATGGACTTCCCTTAGAGACTTTTTCCTATTTCATGATTGGATTCTTCATTGGGCTGGCTTTCCCTCCGATATAATAAGGACTGATTACAGCGCGTCACCTCTAAGTGGGCACAGCCTTTACGCATCCCGGGAGCACGGAGTAGAGGGAATCTCGAGGTGCGTGTCTATCGATATAATGTACATATATACGTGCGTGTGTGTGTGTGTGTGTGTGTGTATGTGTGTGTGTGAGAGAGAGAGAGATCGAGTGGATCTGGCTTGTCAAACGTTTCTCTTGGACATACACACGCGTGTCCGTGCGCGCAGCTTGTCGCACTTTAGCAACATGACCAGCGATACTTTCACTTTCGTCAGGTGCGTCAGTAATTTATTGCCCAAGCGGCCCTTTGCCTCTAGCAGGGGAGAGTGGCAACATGTGGCCACTCACAAGGTCTACAGGGCAAAATTTACTGTGTGCTTCCTCCAGATCATGAATCTGAAGCGCAGCAGCTGTCAGGGACCGTGCGCGTCGAGACGAGACCTGGACCCAGAGGGAACGGCAGCAGTTCAGCCACACTGTGTAAACATCCGCATCGGACAGTTTCAGCGTTAAAGAGCAAAGCGAGAGCTAGTGGGAGACAGTTCAGGCCGCGCAGCTGAGGAGAGGGCAGGGTAATAGACGGCAGTTACTCAGACAGGACGGCTCGGCGTGGCAGGAGACAAGTGAAACGCTCCGGCAGGAATCACTACTATATCTACTATCTACTGAAAACTGGCCAAAGTGTCCAAGATGAGTCCTGGCAGACATGGTGAGAGAGAGAGTCCTGCAGCTGCAGCACGCATGCTTCTCACACTTGCTCATTTCCTAAAGAAAAGAAAAGAAAAAAGAAAGTTAATCAATTTATTAAAGGAGCAGGAAAACATTTGAATCAAAGGAGTAAACTCTGTATTGATTGATTTTTTCCCCAGACCTAAACAAACTAAATAAACAAAATCTCTTCTTTTTCTTGAGTGAACGAACGTGTGCAGGAGCAGTCTGAGCGGCTGCCCCTTTCGCTGCTTCTCCTCTGAGGATGACTTATTAAAAAGAAAACAACCCTGTTAACCTACTGACCCTAACCTTATAGATATTGTAAATAGGAACTTTTTTGAGTTTGATTTTTTTTTTCCCCTGCCAAAACCGCACAGTGCACCTTTGAATAAACGCTGCGCGTATTTCTGCTTCATTCGATCATGGCACAGTGCCCTGCTTTTTCCAGCCTGGGTCTGGTTGTGTTTTGGCGCTGGTTTTTCCAGCAGGGTATCCATCAGACTGTCTGTGAACACCGCTCAGTCGGCCTGCGTGGCCCCTGCTGCAGGGTCTGCAGGGCAACGCGCACTGCGACTGCAACATTAGACGCCTGAGTTAACATTTCACCAGCTTTTTAGACTACACGCAGCTGGTGAAGTCGTTGAGATAGTCACAAAAAATAGATTAAAAAAAAGAGCAATAAATTATGTCTTCTTCTTCTTCTTCTTCTTCTTCTTCTTCTTCTTCTTCTTACGGTATATGAGCATGCTTTCTTTGAATGTTGAGCCAGAAGCTGGAATTATAGGGCCGGTGCAGGGTCACCGAATCCAAAGATAGAACGGAGAGACAACAGAGCAGGGTCAGGAGAAACAAGAGAAAGCTGTGGTGACTCAGCCCCAAGCAATGTGAGTGTGTGTGTGTCTGTGTATGTGTGTGTGTGCTTCTACCCTTGTAAGGACCAGTGGTGATGAAGCTTTCTTTGCATGCGGACACTTTGTCATCAGGGGTTAAGGGTTATGATTGATTAGTTTAAGTGGTTTAGAGTTAGGCTCAGCTTCACAGACACGCGGCGGTGATTGATCATGGTTAGAGTGAAGGGATATTGAGTGTATGTAAACAGCTGGGGGCTCTGCCTAAATGGGAGAGCGTTTTACTGATGTATGTATATTCTGTAGGCCTAAAGTCATACGCTCTATCCTTGGCATGAGAACCTAAATCGGAGACCCTGTCATTTTCTGGGTTCTGGGTTCTCCGAGGGGAGCTCAGAGATGTGGCTTTCATGCATCGGTACCCGCGTCGTGTCAGCATGGGTGCTGACATGTTGGGTTTCGTGCCTCTGTTTTCCCATGTGGTCTACAATTGGTGGCGCTGGATAACAGGGAGTTAACAGCTCTCATTTGATTCTTGTTGTCTGTTACATGTTTGAACCTGAGATTAGCAGCTCGTCATTTTCCAGTCTCGAAGGCACTGCTACCGCCGAGAGCGTGCAAATGCAGGCTGCAGAGGGTGTGACGTAATCAGCGTATAGAGCAGCACACGCTCTGCTGAGCTGGAGATGTTGCAACTGAAGTGTTAGTTACGGATGGCTCTTGCTAACGTGTCAAATTCAGTCTCCAAGGAAAAGGAAGTCCTCCGAGCCCTCTGTTATCCCCGAAACAGCAACTGTTGCTTTTCTCATCCTTTAAAGGAGACCAATTATGCTTTTTTTTTTGTTCATGAAATGAAACTATAACATCAACTGCACGTGTTAAAACATTCCCTCCGCTGTGTCATGAAGCGATCGCACTTATGGGCCTCGTTACTTTGTATTTTCATTTTAAGTGTCTGTCTAATTACAGCCTGCGCGCGGTTCCCGTTCTGTCCACTTTTTGCAGGCCGCGAAACAAACAGCTGGGTTCACTCATCTGCTGGTCGCTGCGGCCACAGAGACCTCACCACCGGTGGCAACACTGAGCCATCCAGGAATTCACGGAGTTAGTCAGCTGGCCGCTCACTGAGCTGTGAGGTGCAGCTGTGGAGAAAGTTGGAAGAAACTGAATGGCGAGGGTGTGAAAGAGGGAGCGACGAGCAAGAGGGAAGTCGGGAAGGAAGGGATGACTCGCGAGTTAGATTCTGAATATTAAGACGTGTGTAAAGTCTGTTCAATTAAATATGAAGGACGTGAGGGACTCATCATCAGTCCATTGTGTTTGAGTGACAATGACACACCAGCAACATTCTGCTTAATTCCTGTTTGCTTTTCGACTAAAACTTCAGAAGCATTCCTGGGTTTCGCCCGAGTTTACTTGAGACTGGAGTATTTTATTATCTGGTTAGAAAAAGCAGGGTGTGATGCTCCGAAAGACTCCGAATCAAATGGGTACTGCCCCCCCGCTTCTCCCCGAGATGGTTCTAATAATCTGCACAATGGGGTTACACAAATATTAGAAACACCTTAAAATATAATGCGCTCCAGTAGGGCAGCAGCACAGAGCGTATCCTGCGGGAGGATCACAGGACTGCTTTGACACCTCTCTGACAGAGCAGTGTTTTTCATCTCGCCTTTCATCTCGATTGTCTTCCTCGTCTTCTTTCTGCTGCTTGCTGTGACGTTTCACCGAGAGCTGCATCTAAAATTACCTCCTGCTTCATCAGACGGTGTGAGGTTCTCTATGTGCCGAGGGTGAGCAGACAAAAATATTGTCTCGGACACATCTGCTGCCAAGATGGTGGAAGGCCCGACCTGTCTTTGTCGGTGCTCCATTGGCTGAGGTGTGTGAATGGTTATGGGAATTTGTTTCTCTGCTTCAAACCTACCATATATTGTTTGTAGCGTGTTTCATGATGACACCGGTAAAGGACAAAATAGTTAGTAATTGTATTGTACTGAAATACTACTATTACCTAAGGCTGTGGGCCCTGACATTAGCCAGTGGTTAGCCATCGGCCAACATCACGGCTGTCGGTGAGTGTGGCACCAGTCGTTTCAGTGTATTCTGCATTGTTTGCACTACTCGGTCCTTGTTGGAAGCTTTTCGGCCATGTGAGTATGTTGAATCAGTGGAGGAGAAATCCCTCTCAGTGGCTCTTCAGTGGTCCTTCACAAATAAAAGCCTCTTTAGCCTGTGCCGAGAAAAAAGGTTGCAAATACAGGCTACAACTACCTGGCGGGATGAATAATTATTTCCTCAGAACATATGAGCTAATTGGCCACCAGCTCAAGTCTTTGCAGTGTGTTCAAGTGCAGGCAACGCGACGTCACTCGTTGACGTCGGTCTGATGTGTCTGGGCCTTCAGAAGTCTGCTTTATGGCTCGACAGTGACAGAAATGGGGGAAGGACTCAGAGCAGTTGGTTTAACAGGGGTTTTGATGGTTCAGGATATGGTTCTGAAAAGACATATGGGCATTGTGAGCAAGGGTCTGGCGACGCATGTAAGGCATGGTCAGCATCATAAATCCTAGAAAGCCTGGCCTCGATTAAATGGGGGATATGGAGAATTTTACACTGTGTTAGGCTGAAGTGAAGATTAATCGCAACTGTATCCCATGTGTCCTCTTGGAATTCCTCAACTGAATCTCCCTCCCACTGAGTTTTGATACTAGATGTTTGTTCCTTGGGTTTCTGTAGTAGATGAAGCCGATGTGAGCTTTCCACGCCATCCAGTATGGTTATTCCTGTGCAAGTATGAAGTAAATGTAGGTGCATTTTATGCTAATGCCAAAGATCTGGGAAAGGGAGCATACAATTTTCACCATAAATGTGTATCTAAATTTGCTATTTTCTAAATTCAGCTTTTGTATATAGGGAGTGACTCACTGATGAAAGTATGTTTCATATAATGCAGTGTTTGGTTCGAAAAACCAAAGCCTGACCTGTGATTTTGTGGTGCACTAGCGCTCCTTCAGAGTTGCCCAAGTGTGCTGTGAAAAAAACTGTCGAACAATTCCTCTTTACATGATGGAGCAGCTTATGTCAACAAGTCAGTTTCACGTCTTCAAATTGAAGTGAAGCAATCTAAATTCAGCCTGTGTCTGGTTGAGCGGTTATGAAAGAACATCCAGAAGTGAAGAAAGCGCAGCCCCAATTCCAACAACCGTTCAATATGAACGTAAGTCGGGCTGACACAACACAGCAGACAGTGTTCGGTTTGGGGACGTTAGCTGAAGCCTACAGGAAATGTTCCCAGGACAGTTTTCTCAACGCTTCCACTGTAGGTGTTCATTTCCAGTTGAAAAGATAATACGTTTCACTGAACGCAGCCTTGATAAAAAAGGATGATTAAACTGTATTTGACTTAGCCGTTATCTGTGTTTCACACATCTGGTGACCACCAACAGGTTTTTTTTTATCTACTTCAGGGCTACTAAGGAATTTCAAACTCAAGGCTGTCATGCCTCAGTGCTGAAGGATCTCCAGAAAAGCTGCTGTTGTGCTGTGAAGATTTAAAGTAGATATCAGTGCCAGTTGAACCAAAGACGGCCCTCTCGTCCAAACAGTGATGACACGGTTACCTACAAACAACAAGCAACAACAAATCTTACCAGCACAGTTACAGTACATGAAAATTCTGCACCGTCTGTAACAGAAGGCAGAAAAGGAGACAATAGGCTGAGTGTTCGGTGTCTGTTCATCACATGCAGCACGAACATTTGATCAGACAGCTGTTCGGGTTTTGCTCTCGCCTCGCGCTAAAGCCGCAGTCAGTGGTTGGATGCAACACAAAAGAACACCTCTCTGTGTTTACACATAAACATTGTATTCCGGTGAACCCATAAGCTCCACTGAATACATCGGCTTATGATATTTGTCTGATAGAGATCAGTATTGGGAAAGCTACTTTTAAGGCATAGCATTGTAAGCTGCCAATTATTTCTGGTTGAACAACAGTAAAGCTACCCGAGGGATAAAATGTAGTTTGGTGAACTTGAGCTGCTCAGAAAATTTACACTCAAAAAATGAGTTGCTTTAAAAGATGTTTTTTGTAAGATATGGCCAGCATTTTAGTTTAAAATATAACACCAGAAAAAAGGAGAAGCAACACAAAAAGGAGAAGCAACACTGTTGACATTATGTTAAAGATGTCTATTTGTCTATTATGAGACATGACCCTGTCGGGTCATGTCTCATAATCGTCATGGTTTTTTTGTCGGTCTTTTCATGTTTTATTTTGTAGCCACATCCTCTCTTTTGTCCCCAGTGTTCTGTTTCCCTCCTGTGTTTCCTCCCCAGTCTGATTCCACCCACACACCTGAATCACAGCAGCCTCATTAGCACCACCCTGTTCCCAGTGTCTCTCCACCTGCACCTCGTCCACTCGTTAGTTTAGTCTGTATTCATGCCTGTGTTGTCCTCTCACTCTTTGATTGTTCGTCTGTCCTTGTGTGTTCCCCGTGTTCCTGATTTTTTCCTCGTGGTTTGTCCTTAGTGTTTGGATTGACTTTGTCTTTTCCTTTGCCTGCCTGTCACTTCTTGTCGGCTGTCATTTTACTGTTTGCACTTTCGCATTTTGGACCTCAGCTGATTACAGCTCGTTTTTTTTGGTTTCATGACCTGCCTTGACCGTGTGACTTGCGTTTGTGTCCTCTCCGTATAACTGTGACAGTAATAAGACTCTGTACCGCAAAAGGTGAGTTTCAGCTGCGAGCTGTATGCCAGCAGCAGTCGCTACTTTGCAAAAGCTCTCGTAGGTTTTAGTGTCATAAATAAACAAAATAAACTCACAAACTGCCAAGACAGGAAATAGTCTTAGATCTACTTTACTTTACTAATGGAGAAAATATAACCCTACGTCCTCTTCAATCAATTTTCTCTCAGGGAGTGAGCTAGGGTAAACTTAATTGCTTTGTAAACTTATTGTAAAAACACTTTTCAAACTTGACAGAAACAAAATAAAGTTGATCAAAAACAGTCCATGTTTGACTTTCCACTGTCACCCCTGTTTTGGTCGAAATATATCCTCATTTCACCGAGTAAGATGTTAAAAAACAAATCCAGCTCTACGCGCTCTTTTCACCCGCTGCTGATGTCCAACTCGCTGTCGCTTTTCTCCCACTGCAAGCCCCTGTCCCCACCTGCCATGCCTTGTCATCCCAAAAGATAATGCCTGTCATCGGACTGACATCCAGCAGTCTCGCAGACTGTGTTCGGCCCCAGTTTGGTGTCCAGCCGTGTGCACGGTTTAAACCTGGGTGAGTTGTGCAATGTTGCCCCTGGTGACCCTCTCCCCATCGATCTGACCCATCAGCCTTGTTGTCACACTCAATTTGGCCTTGACAGCAAAACCTGTCAAGGGCAAAAAAAAAAAAAAAACTTCAGTACAGCTGTACAACGCGAGACACCACCAGATTAGCCAACCCAGTGCTGATATGTAGCCCCCCACAGACTCCAGTGATAAATGAAGAGATTCAGGGGATGTTCATGCATCCTTCCAGCTAAAGTAAGCCAACCTTTTTTGTAAGCAAAGCAATCAGTCACAATGACACAATATAAACATGTCATTTATGACAAACATGTGAGATGACGATGGTGGTAACACATGTAAATTACAAGTTAAATGCTGTTGTCTGTCTTTTATAATGAGATTGATTTATTGTAACAATGTAATTTCAAAACCCACTCAAACAATACAATTGAAATTTACACAAGAATTCAATGCGCGCTGGTGTATGAACATGTCTACATTTAAAGGTACAATATGTGCAAACTCTGCATTAAAATGTGACGATGATCCTAACAGTGTTTACTCAGGGTAACGGCGCATTTCATTTGGTTGTCGGTCGCTGCTTCGGTGATGGGGAAGTCAGCAAACAAGGCTGAGCTTGACATGAATAGAACTTTAAAACCTTACTTCGTCCCTTAACATTTGCGCCAGATTTATGTATTTTTGACGGTCCGCCCCAATATCAACACTGGCCGCCGCATATTGATGTTCTATTTTTGGAGCTGTGCATCCTGTTCTCTTTCTCTCAAGACAGCACACCCATCAGTGAGTAGCATGATGTCGTATACTCGATACAGCGGATGGCGGTGTGCTTTTTAGTCCGCCTGTAAAACCAACGAAGAAGAGGAGGAGGACTATTTAATGCAGTTGGCATGACTGTAACTTCTTCTGCAAAGAAGAGGGCTGGCCTCTTCGTCTGCTTGTTTGACCTTGCATCAAACAGCCATATTACTTTACACTGCTAGCGCTAGCAAGCAACGGCGCACACTGAGGGTGTGTGTGTCTCTGTGTTTGAGTCAGGTCAACCTCTCAATCAACTCAGCACTCACCAGAGACTTCGGTTCTGTCTCTTCCTCTTCCCCACACCTCACTTTAACGTTATGTTCATGATATAAAGTACATTTCAGCTCCAACTGGCAGTCAGCGCTAAAGTGCATAAACACCTGGGAACCTGTGGTCACCTCCACAGTTTGCTTCTGCCGCCAGGTTCAGGATGTAGCTCCGCCTGGTCACATTCCACAACGAGGTCATTTTGGGTACATTCAACACACTGATTACTCCCCAATTAATCACCACAAAACCACTTACCTCAATGCTGCCCAGACGGGGAGGTTGCCCGCTATCAAGGAGAGACTAGCTTTTATAACCTTCATCCGATTTACAATAGAGGCCTGATGAGTTTATCAGGTCCAAAAGGACAAGTAACACTCCCACAGGACAGAGTTGTGGTCGTCTCTACAGTTTTGATAATCAGTCTCCAACTTTAATTGGGATTGATTTTTTTTTTGCTTCAATGGCTAAAAAAAAACCCAGAGGACTCTAAAATAAGACTGCAATAACAGAGTCCCTTCTCCTATAGAGGACCAAACACAAACACAGACACACAAAGGGGATTCTGAGAAGCCCTCTTCCCCAGATGGAGAAGCCTGGCATATAACAGCAGGGGTCGCAAATCTGCCTGCATACCAGGTACCATGCACACTTTAGAATAATTCTAAAGCAACTGTTTTATTCAGCCATTTGCCTAACACTTTCCAAGCCTGAGTAATTACTTTAAGCTTCGTATTGCATGTGATAATACCGACATCTAATGATCATGTATAGTTTATTGTTCTGTATAAGTACATATTTAGACTAATTTTATTACAATTTATGAAAAAAAGGTTGTAGAATCACTTATTTAGTCACAGAGTTTAGTTTTGTTCCAACGGCCTGCACAGCTCAAAGTTATCACAAAACCATCTTGTATGACCGCTCGTGACTTAGTTGATGTCATTTAAACCCGTCGCTGTTCTGTGTGTTCCTTTGGATTGGAGAACAGAGATCATTTTACAAGTCCCCGCTTTGGATATTTGAATGATGAGTTCATGAATTATTGATTTGATTCATTTTTCTCTTCGGAGGTGTTGCCCCCATCCAAATGCAAATGTATTTATTCAACTACACTGATACGTAATCTCTGCCCTCTCCCCTTCAGTAAACGGATCCAGATTAGAGCTAAATTGGATGTGACTCAGGGTGTTTATTCCTCCAGGAGGTCTGGAGGTCATACTGTGTGACTTAAAACATACGAGCATTGTAGGCTGTGGTGACTGAATGAATGTGGCTGACAGACTTGAATGTCACTGATACTGTACATGTATGTTACAGTGTACGAGATTGCGTGGCTACCTCCAGGAGGTGTGCTGCCCTTCACAGGTAATATTTTCCAGATGTTGTGTGGTCGTACAATATATAAACTTGCATTTCTGCTCTCATGTGGCTCCATGAGATTTACTGAAAACAGTGATGCAACTCCTTTTCAATGTTCGTCTAATCTGTTCTTAACTTTAATATCCTATACATTATGACAGCAATAGAGTCCAACATCTGGTCCACATATGCAAGCAATAGTGCCAAATAGCAGATATACAGTGCAGGGTGATTTATATGAGAACAGAATGTATGCAAGCATTCCCATCCATCACAATAAGATAAAACTCCTCTGGGCAAGAAAGGGACATTTTTTCACACTCCTTAAATTATCAATTTTGTATCAACTCTTAGAAATCTTCAATCCTAATCCAAACATAATTGTAGACGGATCCAGCACTTTTAAAAAAGTGTTTTGAAATAGTGTTTTATGACACATACGAAAACCAGCATGGGTTAAACGTCAGGGTTTCATTTTATCAAGACTGGAGCAAAGTGTGCAGAGGACAAGCCATGCTCGTAAGCTCGTAAATCTGACAGTACCATTACACATATACAGTACATCCAGTTCATTGTCATGGGATCATGGATGTTTATGCCAAATTTTTGTGACAATTCATGCCGCCAATTTTTCAGTCAAGGCCCTAATCCTCACATTCAATTGTCTGTTTGATAGTTAACGTACAATTTAACAGCTTGTTGAAAGCAGGACCATGAGTATTGATTAACTGACAGGATATGTCATTGGCTGAACTGAAGCAGCTAAGTTTGGGTGCTGCAGGCTGCAGGTTGTTTTTTCATCAAATTCGACCATGTTTGTTCATTGCTCATTTAACAGCCGTAACAGCTTGGTAATGCTTTCACGTAGTGGGTTGGTGTGTGTGTGTGTGTGTGTGTGTGTGTGTGTGTGTGTGTGTGTGTGTGTGTGTGTGTGTGTTTGTGTGTGTGTGTCAAAATGTGTTCCTGGAGACACTTATTGTATCGGGAACCATCATAGAGGCAGTTCTGAGAATTTTGCCATGTGTGTATATGTCTGTCCATCTATCTGCATGATAGTGTTACAACCATGCAAGATGCAGTCAGAGAATACACAGATGTGTAGTTAAAGATTGGTCAGAACCAATGTGGGTCAGAACGTGAACACGTTGGTCATTTGTTGTCTACTGATAGATTGAGTTTGAGCTGTAGCCACACTGGCAGCACGGCTCTACAGACGGCAGTGTTGATGGTATGGTTGGTTCGCAACTTCGGTTAAAACTGAAACACCTAGTAGTTGTCAAGACAGACACACAATACCTTTTACTTTCCTCTTGACTTTTGATCCTACATCAGCTTTAACTGTACTTTAAAGCTATTAAGCGAATGTAAGACTGATAACTGAACACTGAACTACAATGGTAAACATAGTTAAACCTGCCAAACATCGCCATTTCAGCATTGTCGGCAAAAGAATGTTAGCACGTTGATGTTTGAATTGAGCTCAGCATGCCTCTGTTGTATTATGTAGAAATTGGCAATTTTTCGTGATTTGGCATCCCCCACAGCTTCTGAGTGCAAGTCCACACATCCGTTCTGTAATGTAGGTGCTAACTACAAACAAAACTCATTACATGACTGGAGTTAAATGGTGAAGAAGTAAGAGGGGGCGGAGCGGCTGAGACAGAGACTCCATTCACCCTGTTACGAGACACGTGTTTCTTGACACAATCAAAATTATTTTGAAGCTGTTATTTTAAGGTGAAAAAGTTGCAAAATGTTGCTTTAAGTGTAGCCTCAAAGAGCCATTATCAAGCCTGTAGACTCTCCAAGCACACTAAACAACTATTAGGAAAATCCAGTATTCATATAGGTCTAAGTCATAACCCCAGGTCAGAATTCAAATAACTGCAGTCATTTTTTTTGCCCTGTGGTGCTTTATGGTGGTTTCATTTTCAGTGTTGACATGGCTTCTGCTCAGACCATCATTTTCTGGTATTGAGAAGTAAAATACTATCCATAAGTGTGAATGTGACAAAATACGAGGACACATTGTTTTAGGCTCTTCAGGCTTGAACACGTCTGGTCTGTGTCCGTCTGTCTGTTCATAAGCAGGGTTGACTGTCAAATTTGTCCCATCTGTTTGAATGTTGCTTATTTTCCCTTCCGGCCCCCTGACTGTTATTTTCTTTTGGCTCATTTCAGATTATCATCAGCTGTGACCAACAGAGGCACCACAGCCAGAATAACACAGATCTTTCACTGCTGGCATGTTTTTAGTGATGCTGGACACTGCAATGAAGACCTGAAGCCCGGCGACCCATGTGTGTCCTGCTGAAAACACACGCCAAAGAGTTGCAGACACCAGTGTTTTAGGAGCGTGTGTGTGTTTACACCCTGTGCTGAGTTTAAAGCGCTGTGGAGTCGAGGACCGTAGACGTCAGCCCAAGAGTATGGTCCAGCTGTCCGTCTCTGTCTGCCTGCTGGTAGGCCTTTTGGGTAAGAGACATCATTTACATCTGTGTGTTTGCATGTGTGTGCAGTGGCCGTTAGTGCTGTGGCTGGTGCTGAGATGTTTTTTTTGTTTTGTGTCCCTGTTTAAAAAAATGGAATTGAATTTCTCTCTCTGAGAAACTTTTCTGTATTTTAATGTGACATTTGATTATGTTTTTCATTAGAAACTCACAGTTTAGTGGCTAATTGAGGGCCACTGTTCAAAAATAGCCCAGAAGAAGAAGGGTCCTAGCTAATCCGTGGCAAACTGAATTTATGGTCTCCAGTATGTCAGTATATGCTCAAATAGGAGAGCAATCATATACTGTATAACATTCAATGCAGAGGAAAAAAAAAAGTTCCAAGGATAAGTTTACATTTTTTAATTTAAAGCGACCACCATTATCGTATTATAACATACTGTAGTATATCAGTGTTACACACAACACTGGTGAAGTATGAGGCCTTTTTATTCAACTGACTGAATCCCAGCAGGAATGATGTGTGCTTGCTCCGTTCCCAGCACCCGACTCAAATGTGCCAGTGCTCAGCTGTGACTGTGCTCAGCTGTGACTGTGCCTGAAGCGTTGAGCTGGACGTGTTAGGCTCAGTACAAAGATGTTTAACAGAGCAGCGGGGTAAACTTCTCACCAGTTCATTTCTAGAGGGCACTACAGCACCTCTAAAGCTGATATTTGCTGTATTGTAGTTTCTGACGATAGTCTTGGTGTCATTTGGAAATGTGTTGTTTGCACACTTTCCTCTGGGTAATTACTGACGACGGTACATGTGACAGGATTGGTCTGACTGTTCTGTTGCAGTCTGGCCAGTGGCTGAGACGGACCAAGGCTTTAATCTCTTTCGGCTGCTTTTACTATCATTGTTGCATGCAAAAACAGTCAGTTAGTTGGAACAGCACAGCTCACTGCATAGGGCATTTACGCTACCGTACAGTATTCCGTTTGCATGTTGTAACTCTGCAGCCATGGCAAGAGTAGAAGGTTCCTTTTAAGGGAGTCTGCTTGGGTTTGCAGCCAGTAAATATTGTAAATAAAACTCTTCAGGGTCCCAAGCAATGATTGTTTTTATTTTTCTCTATTAATCGACTAACCCATAAGTGTGAAAAACTTGTTCATCACTTGTGTCTGCACTATATAACGTCAGTGAGAAGGTAGGATCACAGCGTTGCATACATATCCACTTCAACATCTCATTGTTATGATGTCATGAGTTTTGTTTGTAGTCAGCGCCTACGTTGCGTCTGACAAACTGTAACAGACCTGGAATTTGTATTTACCACGGTGGTGTTGCGCTCAGAAACTGTGGGGGGCACTGTGCTTTAACTCTTTACTTCGGCCCATAAAAAGTATGGTTGTTATCTTTCTGGGAGGAAAGAGGTTTGAAGAGTTAACATGAATGTGACTGTGCTCCACGCTCTGAAAAATAAGTCAGGGCCTTCCTTCTAGATTCACTTTGTCATGTGGATGTTGGTGTACAAACACGGTTAATAATGAGCTGTTCTTCGGGTGGATCTGTGTACGGTACAACATTGAGGGAGATTCTCAGTTATTCCAGTGTTGGCTCAGGATAACTGTGATCTGTGTGTCTGTTTGTGCCTGGAAGCCTTCTTTGCGGAAAGAGAAGCCACACAGATGCAGTGTTTTCCCTTTAGTCTCTATAGCAACATGAAGAAGCCCAAAGCTGTCACCCTGCTCTTACAGTGAGCAGTGTAACGTTCAGTTTGTAAACCTTGGGTGAAGAAAACCAGCACTCAGAATAGAAGTTTCCTGAACATGTCTGTAACAGTGAACAAATCAGAATCGCATGCAGCTACTTAATACCATCACCAGCATATCCAGAGAAAAGCACTGATGAGCCAAACACAGATTAGCTTTTCAGGAACATTCCTCGCTGTTTGTCATGGTCATTTCAGTTTCAGTTAGTGTCTTGTGCCTTTTTTCCAGTGTTCTCCCTCCTGGTTTCTTGTGCTCCTCACCGGTCCGTCCTTCCTCCACACCTGCACTGCGTCAGTTGTCCTCATTAGTCCTTTCCTCTACCCAGTTTTTTTTTTAGCTTTTCAGCCCCTTCCCTATTTCTAGTGTTTTTGATTAATTATCCTCCCATGGGTGTCTCCAGCCCTCTCCACCTGCACCTAATCCCCTTGTCAGTTTAGTTCGTGAACGTCCAGTTGTTATGGTATGTTCCATTGTATATTGCACCAAGCATCCATGTTTTTCGGAGCAAATGCACTGGAACGCTCTTTGATTGGAAGTCGGAAATACCAACTCGGAAATTCCGATGTGTAATGGATTTGTCCACTTGTCCACTCTTGGTGGAGTTATCTGTTGAGTGTCGTGTAGTGTTGTGTTTTCCTGAGCCTGTCTTTGTCTTTCCCTGATGTTTCTTGGTGTTCGCCCGTTCCTTGCGTTGCCATGATCAAAATTTTAAACATCATTCATTTCACTCCCTGCCTGTCGTCAAATGGATTTGGGTCCACCTTCTCTGCTTGACAATTGACCCTTTTAGTCATTTTACTCCCCACTCTGCAACATTTGGTTTTATACTCCAATATACCATGTGTTTATAGCTACAAAATTGTAGTTTTTACTGCTGTAGTTGAAACCCCGACTTTATAAAACATGTATTAGAAAATTTTGCAAACGCACGTCTTTCTCAATCGCTGAATGAAACTGGTCAAAATGTAACAACACTGTCACAGTGTATACTGTAAACCATGATGAATTTTATCAGAAATTGTTCAAATGTACTGCACAAGGTTCAAGGTTACCATTATTGTCCCAACGGGGTTAATTAGCTGTGCAGCAAGGTTTCACTAAAAGACAGCATACAAGGGGACGACATCAACACAGCAACACTGTTATTTAGGGCCGTAGCCAATCCCAGCTGACATCGGGCGGCGGCGGGTTACAACCTGGATAAGTCACCAGTTCATCACAGGGCGTACAGATAGAGAACAAAAACCACTCACGCTTACATTCACACACACGGACAAATCCGTGTAACCGATTAACCTACTGAGGTGCAGGTGGAGAAACACATGGGAGGGCAATGATTTGAAACTATTAGAAGCAGGGAAGGGGCAGTGCAGCTGTGGAGGAAGGACAGACTGGTGAAGAGCACAAGAAGAAACATACCGTAAGAACATACGAGTAAGCAATTAAAGCCAGGAAAAATGCGAAGATCGCAGTCAGAGCGCTACTAAGCGTATCAATATCACTTAGAATGAAAGAGACTCTTTAGTCCTACAGTCCTGCTCACTAAACATTAACACTGTAACTATTGTATGTAAAACAATTAGTAAAAGATCTTTTAAATACAGGTCATTTTTTATGAAATTTTTGTCATTCACTGACACTTTTTGGAAGTCCAACTGAACTGAACTGTGCTGATTTACCTGCAATATATATTTCCAAATGCCCCAGCATCTTAGGATCAAAGCATTACAACCGGTGGAAAAAATGTAGAGAGTGTAATTCAATCACTTCATGGATGATTGATTGCAAATTTCAAGACAACAGGCACTCTACTACAAATGCAGCCGGACATCTGGTTTGTATTTGTTTCAGACGTCCCACTGGTAATATTAGATAAATTGTACTGTTGAAAGAGAATATTAACAGATTTTCTCGTCACAACAAACTAACCTTAGTGCTTTGTAAAAACGTACATAAATTATTGAAATACCGAAATGTGACAGATTTTCGAATCAGAAATGCAAATTCTTGCAAATAGATTTTATACCTTATCAGCATGAAAGGGAGCCAGTGCCTGTCTGGATAATCAGATCTGTTTGCTGGGATTTTAAGAGTTAGGTGAAGCATTGTCTCCCCCCAGGGCAATAAAGACAGATGGGTTAGGACAGAGAGAAACAGAAAACTGGCACCACACAGGCACAAATGTCTTTAAGTGTGTGAAGTGTCAGGGTTAGTGGGGCCTGGCAGTTCATCCTTTTATGCAGGAATGCTTTGCGGTGGTTGTAAACGTATACAGTCATGCATAAAATGTGTTTTCAGTCTTGTATGTGACCCATCTGCATTTAATGCATAGATTGAAAAATGAGCAACTATCACATTGAATATATAATACAAACTTTTTTAAGGTGCAATATGTGAAATTTTACAGCCCACAATTAACTAAACTTATCAACAGAGCGTGAAGAATTCCCAGTTTTCATGTTTTGACATTCGCGTACTGCTGCAAAGATATTTACTGATGTTAGCATGCTAAACAGCTAGCCCCAACCGGTCACAGTTCAAATTCATACTTAAAACAAATAGGCGGCAGCATATCACCAGACTAACCACTAGCTGTTACTAACTGTAGTGAGAGTAAGCTAGTTAGCTGTGCAGCTAGTGGTCCGGAGTGCGAGCTCTTAGCACTGATGAAGAGTGGGTGTTGCTGCTGGCGCAGGAGCTTTGGACAGAGACAGCCCATGGTTAGCTGGTTAGCATGCTAACTTCACACAACACATAGACATCACACTTTCAAAACTGAAATTTATTCACTTTCTATTGATTATTTTAGTTTAAAATTTCTTTTGTTTTCTTGTCAATTTCTTGCATTTCCCCCCTTTGATGTCAATATTCAGAGCTTTAAAGAAAGATTTAGTTGTGCTATAATCATATTATCAGCATGAAATGCATTTTTTTGTCACATCTTTGCTTTTTGTATTATTATACTAACTTAAAATTGCCTGACAGCAAGAGCGTCCTGGTTTCAAATCAGACCAGATGCGACTGGGGTCTTGTGGGTCTGCATGTTTTCCTTGTGTGTTTCCAAACATTCCTCCCACAGTCCAAAGACATGCAGGTTAGCTCTGTCATAGCATTTTTTCACTTTCGTAATCCTCAGACCTCTGAACAAGATAAATGGTGGCAGGAAATGAATGTAAATATTATGGTTATCAGAATATGGTAACAAGAGAGTTGATGAGGTTGTTTGAGAATACATGACCCATAGATTTGGATTGGTGCTGACCAGCACATCAGGAGCAGTTTGGGGTTCAGTATCTTGGCCATGGACACGTCGACATGCAGACCAGGGGAATCGAAACAGCAACCTTCAGATAACAAGACGCTGGCTCTACCGCTGACCCACAGCATATAAGTGTCCTTGTTAGGAAACCAACTAATATTTTCACTGAACATCAAACATAATCGTAGGTGTAGATATGATAAATGATAGGTAATGACTTCAACTTTTTTATAAGAGGGATGATTAAAAAAATACAATACCAGCAAAAGCATAAAAACATGATCATATGTAAATATTTAGGGTTGACCGGTAAGCACTGCAATTTGTGTATTTCCATGCACTTTTTTTTTCCTGTTAACTTTTTGGAAATCTGTTTATGTTTTGTTACGTGTTTCTGGATATTTTTTTAAATATATATATAGGCCGATATATCGGAATATTGGATTTTTAAATCACCATTTATTTGTATCGGTATCAGCCTAAAAAATCCTTTATCGGTCAGGCTCTAGTGTTCCCAGTGGTGGATGATGTACCTGAAAGCCACATGTGAGAAAATGAACAGATATCTTACCAGAAAAAGACTTTGATAGAAGTTAAAGTCACCTTTTATAATATCAGTTGAATAAAAGTCTGAACACATCTGATCGTTACTGTTGTCAAAAGTAATGTCCTGGTATTAAATGTAGTAAAGTATTAAAAGTTAATGCATATGTAAATTATATAAATCAAAAAAATCAAGCTGTCATAATTTTGAAAACTATGAACTAAGGCAATGCTTAACAGCCTTTGACAGCCGTTGAAGTGCTGAGGCAGGTCGACGTTGTGTTCAGGCAGTTCAGCTGCACACAGCTGGAAAGGATTTCAGCAAGTCCATTTTAAATGCTGAACAGGCCAAGTATCTGTCCAGTTGTTTTGAGCTGATGTGCGCTTGAGACAACTGCAGTGCAGAGAAGAAGTCATCTTCATCAGACGAACTGGGCATGGTGGCATGATGCATCATCATCATCATCATCATCGTTATCATCATCCAATCCTGAGACATTCTGAGAATGAAACAAGTAAATCATAGGATTAATACAACTTAATTTGAAGTTTATTGATTTAGTTGCATGCACTCTTCATCAGTACATACATAACTGATTTGTGAATTTGAATATTATGTGTCAAACTGTACAAATGTTTACTGATTTTCCTTCTTGTTGCTGCATCAAGTTGTTCTGTATTTTGAAAGAAGATTCGCAGCTGTGATCAGCTCATGGTTTCCTGACATGCGGCCAAAACGATTCTCCATTCCCAACTACGGATCATCCACGTGAGGCTAGCAGTACTTCAGTGGAAACTTGACTCCGTCAAGTTTGAAGCTGATTCTAGGAAGCTGCCACGCCATCAGGTTGCTTCTGCTCGCAAGATGTTGATTTCCTGGGCAACGGGCTCATGGAAGCTGCGTGCTGCATGGAATGCGAGTTCAACTGAATTAAACGTGTGATGAAAGCATAATCAACAGAACGTTGATTGATAAAACCATATAAGCATTTCATCAGATTTGCCAAAAAACTGCTAGTTGAATATGTGTAAGTTATTGCAGAGGACTCTGCCAGCCGCCGCTCATTTGTCAGTCTGTAGATATGTGGACCTTCCATAGCTGTTCCAATGGGCATTACACTTGACAAACTGTGAATGGTATGCTTTCTTGTATACCTCATTCAGGGCATCAGCCACTACTAGGTTGAGCAAGGCTGGTTGGAAGGCTTTCACAAAGTTGTAGCTGTTGCCTGTTGTTCTCAGAATCTTCCCAGTAATGTCAAACTGGGAACGGACATCATTCAAGATGCTGGCCAACACATCAAATGAGTGCAAATCTCTCAATTATTCACAGACCAGGGTTGCTGAGCATCTCTTGAGACTTTCAGGGTCAGTACAAAGGGCAATAAAAGCAGTTAGGCTCTTCCTTCTGACAGGTTACAATATGGTCGCCTCATGGCCTGAGTCACCTGCTGCTTCATTCCCCTGGAGGCATCATCAATCTTGGCCATTGTTTTTGCATTAGGCAGCACGCCCCTCAAAAAAATAAAAAAAATAAATGGTTTGTGTTCAGCAACACAAAACAGCTGACACTTTCTTCACAATATCTTTGTCAATAAACCATCTAGACACAGTCACTGTGTTCACTATGAAGATATACACCCTGGATAAGTCTCCCACAACTACCACTTTTATTTGTGGCTGTGTAATCAGCCGCGACAGCATCACGTTAACCAGATATCCGAAGAGAATTAATGCTAATTAGGATGATTCAATAAGGTTGACCTTGCGCCTTCATGCAAATGGAGTGTTATTTGTTAATAGCAGGTGCCATTGCTATTCTGCCACCATCATGAGATCAGTGTCATCGTTGAGTGAAATTCTACTCATGTAGTCCCTAGCATTTGTACAGCAGGACTAGTAACCACTTTCTCGAAGCTTATGGGGATCCTCTTAAAGAATGAACAATCTGACATAACTGGGTACCTTGAGCGGAAAATAAAACTTAACTGCAGCTTTGAGTGATTAATCAGTGATCTAAATTGCAAGCAAGGACCACTGATTCACTAAACCTTCAGTACTTGCTGGCAGTCTGTGTTCATGAAGTGCTGCAGGGATGTTGTAACTGGGTAGTTAGTGTTGCCATGGTTCCCTTGACAAAAAGCATACAGGTTGCAATTGGATTTTAGATTATTGCAGAAATAAGATCTTTGGTAATTAAGTAATAAATAATTGGTAATAAGTAATTGGTAATAAAAAGCCTTCACAGATGAACGACGTTTGAAGCATAAATGAAACTGCCTGAAGTAAAAAGCTAACAGCTAAAGGCTATAAACAATCTACACTGAGGTGTACATGACTTCAGCATCACACTAAGCATCTTACGTCGGTATAGTATACACACTTGTGTGTCAACAGTTTGCTACTTAAGTCCGACGTGAGGATGTTAAGTGTCCCCGACAACTTCTGTAATCTCAATTGGCCACATGTTAGCATCCCTCGTTTTTCCACACACAAAAACACTTTCATTCAAATATGGGGCGTTTACTGACATGTTTTATGTCGTAGAATAGCATGTGACAGTCTCTTAAGCTTGTGTAAACCGCAGCTCATATTTCAGGCTTTTAACCAAAAAACCCGTTCAAAAACTGACTCCAAAATGAGGGATTATATCTGGATTTTAGGACTTCCTTTACGGTAATGTAGCAGAAATTATTTTTCCCACAAGATTCTCCTCACAGGCACCCTCTGTGCACACTCAGCAGCCTCATTAGTGTTAACATACTGCAGAGGTTCCAAAGAGGTCGTTACTCTGTATCTGTCAGTATACTTTCACTGCAGCTGGGCCCATTGAAGATACGGGTGTGATGGAGTGCTAGAAAAACAAACGAGTTCAACAGTTTGGCATAGCTTGTGTGTTTTTCATCATGTGTACCATGTTTACACTGCAGAACCATATGGGATAGATTGCAGAGCTGTTGTGGTAACCCTTATATTTTAACCCTGATGTGTCTGGTCTCTGTGGTGGTTTTCCTACATTTGAATATTAAGGAGCAGTCACTCTGCCTTTAGCCTCTTCATTCCTCTCCTCTGCAAATGTAGCTTGGTGCTCACTGTCTAACACATAGAGTCTGTGTATACTATTGGGGTGTTAAAATCGAGATTTGTTTAGTTTAAGGGTCAAGGTGATTGATTGTTCATTATAGATCACACGGTTGAGTAACAGAATGAAAGTTTGTAGTTCCTTCATGCTACACATACGTAGAGCAACAAGATCACGATCGTTCATTTGGAAGTGGATGAACATAGCAATTTCATTCCGATTGTGACAAAACGGGTTGCCGAGAACGCCAAGAAAGAAACAGCCGCTTCAATCAAGCCAGGTGTGAATCCACCCTAAACGCTATTGTAGGGAAAGCTGAAACCAAAAAGAATCACAAATGTTAAAGTATTTCATAAAAATGTAAAAAATAAAAATATTGCCGTGGATTGAAGAGCCATCTCTGTTCAAGGGGATGGTCTTCTCCGTGCAAATCAGAGGAACTTATTTTCAACAAGCTTGAATTCAAGCTGCTATCGTGATGATTATAAACCGAAGAACACTGAACCTGCTTGATTTCAACTTAAGTTTTTTCTACCTAAGATACCTGTACACACAGTACAGTGAAAGCTCTCAAGGAGAATATCAGTTCCAATACGTATCGCGTCAGTCTCTTGGGATGTACAGTAGGTAAGCTCCCACTGGTGGGCTTGCTGAGCTATTCTAGGAGAAACCTTGCTTGTCTAAGCAGATGTTGAGGCTGTGCTTGGCCTTCAAGTGATAACACAGTATGTTTGCTCCAGAACGCACTGTTGATTTCTGTTGTCAGTGACGTCTGTCATCCATTAATTACACTTGGCCAGAGGTGGGTGCCACTGTGTGTTTAGACGAAGGCACCCAAAACATTGTTCTCCCATGAGTTGTTTAACACCCATAAAGGGTCAAACAAACTGTTTACTATGGGGAGCGCACTTTGCTTAATGAATGACTGCGGTTTCAGGCACATGCAGGTTTTGGTGTTACTCCCAGCCACAGGATGGATCACTCAACAACAGCTGTGGACCAGTTTACTCAAGACAGACTGATGAGGCCATTGAGATCAGAGGAATATCAGTGGGACAGACCTGTCGCAGCAAAGATACCACTGCTATTTTTCCTTCCCCAAATGAGTGTTTGGGCAGGTTTTGAAACCTGGTTTTCTGTAGAGCTCACTTTAGACGCTTAAACAAACAGACGTTCAACTCTTTATTGTAGAGGATTCATTGTCACTTCTGATGATATACTCTTTACATGTATTTTGAAGTAATGTAAATAGGTACTGCAGGAGCTGTTGGTCACCATTTAGAATCATTGTGGATATTTTGTGGTATCTTTCAATCAATTGGATTATACAGAATGTGTATCAGTGGTTGATCCACTGCAATGTTGTGCAGATAACCATGATAATGGATTCTACTCACTTTGGTAGGTTTCATCAGTGCTAATTAACAAACGTTTAGCTCAAATTGCCAGTCTGCTTAGGTGCTGCGTCTCAGAGCTGCGAACATAGCTGTTGACTTTAACCCCTACTTCTAAGAATTGACCTTTAGCTCCCATTGGATTTTTTGGATCATATTTCATCAACAACATGTCCAATCCAATGCAGCCCACTGTGCTGTGCATTGTCTTGTTCTGTGACAACTGACAGTGCTCCCCATGTGTAAAGGTTATTGAGGTGTCGAGACAGCACTGCAAAAGGTACATTTGTTTTGATCACAGAATATTGCAATGGTCACTTAATGAAAGGCATTTTCTGTGGGCTACCACTCACTGGTTACGTAATGTTGTATATCCAATTTTGGGTTTCAGTCTACTACACTAAGAATAAGCTGTTTGGCCAGTGAAGCTTAGATGTGTGTTTATGGTGACGTCAGTAAAATGAAAATAATCTCTGGTAGTAATGAATCCATTCAGTCTCACATACAGTCTTCTGGCACTTGCATGTGTAAAAACAAGCGCTGACATGCAGGTTCAGATACAGAAACACTATTTATGAGGCAGTCGCTGCATTCGCTGTATACGGATCATAATATTCCACTAATAACAAGAGTAACAGGCCAGTCAGAATTATAATGCCACATGTAAATATCTCAACCGGAAGAAACCGATCCTCTGCAACACAATCTGAATTATTTTTTTGGGAAGATCAATAGGGGTGGTACAAACGTTTGATTAGCAGTTCAAATATTAGTGTCTAATAAACATGTAAACGCTAAATTTTATTGTTTCACTCAAAGTCACAACTTTTATGAGGTGACTTTTCTGTGAGATCTTTATACGTCTGCACAAGGGCATTGCTTCAAGAAGTGATGAAACTTTGAGGCCCAGGGCCACTGATCTGGCTACTGTATTTGGCATATTGTGAGTGAGGACAGGCTGCTGTGTTCCTCTTCAAGCATAACTGTATCCGTTTTACAAGATGTAAAGTACTCCCACAGCACTAAGTGAACCTTTCTTTCAGGGCGTGATCATATTTCTCTCTGTCATGGGGAGTACTTTAGCGCGCTGCTGGCAAATGTCCCACCTCACACTGAGAACTCCTCTCTGTGTGCATTACATGTGTACGGAGAGGGAAATGAGAGACGTAGAGAGAATTCATTCGAACTGTTCATACTGCTAAAGATGTACACTATTGCTTTGTATTGGCCCTTTTAGAGAAGCAATAATTATTATAGAAATTCCCAGGCTTATGTTGTTATTGTCTCTACGATAAAGATTTTTATTCTGCTCTGTATATAGCGAAGAGTTTCTTGCATTCATGATTTTTCAATGATGGCCCGGACATTTGGTGGGAGCTTGTGGTAGACATGCTGCTCCTTCACATCGAAAGGAGCCAGCTGAATTGGATCAGTTTGAGCACCAACACTTTTCCAGGCATGACCCATGGCAGACCTATGACTAGCTGGAGGGATAACTATCTAATGTGGCCTGGGAATGCCTCGGAATCCCCCAGGAGGTAATGAGAAAAAAAAAAACATTGCTGAGGAGAGGGATGTATGGACAACCCTACTTCCACCATGGCCTGACCCGGATAAGCGGAGGAAAATGGATGAGAGGATATCACAGATGGGTTTACATTGCTAACATCGGTCAATGTTTGGCTGTTGTTTGTCATTTGATCATCAAAGTAGTTCCTTACCCTTCACTTTATGGCCAAACCTTTGCAAAACGAATGAAATCCCCATCAGCCTCAGCTGTACTTTGTGTTTGAAGGTAATATAGCATAAGGTAGCATACCAACATGCTAAACAAAGAATGTGATCAAGATAAACATACCTTGTAAATAAACTGCAATATCATGGTGAGCATGTTGACGATGCGGACATTAGAAATTAGCTCAAGGCACCAGTATGCCTGAGTGCAGCCTCACCGAAGCAGAGTATGGTGAGTTTAACATGCATGGAAAGCTTGTTACACCTAATGGAATGCTTTTTCGTTGGCCTGAAACCTTTTAAAGGTGATGGAAAGATGTCACGCATTCATCTACCGTGAAATATCTGTCCTGACAACTCCTTGATCTGGTTGACCTCTGTCAGGTGAAACTATATCTATCGACCTCAACCCACAGCGATCACGCACCATACAGACTGCAGCTAACACCTATATGTATAGTAGGCCCACTGTATACTATGGTGTGCACACAATGTTTAGTGGAGTTCTGGGACCCCGACCCTGTACATTTAATCTCACGCTGTGCTGCTTCTCTTCCCGCAGGCCTGTTTCTGCTTGCGCCCGTTCAGATGGCCCAGACACCAGCCAGCATGTGCACACCCTTGAAGACGCTCAACGACAGCCTCAGCCACAGGCGACGGTACATGGTGAGAGAATGATGGCAGGTTTGCAAGCATGTCTCAGTGAATGTGTGAGCATGTGTACAGTTGCCTTGTGGGTGGAGGGTTAGTGGTTTTAAGTACTGGACCAGCTAGAGGTACCAGAGCAGAAAAAGTAAATGTGTCAGTCCAATTCTGACCCTCAAACATGGATGCAGTGAACTAGGAGTGCTGAGGGAGCTGCAGTCACTAAGTGAACTATACTATAGAGTCTCTGTTAACAGCGATAAACAGGCAGGTCCATGTTATATACACTTATGTGTTCTTACTGCGCTGCATTATTAGAAACTATAAGGCTCTATCCTGACATTAAGATGCGTGTTTGGCGAGCCGATCACAAAGGGACAGCACGTCAGCCATCAGTCATCTGGAGTGACCACACGTAATAGGATCTCACCCCCGCTCTATGAAAACATGGCTGGGTCAGACAGACCCTTTTTTACACAGAAAGAACTTAATGTTTCACATATGGCGACTTTACGAGAATGCCCGAACAATTAAGAATTCATCATAGACAGCGTTTCACAAAGTTTATGAAGTATCTCCAAACGCAGCAGCAATTGTATGGCAATTGTATATTGCGCAGTCCGAGGAATTTCTTGCTGTTATCGACTGTGGTTTGGTGTCCGCTGTAGTGCGAAATGTTCTCAAATTGTTTTTATAATTTGTTGGATATAAGTTATCCTGGCCATTGGAGGTTAATACAAAAAACACAAATGTCGCGCACCATTTACAATGACATTATCATTTCTACCCATCAGCACCCCCAACTGTGACTGACTCCCCATGACCCTGCGCTCAAAGGCAAACTTCAGGGTTCTGTCAAAGACACATTTTAACCCTAAAATATGGATTGTAAGTGTCATCATCTGGGTATTAAGTTTGGTGTATCTTAATATTTTTTGAAGCTGTGTCCACTTATACCGTATAAGTATTTCCTACAAGTCCAGTAATTGGACCCAAATGTGTCCTTCATTGCTCTGCCTTGTAAACCCCCCCCCCCCCACTGCTTCGAAACTTTACACCCTCACAGTCCTGTGAAGAATTTGTAGTCACCCCAGGTTGAGATGACCTTGATGACATCACAATTACATCGCTGGGTTTTTTTTCTCAAATGTTGCTAAGCTCAACCAGAGCTACGAGAAGACGTGACAGAGCTGTTTAAGTAGTAGTTTAGGAGTAGTGCTCCTCTTAAAAAATCAACTAAACATGATGCGTAAATTCAGTGGAGTGGCCCTTTAAATCGTCAAAGTTGATGATTGTCCTAAACAGTTAAATTAGAAACGTGTTATTAATGATCAGCCCAGATGGGGACAGCTGTTGTAAGCTTTCTGGTTTATGAAATGCACAAGCTAATTGTTTCTCTTTCTCTCTTCATTTGCCTGACAGAGGCACAACTTCCCCATCAAGTACACCATCAGGGTTCACCACAATGAAGTCTTTAAACTGACAAACATCAGCAGACTGGTAAGAATCACAACTCTGTCTCCTGATTTATTGACTCCTTTTCTTTTTCTGTCACAGCACACTGTGGAGGAGATTCTTTCAGATTATTTTTGCTATGTACCTAACAAGGGCAGTCTGTGACCTTATGCAGCCAGTCAAAGGTCTCACTACAGAGGCTAACCCTAACAACACCTCAACCTGCTTCACCATAATTTACCTTCTTCTTCTTGTTCCTTCCCTGACTATTTACACACTGTTTAGTGCTACATGGTAATGTGCTGTATTGTACTTGCTGATAAAATATATCTGATAAATCCATCAACTACATTTCTCTTCTCTCATCACTCCATCAGAGGTTACAGGTGGAGGGGCTGGATGAGCTGGTTCTCCAGAGGTTGTGGTTCCAGGTCAACCAGGGCGTGTTAAAAAAGGTAGGAATGTATTATTTTATCTTTCTTGTGTTAAGGATTTGTAAATGGGACTTGTTTTTGTTTCCTTTTCACCATTGGGTAAAATTTCTTCTTTGTGCAATCCTCATCCTATGCTGAGGTTTGAGTTGTTTGAGCAAGTGAAAATGCGGCCCACTCATTTATATTCACTTATATTTACAGGCGGAAGAGCTTGGGGGAAGGTTATGTAACATCAGAGTCCTGGGCCTTGAGTCCATAATCCTTTAGAATTAAGTTGTCACTAATTGCAATTAACCGGCAATTGAGTCAAGTCATACTCTGTTCTGTGTTGGTCTCTCTCACACTCACAGTTGCATTCTTGAACACTACAGTGAGCGTGTGTTGACTTGTAAACAAGTTTGTACTGCTTGGCGACACTGTTGAGCAACACTAGATGCACATGTAATCCAATACAAAAATGTATTCAGAGCGGAGTGATTCACTCAACTCATCCAAGTCTACTGCGTCACATCAGTGCAGCTGTTGCCAACCACCGATAATCAACAAAAAAGTTGATTTCATTGGACTCAACACATGTTGGATTCCATTTTAACACAACAAAGTGCAGTGATTTGGGTTATGCTCAGTTCTGTCAAGTAATTTCTATCCACATATTTGCATGATCAACAAGATCTCAGTTATGTTACTATGTGGGAGATTTTAAAACAGTGCTTATGCCTACTGGGGCTGCAACCTGAGAGTATGTTCCTCTCATTCCTTGGGAACCCCTGCTGTGGAAAGCCAACAGTGCTGGTGAGGGTCTCCAGCTGGACTGCTTCTACGGGCTTTGGCCAGCAGTTTTACTTTATAGGTAAAATGTGGCTGACACATGCTCCATTTGTTGTATAGTCCAAAACAAGAGATCAAATATGCCTCTGCTCTCAGGTGTGTTGACCCCCCTTCACCCCCCCTCCGTGTCAGGTCAGGTAACAGAATTCAACCCATGCATACCCTGATCTACCAAAAAAGACTGGTAATCTTTCAGATGCTTACAGTCCTAACAGGCACATGGACATTGTTTACAGTTACAGACAAGTAGATGCTTGACCGTTCACAACACTTCAAGTGTGGATATTCAAAGGCACTTTTTTGTAATTAATTCGCTTTGTACAAGGTGTCAAATGTATTAATAGAGAGGGTAGCTAAGTTTGCCATTCATTGACTTTTAAGCAACATGAAGTAGAAATTGTTATTTTGTGTGATATGACCCTCTTTGCTAACATTGATAAGTGGTAGCCAAAGCACGCAGCCGTTGTAGGTTGCTTTCAGGAAACCCTATAAATCACAGAGAGTTGAGGCAGGGCAGCTGCAGGACATCAGCAGTTAAACCAGAAAACATTTTCTCCATAAATTATGATCCAGTTTGACCAGACTCTCTGACAGTTGGTGCTGTAGGTGGTGTACTGTTGTAAAGGGTTATGGCTGTGATACATGCGCACCTAAGTTACACAGCACAGAAACAAGTGATAGGACAGACATGATCTATTAACCACTGCACCATCAAAATAATTTTTTGGCTAAATAATGTTGATTTAAGGTTTTTAACCAAAGAGACATTTACATTTCAGATCATTCGGGTTATGTCTGAGAGACATCCTTCACGTCCGTACACGGCTGAGTTGGAGAGACGCTTTAAGGATGCAGAGGGAGTCTTCGTACAGTCGCATCCCGCTGAGGTAAGTTGGAGGTCACATCCTGTATCTGCACCACAGCTCTTTTAATTCCCTCTTTATATGAATGAATTGGGCATGTTCCTCACTGTGTTAGGATCAAAGGACATCTCAGGAGATGGATGTCACACTGATCCTGTTAATCGATATTAGGATTGAATGCCTTTACTATAAGAAAATTAAATATTGCTTCTATTTTTGATCAAACAGTTCAGTTTGTGTGAATTTAGTACACTCATTGATCATTCCGTGAAGTGCGTTTAAGGGCTAGTTTGCAGGGAAATTCATTCTCGCGTGAATCAACTATTCAACTCCAGGTTATTCAGTTTAAATGTTCAAAGTGTCCTCTGTGTTCAACCATTTTGACCCAGTGGTTGCAGCGATTTAAAAAAATCCACTTTCCTAGCACAGTTTCTGAGTGAGTCTAACATCAGCAGACAGTAAGTTTGGACTGATCACAGCAAGATGCCTGAATTATGATCGACATCTGGTGTGTTCATTCTTGTGATTCACAGTTTAAAGGGGCATTGTGTAGCTTCAGAGAAGAAATTCAAACTCAGAATTTTTATATTTACACTATTAATGAGGCAATATACAAATTCAGAAATATTTATATTTTTCATGACTGAATAAACAAACTGTTCTTAGAGGAAAATAAGGTCCCCAGAACACTGTAAAACAAGAAAACAGTATGTTGTCCTTTGAGGTCAGTGCAATTATTCAGCATATTCAGTCATGAAAGTGAAGAGAGTTTGTTTAGGCATAACAAACAGTAAATGAAGAATAACATTTCTTCACTAAACCTATGCAGTGCACCTTTAAATCAAAATCCTATCTTATCATTTAAATGTAACAACTGGACACGCATACAGCACATTGTAACAACAACCAAGTAATCATCTCTTTGTGACCTTGTGTATCATTTAATTGAGGTCCTTTGAAATAACAGAGGTTAAAAGCATCTCTTTGCTTTCTCCAAATGTTTGAAAGATGAAGGAAAAACTGACCAATCTTGTCCATATTGACCTTACATAACCTCCATTAATATCCCATTTTTGAAATTCACATTCACATATTTTGGATGCTGCATCACATTACTGTTGATTCACATCTTATGGTATACCGACATTTTTTAACGCAAAGGCACCTCACGGATCCATGTATAATCAAACCTTTTTGCCTACCTGGCTGGAACTCACTTATGTGCGTTTGTCCAGGTGTTCCAGCAGGAGCTCCCAGAGATGATCCAGGACACTTGGGATAATTTAACTGAAGAACCTGACAGAGTGCCAGAGTCCAGATGGCGATATGTTTCCCCGAAGTCTCTCCTGGACAACTTCTGCCACACCATGCACTGCCTCTTCAGCGACTGCTTTGCTAGCATAGAAGTGCAGCAGGACTGTGAGTATCACAAAGGGTATAAAAATTAAAAAACCTCCAGTGACACTGCAGACTGTAACTATAAACTTAAAATACAAAACTTTATATTGTCTAATGTGTGTATGATAACAGCACATGCAGTTTAAAAGTTTAGCAAAGCAAATGCATTTTTTTAGATTGACAAACTGTATGTGTGAATGTGTTCAACAATGTGTGTTTTGTCCTATTCTGACCTACTGTTTTGGAAGCTGTTTATTGAAACAAGCTGCTGACTGCTGGTTATCAATACGTTTGTTAGCAGTTACTTTAGCAACGAGTACAGCTATCTGTCTGGTTTTCTCAACCCAAGGACAATGGAGGGAAAACCAGTCAATATTTTCTTTTTAAGTTAATATTTAATTATAAAGTTGTGTTTCTGTACATTAATTGGTGAGGTCCAGTCCCGAGCAACAATCTCGTCTGTTGACATTCCTCTTTTTGTATAACCATGGCAGTGTCATGAAATAAAGAAAGACAAATGAATGTACGACCCAGAGTGCAGGATGAGTCATCAACATTTTTAATGAGCTATCAGGGAGTATTAAAAGTATTAAAGTGTTTTTCTCACTTCTAGGCCTGATAATGGCATATAGTTGGGATATGGAGCGAAGCATATATGAAAAAAAAAACAACTATTTTGACTTCATGGTAACTTTAAGATAGGACTCTAAGTGAGCCTAGGGTTTAGACTGGATTTCACGTACTGTTCTGTTTCCAACAATGAGAACAAATCTTGGTTTGGACTCAAGCAGGTTCACTGTTACTTGACTCTATAATCATCGCAACTGCAGTAAAACCGCATACATCACATGCACATTTGTCAGTCAGAGACTGAACATAATTTAGTTGGCAGCGAAGACAGAACATAGTTTGTTGTTGCTCTGCCTCACTGTGGAGGATATTGTGTTTTCTTTTGCACTCTGTCAAAGTCTTTGATGCTGTGGTTCGTGCTAAAGCCTTTGCCACACCTTTTAGACGGGTTTGTGTGGCTCAGGATGTTATTATTGCACGCGAAAAAAGCACTTATCACTGATGTTTGCATTCCCACCTGTCAAAAACGTTGCCAAAACACACTCACAAAAATTTGACAGCCCCAGACTGAATATTTATCACTTACTCAACTCTTCCAGTACATGTTAAAATCATGGGTATGGTGGAAATAAACTGGTCATTTTTCATTCATGCAGTGGCGTGAAAGGAGGATAAGTAATAGCGCAGTGGTGAGCAGACACACATCACTGTCCCTCTCAGTGGCGCTTGTAGACAGGTGGCCCTATGCTTACTGTAACACACACCATAAGCAAACCCGTTGCTACTCCATTATTAAGCCAGTTTAAAATATGTGATTTAGACTAAAAAACAGCATGAAACAGCTAAACTAAGCTAGGTGGCTGCTGGCAGTAGCTTCATATTTAGCGTACGGACATGGAACAGAAAAAAATTGATGTGAACTTTTCACCGTTGAACTGTTCCTCTGAGCACCTTATTATATCATGCACAGAAATATGTATACCACAGAGCATCTTACAATGTAACCTTTATGCTATATTTCGCCTAGTTCAAAATATTGACTTGTCAATGAAGATGTCTGTGTGTGGTTTGGACGCTGGCCAGACTCTGTTAGTTTAACATAGGTCGAGAGTGGGTCAAGTCTCTGCGGTTTAGTCACAGTCTGAAACACATAACCAGTATCGTGCAGTTCAACATGTACAGCTGCACCTAGTCTGTATGTGACACCTAGAGTTCAGAACACTGAACTGGTTTAAATTCCTTCTTGTCTAGAGCACTGTCAAACACACACACACATACACATATTTTTGTTGCATAAATGTCTAATCAAGTTTCTCTTCTCTTTTCTCTTTCAGACTGTAGAGTTTCCTATTGGAGGAAAGGCAGGAAGAAGGACTTACAGCCCGAAAGCTGAGAAGAGGAAAGTGGAGTGAAGTCAACCCAGTTGATACTGAGAAGGGATCGGTATCATGATGGGGCAACAGGACAATTTGTAGGTACATAAACAGTATTAATGGCAATTTTCGGCGCATATGGACTTTTCTGCTCAGATGAAATAAAGCAAATTTGGAGTAATAGCTCCAACTCCTCAGAATTTCAAATCCTCAACAGATCGTTGCTTTAATACTTTTGGAAAAGATCAGTATATTAGATAAATCTTTTCTAACTCGGATTCTAAGACAGACTGTTTGGTGCAAGCTGCTTATTCCTCATCAGCGAAGCATTAATGTAACCTGTTGTGTGGAACAACACTGTGGCTTTGACAAGCCTGCGCTGTGCTCCAGTGGACCTGCAGAAACCAACAAGTTGCAGTAAGAGAGACTATTCATTGGATTGTTATTATATTGAGAACTTCAGCTGACTTTGTACCATAGCCAGACCTCTCATCTGTCAATGCTTCTTTCAAACATCAACCAGCAAGAGCAAGAGCAATGTACACAAACTGAACTTCAACCTAACAGCGAACTGATAACTACTGTTTTCTCTTCCCACTTCTGTTGTTGTATGCATCTCTTACCCACAGCCTACATTTATATTTTATTTTAAGAGCTGTACAGACCCACATTGCTTATTCAAAAGCTGCCAAAACAAGTTTGTCCATTTTTGCCATCCCATGTATTCTTTCTATGTGTTTATCAAACGCAAAGAATGAGATTTGAATTTACATACAATCATGTCCCTCCGTCCAAGCTGTGCCTTTTAATATCTACTTTTTTGACCGAACTTCTTCCATCAGGCAACTATTCAGTATTTTGATGACTTAATTACCTGTGCAGAGCTTTAAGAGTGACCATAAGAATTTTTTATTTGAAGTAACATTACAGTTAGGGTTCCAGGGGCCTCTCTTCACTATAGATTTATTTAGAAGAAGCGCACTGGTGCCACACTGCAGACAGCAGGTGCCCTCTTTATTTTCTTCGCCCCTGCCCCTCAAACATCCTAAGTCTGCCACTGGGGTGATGGTAATAGTTAGTAAGAACAAACAAAATTGGCATCCCAGGCTGGTTTGGGGGTATTTATCAGTCCCTCCTTTAAGAATTTCAGCTAAGAAAATGTGAGAAAATCCAGGCAAAGACAGCTAAACAAACCTATGGGGTAGTTATTTTCTGTTTAGTTTTACTTTGACAACAACAAATTCTGACCGAGATTTTACTTAAGAGCAAATCAGTACATCCTGTCATGTTTTTCTGTCTGAGATTGCCCCTCAGTTTCTGTCTGTTTTACTGCTTGATTGAAAGTGATTGAAAAATAATTTTATAGGCACCATGGTTGTGAGGCTGAATGTATGTACAAATATGCACAAATCATATGCAATTAATTAATTGGTTCAGGTTCTAGTTCTCGATATATTGACACGAACCCAACCCAAACCCAAACCTTGTGTGCATAAGGGAGACCTTGGCAGAAAAGAAAATATTGGATCATAGTTGAAGTTGAGTGATGACATTCTTGTGTGAGCTATGAGGTATTACTACAGCAGCAGTCAAATCTGCTTGGAGCCATAATTATCTTCAGGGTCAACTGAAGATTAACCCTATCCACAAACATTGCCATCATATCTCTACAGGAGTGTAAGAAATGAAACAGAAGTCTCTGAACTCATTGGCCTTAAAATGTGTTGGACATGTTTTTACAAAATGATGATGTTGAAGCTTCAAGCCTTCTCTGGGGTGCTGTGATATTTAACCCTAATAGTCTCTTTTCAAATGTTTGACCTCACCCACAATAAAAAGGGTTTAACCGAGAATCTTCAGTTACTAACTGGCTTATCGTCTTAAAGGTGCAGCATGTAAGAATTGGCCACCTTGAATTCATACTCCACTCAAATAGGGACAGCGTATCACCAGAGTAACTGCTAACTGCTGCTAACTGTTTTCTTTTTATACATCCACGACTGTAACTTGTTAGCTCAGTTAGCCATGCAGCTAGCCGGACAACCAGTGGAGTGTTGTTTTTAACACATCATGCACATGAGCTTTGGACCGGTGGGAGAAAGAGGTTTTCAGGCCCGTGGCTAGCTGGTTAGCATGCTCACTCTCTTCTTCACAATACATAAATGTTCTTCACATAATGTCAAAACTGTTATTTCATAACATTCTCTTGATGATTCTGGCTAATTTTTGAGTGTTTTGATCTGAAATTATTACATATTGTACCTTTAAAAGCATAATTTAAACACAGTACCCACAGCCGCCAGTTAATACCAGCTACTAGCCACTTCACAAAAACACTCCCTTCCAAATAAATTATAAGGACGACAAAACATTTAAAATGCTTTGGACATACAGAGGCCTATATGTACTATAGGCCTTCTGAAAATCTTTTGAATGACTGACTTGAGTGACACTTAGCTTATTTAGCAATTTAACATTGGTATGGGCTTATAATAAAAAATGCCCTTCCTTTTAGCAGGCTTGTTCCATCAGATTCACTTTCTTAGTGGATGGCTAAGGGTCCATTTTCACAGAGAAAGGCCTCAACTGATAGGATGTAAAGCCTGTCTTTAAGGTTGGATAAGACTTTAGATTAGGTAAATTGGATGGATAAAGGGGAATTATAATGTATTTCATGTAGTAATTCCTTCATTCTTTCATCTTGGCCATTATTAGTTTAAAGTGTGTTGTAAATAGTTTGGACGGATACACTTCCTATTTAATATTTACCAATGTTTTTTTATTTTCTTTTACTGGAAAAATTAAATTCATACTCAATAGGAAATGACCCCAAGTGAAGTAACCACTTATTTCCTCTTTAGAATATTTTAAAATACACGTAGGATATATAATTGCTATAAATAATTAATCATAAATGTTGAATATGCATACTTACCAGGGTCCTGTGGAACGTCTGTGTTGTGTTGGAAGCCGGTTGTTAGTTTATGTCAGAGGACCCAATTTCTAAACTAACTGTAGCTACTGTTGCCGTCTGTTAGCAATGTGGAGAGAGGCACTGAGACGAGGCATCAAGAACGTACACAAAGTCACGACCTTTGGACGTTCATGGAAAATCCGACCCAAGTCTGAGTGACAAATAAATCCAGTCCAGTAGCATTAAACAACTTAAACAAATCGTCTGCAGGCTTGTGTAGGCAACCGAGAGTGAGGGGAAGATCCCATTTTATCACGTCTATAAAATCTGCTCACATATGGTCAATAAAAAAAATGGGATTGATTGAAAATTCCATAAATTGTTACATTCAGCCCCTTTAAGATAAACCCAACAGGTATGCTGCAAATGTTTTGGGTTGGCATAGAAATGTACCATCGCTGATATTTTTTACTTAATCTTCCAAATGTCCTAGAAGCTAAAAGAGAAAGTTGGCTGTTTTTATGCATACATGATGCAAACAATCCAAATCCCAGAGGATTAAATTACGACTAACAGAGCTTGCAGAAGTAAAGTGAAATGTATTGACCCTAAGGTCTCTGTTAACTTCAGCCAATCACTCATATAGTGACATGAGTGGGGTCGTTTACCCCGCCCATAGTCATGTGCTCAACATTATTTGCTCAGTACTTCATGCATTGAATGTTTTTCTTAGAGCCATGTTTTTAAATTTGTATTGGTGGCAACTTGATGCACCTGGTTCACTGCCTGCAAATCCTGACTTGCTGTTTTAGTCAGTTTCTGGTGTAACATTTCCTTATCTTTCATTACTTTTTGGCTAACTCTGTTTATTCTAAACCTATATCTCAGCTACCAATTCTACTGGAGTTAGAAAAGCATGCTTTTTAATCCTGTGGAAGAAAGGCTTATCTTGCGGTGCCATAATTATCTCCAGGGTCAATCGAAGATTAACCCTGTCGACAAGCATGGCCACCATACTGTTGCAGGAGTGTAAGAAATGGGCCATACTGTGACATATTGATCATTGTAGTTCCTTTTTGAATATTTTGAACTCAAATTCTTATATATTGCACCTTTAAAACCATAATTTTAAACACATTGCATTAAGAAATGTTAGTTTTAGTTCATGTATTCACTCCTAACTTCTCCTAACTTCCCACATGTTGTATGTTGAAGCCTCACAAACCTGTGTCACTCCTCAGGAGGTAGAATGATGATGTTCAATGATTATGTTATATACACAGCAATGGGTATAAACAGCTTTCACATGTTTATAATGGACTACCCCTGGTTCTCAGATGCAACTTTATGATGATGTAACAAATGAATGACAATTATTGGTGTATTGTTATGAATGCAGTAAATGTATTTGTATTATACTTTATCAATCATATGTAACTGTATGGTTGTCCATGTGTAATCATAAGAGCAATTTAAAGTATATTCAAAGATCCCTCATTGTGAATACAAAGTGATATTTCCCACAGCTGACTGGCAACAACAGAGATGATAACTGCAAATACATGAACGGTCGCTGTCTGTGGTCTTTAGAAGCAGATTTCTTTTTGTACACAAGATATTGAATGTATTTATTTTTGGGAAATGTATAATGCTACGTGACAATACTTTTATTAAAGAAATAAAAAACAAATTGCTATTTTTATCAACTAACCCTGTGTCCAGAGTCCAGTCATTATTCAAATGTCTTATGCTGCGAGTGTTGTCTTGCATAATAAAATCTGAGTCTTTCAGTGTTGTGTTGGTGATATTATTTCTCCATAAACTTGCTTTACAAAGTGTCACTCTAACTGCTAAACTCAGATAATGAAAACAAATGAATAATTATGAATCCTACATATGTAAATGGAATTTTATATGAATAAATAAAAAATCGGCATAAACCGATTTGTATTATAACAAAAAAATGTTTATTCATATATATATATATATATATATATATATATATATATATATATATATATATATACATAAAAGGACAGTTACTGTATATAGTATGTTTATCTTTATTATATTTTTTAATTCAAATTGTTTATTCTTCCAATATCTCTCTAATATTGTCTCTATTTTTTGAGACTTACTCAAACTCAAACATACTTACTCTTGTGCTGCGACTTATTACCCCTGTACTGCTGTGTTACCTGCTAATTTCTCCCAAGGTGGATCAATAAAGGAACATTTTAATCTTAAACTTAAGTTTATTTATTGTCTAATTAGAAAAAGCTGGTTGGCCAAATAAAAGCTAATGAACCTAAATGTGGGCCGACTTTGGACCGTGGGCCCCGATTTGGGCATCCCTAACATATTGAAAACACAAGTTACAGACTCTTTGCAAATTCTCTCTCAGTTTGGATATTATGCAATAACATTCAGCTTGTCCCTCTGTACTTACCGTAGTCAGTCCACAGAATACAGGAAGTCGTATCAAGGAGGGGACGAGGAAAAAAAATGCATGCCCATTGTATTGCATAAAATGTCGCAAAAGTCACCGTGAAACTAAACCAATAATATTTTCACGTCATAAACATTATTTTTGAAGCAGTAGATACTTTCATTTTTACACTATTAGCTTATTATGTAGTCGGGTCGCCAATTGTATTTTTATTTCGAAAGTCCTCACCGGAAGGCTCATGTTTACACTTGGCTTAACCGTTTGACAGCGGGTAAAGTGCGTATTTGTTTGCCAGTGTTGTGTTACTAAGAGTGCCCTGGATTTTAAAACACCGGACAATGACCTCCGACGGTGGAATTAAGATACCGAGCCGTCTGCCGCTGCTGCTGTCACATGAAGGGGTGCTCCTGCCGGGCTCCACCGTCCGGTTCAGCGTGGACTCTCCGCGGAACATGCACCTGGTGAGCCAGCGGCTGCTGAAGGGGACTTCGCTGAAAAGCACCATCATAGGAGTGATTCCCAACACCAGAGACCCAGAGCACGACACCGACGACCTCCCCACGTTGCATAAGTAATAACATTTTGTCATATAGCTCGGTACTGTAACGACTGTTGAGTAATACAGTTGAGTAATTTCCTGATGTTGGTGATGTTGTTTTGGAGGCGAGACATTAGGACATGCTGTACAGGATCTCCAGCCTGGGGCTCGGGGCCCCTCAAGCAAGTCACCAAACAAACCCAAGGGGTCACGAGATGATAACAGGATAAGGAAGAAGATAGAACGACACAAAAGTATTTTAATTTATCAAATGTGTGCCATTGTCTTGTGAAAACAGAATACTTTGACCTTTCCAAGTCCTGACACAAAGTTAATGCCACTCATAAGGCTAAAAGCAAGCATTTGACTACTATTATCTAGCTTGTAGATGTAGGATCAATAGAAGGATGGCCATTTGATATGAATAGCTGTAACTATCTGGTGATGTGAAAGTTACATCCCTTTCCATGCAGTCCTAAAAACACCCTTGAACTTGAACACCCCCCCCAAAATTCAGGAGAGACATAATGAACAGACCAGCACTCATTTCAAATACCATTCGATTTTAGCAGGCTAGGTTTTGTTACCACGTTTCCTTGGCATGGACATACGTGTCGCAAATCAAGTGATTTGGTATCTTTTTTATGCCTCTAAAAGGATTGCCAGCTACACAAATCATGTCATATTTGGTGAAGTTTTTATGCACTGATCATAATTTTGGACAAACCTTGCAGTGTGTGATTTGCTCTAGAAAAGTCTACAGCAGCCAAATTCAATCAGCACAGAGAGGTGGACTTTAACCTTTCACCAGCTTTCGACAGCTAGTCTGGTTATTATGTAGCTTATGTCTGTGCCTTTAGAGGCAAACGTCGCTGGAAAATATTGAATATTACTCAGTGACAAAGGTGGTTGATGATGTTTCGTTATTCATATTAAACAGGGCACTGCATGTTAAGGCACTCAACTTGGTATCTTAGCGCTGCGCTGTGCCCCGCCGCCGCTCTTAAATACCCAGAACAAATGTCATAAAAGGATCCTTGATGTGGGGGAGAATTTGTAAACGACAAGAAAGAAAGCAGGGACATTCCCTTGTGTTCTTGTGGTAAGCCACAGTAACAGGGCATTGCTGTAAAGGGGAAGGGGGATCAAGTCCTGGTTATCCAATCTGCTTTTTCCCTTGATACAGTACAGCACCAACTCAAGGCCAGTGGGCCACATCTGGCCCGCGAATGAATTATCTTTGGCCCACATGATAATATCTAATGACTTTTAAAGCTGGCCCGCCGTTATATTGCACACACCACCATAATCCTCCAAGTCCCACAATGCATTGCCAGTGCGTTGGCACGTCAATCACAGGCCCGCGTGTCATCAGCAGCCCTATGGAGCAACTCACCTGAGTCAACTTTTAACTACCCCTCTCCCCCAAAAAATGGCCAAAACGAAAGGTGGACTTTGAGAACAGAGGTTTTCAAGGCAGGTGGGAGGCAGAGTATATGTTCGCAGATGTAAAGGGCAAAGCTGTGTGTCTTCTGTGCGGAGACAGTGTGGCTGTAATGAAAGAATACATCGTAAGAAGACACTATGAAACGAAGCACCACGACAGATACAAGCATCTGGACATGAAACAAAGGCTCCAGACGGTAGAAGAGTTCAAAAGAAGTGAGGTTGCAAAATCCGCCCGGCCCCTGAATTTAGTTTGCCTTGGGATAAACTTGTTGGACCAACAACTGATGAAGCGCCCGCACTCATAAGAGTGGCTTGGTGGGACGGATCCGGGAGAAGATGAAGGAGGAGAACGTGACAGCTGAGCTGACAGCTTTTCACTCTGTCATTCACCAGGTCACCAAAATCGTTGTGTGGCAAAGCCTGGAAAAATGGAGTATGTGATGAGCACCATAACACAAGCAGTCAACTGCTCAGTAATCCATTTGCAGCTGACGTGGAAAGCGCACCATCAAACCTCCAAATGGAGCTGAATGAGCTCCAGTGTAATGACACACTTAAGGCAAAATATGAGTCTGTGGGTGCTGCAGAGTTTCCATGTTTCATCTCCGACACAGTGCTCCAGCTGCGCACCCAAGCTTCTGAAACGCTCTCTATGTTTGGCAGCACATACCTGTGTGAACATCTGTTCTCTTTGATGAAGATAAACAAAACATCACACATAAGTCATCTTGCTGATGATGAACACCTTCACTCAATCCTGAGGATGCTCAGCTCAGAACCTGACCCCAAACATTGATGAGCTTGTATCCAAGATGAGACACCAAATGTCTGGCTCAGACTGGTGAGCATCACAGAACAGCAAACTGAGCTTTAACTCATTTTCAGTTTTTAATGCAATTTCATCTTTGCGTTTTTTGTCTTGCTACTACAGTATATTTGAATTTTCTTTGAGGGAAATTCTTATTTTGGCTGTTGTTTGCCTGTAGAAAAAATGTTTTCATTTGAATCTACTCTGAATAATAAAAAAAATAAATGCAACTGATTTTATTGATTTTTATTTCATTTATTTAATGATTAATGTTGTTTTATGGGCGATAACTTATAGGCTTTGTTAGTTCCAGGTTGAATATGTGCAATAAGGTCATTTCAATAAGTTTACAATAAACATTTAAATAGTCCGGCCCTCGACTTGTACCATTTTTTAAAATTTGGCCCACTGTGTATTTCAGTTTGACACCCCTGACTTAGAGCCCCAGCACCTCCAAACGCATCTCAAATCAACCACGATCCATACTGTAGTCATCTCCTCTGTGGGGCCTGGTATTTACACTAAAAATCTATAAATCCAGGGATTCATGTCCACACCAATGCAAGCACATAATCAGAAACATATTTTATGTGTGTGTGTGTTTTGACAGGTCTTATTTAAACATGCAGGCCCCCACTTTATATGTTTTCACAAAGTGTAGTCACCACCATACTTCATTATAATCAGTTCACGGAATCAGTCAGAGAGGGTAGATTATTGTTCAGTGTGCTAACCCACTTTCTCTGGCTCACTCTCACCTTTTCTCCATCTGTGTGTCTGTAGAATTGGTACAGCGGGGATAGCGGTGCAGGTGGTGGGCAGTAACTGGCCAAAGCCTCACTACAGCCTCCTCATCACCGGACTGTGCCGCTTTCGTGTCTCAAGTCTGCTGAAGGAGCGCCCCTTTGTCCTGGCAGAGGTAAAACTTAGTCAATATCAAATGAATAGATATCAGAATATTCCTGCATCCATCCCATTATCGGGATCTGCACTCAAAGTTAATGTGGCCTGTTCTCGCCTAAGTCCCACCTAAGTTCTGCAGAGACAGGCTACTTTCGTGGCACTCCCCAAAGAGCTGATTGAGTTAACCTTCTGCTAAATGTTGTCAAGTGCTGTTCGATAAAAGTCGCACATTCTTGTTGCCTGAAGGTATCAAAAGAACGCAACACGATATGGTGCCATAAGGGGAGCTGCTCCTCGACGTAAGGGCCAGGTATCGCATAATTGTTTAAAGCAAATCTCAGTGTGAACTGAGTGGGAGATGAGCAGGATAAGCACTTACACTTAGACTGTCTACTTTATCCATTTGTCATCTATGTCTGTATATTATGTTTTCCACTGAAAATCATCTGTAGATATCAAAAGTGCTCAAGCCAAAAAACCAAACAAACATAAAAGAATTCCCTTATATATAGGGCTGGGTATCAATCAAAAATGTTCGATACCGGTACCAATACCGATACCTTCACTTCGATAGCGGTTCCTGAATGATACTTTTTTTGATACCAATTTTATATCAATTACATTACAACACATTACAGTACAAATCTTGAATTTTACTTTTCAGCTTTGGTATTTTTCCTTTGCAAGCACTTTTCTTACAGAAAAAATAAACAACGAATAATTTCCGGTGGAAAAGAACACTAGCAAACAAGTGACAAGTCAGTGTCTAATGCTCACTGCTACATACTGACGACCTTTTCACTTCGCAGTTTTTCTTCAGAAAAATCAACATGTCTGCTTTCTCAGGACACAGCTAGCTACATAGCCATAAAAGCTACCCGCTAATATCTTAAGTTAGCGTTACACACCGGAGTCCGGTGGTGGAAATTTCGAATTAGCCGTTTGGGCTCTCTAAGGTCCACAGGCGGACTTAAATGCTGAGAGGAGGATGGCTGCGGTCCACTCTTCCTGTAGTCAAACACGGAGCAACTTTCTGCTCTTAAATTGATTCCGTGCACGGTCATGTGCTTCATCACATTAGTCGTGTTGCCGGCCTTAGCAACAATGACTTCGCGCACGATTGACATCAATCTTGCTAAAATGGAGCCACGCTTTTTTTAGTGGCATTTTTTAACCGGTTCGACGACATGGTTGTCTCTGTGCCATAAAAGAACCGAAGTTCGGTACCCAGCCCTACTTATATGTTTAATGGACATGGTCTCCTAGCGTTTGAAGCTGTACTGACATATAAAATTGGTATTATCTTATTGATATATGATAACATCAAACTGACTTTTAACACCGCAATAAGTCAAAAATGACAAACTGTATTGGCAACCTACTCAATTTCCTATGTACCCAGTCAAATGATGGTCAGTGTGTTACTCGCCAAAATGCACTGAGCTTACCCTTGACCCCTATCACATGTCCTGAATGCATTTTCCACTTCATTACAGCAGGTATAAAATGTGCATTTTTTGCTGTCAACTCTCAATAAGCAGAATAGTCTGATGCCAGCTGCAGGAATGCGTATCATGTCGCCCCCTTGCTTGAGTGTGCACAAATGCGTCCTCATGTGAGTGCTCGATACAAACAAAATCATTCATAAAAACATTGCTCCATCGCACTACCTGTGGTCAAAAACTCCATAGGGTATTTTAATCTCCTGATATTGTAAAATCTTGTCAAACATTGTTTGATCAGGGTCCCTATTTTCTAATAGTTCCTTTTTTATAGCAATATAGGACCTAAAACACCCGTACATCAGTATTTTAAGAAGTACAAATGTTTAAATGAGTGCGACTGCAGCATGCGTCTGTCTAATTGCAAAACAATTGTCAGGTGGAGCAGCTGGATAAACTGGATCAGTACACGACTCCAGCAACTGAAGGTGCTACAGCAGAAGACGGAGAGCTGGGGGAGCTGTCCAAGAAGTTTTACCAGGCTGCTGTACAGGTGTGTGTCTGTGTTTGTGTTTGTGACTGAGAAAGAAGAGGTAGTCTACATTTACACTTGGGGCATTTAGCAGACGCTTTTGTCTAGCGACTTACAGTAATTCATACTTGCATTCATACAGTGATGGTGGCTGTTGTTATGCAAGGTTCCGACCAACGAATCAGGAACAGTTTCGGTTCAGTATCTCGCCCGAGGACACTTTGGCATGCAGACCAGGAGAATCCAACTGGAGACCTTCCGATAACAAGATGCTGGCTTTACACCTGAGCCACAGAGCCCTTCTACTTTAGTTGAAAGTATACTAGAAAAAATATCTGTTTGATTATGTTAAAGGATTAGGCTTAATCCAGCGGAACAGGAAAATTAGATCCTTTTTCACTCAGTTCAAAGGTCTTACAAATTTCCCATTAAAATAAACCAGTTGCAGTTGTTTCTACAGGTCTGAGAGCTTTTTCCAGATTAGTTCCTTCAACCCATAATTTAGTCTTGACCTCTAGACCTTTAGTTCATGTAATGGTCCGAGAGTTAAATGAAAACAGACAGGTTTTAGTCTGGTTTCATGTTTAGCTCTTGCTGTTCAGTTTATTTTCCAATAGTTTTGTAGTTTTTGCATTTCTTAAACCTTGGCATCACTGAACATTTTGAAGATATACATTGATGATATCAGGGGAGCTATTAACATTTAGGGGGGTGTCCAGCTTGTGAAAATGTACATACATAACCAGAAGCTCTGTTTTCACCGTGCTGTGTGGGAAGTTGTTCCCCTCACCTCTTCCCTGCAAAACAAAAAATCTTGAAAGGACCATCTGATTAGTCCCTGACGTGATGACATGCTCCTTTGAATAATGAGCATGCGGAGGTCAGTTGTTCCCTGAGCTGAGTCTGAAGGCATCCCATCTTCAAGTGTCACATTCCTTCAACTTGTGTCCAAATTTCAGCATAAATTCATCCTTTTCCTGTAATCTCTAGTTACATGCCTCACCTTTAACCTACAACCTGTCCTGTCCTACTTTCGAGGAATGCAACCTGTTCATACAGTGTTTTCATTCCTTCCCTTCATTTTTTTATATATATGTTTGCTTATTATCTGTACCAGATCAATGATTCCTAGTCATATTCCTACCTATGCATTTGTAGTATATCTGTACTCTGTGTATACAAAAATCGAGGATGTCAGGCATACAGATTACTCTCAGGATGAATATGTTCTTTCTTATCTTATCTTTTCGGTAAAAACACCTGCAGGTTGCAGTTGTTCACACTTATGGGAGTTGGTAAATGTATAACTCAAAGTACGTACAATGAATCAAAAGGCATAGGAAGGCTTCTGTCTGTGCATTCACAATTTATGACAAAGTGATTTCACTTTCCTGGAACTCTTTGAGTGAACTGAGAAGTTCTCAAAATAACAAGAAGCAGGCACAATTTGTATGCTGTGATTGTTTTCACACTTACTCACTTTGTCACTTAGCCACTTAATCTTAAATCCACTGTGTGTGTTTGTGTGTGTGTGTGTTTGTGTGTGTGTGTGTGTGTGTGTGTGTGTGTGTGTGTGTGTGTGTGTGTGTGTGTGTGTGTGTAGTTGTTAGGCATGTTGGACATGTCTGTTCCCGTGGTGGCTAAGTTCAGGCGTCTGTTGGACAGTCTGCCCAGGGAAACTCTACCTGATGTGGTGGCCTCAATGATCCGCACCTCAAACAAGGAGAAACTGCAGGTGAAGTGACTTTTTTTTTTTTAGTTGATGAATGTATCACAGCATCTTACAAATTAATCAGACAGTATTTATCAGTCCTGATGAAAAGAGTCAAAATGAAAGTTTTCTCTAATCAAGTGTCTGTATGTCTGTGTGTGCTGTGAAGGTCCTGGATGCGGTGAGCTTGGAGGAACGCTTCAGGAAGGCTCTGCCCATGTTGACCAAACAGATAGAGGGGCTGAAACTGCTGCAGAAAACCCGGAAAATAAATCCTGACAATGAGAAGAGGGTAACAAACGAAAGCTAATGTGCTTAATGGGGGAAGCAAACACCTTGTCAAATAAGTTCTGATGCAGCAAACTTTTAACTCACATGGCTGATGAGCTGTGTCCACTGTCGGCATGTTGCCAGATATTCTAATAAGATCCCTATTCCCAGATTAATTGCCACATTACCTTAGAGAAGGCGACTGTTTATGTTTCTTTTTCTTCTTTCGGGGTTTTTGGCAGTTAGCAGCCAATTTTTTCCAGTTTGTAACCTCTTCTTCTTCTACTGTTTTTACTACAGCAATGCGTAACATTGCCTGTACAGCCAACTTCTGGGTGAAACCACCCCTTGCCTAGTTTTACAGCTAGCATCTCAAATGTTTGCTTCAAATTCTCCTGACAGTAACCTGGTAACACATTTAATGTCTACATTTGCCTGTTAACCTCCCACGTCTATTAAGGTGTTGTCGGTGCGTAAAGGTGGAGTGTTCCCAGGCCGGCAGTTCAATCTGGATGGGGAAGATGAAGAAGAAGATGGCGATGACACTGTAGCCTTGGAGAAGAAGGTCCACGGGGCCAACATGCCTGACGCTGCGCTCAGAGTTTGCCTCAAAGAGCTCAAAAGGTGAACTATACTATAGCTAGTTAGCTCAGTTAACTGTGCAACTAGTGTTCTGGATTCTGAGCTTGGCTCATGGGAGAAGTACAGGAGCTTGGGACCGCTTGGCTAACTAGTTAGCATGCTAGATTTCTTCAACATAATACATACATGCATAATGTGACCATTGTTATTTCCTATTGCATATATCGTACCACAGTCAGACCAGTGTTGGCATTTCTTTTATTTCATCTGTTTTTAGATTGAAGAAAATGCCTCAGTCTATGCCTGAGTATGCCCTGACAAGAAACTACCTGGACCTGATGGTAGAATTACCATGGAGCAAAAGCACCAAAGGTAAATGAGGAGTCAAGGTCCACACACACACACACACACACACACACACACACACACACACACACACACACACACACACACACACACACACACACACACACACACACACACACACACACACACACACACACAAACACACACACACACACACACACGTCAGATGCCTCAGATACAGCACAAGATCTCTAATATCACTTTTCCACCAAAATTGGCAGTCTACACGGGTTTGTTGTTTATAGACCGAAAGTTAGCTGGCTATTAGCAATTCAGGTATTTTCAAAGCTGCGACGTCAAGCCTTTTTGGCTTCAAAATATACGGGCACCACTTCCAACACTGTGTCCTGTAATAAAATGTCCTTAATGGACCACATCCCAAATACCTTCGTTATTTACACGCCGCCACCTGATGTAACTGTTGTTAGTGAAAAAAGCAGCACAATAGCTTTGGCATAATTTAAAGCCACATTTTAGAGCTAAGCTGAAGGAGTCTCCCTGCCCAGTGTTTAGGCAAAGCTTAACATGTGTTGAGTGTAAGATTGTGGTGATAACTGCGTTTAGTATTTGAACGTAACCAATTTCATATTTATTTGCTTTGTATAGAGCTCTGCTGGAGTTGAAGTAAACAATTTATATTGAAACAAGGTTTTCACTTACAAGAAATTTGCACCAGTCTTTTGAAGCTGAAGGGTTAATATAGTGCAGGGGATAAATAAAATAAATAGCAAGTACCTCAAGTCAGTCAAGAAATAAATAATAGAAAAATCTGGGGGGTAAGAGTTTGGGTCCACACATGGTGAACACAAACACAACTCAGAGTGAAGCTAATGTTGCTAAAACCTCTGAGTGACTACAGAGGAAGTTGTTGGCATAACAACAGTCTTTTCACCTGCTTTGTTTTGCTCTGTCTTTGCTGCTGACCCCAGGCTGTGAGGAAAACCAGTAAGATTCAAGATTCAGAGTGTTTATTGTCACATGAACAGTAAAGAAACATGTTTCTCTGTACAATGACATTCTTCCTTTGCTGTCCACAGAATGCCAACAGTGTAATAAAGAAATATACAACCGAAATATACAATATACAAAGTAAAGCACTTTTAAATCACTTTTACACGGCACATGTGATAAATAAGAAAAAGCAGCAACAGTAATAATAATAAAACAGTGCAAATCTGAAATCTGTGCAATTATGCATGGCCAAAAATGTAAACAGTCGGGACAGTTATGAGGTAGAATACAAGATTGTAAACTCCTATCTGCTGTTTAGGAGTTTGATGGCAGTAAGCTCAGATCATTGGAGACTTCAGAACATGAGGACAAGGTTGATTCAGTTGCAGGGTCCTTGATAGATCCATATTTGCAAAACCACCCAAGGACACTAGTGTTCTACTGTCCCCTCTTCCTCCTCTCTTTCTCACATTACAGCAGTCATTCTGTCTCTGCAGCTTTCATCGCTGTCTTAGTCTTTTGTAACTTTTATGCTGTCTCTTTGTTTTTTTTAATCCATCCACCTCATCCATGATCCCCCTACGCACACTCTTCAGACTGCCTGGACATCCAAGCTGCTCGGACTCTATTGGACAACGATCACTATGCCATGGACAAGCTAAAGAGACGTGTGCTGGAGTACCTAGCTGTTAGACAGCTGAAGACTTCACTGAAGGTATTTTCTTATGGATACTTCAGTCCATTAAAGGAAAAGTAGACCCAAAAACGTAAACTCAGTCATTATCAACTCACTCCTGCTGATGTTAAGACGGGTTACATGTTGTAGTCCACAAAACATTTCCAGAGCTTTGATGCAAAACAGCATTTCTCTGGATTCTTTTTTTTTAGATTACAGTCAATAAAAAACTGAAATAAACTAAACACAATACATACAGCTCGTCTCCAGCAGCTCAGAGATCATAATTGGCACCCACCTTACGCTTTTAGCTCAGCAGCTACAGTTAAGACTTAAGCTCTGAAATAGGGTGTACTGGTAAAGAAGATTCTATGTTTTTTATGCTTCTGCACTGGCAGTTTCCAGGGCTGGAGGCATTATGTATTTAGGTTATCTGGTTTTCCTCAAACGTTCAAATTTTCCACTGACTCAAAGATGAAATGATTAGATGTTGGAGGTCAGAAGTCAAAGGTCACAGCAACTTCCTGCCTCATAAATTGATATCTTAAGAATGCCTGAAGGGATTTTCATTAAATTGGCACAAACCCACTCTTGGACTTGAGGATGAACCGATTAGGTTTAGAGGCAAAAGGTCAAAGCTCTCGGCAACCTCATGTTCTATGAACACGACATCTCAAGGATGCCTTATGTTTTTTTAGACACAAGTGTGTCATAAAAAAAGTGTAATAGTGGAGACAGAAAGACAAAACTGGACCATTAAACGAACAAGCAAAAACAAATGAGTACATTACATAGTATGTTGAGGATGTTGAAAGGCAGTTTGTGTGCATGTGGGTGGGCAGTCGATTTACTTATTCAAATATTGTTTTATTTATTTATAATTTGTTTGTTGGTTTGTATGTTTCCCTTTTTCATTTCCTTTTGCTTTTTTTTTCTTGCCTTCGGGGAAGAGAGAAAAGGTGGCAGGGGGACAGGAGTGAGGAGGGAGGGAAGAACGGTTAACAGAAGAAAGAGATTTAGAGAAAAGAAACATAATAATAATAACAATAATAATAATACGGTAATAATGATAATAGTAATATCATAAAGGGGGGCAATAAAGAAAAAAATAGTAAGTAAATAGACAAGCATATTTAAAAAATGTTGCTGTGCGCTGTGTGTTGTTTTTGGTTTGTTTGTATATATTGCTTGATTGTAGAATTGAGATATTATAATATGATATAATTATAATAATAATAATAATTTAATGGATAATGATTAGGTAGCTGCAACAACAACAACAAAAACAGCACACTACTTTTGTATTAAGAGATGTACCATTTTACCATTAACTACATTTATATTATTATTAAAAAATGACTCACATAATGATATAATTATTATAATGGAATCATATATTTTATCATATAGTTCAAATCACTAATTATAAATCAGCATTAATATGATAAAATAGGTATATAAGTTAAGTTAATAGATAACATGTATTGCTGTATTATGTAAATAATATGATAGAATAAGAGCAATTAAAAACCACACACGCAAAAAAATCTATAATTAAAAGCATACAAAAAGGATTAGGTTTGTAAAAACAGAAAAAAAGAGTGGTGACCAGATGGAGAGGGGCTCTATTGCAGTGTTGGATGGAGGTTGAGGTTTTCTGTTGAGATGTGATCCATGAGTACATTTTTCCATTGTGTAAGGTCCTTTCTATTTCCAGTTAATGAGGATGGTTTTCTTGGCGATAGTTGGGGCTATGAGGAGCAGTTTACTATTTGATTTATTCAGGTTGGTTGTTGACATGTCATCTAATAAACAGAGTGGGGGGGATAAGGGGATATGGCAGCCCAGGCAGTGGAAAGTGACTTTCTGATTTCATGAAAGGGAATTTCTTCAAATTTTGTACAGACGTCAGCTTTGACTCAAGGATGAACTGAGGGCGTCTTCAAAAGGCTCAGTCGTTCACGAGCAATGATGAGGCGAAGTTCTCCACTTTGTGAAACACATGATTCTATAAAGGATATTACTACATGGACTCAGGAACGCTTCATACAACCATTGTCTATAAACACATTTCTTTTTTTAAATTATTAGACATTTTTAAATCGGGGTTGAATAAATCAAGAGTCAATTATGAAAAATGAACAGGGATTTCTGTAAACGTGTCATGTATTTGTCTGTTAATTTCATGGTGGCGCTGTGTCTATAGGGCCCCATCCTCTGCTTTGTGGGGCCTCCAGGGGTCGGCAAGACTAGCGTGGGTCGCTCCATAGCCAGGACTCTGGGCAGAGAGTTTCACCGCATTGCTTTGGGAGGCGTCTGTGACCAGTCTGACATCCGAGGACACAGGTATGCTAATAAGATAACAACTCCTGGACCACACGGGGAGAAGCATGGCGAGTTCAATGATGCTGGAGACGTGAGAAGAATATATGGTGATTCACCTTAAGCAGCTAGTTATTTTGTGATCTAGTTTTAGGACACGGATGATTGAAACATTGACTGAAACAATGTGACATGGCAGTTAAATATTTTGATGATGGAGCTTACCATGGCTCTGTGGGTGCTCTCTGCTGCAGAGCAGAGCAATGAGCCCTGGTGTGTGAAGTATCTGGATTGCTTTTCAAACATAATTATTTTTGATTCAGTCCAACAGTTTAACACAGTGGAAAATCTGGTCGATATATTCCAGCAGCATGTCATTTAAAAGACTGATGATTAAAGCGCGGATGTGCATGTTTAAGGTCCTGATGATGAAAGGCAGCAGAGCTTCTACCCTGAGGTGAAGACATTCATACAATCTGACAGCACATCAGACATGGTGCTTCCTCTGACAAGTAAACCAGATTGTCAAATTACAAACATGAGAGGTAAATACCTCAGGGAACTGACGATTTTGCCATCCGTAGGGATGTAACGGTAGGAAAATTTCACACTGCGGTAAAAGTGACCAAAATTATCACGGTTATCGGTATACCACGGTATTTTTAAAATGTCTTCAAAATGTTGAAAAATCACTGATAAATTGAAATAATTTCACCAGGTTTTATATTTAAATATATTTATTATATATTAAAATAGTCCAAATCCAAAACCTTAACAAAACACTGCAAAATCAACGATAAATAATAATAAATAAGTATAAAAGAATGTATCAAAACTGTGCAAAATAAACCTTAAATACAGTAGAATGAGATGTATTGGCAGTCGCACTTGATTAACCAACAGAACCTCTCTGTGAAAAAAATTAATAGAAAATATCATTATTAATTATTACTGTCATTGTTACTTATTACTAAGGGTGCAACCAACAGATCACAAAACTCACAATTTAGATAATATTGCTTTTGTGAGAAACAGGTTGGATTGTTTTTTAGATCAAAACAAAAATGATTAATGTTAAAGTAATTATGAATACTCTATTTTAGCTCTCATCTCTCTATCTAGACACTTGTTATATTCACTATTCTATATTATTCTTTATATATAGTCTATTATAGTATTATGTATTTCTGATATTACTCATATATATTGGCTGTCTGTCTGTCTGTCTCTCTGCCTGCTCGTCTGTTGTCAATGGACTCGGTCAATCTGATTGGTCAGATGGCTGCTGAGCCACAGGTAGACGCTGCTCCAGTGAACGGAGCTGAGATGAAAGTCAGTCATCTCAGTCAGTTTGCATTCACTATGGTCGCGCAGTAAATTGTATGTGTTGCCGCCCCTTGCAAACAACTTGCTTTTCGCAGCTCCTGCATATAGGGCTGCCATCCTCGACCAGCTGTCCTGAGCATTCTTATAATAACCAGAATACGCCCAGACTTCAGTTTTGGTTCTCTTTGAAGGCGGAAAAATGCCCTGAGGGCCGCGACTGTCACGTCCTCCCTCCGCCATGTCGTCTTCACTACATAACAGGCGCACGTTGCGCACTGCGCATGCATAGTGAGACTTAGGAAGAATCTTGCGAGTTTTCCACACCGGCGGTCACCAACTTAAACGGTAACCATCACCGTCGGGAATTTTACCGTGACACCGGTAACCCTTACATCCCTACATCAATCAATCAATCAATCAATCAATCAATCAATCAATCAGTCACCTATGACCTAACCTAGATATTAGCTGTTTCTCTCATGTCATACATCAAGTATAACTGCATCAAAAACAACAGAAGTTGATAATGAACAACAGTGTATTGATCGACTCAGAGACAGTAAAACAATCAACAGATCAGCAGTTCAGTGTACTTTTCATCTGTCTGCTAACAGCAAGGAGTCTGATCTGTATCAAGACATTGGACACAGATGCCATTGTTTGTGTACTCGCCGAGGGGTTTGATTGACAGGCCAGGTATCAGACATTATGCCTCTCTGAGGGTCTGTTCAGAGAGGGGAACAGGGGCAGCACAGTTCATCTCAGGTTGCAGGTTCTAATCCGGGTATTTTAAAGGCAGATGAAGCAGAGTTGAAACAGCTTCCATCAGCCAGATGAGAAACATGTGTCTGGCATACCAAAAGCAGGAGAGCGAGAGATAAAGATGAGAGTTCTTTAACGGTTGATCATACAATTTGTTCAACTTCAGAAAAGAATTGTCTGAGAAATACACCTCTCCAGTGGTTTCTTATTAAGATTTGTGAGGTTTGTCTGGCCCATTAGCTCAGTTTGTAGAGGGGATGTCCCATGTGCAGAGGCTCTGTCCTCGCTGCAGCACCCCCCGGTTCAAGTCCCAGCCTGGGGCTCTTTGCTGAGTGTCCCTCCCCCTCTCTCTCATTCTGTTTTCCGTCATGTCTGTAGCTGTCCTACAAATGAAGCCATACAAAGTCCCAAAAAAAAAAAAAAGATGTGTGGACATTGAAACTTGCTTTCATAAGTTAATGTGTAACAGAGAACACTGCTGGGCTCTTAATTTTTCCGAGATGTATTTTTGTTGGCAATGCAATGCATACTTTTACAGTAGATGACATATTGTTTTATGTATGTTTCTTCACTTTACTGCTGTCATCAGTAGAATAAAGTTCTGTTTCAGTTTCACATTAATACAACAGGTCCTCTGCCCATTTCTCCAGGCGCACATATGTAGGCAGCATGCCTGGCCGCATCATCAATGGTTTGAAGACAGTAGGTGTCAATAATCCCGTCTTCCTCCTGGACGAGGTGGACAAACTTGGGAAGAGCCTGCAAGGAGACCCTGCAGCTGCACTGCTAGAGGTCAGTGCTCTCATTCAGATTACTTAGCAGAAGAGTCAGATGTCATCATTCAGCGTAACCTTTACATGCTCGAAGCCTAACTATAACCTTTGCGAGAACTGCTAGTAAGAATTTGTTGTACTTATTCACTAACTGACTAATTCACAATAATAGATTTTTTTTCTCTCAACACACCAACTGTACCGGTCTCTAAATGCCACCTTAGGTCCTGGACCCAGAGCAAAACCACAGCTTCACAGATCATTACCTCAACGTGGCCTTTGACCTCTCTCAAGTGCTCTTTATCGCCACTGCAAACACCACAGCGACCATTCCCCCGGCCCTGCTGGACAGGATGGAGGTGCTGCAGGTACCAGGTGGGTGAGAGTCACTTTCAGGGAACCATCTACACAGTTGTGTTTGATCTTAAGACAAACTCTTGCTCAGGTGATGTCACTGAATCCTGACTGTATTCAGGGAACAGATGAAACAACAACTCCATGCTTTATCTGTAGCCATGAATTAGTTTCTATGAACCAGACAACACCTGTGCCATCACATCAATCTGTTATCTCCTAAAACATGTTTAAAGAACGTCAAATATAAGCCCCTGTTGTCATTAACATACATTACCTGAAGTATATCCAGATAAAACTGCTTTAAATCTGTTCAAGAATGTTGCAGAGACAGAGACGAATGAACTGTAGATGATAACCTGTGTTATTACTAACAACCAAGGAGGGATAATTCAAAAGGATCGAGGACACATTTCTACGCAAGTGCTGGATTGTTTTTATTAAGCTGTTTCAAACACTGAAACATACAGGGCTTCTGCAGTCAGCTTTGGTTGCAGCTAAAGGCTTCGTGTCTGGAGATGTGGAGTAAGAAACAAGTGAGCGAACCAAACATCTGCAGTCTGCTCTTCATCTCACCTTGAGGCTAGCGCCTTGAGGCTGCATTGGCTAGAACAACAGCACATCAAGCCCACATATCCTACCAATCTGTCAGCACTTAAGTTGTTTTGTGAGTAATGGAGGCGCCAGGTGCTAGCTAGAAATAAAAAAGGATGAGTGTTTGCTGTAGTTGAGGTACTGGGAGAGAACAGTCCTCTTAAAGGACTTCTTTCAACTTTGGCGAGGTAAATTAATTTTATTCAACTGGAAACAGACACAACCTCCCACTAACTATGTTGATAAAAGATGTTTTGCAGCACCTTTGAACTGGAAAAGCTCAGATTCACATCACAAGGCTCTGTTGACAATTGTAATTACACTTTTCAACCCTTTATTGATTATGTAGAAGCTACAGGAATAATATCCTCCCAACTCTCTGCTAAAATAACTAGGTTAAGTTAGATGTCAGTTATTATCACATGAAGCAGCCTTTTACCTCAATTACCATCTATACTGTATATCACCCCTGTTTCTATGGTGTTTGCATTGTTGTCTTGTATCTGTGCACTTAAATTCTACACTATTTTATATAATGTATATTTGGTCTGTATTGTTTGACAACTTAAATACCTATAAACAGACATAAAACAAAGAAAACAAACAAAATATGTTTTCTCTGTTTCTGTTCCATCAGTTTTAATCCTTTTTTTAAACTGACGGCAGTGAGTCTGAATGATGTTATAGGTGTGCAATGATTAATCCGTGTGCGTTTCAGGTTACACGCAGGAGGAGAGGGTGGAGATAGCTCACCGTCACCTGATCCCAAACCAGCTGGAGCAGCATGGATTAACACCTCAGCAGTTACATATACCACAAGAGACCACGCAGGATATTATCAGCAGGTCCGCACAGACCCATGCATAACAAACATAATGGAAAAACTAAACTAGCTTGACATGACCTCAATTTGATTATAGAGTAGCACAACCACATTATTAGTGCAGCTCTTATCTTTACTAATTATATTTTCTGGATGAATAAATGAAATGTGGATTTCATCTGCAAGGCTGCCACTTCCTGTCCATCAGCTGAGCTGAGATAGTGTTCTGAATAAATACGCGCACCTCAAATGTTCTTTATCGGGTAAAGGTGAGGGTGTAAATACAACCATATTAATAGATGAACAGTGATGACATCATCACATCATCCGTGTTTTAGCTGATGGACAAGATACATGTGAGAATAATACTCCTAGTAATGTAGTCGGTGGGAGTGATCACACACACACACGTAAACACCATGCATGTTCTAATGCAACTACAGGAAGAAGTCTTTCATTATATTCAACTAACTTCCTCAGATGGATTTGGACATTGTTGGATGTTCACTGAAAAGCTTCCACATGTAGTCCTGTGAAGAACAAATTCAGAGCATGATACGAGGAGCGGAGCACTCCGCCAGCTGAGAGCGTCACGTCTGAGGCTAATGTGGGATTTCGCTCCTGGTTGTCAGAGTGTATAATTAAGTTGTGAAGAGGTTTAGTGGCTATTTGTCTTGAAAATTGACCAGTACTCCTCTGGCAGGGTAATTGCAGAGAACATCCTTCAGCCAGATGAATGAGGGCAGCCTCCTGAGCTCAGTGTGAATGGGGGAATGCAGATTCTCAGGGTTTTCTCCTCTGGCTGGCCAAATTCATTGAAACAAAAGCTACACTGCCACTGAAACCTCATCTCCAACTAATTGTATTCATCTGTTGTGTGTTTGCTGTTTTAGGTACACCCGAGAAGCAGGTGTGCGCTCCCTAGAGAGGAAGATTGGGGCGATCTGCCGAGCCGTGGCTGTGAAGGTCGCTGAAGGTCACAGAGTCACTAAAACAGAAGATTTGATCCCTGAGAGCCCAACACAGCAAGGAGGTAAGACCCTGAGCTCTCTGTCTCTGTGTTTTGATTGGAATGACGGGAGTGGGAGGGCATAAAATTCTCGCCTGCACTGCAGTAACACATAAATGCCTCTACTTACATGTTTACAAACTGATATGAATTAAAGTTAATGGAAATAATTGCAACAACAATGAAATTATGCTCCTAATGTGCCACCATCCGTGGATAGTGGCTGTAAACGGAAAATACTGCCTCACCAAACTGGAACATACCTTCTGCTCAGGTTACCAAAGAGTGAGCTAACCCGATACAAAACTTCCACATTAATATAGGATAGGATAAAAAAGTTTTACCCTGTCTCTTCCTCAAATGGACTCAAACTAGATTTAATCGATATGCACTACATTTCGATTAAACTAGATTTAATCGAAATGTAGTGCATATTTTACCTGAATTTTTGAGAAAATCTGCAAAAGGAATGCAAACGAATGCTTGCTTTCATCCCATACTCTTATGTGATTATTTGGAGTTGGTTCAAGATACAACAACTGGCAGTGCAAGTATCAACTTCTAGCTTGCAATGGATTGCAGTATCATTGCACCTATTGATGCACATGTGTTTCAACATCACTAATTAAGCAGATCGTCTGCCCTAACATTGCAAAACACGCAGATAATCCCTCATTTGTGTAACCCCACTGATAAATGAAAAGATTAACTGAAGCAGCAGGCATAAATAAGGCCTTTTCACAATAAGTTAGATACCCACACTGATGCTATTGTTTTGTCTGTCTTTGTAGACCTTTAAATTAGGTCACTAAGCTTCCTGTGCCAATAGGCTTTCTCTATGTGTAACATTCTGACATTAGTTATTATTCATCCCGGCTCACTGTTATGTCTTACACCCAAGTTTGACTGGGCCCAAAAGTTGCTCTCTGCTCTGCTCCACAGAGGATCAGTGCTGAGTCTGTTCTGTGCAGAAGCACACAGCAGATCGAGCCAGATAGAAACTCAGACAATGGAACAGCAGACAGACTGACAGATAACTTTATTAATCCCCGACGAAGAGAAATTAGGTTATCATGGCAGTAGGCACATTCAAGTACAAATGCAATCAAAATTCAAGGGCAATAGCAACAATAAAGTACTATATACAATATACAAAAAACAATAAAATACTATATACAATAAAATGCTATGAAATAAAGTAAAATACTGAGGTATAAAAGGTGGAACATATGGTGCAAGTTGATAAGGTGCAGTATTTAAAGTCATAATAAAGCGCATTAAAAGCGCTTTATCTGACTGTTGTAGAGTGTGCATTATAGAGTCTGATGGCGCCAGGAAGGAATGATTTCCTGTGCTGTTCCTTAAGGCAGCGGGGTTGAATGAGTCTATTGCTGAAGTTGCTCTTAAGCTTGTCCAGAGTTTTGTGGAGGGGATGAGAGACGTTGTCCATGACTGCCAGCAGTTTTGTCAGCATCCTGACTTCCGCCACCAAAGTTGTCGACCAGGCCGCAGTTCTCATCCTCCCTTACGCCATCTACACTTCTACCTACATTGGCTGTGTCATCAGAGAATTTCTGCCGATGACACGACTCAGTGGTGCAGTAGTGCGGTACTTAAAGTCTGCAGTGTAAGTGGTGAAAAGGAAGGGAGACAGTTCCCTGGGGAGTGCCGATTTTGCCAATCAGACACACAGTTCTGTAATCTCACAAACCTCACAAAATCTGCCTGTCAGATAGCTATCGACCCATGTGACAAGGGGAGAATCCACCCACATGTTCTCCAGTTTGTCCTTCAGTTGTCCTTTGTGCTACAACTAGCCTCTCCATGACCTTCATCTCATTGAGTAGGGCCTTAAAGTCGCTGGTAACCCAGGGTTTGTTGTTGGGGTAGCAGCAAACCCCTTTAGTGGGGATGGAGTTGTCCATGCAGAACCTAATGTATTCTGAGATGCAGTTATATATTAGCAAGGCCATCAGTGTCCTCGGAGGTCACTGGGACATTTGAATAGAACAGACCAATTGTCAGTGTTTCCAAAATATATTTGTCACCATAAGGAACTAAGAAATAATCCAGCTACACGGCCAAGAAGTAAACATCTAAGTGTGTGTACACATGAACTTTTGCATATGTGGAGTACACAACAATACAAAGTCTAATTTCAGTAAATGAGGTAGGGATATTGAAAATGGTCTGTCGGTCTGAGATGGTAGTAAAGGTTAGGTTATCAGCATATGCCAAAAAACTAGCTTAATGTCTTCTCAATGTACATCTAATTTTTTCCATATGAAGAATTTCGTTTGGGATTAATATCTTATCTGATCCTATGAACAAAGTATCTATATAATGTAACTATATATAACTCTAATCTAAGAGTGAAGGGTAGGTGGAGTGGAAGATTTCCACTTGACAAGGATAAGGTGGGCAGGCCAAGAGAGTTACAGAAGCCATAAACTTCCTCATACGATCTGACATTGCAGGTGTGAGGGTGGCTCTGGATAAGGCAGTGATTTCAGGAGGTTCGACGGAGTGAATTTGCAAAATCGAATTGGATATTTTCCATCCAAATGTTTTGCAGAAAGGGGCATGTCCTAAACATATGGATATAGGTAGAGACTGTTGCTGATAACGTCGACATTCTTGTACATTCTTGATGATTTAACCTGAGTTATGTGATAGTGGTGTTTAACCTCACAGTGTAGACATCTGTGCCTAGCAGGAGTGAAAGAGGAGTAAAACCTGTCGCAAGCACCCATCCCATACATCATCCTCAATTTTAAAATGTATATCATCCTCTTACAGCGTTTTGATGGCATGCAGCGAGATAGTATTTCACGATGTGGATGGGAATATAAAACAGAGATTAAGCCGTTCCTAGCGGGTAGTGAGTTCATGGAGGGGTTGACGCTAGCAGCTGCTAACACTCCTATGAACATGCATATGCCTAAAAAAAATTCTGTGAATTCTCCCTTTCAGACGTCTATTGAGCTGACCATTGATTTGATCCGTCCACATTTGATTGGGGTTAGGATGGTTAGCATCTAATGATGGCGGGGGAATCTGGGTCAGTGAAGGGCTTTGGTGCGGCCTCCTCACCATGGATCTGCCTTCAGTTGAGCAGAAGACACGGCTCGTTCTAAAGTGCAACAAATGGGCTAAACTCATGATCTTATTAACAGGGTAAAACAACTTCTCCTGCTATGATAAGTCAAGTGTTAGAGCCGTTTATACAATCGAGAAAAAGTTGCAAATTATTGTTATTTGCCGTGTTTGATTTGCCAAGGATTAACAGCAAGCTAAGCATGCTTTGTAGACCATTTTCACTGCAGACTTGCAGGAAAACACGTGGAATTTATAACATTAATGACGGCTGCATTCCATTTTGGTTGAACCAGTTCCGGGGCTCTGGTTTTGTGTACGCTCACTAACTGGCATTGTTTACCGTGACACTAAATGTAATAGCCCATCTTTAATGTCATTGGTCACATCTGTGCTTTTCCTGCTTTGACAAGTCAAAATGTCCGCAGTGAAAAGGGTCCGTTAGGTGGATTAATGCTGCCTACCAGACCAGACAAGTCGGAAAGATTTACCACTTTTTACTAGGGCAGGAAAAAGATTTCCGCACACTATTCACTTGACTTGCAATTAAGTTTGACAACAACGTTTCGGTACTTATACATTCATCAGGTTATCTTACAAGACAGTGGGGGAGGCTGTGTTAAGGAGGATTGTGGACTCCCGTAGACCAATCAGGCCACAACGCAGACAGACATCCCTCAAAATCCCATCAAACACACCTGGACCAACAAATCTACGCCACTGAATGAAATACCTTCTTTTTTTTTAAACATCATAACACGAAAAGTTCATTTGTCAATCAATGCGTGCATGTTCACAATATAAACAGTATACCAGTATAGAAGTAATACAAAAGTAGGTTAGATCTAGGCTATGAAGGAGCTGATGATTGCAAACTATAACTTGAGACAGTCAGTTTTTTAGATTAAAAAGGGTCTGTAATACAACAGAAGATTTTAAGGAAAAAGCAGAAGTCATGAAAGCGAGATTTGTCCGGTGTAGGTATCCTGTTGACTGGATAGAAGGGGCTGATGAGAGTGCACAAAAAAAAAACCCCGTTCTGATTTGTTGAAGAAAAAAACAACATTCCACTAGGAGGTTGAAGCAAAGCATAAGTGAGCTTGCTGTCCACTTTAATGATGAAATACTTGACATTGTCACATTACTGTTATGTGGCATTGAAGGCTTAGGCTGCCACCTAGAGGGGGTGATCTTGTTTTTAAATGAACGTGAGGCTTTTTGGATCTTCACCTTACAGACCTCGTTTCCCAGGGGTGTAAATGATGAACTACTGCTTAATGTGATGTTATGAGTTGGGCTGTTTTGTTCTCAGTGAGTATTTACAGACATAGCCATTGTTTTTATTGTATATGTTGTTTTTTCTCACATATATTCCTTCACTATATGGTTGTTTCATGTTAGATTCTGTCTTAAACTATTTTTGAAGCCTAAATGTTATTTTTATATATATATATATATACACACACACACACACACACACACACACACACACACACACACACACACACATCATGAGGTGGCCTGCTCTGTAAATTTTGGTGAGATTTACCTTGACAACTACCTCAGTGCATTTCTTTAATGTTTTCCCCCCAATAAGTAATTCTTCATCATACGGTTGTCTCAAGTTATAGTTTGCCATAATCGGCTTCTTCATAGCCTAGATCTAACCTACTTTTGTATTGCTTTTATACTGGTATACTAGTTCTATTGTGAACATGCATGCATTGATTGACATATGAATTTTTCCTGTTATGATATTTTTTAAAAAAAAGAAAGAAAAGGTTTTCATTCAGTGGCGTAGATTTGTTGGTCCAAGTGTGTTTGATGGGGTTTTGAGGGATGTTTGGCCTGATTGGTCCACGCGAGTCCACAACCCTATTTAAGACAGCCTCGCACATTGTCTTGCAAGATAACCTGATGAAGGTTTAAATTCCAAAACGTTGTTGTCATTGAACTTAATTGCAAATGAAGTGGACAGTGTATGGGAGTCTTTTCCTGATTTTGTCGGCCTTTGATCTTCTCCTACGCACCTGTCGATCTACAAAAGCTGTACTCTGTGAATCCACTTCTTATCAGGAAAAGTTCATTGGAACGCCACTCAAAATCGAACTCAGGAAAAAGTGGGTAGGGTATAATTGTAGTCTTCAGGATTTGTGTTATGCTAGCAAATAGAATATTTCGACACATTAGCAAGTATAAAAGTGCCGTAGAATAAAAAAAATAAAGTAAAAGGTGGCGTCTTTTAGCTCGTGTTGATTTTTCCCACAAGAATGCCAAAAGCCAACGACACGTCATTTTGTTGCAGTCAAGTTTTTTTAGTTCACTTTTGCCGTCTTTGCATCAAGTTTCAGCCAGAACATTCTGACCTCAACGCTGTAACACGGCACCAGACAACAATGGCTTCCAATTGGTTGAAAGATATAACATGTTGTCTTGTGCTTGTTAAATGAGTTAATTGCAGCTATGAAGCCTCGAGATCACATTGGTCTTTGACTGGCTTTATATGCACAGCGTGCCATTCCTCCTGTGCTTATCATACTTGTGGAGTGTGGGTTTTAAGTATTGTCAGTAAATGTTTGAAAAGAACAACATGGTCTGTTGAGTTTAAGTGCTGCTTATGTAGGCCTTTTTAGGAATAAGTCGGAGCCATACTAACAACATATACTCCCCCCCCCCATGATGAAAGTCTGAATAGGTTGTCTGTACAAACCACAAAAAATCTCTGATGAATGTATTCATCATCTTGTTTATTCCTGAGTGAGTCATCTGTCCAACAGACAAATGCATACCAACTGTGACATAAAATCTCCGTTTAATATGAAGTGATAAACAGTGATGTTACTTTAAACACAATGTTTCAAGTCAAGCTGCTGGATGTCTGAAGTATCCTTCCAACTCACACATGATGTCTTCCAGTAGCTGTGTAATGAGCTGGATAATGCGCAGCAGCTGCTCTTTATTACAAAATAAACCCTGTCAAGTCCTGTGTCAGCTAGTTTGGTGGAGTTGAGCCCGCTCTACATTACTCATTCGGTAATGACATTAGGAAGTCGTACTCGCAGCATTCATTTGCCTGCAGGATTCCCAGTGGATTAAAAATGAGTCCCCGCTGGCTAGACTTCAAATTCCCGCCAGACTCGCTTGAAATGATCAGACATAAAATCAAGATCATCTATGCATAATGTCAAGTGTGTGCGCACATGTGTGAATTTCCAGTCCCACTTGCAGCTGTTGTCACCTTCTCTTCTTTCTCCCTCTCTGAGGCCTTTCTTCCATAGTTTTGTCTCTTTAAACAGTGTACGATGTGCTGCTGCTCCCCGCAGTGAGCTTTCACGCGCTTTAAAAACTTTCAAACACGTACAAGAGAAGCGTGTTTCCTTTAATCTGGTATTTTATTGTCTGGATCCCTTACCTTAAATGTGAAAGAAATACTGTACGTATGGAGCAGATGTCATGTTTTTATGTATGACTGACATCCAGCAGTACTTTTCAATATGATTCAATTTGTTTCATGTGTGCTCAGAGAAGGCGGCTCCTCCGGAGATGCCAATAGTGATTGACCACATCGCTCTGAAAGACATCCTGGGACCGCCGCTGTTTGAAATGGAGGTAAGCGGAAGCATCTGCGGAGGATCAGCAGTGATCATAATCCGTACTTACAGAAACATGCGCAGAATTTGTTCTCCAAGCGCTGTTTTTTTTTTTTTTTTTTTTTTTTCGCGGCTGTCTGAACTCTTCAGTCCACTCCCACAGCTCATGAATACAAAGGCGTCCTGTGGAGATGTCTCGCAGCTCCACCACAGCTGCCGCTCAAGGAGTCAGAATCATTGAAAACATAATGCGGCATCAGCTCAGGGTGTCGTCACGCAATATAATGTGAAACACAATGCAGTTAGTCTTCCCCCAGGTGTTTTCTCTTTGGGTTTCTTCATTTCTTTTCTTTGTTCTCCTCCCCCTACACTTTTTATCCCTCTCCTCTCCCTCCCTCCTTCACTCAGATGTCACATCGACCTTGTGTTTCACATTCATCCTTGAATTTTTGCAAAGGGCCTTTGAAGTTCTGATGATGATTCCATTAAATGCAGCTTCACAGATATGTGTGTGTGTGTGTGTGTGTGTGTGTGTGTTGGAAGGTCTCTGAGCGCCTCACCCTGCCCGGCGTGGCTCTGGGCCTGGCCTGGACTCCCCTCGGTGGGGAGATCATGTTTGTGGAGGCGAGTCGAATGGAGGGAGATGGTCAGCTCACTCTGACCGGTCAGCTGGGAGATGTTATGAAAGAGTCGGCACATCTGGCCATCAGCTGGCTCCGAACGAACGCTAAAACCTACCAGCTCACCAACAGTGAGTTCTCATGGATCTAATGTACATGCCTTTACAGTATGAAGCACATTATTGTGGAACAGGCTTGTAAACGTACATGTACACTCTGCGTTTGCGTGTGTTTTGAACAGTGGTGGGGAGTCCAGATCCACTAGAAGGGACAGACATCCACCTCCACTTCCCTGCTGGAGCTGTGACCAAGGATGGCCCCTCTGCAGGTGTTACCATAGTTACCTGCCTGGCCTCGCTGTTTAGCGGCCAATTGGTCAGATCAGACGTTGCCATGACAGGAGAGATCACACTAAGGGGGCTGGTGCTGCCGGTGAGTTTTCATCACATCAGTCGCATAATAAGGTGTTAAATCCATCCAAAGTTGTAACAGACTGAGTTGGTCTGTCCTTCCCAGGTGGGCGGGATCAAGGACAAGGTCCTCGCGGCTCACAGGGCCGGAGTGAAGCGCGTCATCCTCCCCAAGCGCAACGAGAAGGACCTCGAGGAGCTTCCAGCCAACGTCCACGTCGACCTTGACTTTGTGCTCGCCGGAAACCTGGATGAGGTGCTGAACGCCGCCTTCGATGGAGGGTTTCCGGGGACAGCCAGCACACTCACACACCCACAGCTAACCAGCAAACTGTAACACACACACATGTGCACACACACTGTCAATGAGAAGTGAAGACAGCGATCAAAGGGGAGAGGGTCAGCTCAGACATAGCTGATGGAGTTTTCCCTGATATTCCAGGAAATACCAACCAGTGTGCTCAGCTCTAACAAGATCTGAATTGATCTTTAACCATGTTTGAAGCTTTGCTGTTCAGAATGTCATTTTCAAAGCCTTGTTTTCCTATTGAAGAGATCGTTTGAAGTAAATGGAAGTTATAATTCAGAGTCAGGCCCTGTACGAGAATTCAGTTTTCATGGACAGTGCACAACAACTCCATTATATGAAGTTATTCTGGTGTGGCTCCACATACTGGTTCAGCACAGTCATCACTGATTTGTCATTTATGTGTTGTTTGAGGTTCAGCTTCAGTTTTTCTAGACTGGCTGCTGTTTTTTTTAGATATTTACATCAAGTAAATAATCCTGTTTCAGCCGGGTCAAGTGGACGTGAGTTTATCAATGCCACATGAACAAATTGGTGAGCACTTATTGATTGATGCTGAGGTGGTTTGTGTATGTGATGACGGGAGTGGATGAGATATGTCCACATGGCCTGGATACCTGCGGCCTGTTTGAATGATTGTGTTTAATCAGTAGTTATTATAATACAAGTTTTACTTGTAAATGCAGATTTTGAAATGTGTGAGCTGTGCAAATTTTAAACCGCTAACAAAAAGGACTACAGTTAATTTGATGACACAGTATGTATCAGATACCATACTGAGCACCTGTCTGCATGAGGTGTGGAAATATTACAGAATTTTGATTCCAATATGTATTTTTTATTTCTCTCTCTATCTCATGTCTGTAATCTTGTGCTTCTAGCTAACCCTAAACATAAATAAATAACAATTCTTTTAAAATAAGTTTTAAATCAATTTTCCAACTCTTTAATTCTCCCTTTCTCTGATTTTTATTTACTCCCTAGTTTAGCAGAGCAGAATTTTCCCCAGACACCTTTCCAAGAGACGAGCACTTTAAGATGAAATGCCTAAATGATGAATTCACCCCAAAAAAAATAAAATAATTAAAATTGATTGATTTAAACAGTTCTAGCTACACTAGATGGAGATAAAGGAAAATGACATTGTTTGAGGGTTAAAGGTGCAATACGTAAGAATTGGCCACCTGTCAAAGTCATACTCGACACTGGTGATATGCTGTCCCCGTTTTGTAACGGCAACTGCTGCTAGCTCTGGCTGTTGTTGCATAGTTAACCCAGTTAGCCATGTAGTTAGCGGTTTGGACTGGGAGCTCGGGGACCAGGGGATTGTTGCGAGTGTTCCAACCCACCTGTAGGATTTTTTTTGGTCAGGTACGGGCAGGGGCGAGTAGACTCTCTGCAACATGATGCATAGACATGTTAATCTCAGAAATGCCCCTAAAATTCTTACACATTTCACCTTAAAGGGGAGAAAAGTAAAGCTTTATATTTCTTTTGACTGTCCATTTCGATTATTGGACTAACAGTATCATTGATCTATGCATGAAGTCATAGTTTGGACTCTACACAAGGTTTAAGAAGTGGAAGATGGAAGATGGGTGTGTAGATATCCGTAGCACTAATGACTTTTCAATACATCTCCAATTGCATACTGAAACCAAGATGCACTTATGTCCGACGAAATAACTGTGAGAAATGTTGTTTGAATTAAAGATGTCTCAAGCAATGTCTGGGAAAGCACTTTTTATTCCTCCAGATGTTCTTGTCCTGCGGTGAGTGACCATAAAACACACAGAGGTGAAATTGACTCAGTGTGCTTGTTTGTGTACATGTATCTTGACAGAATTCACCCTGAAGTAGAAAAAAAAAAAAAAAAAGGATTTTGAATTCTGTGCCACAGATGTGATTTTTACGCTCTCCCCTGTAGCAATGTAATGTGAAACACCAGCGTGCAGTGAGTGTTTTACACATTCGGACAGCCTTGAAATAGTGAATGGACCGAAGCAGAACATGTTGTACAGATAGATTCGTAAAAGCCGAACACATCAAAAGTGTCGCATGAGTAAGAACATGAGGCGGTCGTGCTCTTTGATATTTTGTTGCAAACATCAGTAGCAATAGACTTTGAACATGAATGTTCTAATAGAAGTCAAATGATAGAAGAAAAGTAACACAGTGCTCCTCATACTCTCCTTATGAAAATGACATTGATAAGTAGTAAAAAACTACATTAAACCTGCAGTAAGAAGCCGTGAACATACATGTTCGCGTTTCTGACCACGTGACTTCTGCTAAAAATAGCACAAGGGACTTTTAACTGGTAATCAAACAGCCTCAGTGTCGTACTTGAAGAAATTGAAGTGCCTTGCGGTCCAATAGTTTAGCTCTGTTTCGTCTCCATCAACTCCCTCAGCCACTTACTGCTCATGTACGTTCACTGGTTTGTTGCTCACTGTGTCTAGTCTGCAGTTTGATGAGGGCCAGGTAGTGTACTACTGTTGCCCAGAGCAGACACACCAAACACTGGCTCCACAGAGGGCCTTTCGCGTGTTTCACACTTTTGAGTCTAGGGGTATTTTGTCCGTAGCAGTCTGCAACCTCACCACTAGGTGCCGCTAAATCCTCCACACTGGACCCTTCAGTAGCTGATGGCACTCACACTCGGTTCACTGTCGTCAACTTCACTTTCAGCAGGGCCCCAAAAATATTTTCCTCCTGCTCTGCATTTCTTCTCCCAAAAGTAAAAATCCCACTTTGAGTTGCGTTTGTGGCAAAACCAATAACAGGGAAGAGAAAACTATTTTGAATTTAATTTCAGTTTCGGTATTCCAATTTGAATTCCTGCACTTGAATAGTAATATACTGTTTGTTTTTGAAAGTGCTTACTTTATTTTAAAAAACAAAACAACAGAAAAACATTTCTAGGATTCCTCCACGTACCACTAGAGGGAGCTCACATACCTCTAGGGACACTTGTACTACAGTTTGACAAGTCGATCAATGGGATTTACTTTGGTTAAAGTCCGTGAAAGAACAGGATTTTGGCGATATGTTAATACAAATCTTTGGCGGAACCTAATTGTTAAATTTGTTGGACTGACCGGTTGAAGCTCTGCTGTGTGAGAGGGATTGCTGAGGACAGTCAGTGCTGTTGAATCATCCTCCAGGACGCTGCTTATCCAGTTCACGTGACGTGGATGATGACAGGCGGCCGTTTGATGGGAGGCAGTGAAGACACCTTTCAGCTGTTCTTTAACACGCTGCAGCCTGGAACACAGCGAGAGGAATACCTGAGACTGAGTGATGGATCTGTTGGACTCATCCTAGATCATTATTTGAAAACTAGTACAGCTGTTGGACGGAGGGGAGGTGGAACTAACAAACATCGAGACTGTCGTCCATTTATATGTCTGTTCTCACACGCACTATTCAACACCATTCTCTTGCATCTATCAAAATTATATTTTGGCGAGTGCTATGAAACGAGCGCCTGGGGGCGTCACTGGTCACAGCCTGCACTCTGCTCACTGAGGGGGGTCTTAGTGGTCCATGTGCAGGTGGACAGGCTAGCTGGAGTACCTGACAATGTGATGCAGTCCAGCCTGCAGTAAATAAAAGTTCACACATGTTAGACTGTCTGTCCATCCGTCCGGCTTTCCGTGAGTCCAACACATAATCAGTAAAATTATCTCTGCGGCGTGTCAGAGTGTGCTGTTGACAGACACCAGCTTGTCCCACAATGCAGCTGGAGAGCTGCTTACAGATGGAAAACATTCAAACTTCAGTTGTGGTGAGACGGTTCCAATGGCATCTGAGAAGACTAGTATTAAATAAAGTATCATGTTTTATTGAGTAGCTGGGAACACCGCTTTCTATACTATTAACTCCTGATGCTATTTTTGTCCCTACAGTACAATCTAGTGCCTCTATAACATGTGTTTTCTAATCATTCTCTACATGTTTGTTTTTGGTTCTCTGGGTTTTTTTTAAAAGGATTTCTATGATATAGAGTTCACCTCTGTATTAGGAAATGAATGTGTACAAGAGACTGATATATTCAATTAAAAACTCATCCATTACTCAGTCGTACGGTTGTACTGCAGTAATAATCTGAGGTTGTAACTCAGTCCCACAGCACACCCTGAATCTGCCTCACAATACACCAGAGTGCCTCAGCAAACCATTTGGAAGCCACTAATGTCATATATTCAATAAGTTCCTAATCATAATTACAGTAACTTGAGTAGTTGTAATTAGTTACTTCCTCCCCTGGATTGCAGTGTGTAACATTTTAGTGGAAACAACCTGTTTTGACGAGAGAGAACACGGTTTTGAGTGCAGCGCTTCATTCAGAGAGATATTTGTGGAACTTTGACAAAATGTCCAACTGTTTCCAGGAGACGTGTTTAAAAAGTCTACCGTGTAGTTTCCGAAAATAAATTCAAACTCAGAAAGGAAATATTTACAAAAAACAGAAACGTGTTTATTTTAAATACGTATCTGATTTATTTCCACAACTGAACAACCAGATGTCCTCAGTTGGTGATACGGTCCCCAGAAGGCTGTGTGACGTCAGACAGGCGGCTTTGTTCATTGAGCCTATTCAGTCGTGAAAATCAATGGATGCAGATGTTTTGCTTCTCGTTACAATTTCTTCAAAACTACATAGTGCACCTTTAAACAGCTGAGAAAACCGTAAGGTGGGGCGGTGTCATGTGTTGAGCGCCTCATGTGCAATGATGGTTTCCGCCTCCAGGGGCTGCTGTTTAGTCTCCAAGGAAAGAAGCTCTGCAGATGTGGAGTTCTCTCTATACTTTACCACCACATACATTACCTGCACTTCTTGCCTGTAATTCATCATTCTTGGCCACAACATGAAAAAACACTTAAGCTGCAGTATTACAGTGTTTATATGTGGCTCTTTAATGATGCTTATGAACATGTATGTACACTGTATGTGTGTCACAGTGAGTTCACTGCAGACACACCCAGTCCGAGTTCAACCCCCATATTAGGACTCCTTCTCTGAGCGCTCTGTAGTCGGCATCCCCCCACCCTCACCACAAGTGTGCATTTGCCCTTAGCCTATAACATAATTACCCAGAGGCCCTTGGGGTGTGCTTAGCGCGCTGGCAGCATGCCTGCTTCACATGGCAGAGCAGCCCCACGCACAGAGCTCATATTGTGCGCTCTCGCGTCAGATGTTTTAGGTGTGGTCCCCTCAGACAGGCCGGACCCCTGTGACCACACGATGGCAGGAAAGGGTTAAACTGCACATCTGGATTTGTCTTTTGCCTCTAATTGAGATGACAGAATTCTTTATATTCAAATATCCTGCAAGTGTTCACCACATTCTTTAACAGTGATGAAATCCATGAACTGATATGTGTTGGTGGAGGTTAGATTGGCGACGTGCGCTCCTCTGAGGGAGAAGGTGGATCATTAGGGACCGTCGGAAAGTTATTTGCAAGGGGAGGCGGGGGGGCGGGCGGACTCTTATGTTTCAAAACCTTTGTTGGATCGCTCCCTTCAGGAAAAATGGGCACACTCCCCCTTATATGTCAGTTAGTATTTGCAGCGAAGGAAGAGCCATGTTGTGTTCAGGACTTCAATTTGTGAATTGATAAATATTCTTTGTATGTTCTGGAATCTTTTTCATAAACGGAATCAGTATTTTGTTTTCTTTTTGAGTCCGATTGCCGATCAAATAATACAATTTTTAAAAAATGCACTACTCTTGACTTTGACATAGCAAGTGGAGTAAGAAATACAGCATTTGGCTTTACTATGTCCTCGAGTGGTGGAAGTATAAAGTAGCAGAAAATTGAAAACCTTGAGTAAAGTACAAATACAAGTAAATGTACATCGTCACATTTCAATACCGGTTTCTGCGCCTCAACGTTTATAAGCGTGACACCGTTGAATGCCGGATCATTTTCTCATCTCAACTCGCAGCAGGAGAAACAAATAATCATACCGCCGATACCCAAAATGAAGAAGCTTTTCTGTTTTACATTGAAGATCTTCAGGAAAGTACTACACCTTCTTTTCTGAGCCAGCCGTCAGCCACAGACTGACAGACAGGGGGCGGCTCACAGGCTCTGGCATTAGAATCTCTGCGTTCGATCTTCCTTGGTGATTTTGAGCTGAATGCTTGTGTTCCTGCAGCTGCACATAGCTATTCCTGGGTTCCACCCTGGCTGTCTCATCTACCTGTGTGACCTCACAGGCTGCCCCACATCCACAGACCTACTTAACAACCAGAAACTCGGGAGGCCGACAGATGCATTGAGGACAGGGGCGCACTTTGCAGATCAGGCCTCAGAGTTTTGACCAGCACTCTCATCTTACAGTAACTGTGATTGTAATAAGCCTGATTACAACAACTATTGAGTTTGAACTTGTATGGAGGTGTTCACTGTCCTTGGTAAGCAGCTGAAACAGTGCCCGTGCGTCTTAATGAATGGTCTGGAAATGTGAATTAGCAGTGTCAACATATTTAGCTAAAGATTTGTTGAGACGGTGCATTTTCCCCTGATGCGGTAATAAAGATGCACAGATCTACACCTGGGAGCTGCCCAGCGTCATCGCGCACAGCCTGACTGCCCTGAATGCAGGCATGGTGGGAAATTAACCACCTTCCTCCTCGACTTTACGGCATCGTTAAGGCTCCTTCTCACGGAGACGTGAACCCTGGTCACAAAATAATTTCCTACAGAAAATTCCAAATGACTGTTTTTCAGGATCATACATATTGCTATCATGCAACATCAAGTCACAAGTCTCCCCGCTGGCTCCTTAGACTCTCTCTCTCTCTCTCTCGAGCTCTTCTGGAGCCAGGATGAAAATGTCAGGCCCCCAGAAGTTTTTATTTATGCAACGCCTAGAAGGTCTTTGTCTTTGTCTTCTCTGGTACAATTGTGTATATTTACATGCGCTTCTATTAAACGTGCAGTACGTAGTTTTGACAAACTAAATAAACAAGCAATTTTGGGAATAAAAAAACTGACCCATACTGTTTTACTGTTTATATGTGTCAGACCCTGCCACCATTCCAATGTCAAACGGTGTTCTGGGGACCTTATCTTCCTCTGGGAACAGCTTGTTTATTCACTTATGGAAAAAAATAATTTCATTTCATATTATTTCCTCAGTAATATTGTAAATATTAAAATTCTGGCGCCCTGTCTGAGGTTCCATGTGCAGCATTTAGTGACATCCAGCACTGAGGTTACTGAATACCCCTCGCCTTACGCCAGCCTGTGTGGCGGCTAAAAATGTGTAACACGCAACAATGCAAAGTATGATATATTTCATTTCTGCCAACTGATCCTCCGAAATTCTACGGACTGCATCTTTAACACAGATTCTAGCAATTCTTTAGGTACTAGTGCAAAACAATTACCAGCATTAGCTAGTTAGCTAGCTCGGTTTGCCATGCGTTTAGCTGTCGGGACAATAAGATCAGAGTGCCCGGGTTATGTTGATGTTTAGACTGCTAGCACAGGAGCTTTGGACCTGAAAGGTCAGGGCTAGTTGGTTAAAATGCCAACTCTACAGTTATATTCTGTTGATATTTTTTGTTCGTCATTCATTTAAATTTTGTAATGTTTTCAATTACAATCCTGCACAGTGCACCTTTTTAAGTGCTTAGAGAAAGATTTATGACCTCAACGATTACAGGACAACAAAACTTCATATGCTGAGGAAGTTCAGCTTTCATTGAAGTGAATATCCTGGAGGATCTGTAGGGAAACTGTTTTATAGAATATTAAAGATGGCCCATAGAGTTTACTTGTAAACAAACAAACAAAAAAGGTTGTAACAGAAGTTAGACTCAGCGTTTCTCATGCAAACTTAAAGTCCAGCAATTATACGTATTGAAGAATGTTCACAGGCCTTGGGGAGCACTACTGCATATATGAAAAAAAGCAGTACAAAGCCTTTTGAGGCTCCAGAGGAAGCTGCATGTGATGTGATACATTTCAGTGGCATTGTGGGTAATGTAGGCAGCAGGTTTTGAAAAGTAGTCCAATGGTCTAGCATTGCACTCCTATGACACTGGTGGACTCATTATGGAAACTTTAAAAACAAATGATCAAAACTTTTATCCAACACCATTGTTCTTCCTTGTGCCAACATTACCCACAATGCAATTAAGTGACATCACCAGAGGCAATTTCAGAATGTATGCAGATTACTTTGGAGCCACAGAAGGCTTTATAGTTCTGTATATTTCAAAATAATAAAAATAGAAAGCCTTCACCCCAAAACCTGTAAAAACACTTCACTGTGTAAAATGAAAGTCTGACTAACATGTTGAATGCATTTTCTTCCTCAGACATTTGCAAAGCTGAGTTTTGAGAAGATTTTATTTTTTTTATCTGAAATTCGTTCAAAATAAAAACTTTCTAGCAGTCTTCTTCACAGCCATTGGAAATGCACTTGTATATGTTGTCACTCACAGGGATACTATGAAACAAAAGCAGAAAGTGAATCAGGTCCTGTGCAGCAGGGAACATCCAAGTCTACAAATAAACTGCCACTCGTCAGCATTGGATTATGAAACCCAATATGAAAAAAAAAGAAAAGGAAAAGAAGAAAAAAGGCACCAGGTATGAAAAAGATAGATTTATTTAATGACAAATTAAAACAGAAAAAAAGAAGTTGAAGGAGAGCAGCAACATAACTGAGACTCCACATGAAGAGAAAGGGGGAGATGATTGGCTTGACCTCCCTCCCTACCTCACAGAAAAAAAAGAAAGACTTAGCACACAAACAAGAGGACGGAGAGACAAATAGATAAAGAGAAAAACAATCCAACTCTGACAAAACAAACCTTCAGAAGAACGACACAACTTGCTTTTTAACTACAAACACTGAAGTTTAGCCACAAGTTTTACAACTGCCTTTTAATTTTTGTTTTTAAAAGTCATTACAAAAAATGATAATTATGATAATCTCCATTTAATAATAACAATAGCAACATTGTAACGGTAGAAACTGTCCCTCATTCCTGGTTGGGTGATCAGTCAATCAGTGGTTGAGGCCGACACTGGCAGACAGAGCGAGATGGAGGCATAGGAGAAACCAAAGAAGAAGAGCGAGGAGAGGAGAGAAAGTGAGCAGGCTTCTTGCCACATGTCCATCTCACACATACACACACACACACACACACACACACACACACACACACACTTGCATACAGACGCACGCACATACACACACACACACACACACATACATACAAATACCAGGAGTTCTCTCCTCCCATACAAAAAAAAAGACAACTAAAATAATTAAAAAGAAACTGACTTCAGACCCCAAAATAAAACTGACTCAACTGAAATGCAGTGTTTTTTTTCCTCGTTCTGAAAACAGACAAACAAAAAAATACCCCGACACACACTCAATTCATACACTATTACATCTGTACACACAGCCTGTGATGCAACGAACGGGCGTGTGTTATGTGTGTGTGAGAAGTCCACTGTTGTGTCCAATCCATGAAAATAGAAATAAAATAAAAAAGTCCAGGGCTGACGTCACTGTGGGCCTTCTTAAATCCATACAGTTTGAGAGCAGAGTCTGTTCTAAATAACTATCAACAACGACAGTCAACTATTTAAAGAGCGACCGATGCACAATCTCGAGCCATGGATGGACCAGATGAGCTTGTACGGAGTTCCTTTACTGCAGTCCTGGACAGAACTGGGTGTCTGCGGTTATGGGTGCTACGGCCGTCCAAGTCAATGGGTGGCAGTTCCGGTCCAACCATCGACAGCAGGGTCATCCACATGTGAAGATATAAACCCAAATCCGCAATAAAGAACTTCATGAGCTCTGGGTTCCACTGTGAGCTAGCCAATACATGAAGACGCCCACTGCGGTGAAGCCCAGCCACAGCCACGATTGTAGCCCTACAAGTGTCGGCAGCGTGTGAAGCGTTCAGTCTGACAGGTACTGAGGTGGATTACCAACAGCAGGGAACGGGTGGGGTGGGGGTGCGGGGGGCGGATAGCTGGTTGGCTACCCAGCACTGACCAAGAGTCCATGTTGAAATCTAGCTTGAGCCTTTTCCTCAGTGTGTAGCTGTCGGGGCGCAGCCATCCTCCAGCGTCTAGGAGTGACGGCCGAACAGTTGTAGTGTGTGAAATGTCTGAGGAGGACTGAGAGGAAGAGAAGAAGGAGACACTAAAACAAGAGCGGTGGGAAATCACTTGAAGAGTTTGACTCAACAGCTTTTTCAGTTTGTGTCCTCGTTTATGACCAAGAGAGCGCCAGACTACATGTGCGTGCACGAGTCCCACATATATATATTTATATATATGTTCATGTGTGTTTAGAAGTCTACAGCCATCACTACACAGTTTATGTCCTTGTTATTCATTCCTCCACTCATCCATTCATTCATCCATCCATCCATCCATCCCTCCCTCCCACCCCCTGGGCCTCTGCGGCTGCCTGATCAGACAGTCCAGTTCCACATTAAGGGGGGTGGGGCAAAGAGGAGGGTGCGCTGTGAGGTCACAACTAATTTATTTGACCCCTAAAAAATGCCCCCTGACAATCTGTAACTTTTTAACCCTCTTCGCTTGAAAGTTCTTAGCACATGGAGATGGTGACGTTGATCCCCAGGTTGCCGTTCTCGGCGAACAGCTGTGCGATGGACGTGTCGAACACCAGGCAGTCGCTGTTCATGATGGCCGTGGCGATGCCCTCGTGGATCGAGCGCGGTGTGGCCTCCCAGGTCAGGCGGCGCCGGTGCCCGTTGAGCTCCAGCCGGTAGGCGAAGTTCTCGGCCTGCTTGCGAGTCCCGATGAGCTGCACGATGGCGAAGAACTGCTGGTGGCCGTCGTACTTCTCCTGCTTCTCCAGCACCAGCATGAAGTGGAAGCCGAAGCACGACTGCATCATTACCCAGTCCACCGCGCCCGGCAGGTTGATGTCCGTGGCCAGGAACACAATGTCCTCCCCCTGGACACACATTTCACACGTTAAATCATCATCGCTTCAAAAACTTTACACTTCAGAACTGCACACAGGGAAACCTAATAATCAGATTTTCTATTCCTTTGAAAAAACATCACAGATGAGTTGAATCAAGATGAACGAAAAAAGTACATATTAAAATACACTCACATAACAATATTTATCATGCAACAGCCACACACAGAATTTATTAAGCACTGGGTGAGTGTCAAACTGTAGGGAAATGCCAACTGTTGTCTGGGGATAAGGACATATTTATGATGCTGAACAAGTGGCAGGCATTACATGGTGGGTGGTCATTTAAAGGGGCACTGCAGCGATTTAACAGTGAACATCCTCAGAGAAAAATGAAGGGTCAAAATCAAAGCAGCAGGGGCTGAGAAAACAGAGACCAAGTCCCTAGAATGGTTAATTAAGTAAAATGATAATGACAGACAGGGTGCCCATTAAAGGTACCTATCAAATTCATACTCAAAATAAATAGGGGGCAGCAGATCACCTAGTATGAATTTTAGCTCAATTAGCTGTGCAGCTAGTTGTTTGGACCAGGAGCATTTGTGTTTGCACTGCTAGCACAGAGCCAAAATGGGACGGGGATAGTTGGATGGTATGCTTACTTCAGAAGTTAGCTCTGTAACACGTTACATGAACATCATAATATCAAAACTGCTATCGACTCACACTGTTGATGATTTTATTGAACTATTGAATGTTTCAGCTACAATTCTTACATACAGCCCCTTCAAGTCCTGGTTATGGACACCTCGAAGTTGCATTACCCTGCTAATAATATGATCACTTGCCAAAGAAAAATAAAATAAAACCATTAATTTATATTTTCGTGTGTTTAATAAATTAATAAATTTCACAAGCAATAACTCAGTTTTCCTCTGCAACAACTTTTGACTAATAGCTGTAACAAACATTACAATCACATAAGGCTCTTAAGTAATGGAAATGCTGTCGACTACTCAACCTTTGATACGACACAGCAACAGGAGATATTCAGCTCATTAAACCCTTTGGCTTTAGTTTAGGTTTTAGCCAGAGAGCTAACGTTATGCTAGAGCAAGATTCAAAGTCAATAGGATTGCGAACCATTAACAATCAAGAAATATAATTTGACCGCATGTTTAACGACAAGATTGGCTAGCTAACCAGCACATCGCTGCGTGCCACAGCCTGAAGTAGTGTGTTGAATAGTGAATGGAATTGTGGGTTGACTGCTTGAGTTCAGATAGACAGTTTAGACTACTTCCTGCAGCTTGTGTGTTCGAAGTGCCTCCTGTGGTGTTCAGAGGAAGATGCACTGAAGGGCTACACTATGTCTCTTACTTAGGCTATATCGCATTCATTAAGAAAGCTGACAAAACAGTTTCAACCAGCTAATAAGAATTGAGTACGGTATATGTTAATAAAGAGGCTGAGGAGACAAGTCAGTGACTGACCTGCAGTGTGGTGATGGACTTGTGCTGGTGCATCAGGTGAGGCATGACAGCGTCCAAGGAGCCCTGCCACTTGCAGGAGGCGCCGGGGCACGGGCAGGAGTACGGCCGGAACTCGCACAGCTCTTCGTGCTCTGTCTTGTCAGTGTGCGGCAGGGTGACTTCGCAGCCCGATGAAGCGTACTTGCAGGGGAAGAGGACTGAGTTAGCCACCTTCTCCATGGCTAGGTTCCTGATGGAGCCCAGTGGTCCTCGGCAGGTGGGGCAGCAGGTAAGCTTGGGCCGACAGTTGGAGCATACCTGGGAGAGGACGGATAAAACATAAAGTTAGTGTTTCTTTCCCTGGAGTTGTTCTTCTGTTTGATGCCTGGGAGAGGATGAAATGTCGGCAAGTGGGCGAGCACTGAAGATTTGACTATTCACAGCCATAAAATAGGGGTGTTCCAACAAGGGTACCTCACGATTCGATTAAGATTATGGGAGCTTCGATTCTTCGATTATAACGATTGTCGATTCGATTCGATTATTGGTGCCATGATTATTCGATTATTGCTATTTTTAATGCTTTTTTCCATACAAGATTGATTTTGTCTTCATCTGTGGCTACATTTGTAAATAAATAGCCTATCAATTAACTCAAAAAGCTGCCATAGGGAACAAAAGTCCATTCTTCAAAATTAAATAATTCAGCTTATTCAGTCTAGAGTATGGATAGGAAAACTTAACAAAAAAGCTGCCATATTCCAAGGGAACAAATTGCATTCTTCTGAACAAAAGTGCATAATTCAACTGAACTCATGGATTAAAGCAAAAAAAAAATCTTTTGACTGAAATGTTTTTTCGAGCTGTAGCCAAGTCATATTCCCAATTTGTAATTTGTGAACCCCACACCATGTTCTCTAATGCAGACATCAAGTTTAAATATTTGACCGACAGTGTTTTACAGGAGGATGATCTGAACAGCTGTTCTATTCACACTTAAAATGTTTTGTCTTTTCAATGTAATTTTCAATCTATGAAATCAAACTGTGCCTTTTTTTTGCCAAGCTTTTATTCTTTCAAATAATCGACCATCTACAGAACTTTTCAGCAAGCTAGTTTTCTACTTCTTCTCATCATCATTATCGTTAATTATTATTAATAATAATATTGTCTAAAGTGAGCCTCCTCTCGTTTAACAGAAAAATACATCATACAAACAGCAACTTTTGTCAGTCTTGTCAGTCTGATGGCGAGTTATCACCTTTCTGTCATCAATAACATACTGTTAGTAATCAAAGACGCTCTGAGGATTTACATTTGTTCTATGTTATAATACAAGATTTCAGCATTGAGCTACAATCAGGCTACAGTCATGATTTTGTACAGTCAAACTAACCAAAAACTTATTATTGATCATCATAAAGTTTCAGGGCGTTCCTGTAACCATGGTAACTCACGGTGTCAGAGGGGAGGGAGAGACGCTGAATGAAGCCGTTTACACAGATACACTGCAGATAGAGTTCTGACTATAGTTGTTATTTCACACGTGTAGCACACAACAGGAGACTCTCCGTGTCACACGAGTTCTCACATGTTGACTAAACTCAATAACTAATTGATAACGTAGCAGCGCGACGAGTCCTTGCTAGCTAAGCAGCTAAACTTTAGTGCCGCTCCGTGTTGAGGTCCCGCCCTGTGTGGGTCACTGCACTGTCACTGTTCAGGCGCACACGCTGTTAACGATACCATTGGCTGTAGAGTGTGACAATCTGTCAATAAAGATCAGCCAACACTCCGATCTACATTGACCCCATAAGTCGCCTCTGTAAAGTTTGAATGATGGAAATCCGTCGTAGCGACGCTGAACGTTAATCCATGTGAACTTATTCAGTCTGCAGCTTCAGTACAGTGAGGTGAACACAACACAAACACAGTAGAGCAGAGTGGCACTCACACTCATTGGTAAGGGAGTTTGTAGCGCGGCTCCATGGCGCGCACCACTAACCGAAACTAACGTTACTGCTCCGTTTGCTGTGGTCGCACTCACTAAAAAGTCCGGGCGAAGCGCGAGCTAAGGTTCCGGTTACGTGTTTTTTGTTCCGTTCTAGCGGCAAAGCATCGACGTTAATTAATCGATGCCAAATCGTCACGTGAGGCATCGCGATCGTGCCACATCGATGAATTACACCCACCTCTACCATAAAATGCATTTGTTAATTAAATCAACACTGCAATAAAGCTTGACTTGTTCAACAGTGAATCTAGATTGGTAATAAAGATGTTCTCTTCCCTTCTGGAAACCTTTGGCACAATGACGATGACTTCTTGCAATTAACTTTTGCAGAATGCAAACAACATCCACACACTTAGCTATGTAAAATATAATGCCTGTGAGCCAATCATTACATTACATTGCTGGCTTTGCTTTCTTTCCTGGCTAAATACATACCAGGTGTCCGGACTGGCACTGCAGGATGGGGGGTAGGACATAGTCGAAGCAGACAGGGCACTCGAACAGGCTTGCCAGGTCACTGTTGGAGGCGGTGGTGCCTGACAGGGTGGGCACGCGCTGGGAGGGGGGACACTTGGAGGTTCCTGTGGGCAGCGCGGTGGCAGTCTGGCGACTCATTTCTGATAAAGAGGGGGGAAGGACATGACGAAGACACCATATCAGATTACCATAATATATATTGAACATATTGTGGACAAAATCTAATTTGTCATCACAAGTTCCTCAACAAAAAAAAAATAAAGAGCATTTTTCACATCACTATAATGGCAGAGCAATCCATAACTTTCAATTCAACACAAAGCTATCCTCATCATCTTCATGTCAGACATCACCGTTTCAAAGTCTTGCCATGCAGCGAAATAAAACCTCCCTCCTTACCAACGCTTAGAGGAGTTCAATCATTGTTTACATGAAGACATGCAGGTACATGCTAAGCTAATCTATTCTCATCTCATCTCGTCAGTGACGCGCAGAGCCAGAAGCAGAGCCAGAAGCAGAGCCAGAAGCAGAGCCAGAATCTGCTGTGAGTTGGCTGTATAATAATCTCACTTATACATACAGATTAAAGTATGTGATCTATGCTTATATTATGTATTGATTCATCACATTAATATAAGTAAAATCAATGATCATACAGTCGCAAGCAGTCAGTGTGGTAACCCACTTGTTTCAATCACTGTAGACCAGCCACACTATGTTACATGTGTAATCACAGAGCTTCAAACCATTAACTCTTATGGGAGGGGTTAAACCACCTTTCTATGGCACCACATGAGGAATGAGCCGTGTACACGTCAGTGTCCTCTGTCTGCCTGACAGACTCTCTATGGTCTGAGCCTACTGTGTACTACATGTCTATTATTGTCCCAGCACCAAGCCAGAGCAACACAGACTCTCTTAGTCACATACATAAAAAAAGAACCGCCAGACAGCAAAGTGAACTCAGATGTGGTGTGGTGTGTGTGTGTGTGTGTGTGTGTGTGTGTGGCACTGCTGTTTCCTATCGTGCTGTGCAGTTGCCTTGGCAACGGGTTTGTGGTTAAGTATGGGATGGCCTGTGGAGCAGAGAAAAGGAGAGGGGAGAGAAGAAGGGAGTAAAAAAACGATGGGCAGGAGAATAGGTATGTGTTCAGGAATAAGGGACAGAAAGCAGAGCTATTGGAGGATTGAAAGGAGAGAGGAGGGGGATGATGAAAAAAGGAGGGAGGAGCAGGAAAGGAGGAGGAATGAGACAGCAAAGTTGAGAACCAAGCAGGGCAAGTACGTCACAGATGGACAAAGAGCTAGAAACAAATGGAACATGAAAAGACGAGGACAACGGAGGAGGAGAGACGAGGAGTGAAAAGTGTGTTATAAGCAAAGAGTGGACAGCACATTGTGGGTGTGGAGCTTTCAGAAACGGGAGGAGAAGACAGGAAGATGAGCCTTTTATGTCAGGTCTGTTCTGTGCTGTGTAGGATGACTGTGCATGCCTGCATCCCCACCTACTCTGCTACCTGGCATAGTTCACCCTGTTTATAGCCCCACCCACAGATAGACTCAGCGCCGGGAGACCCACGGCGGAGGAGCAAATATGGAGAAAAGAGAATATAGTATGTGTGGGAGGTGAAGAGAATCAGGTGGAGAGGGAGTGCAATATGTAGACAGACAATACAACAGCTGGGAAATTAACACCCACCTACAAAACGCTGCCAAATCTTTGGTCGAGGCTGCTCAATCTGCCTGACACAGCAGCTAATTTAACAGTTTAAAAAAGATAGAAAATACTGAGTCAGGGAACATCGTAGGTGGTCTTATGACATTTTCACACTGACATGACTCTTTTTTTCTCGAAACATATTGCATGTGTACCAGGGCCGTCTTTATATCCATTTTTGATGACTAGCAGTTAATCTTTTTGAAAAGCTTCAAAAAGCAGTTTGAGCCATGTTCGTTTTCTACACACAGTGCTACGAAGCAAGTAATTAGTCCCAGTGCTTCTGCTGAAGATGCCTACTTAAAATTCAGTTATTTGTTTTTTCCTGTTGACATTTTTGACCACACACCCATGGTTACCAAATGCAATGCTTTTATCTACATCACTCCTTGCATAAGCATCACTTTAACATCTAGCCTGGTAGCTGGCAGCCCTGCCGGTACATCTGCTGGGCCAAAGCTTTTCTGCATGCGCACATGCACACAGGCCAACTGCAGAAGACTGGACCTAATGAGAGATAGCATTAGCTGGCAGTAATGGTGCCTGCTGGCTTCTAAACACATCTGCTTTGATGGAGATAATGCAAGCTATTAATAGAACTTCTTAGCTGACTAGCATGCAAGCTAGTAGCAGCAAAGAGCAGTGGAACTAAATTAGCTGAGGACATTCAGCCTGGCCAAGGCCAGGGTCACTGTCAGCTAGCATGCAGGACTGGAATAGCTAACACAGGGTAGCTTCACACAGACAGTCACAGGCTTAGCAAATATAGCTCCAATACAATGAAATCATCAGAACTGGTGGCCAGGGTTGGGAACCAAAACACGGTTCTAAATAATAAACACAGTACTAAATGCCAAGCGCTGTGTACACGTAAACATTTTTTTATTTCGGTTCTGCTTATCAGTTCCTAAACTTGACATAAAAATTGATTAGTGCAAATAAATGCTAAATATATCTGCAAGGGCATGGCTGGTCTGGGTACCTTCCAGGACCTTTTTCATTCTGGAGTCAGGAACTGTAAACACAGCAGGGAGCCGGAAAGCTAGCATGCATGGCTAGCGTATTACAGCAGCAATCATAGTAATTACAGGGCAAAGCGCAATGTAAGTGGAAGTTCATTAGCTGCAAGTCAGGCTGCATGTCAAATCTTCCGAAACATTTAAAGTAGCATAGCATCAATGAACGAGTGCACAGCGTTCAATGTCTTGCGGTCTCCGACCTAGAGTGTGTTAGCCTCTGCCGGCGTCAGCACATCGCAAGGATAATCCATCCATACATCTTTAAACATACCCCGTCCCTCTGTTTTTATGTATAGACTCCATTTGTTTGCAGTTAGGTGATGTGCACTGCCCCTGAATGCACTTTAGTTCATTGAGAACTGGGATTGATGAGTAGAAACGGAATTGATAATATTAAAACAATACCCAACAATTTGTTGTAGATAGGAAGCTTCATGTTTGAATCTTGAGTATTTCTAAATGCATCCAGGTCTTATAAATTTTTTTTTTAAAATAGTCTTTTTTATAGATATATCCAAGTTTGAAACTTGCCATGTGTTTCTGTCCGTGTTTTTAGCAAGCTTAATAATAGTTGAACAGCCTTCTCACACTGTATTAATGTTAGTGCATTATTAATTCAAGAAACACAATATTGTCATGTCCTTATGTGTAATATAAATAGATGGTGTTAAACATTACACTGACTCCAATCCTTATACTTACAACTGACCCATACCATGTCCTTAAATCATTACTTTATGTCCATGTATGATGTAGCCATGTGTTTAAAAAAACCTTTATAAAAAGGATACTTGCTCTATTTGGAAGAAAGGAACATCCTTTTGCATGAAGCTGCAACATGTAAGAACTGACTACCTGCCGAATTCAAAACAAATAACATATTGCTACAGTAACTGCTACTTGCTGCTTACCATGGTAGCTGTTAGCTAGTTAGCTCAGCTAGCCACGCAGCTGGCAGTCCAAACTAGGAATGTGGGAAACCAGGTAGTGCTGGTGTTTAAACCACTAGCGAACTCACTTTAGACCTGTTGGTGCTAGCTGATTAGCATGCTTACTTCAGTCTATATGTTTGCAACAAAATACGAACATGTCTTAAGACGGCACCATGTAACTGCATCCTCTTACTGATTTATTTATTTGCACTAAATTGTCCTGTACTTGTACTGTCTTTTGTTGTACTGTTGTTGTTATGTGTGGTGTCCTTGAGTGCTTTGAAAGGCGCCTTCAAATAAAATGCATCATTATTATTATTATTAAAGTTTCTAAAATTCTTTCATAAATAAGCCTCAATAAGGATTCTTGACTAGTCATTTTGTACGAGTGGATGGTTTCTGCCAGCTGTGAGTTTCTGTGTGAGGAAGTCTGGTTGGTTTTGGGTGTGGCTAATGGGACCTGATTTCAAACACTGCCGTGCCATCTTATGATGTGTGACCACTTGAAAACAACTGCTGTCAAAGGGGGTAAGAGAGAAATTTCAATGTGCCAGTCTGCCAATTTAGACACTCAAATGTTAAAAAGGCAAAAGTAGCCTACAAAAGATGAATTGGATACAGTACACCAAGAATACTGACTGCAGCTCAATCAGCAGAATTACTGTATGGCTGAACATACTTGCCTGAAATAGATCAACACTGCAGCCTCACCGTGAGGAAATGTTTGAGATGCCACACCCAGTCCCAGCATGAGTGAATATAAAGTATTGTTTTAATTCAGCCATGACGGTATGATGAAGTTTCGAGGTTATGTAAAAAAGTCCATTTATAGTTTGATATCATCAGCCACTGCTTTTCACTGGTGCACACAGACCCAGTGTAGTTGCGATCAATGTGAGGAACATTTGCTTTTGAGTGCCTGAGCTATACACACACGCACAAACACACACTCTTGGGTCAATGCCACCAACAGTAGAACTGACAGCGGTATAATGGCTGAAGGAAAACATACACTTTCAGAAAGACATGCTGAATTGTTTTGTTGGTGGTGTAAACATTATTTCTGACCCAGATCTTGCCTGAATAACAGCAGCTACTAGCTGACTGCACAGAATGCTACAACAAGCATTAACAAGTCCAGCTAAAGAGAGCCAGTGGGGTGATAATCATGGTATCACCTGTTTAGTTGGCAGATGCGGGGGGCAAGAAGTGACAGACAAGATGAAGACAAAGTAAGAACAAACATGGCCCAGTTGTTGTTAGCAGGTACCTCAGAAGGATTTTACAGTCTGAGTTTACAGTTTACAAGGCTTCTGGGTATTAGTTTTTACAATGTGCACACTAAAAAGAACTAGCATCTCATTATGAATGATACTTCCCCAGAGAGCCTTTATAACCAAATTATACATTCAACAAAAAGGAACAAGAAAGGTGCGAGAGAAGGTAGAGAAAACATGAGCTCAGAGGGGGCTGAGGAGACAAAGAGTGAGTCAGCTAACCAGATAGAGAGCGGGCAATGAGCACATACTGCGCCGTGTCAAGGAGGTGGAGGAAAGGATGAGGACAGAAAGAGGAGAACAAACTGACTGTGCAGACGGTCCTTAAGAGTTCAGAAGGAGCAATGCAACAGTGAAGGGGAACGGATGGAGCATCAAGTCCAATATGTAGCTAACAAAAATGCTAAGTAAAAAGGTAGTGGCAGACAGAGATGTCACGTTCCACACCACTCTGTGTTGGAGAGAATAAATGGTGCAACACGCTGCCCAACTAGAGCGAACTGAGAGCTCCAAATCCTCAAACAGGAAAGAAGTCAAGCAACAGCAATGAAGCACAGATCAGGACACACCCAGTGAAATTATCCAGTGAAAAACAATTTGGGAACCATTGTCTTCAAGCACAACTGTAGACTGACAGGAAGACGGATGCAAAGGGTGGAAAAGACACCAACAGAAACATAGATACCCACCTTCGTCCATAAGATTTCCAAATAAGGCTTTCGTCTTCTCTTGAAATGTGGGGACCTCTGAAAAGAGAAAAAAAAAGAAGGTAAACAAACATGACTTGAGGAGCAAAGATGGAAAAAATACTGGCTGGGCATCAAACCTAACTAATAACATCCCAACAATAGAACCCACAATAACCATGATGTCACAGACAGCGAGTTAAATATGGCGTCCTTTGTGGTAAACGAACATCTTCCTTCACTGGCCTGGTTCTGTCATCTCTGTGGGTGTGACACATGCTCCAGTCAGTTCACATTTGAAGCAGATCTGATTTACATGATGACACAATCTAATGTTTATGGGAGCTATCTCTGCTGGGCCAACAGGCTATAAGAGGTGAGGAAGGGCACTGCCCGCCTCATACACATTCAAGCAATTTAAGCCACTTACTGCACTGCTAATGCAACGTGAAGAAGAGTAGACTTCTAAATTCATCGATTCCTACTGTGCTGTCTCCAAACTGTTTTCCCAGCACCACTAATTTATATTTCATAAAGCAGATAAAACTCTATCCATCAGTTTAGGTTTGTGTCTGTGTCAGGATCATAATATGCTGATGCAAGACCATCATTCTCCAGAAGTGGCTGCCAGCTGGTTGAACTCTGTTCACCAACACAGTTTGATAAGCTAAGTGCTTACTCTATAGGAAGTCATCACTAAAGATAATGCCAATTCATCCTTAGATTTTGCTTAGATGTGCAGATATGTTTTACCACAGTTCTTATGTGCTAGTTCAGTTCTAGCATTCATGCTCAACTTTGAGTAGCAGTGGGGACTTTTCCCACTACACCACAGCTAAAAGCATTCTTATAACCTTCTTAGCCCCAGGCTGACGCTCCGGCTACTGACAGGAAACGATAAATAACATAAACTGTCAAAACCTTATTGATTTCTTGTATAGTGGCTGTTTAATTTAATAAACTACTGACACTGTGCGACCCATTTCTATAGCCAGTCTGTACAAAAGCGTTCACACTGGCACAATTCTGGCCAACATGGGCTAACCATAATTTAAGCTAAGTGCTTGCTAGCCCAGCTCCGGAGCAGGGTTGGCCCCAGGTTTGTAGCATAGCCCCATTAAAATCACCTAAATAACAGTAAAAAGGTTGTAAGTGTGAATCGGTGCAAAAGAAAACCTGAGTACTTGGACATCAACCCTGGATTAAGAATTTGTTTTAGACAAGGAGCCAAGTTATTCCAGGGTCATCTGTTAAGAATATGCAGTGAGAAAAGTCCTAGTGCTATGTTTTAGCGCGCTTCGGTTTAATGACGCTCTCAGTTTTTTTGCATCCACTACAACCTATAAGCCGACCTGCTGCAGAAAGGCAGTTCTCTGCTGATAGAGACAGGAATAGTGAAGAAATCGAACAGACTTCTTCAAGACACAGTTGGAAACGTTTTCATGATGCATTCAATATCAGAATCCAGCCTCAGTAGGTGCACATATAGTCCACAGTATAAGATCACTGTTACAAGTTTTGTATGTGAAAAGCAATAACTCTATTCCAACTTGTCCATTTGTGTTCACTATCAACTGAAGGAGATCATCAGTTTCCACTCGCAACACTGTTATAAAAACACACAGTGGCAACCCTCACAAAGTTTATTTTCTAAACAGGATTTACCTGCATGTCCTCTGAAGCCAATTTGTAGTTGTACAAACTGAAAAGATAACAGTATTCATTGAAGACGCCCTTTCACCACTACTGCCAGTTTACATGTACACAAACAGTCAACTCATGTGACTGAGGTCGCCATGTAAGAAAATTGGATCTCATGTAAACATTACACACATCGCCTTCACAATCTCCTCAGACAATGTTCATGCTAGTATTGCCAACACACACAAATTTGCTGCACTGGGAGAGACTAAACTCTAGCTCTTTGTTTAATTTGTCGTCAGTGTGTGTGAAGGGCAACTAACATCTTAACGCAGTGGTTTTCAATTATTTTTTGTCATGCCCCCCCTAGAGGACAGAAATTTTTTCACGCCCCGCTGAATTGAAATACTATTGAGAATCTGATAATATTTATTTATTTATTTGTATAAACCACTGTATGAGTTGCAGCATTCTGCTTACAATTACCTGATTATCAAAATGGTTTCAGGCTGTCCTGCCAGACTTTTTAGGCATAAAACACAAACAGGTCTTTCCTCATTTCCGACTGTGTTCCCAAGGGCTATTTAGGCATCGTCATATTTCCTGCTCCATAGTTCCCGACCGAAGGATCAGCAGAAGAGCTTGTGTTTGTCTCTTTTTTGAAAAATTTTGTGCTGGTGTCAACACGGAATGTTTTATTTTGAAGAGTAACTGGATGTCATATTGTTATTTCGGCGCTTGACTTCCTGTCTGCTCGGTTCAATTCAGCTGAATTGCTGCGTCGTGCTCCGAACTGCCGGAGCTGGGACAGAGCAGATACGCAGCGCAGCGGACTTGCTTGAAGTTAACACAGACTTTTAAAGTGAAAGTGAAACCTATCAGCTCCGCTGGCGTGGCGGACGTAACGCAGCGGACACGCATCCAGTGGAAATAGACCTTCGCGTCCCACCCTGCCTCTCTCCTCCTCACGCCCTGACACCTCACTTTGAGAATCACTGTCTTAACGCAAGGTGGATCTACAACCCTGATACCAAGAATGCTGGCACCGTGTGAAATGTGAATAAAAACAGAATGCGATCCAAAACTTTCCTAGAGCTCTGTTGCTCTTGTCCAAGCTTGTCTAAATTTAGAATAAGTATATATTTACAAAAAAATTTAAAAAGTTGAAACATTAAATATATTGTTTTATACGGTCAATTGAGTACATGCCATAATTATAAGCAAATTTTGTTTAATTTGTTTTACACAGGGTCCCACATTTTTGAATCACATGTTTAAGGCAATATAAACAGATTGGCTTAAAGCACAGTTTTACTACAATATATTACACAAAGTAACTGTGTATGGATAAAATATATATCGTCAAATAAATGCAGTTTGAGGCTGATGATTAAAAGGAAAACTAACAAGTTAGAAAATGTTATGTAGTCTCAACAGCAATTAATTAAAATATTGTTCTGCACATAAAATTTTGGTATGGGAAATTTGAATAATTTGAGACTCCTCATTAGATAAGAACTGAAAATATGGGGCTAAAACACAGTAGTACAAATCAAAGTTTTTTTTAAGCTTTCTGATGCTTAGACAGGCTTTCAAACTACTCTAGTAGAATCACATTCTACCCGACATGCCAAGAATAAAAAAAAAAATCTTCCACAATTTACATGATGAAACACACGACACCAGTTACGTGTCAGTATTGTCGCCGCCTCCGTTACATCAATTATGTGTTTCCTAAATGTGCTGACGTTGGTGAAATCTTCTGCATTGTACTATATAGGTGGCTCTTCCTAGCTGCAGCATATTAAACACGATGCATCTGCTTCAGGCGAGATCTGCCTCAAACTCTGATCGACCTTCATAGAACAGTCTTAAAAAGGACAGCTTCATAAGTCTATTAAGATTATAGTAAGGTATCCATATGAACACTGAAAACAGACTTTGTTTGTCACCATCCCTCCTCTTTATACAGACATTTAAGAACCCCTTTCCGAATGTATTCAAACATTCATGAAGTGAAAAAAGCTTCTGCAGTCTAACTTAGACAAGAGGGTATCTGCCAGTCTTTTTACTTTCTAGTACAAAATCCATCCTTTTTGTTACCATCACTCCACTACAGCTCAACAGACAGACTGTCTACTGTTCAGCGAAACACAAAGAGGCAATGCCATACTAAAACAGAGGAATACATGCACTGTATTTGTTCATTCGGATGTCCAAAGCCTCAACTGAGCTTCATAAACTTTTGAATACGTTGTTGACAATGTGAATATTTTCTCCCATTGCTTCAATTGAAAGTGCATTAGAAAGGCATCTCTTTATAGCCACTATGAACAGGAAGAATGATGACATCAAGCAAGCACATTTGTGTTAACATTGTAATTGAGGAATTAAGTGCATGTAGACATAGCCACTGTTGGGCTAATGGAGCAGCACACATTGAAGCATCCATCCAGGAAGGGGAGAGAGAGGCTGATTATGATGCATCAAGACTTCTGCTTATCAAACACTTAGTTTGATAAGCAGAACTCGCATTTTCAACAAGTCTCCACTATTTCTAAAGAGATCATCTGATCTATTTCAAAAGTGCAAAGTATTTGTCTTTCACAGCAGATACGCATCTCCAGGGAGCAGAGTTTCTGGCAGCTCAATCTCTGTAAAAGGGGGGTGTGTAGGCATTTTATCCTGAAAGACGTTTAAGTCACACAAATTATTCTGCAGCAAGCGCCAACTTGCCTTAGACAAAACATAAACACATACATTCACATGATACAAAAAGGCTGAGGAGAAGCACGAGTGGAGGGGGAGGCGGAAAGCAAGCTGGGCTTCAACACAAACATGCCATTCTTTGTTCTCAACTCATGGCCCACTCTTTTCTCAGTCACACACACACACACGTTGTGCAGTGTTCGCACACATAATTCACAATGCACACAGGCACGCTTGCTTAATGAGTCTTCTGTACTCACCCACACACAAGCTATTCGGCATACAGTACGAGCACTTTTGCTAGCCAAGCTCCCTGCACACAAAGTATCAATTTATCAACCTGACACACACAGAGCTGCAGCTGGACTCAGCTCGGGAATTTACGACATTTTACAACACCTTGGCTGCAGCTAAAAAGGACCGGTGCGGGAAACACATTGCACCTGTAAGCAAAGGTGTAAATGTTTCCACAAGTAAGTGCGCGTTCGTGTGAATTATCTTGTAAACGCTCATTCACCTTTAGTGCTGTGTGTGTTCCTTGTGGCTACACACGAGAAGAGTCCGAACAAGGAGTACCAGGGCGGAACTTGCAGTGCTACGCAAGCCGGCTTTGATTTCACTTGGACCAGAGACATAGGGATAAAGCATTCATGCGGCCCCTAAGCTCCATATTTCTCTGCTGTTTTCCATGGAAACCACATACTGTTGCAGCTGCCCGAAAAAAAAAAACACACCACGATACAGAGGATCACATTTTTCCCTCCTGGACCCCAATTTAGGGAGCAAAAGCTCAAGAGGGTGCGGGGGAAAGCTGTAATGAAAGAATGCAGGGCTGTGTCCAGACAACAGCCAATGGAGATGCTTATTAGCCGGAAAAATAACAGCCCACGAGGGGATGGGACAAAAGGAGGAGGAGGAAGAGTGATTATGTCTGTGTCCATAGAATCCAAAAAACAAAAATGTCACATTTTAAACGCCGAAGTCCCTCTGTCACAGGAACAGCATGCAAAGAAGGCATCCATCAGAGAGCTAAAGAGGAACAGCAGGCAGGTTGCTAGGTGCTTATGCTGCAACACAGAGAAGCAGTCAAACTAAAATTAAGTCAACAGTCTGTCAGCAGTCTGTCAGCGTGTGGTCAGTCTGCCACTCCCCTGCTGCTCCCAGTCAGCCACTAGGAACTAAAGGCAACATGAGACAGTTTAGCAAAGTCACTGTAGATTCTCTCCAACAATGGATAATTATCCCTCTACAAGTTCCACCTTTGTTTTTCCGGCTGCCAGATCTTCAGGGTCGGTTTGGCGCTGTATCACTGCATTGCTTTTAAGAGAAGGAAAAAAACAAAAAAACAACTACAACAGGTATATCTACTTCCAAGTTATTTTCCAAAAGTGCAGGCCTGCAGCACAAAAGCATGCTTCCGGCAAAAGGAGGGCTGGTTTCTATGAAAAAGAAATCTTGTGTGGTGTGCAGCAGTTGCTGGAAGAATAATCCTTTGCGACTGGAAAACAAAGCCCTGCTCTCTCTGGGTTTCCTGGTGGAAGTGGAGACGGCTGTAGCTAGCGAGAGAGGAACACAAGGGAAAGTCCCAAACAAAGTCACTCTCCCTCTGGCTTTTTTCTCTTAAGCCATGTTCTTTCTGTCCCCTGGAGTGTGGTAGGTGGTCACTGCTGCTGGGTGTGTTTGTGTGCATGACGGAGAAAAGCTAAGCCGGCATCCAATGTCAGCCCAAACTGAGCATGCTCACTCTCTCACCCTTCCCCTTTCTCTCTCAGTGGCTCCCTGCCTGAACACACAACCCCTTCTTCTCCGCAGCACATCATTTCTCTTTCACGCAGACCTTGACTTGACTGTTACTAATTTTATTTGCCTTGCTACACGTCATCTTTCATGTCTGTATCTGTGTCCATTTTCCCCTCTTCCGCCACACTATCCTCCATGCTTGCTTTGCCCTGAGCCTACATATTTTGCCTTCTTTCTCCTCCATGGACATTCTCTCCCTCCTTCTCCAACTTGTGTTTCTTTCTCTCGGCCCCCTCCCTCTGCCCGACTCTGTGGTTGTGCAAGTCTCAGATTTCAGCCTTGTCTGGCTGCAGGCTGTACCAGCAGCTGCCCTCATTGACACCATACCTCATTTTCTCACTGCCTCTTCTTTTCATTCTATCCTTTTTTCTTTTTTTTTAAAACTTACCCTCTTGCTGTTTGCCACAATGTAATATGTATATTTATCACACTAAGTAACCTCAAATGGCTGAATTTGAGAAATTTGTAAACCCCTGGGAAGTGTGGTGGATCTCACCACTGAGTTCAGGCTTTTGCAAAATTACAGATTTGCCCAAAAACCACACTTTGCAGATCAAAACAATATGATGTTGCTCTTCAGAGGACTACACTCCTCATGATGGGTCAAACATTAACGTGTTACTTTGTAGAAACAGTCTAGCTATGCAACCCTGTGCTCATTTCTTTCACAGACTCAATCCGGCACACACCCTGGCTCCCTCTTCCTCTCCAAAAACACACACACAAAAACTGAGCCAGCCAGGAAAAGAAGCCCAAGTGAAACGAAAATATGACTGTGAGCCAGAATGTGTCCGTCAGCAGGAGAGAAAGTGATAGCTAGCTAAGTGCACATAGAGAGAAAGATGTTGGCCGAGTTCACACGTAGCACTAAAACAGCATGCTGGGTGCTCTGTGAAGACACAGGAATTGTAACATTTAAAGAGCCGCACATCATCGTACTAATGCACTGACCGCTTGCACAAACCTTTTGTCACCATAGTTGTCCATTTTGAAACATACTACTGACGGTAGCATTAACTGAGAAGCTGCAAAGAAATAAATATCCTTCCTCGCTGTTCTTCTGTGCAGCATTAAATCAGACCTCATTTTAGGGCCGCAACCTAGAATTATTTTAAGAAACTTAAACCAGAAAACTGTTGGCCATTTCACATAACAGATGACTTGAGTGCTTCTCATAATAGATAATTTTTGGTTGATAAACTAATTGTTTACTCTGCTAATGACGATGTCGTTCACAACAGAGATGCACAGTATATTGAGTCAAAAGGTTAACTGCCAAATATTGGGAAAGTTATATTAATGGTGTGTCTATGAAATGACACAAGCAGGTGGTAGTATACACCTTTAAAATTTGTTTGTCACCTGCCAATAAAAGCAGAAGGAGAAGGAATCATGCGCGGCATGCACAACGTATCACACAAAGATTCCACGAGGAGGGAAAGGGTCCATGAGTTTTAACTCAAAAAATCTTATTAGAGCTATGGAACTTTAAACACCATTTTTTCTCAATATATCTGAGCCTTTCATATTTCCAGGAATATATAAACTACAGGTTAGGACCTTCTTTTGAAAATACAAATATTAGAAATGATTAGTTTTCCTACTGGTATCGGCCATGAGAAACTGGCAGGGCTGAATGAGTAATAGAGTTCAAATCAAAATTCCGGTTTGAAACTAGGCGCAGAGGGTGCAATTAATTTTGCTGCTCATCATCATCATTATTATTACCTTATTCAACTTGCAGAGTGTGCTGTATTTAGATGCTGCTCCTGAGCCTGACATATTACAGTGTCTAATTATTTACAGAAATGTCGTATTATTCTCTTATTGGAATTTATTTATTACTTTCTTTAAATAACTTAAGTCACAACTTTTGTGTTAATTGTGTGTTTGATTGTTATATGCTCTACGCCAATTGAAAAAATAAACAGTTGTTGGCAGCAATTCATAGCGTTAAGTTCTCATCTTTTTATTACAATATAGATCAGTTAATATTTTGATGGTGTATCAATATGGCAATGCTCCATCACACGTTTTTAATCTGTAACAAAGTGAATTTTGAACCGAAGCTCGACCTAAAAATTGTATTTAATTAAAAAAAACGCACATCAAATTGCAATATTGGTCTGAAAATGTGCAATTATGATTTGTTTTTTCCACATCTGTATTTCTCCTTGATTGTGGCTAAGCTACCACTGTGGGAGCACTTAAGATTTGTTCAGCATAATAAGAAGACAGGAGACACACTGCTGCTGTATTCTCTTCACCACCGTCACACTACATCTGTTCATATTATCACCAGACAATATAAACTTAATGCAGTCAGAACATCAGCAGCACAAAATATGTGGGCACAAAGAGAACCTGCTGTGGCACATATACACATTGTGAGCTATAAAAACAGCACTAGTGACACTAGCCAATGCCAAGACTGTTATTAAAGGGGCAGGGCAGCAGATACAACAATGAGCCATCTGGACCAAGCAGCAGTTCACCACCAGAGACCCAAACACTTCATCACCTACAGCCAGTGGTTTATAAAACGGGGAAGGATGGGGGTTGGGGGTGGGAGGGCAGATTATTTAGATCTTCCACACGCTTTAGCAATGCAAATGTCTGAAATGATTCATGTTCAAGATGCATCATTGAGCTGAAATTAAGGGAGAGCGAGAAACAACAAGACTAGTGAGTGTGAAACATAAAAGGCACACTATCATGGGGAGGTTGTAAAACACACTACAATAGAGCCGAGCACAAGCCCACATTTCCATATGAAATGACTCCTGCTCTCAAACGCTTTCACAGTCCGGCTCGTACTAATCCGATACAAGTCGCTGAAGCAGGGTCAGAATAAAGGCACACATTTTTTTCTTTCCTTGCGTGCTTTGATTACATGAAGCAGTCATTTGCAATGAAAAGAAATATCAGTTGACCTACCAATGATTTGCCATTTAACAACATTTTGAAAGAGCTTATCACACTTGATGAGATTTAACTGGTCGTAATAGCTGAGTACATCCACACCTCAGTACTGAGGTGAATCTAACATTTGGTTACTGTATATATTCAGGGGCGCAGCAGTAAACCAATAAATGCAGATTATCATATCGTGTACATTTCCTGATCAACTGTATTTACAATTATTTCAAGTGTAATATCTGTCAGGACATTATATTTTGTGATACTACATTATTATTATTATTATTATTATTATTATTATTATTATTATTATTATTATTATTATTATTATTATCATTATTTATTTTTTATTATTATTATTATTATGATGTTTTCATTCCATTAAAAGATCAACAACAACAACAAAAATTGTGTAATATCATATAGCGTGATATTTTCAGAGATGGTTATTGTACCATTAAAATCTCAGTATCGCTGCAACCCCGCTCCAGTCATCCTTTGCCTACTGCGAATACAGCAACTGTAGGCTGTTTGTTCACATCTGTAAACACGTTACGGGCATCACTGCCGACACAAAGTAACTTAATGTCACCATTTGAAAAGAGAAAGGTTATACAAACTGTGTAATACCTGAGTGAACAAGCCAATGGCAGTTCAGAATGTATTCATTAGGAGCCAATTCACTTTTAATGAGAGGGACTCCCATCTGGCTTGGAGCTAGATAAGGTAACAGAGGAAACCGAGTGTTCCCACATTCTCAGGATTCAGGTTGGTTTGGCCTCAGGTGCAGATGCCACCTGACTCAGCTTACTTCTTGTGGTTTGTTTGCAAAAGTACTCTCATGTTGAGCTTAGACAAACAGGTCTTCTGATTCAGGGACACATTTTTAGATTCATGAAGAGCTCTAGTTAGAGCGAAGGATCAACTATTGATTTTGTCCTTGGTTGTTAATATAACTCCTCAGAAGAACACGTCTGCTTGATAACACAATTCTCTCATTGACTGTACTTCCAGACTTAATGAGCTGTGTTTTATGACATTTCTAGAATTAAAGAAAAATATGTTAGATGGTTATAGAGACGCTACACTACGTATAATAACAAAGGACATTTTGTCCGATACAAGTGCAGAAATATCACTGGGATTCGGCCTAACAGCCAGTCTTGGCTGAAAAGTTACTCCCTGAATAAAACAAAAAAAACAACATTTGAACATTTCTTTTGGGGATTAATGTTGTAATTTCTTTTACTTTGGCAATCACTTATTTTCCACAGCAGGAAAAACTACTGAGTAACAGTGCAGCTCAGCAGCTGGTTACCATGGAGAATCCACACAGAGCTGGATATCAGGGCAGAGACAAAATCAAGCAACACACACAAAGCCTCAGACCTTATGTTTAACATGCAGACATAGATGTGCATCATGCGTACACACACACACACACACACAGGCAGACACAAAGAGAGCCGTAAAGCAAGCAGGGACTCCCTTTGGCATTAATAACAGATCTAGAATTACCTCACTGCTACAGAGCCAGTGAGTCACTCTCTGCCTCTCTCGCTCACGCTCACACACACTCCTGCATCAGGCCAGCAGGAACAGCTGTCATTCTTGTGAGGACGAGCAGAGTATTATTCACTGGACATAAGCTCCTGCTGATGTGCCAGGACAGTAAAAAAGCATAGACGTGCTGACAAGCTACAGTAAGTCAGTGACGTACGTATATACTAACAGATTAAAGATTAAATATCACCTGAAAGCATCAACTGTTTGCGAAGTGGGAGGAGTTATTTTGGGAATCCCTGGTTTCTTGACGTAAGTCTTATTCATTCTTCCTCATTAACAATGTTTCATGACTCACAGTTGGAGCACTTCTAATGGCTGTGATTGGCATGAAAGTCTAATGGTTAAATCATAAACAAAAGATATTCAGGACATTATAAAACATCTGGGTCTTTGATGAGTTGAAAGCACAAGCATGGGTACATAAAAAACTATGAGGCGTGTCTAAAAACATCCAGTTGTTGAGCTCAAAATTCTGCAAAACACACAGGTAACTGCCAGTCAAAGCTAAAGACAAAAGTGTGAAAAAACTGCAAAACATCTACAGCTTTGGTTAATTCACTTTTAAAATTGTTGTCAAGTTGAGTGCCCCCACCACTATGACACCACGTTTTGTTCTCAACTGTGTTGAATTTGCCATCGCTCTGATTTGAAAATCTGACCAGCCAGCCCGAAAAGGTAATACAGTGTAACGCAAAACACTTCTGGTGCGTGTGTCCCTCTCCATAGTAGAATGTACTATTTATTCATTTATTAATTATCCATTTAGGTATCAGGTCAAATATTGTAATTTATAATTTTGTCACTGATACCAAACACTACAATATGATGTGTGCCATGTAATTACATCTAGATCGCTGTAAGAGTCCTTAGAACTTGTTCAGAAATGTCACATAAAACATGATCTCCTCGCTTATGCCATGTGACACTGGCCAATGCCTTACAGAAGCGTGCGCAAACACACAGCTGGGACAGCGAGATCAGCTACAGCACATACACAACTCCGATGGACTACAGATAAATTCAAATACTAGACAAGTCAATCAAGCTTTCTGTAGAAAATTGGTGAATTGGAGGTGAAACAAATCCCCCCCCCCCCCACCGATCTATTGAAGCATCTTAAAGTATCACAACAGAATACAGTCTGACAAATGTGTTAAAGCAAAAAGAAAAACTTTGAGCACCTTGATACACATTTTGTATGTGTAAATATTAGGGCTGTCACACAGTTAATGTGGTAATGACGCAAATTCCTCCTAACGACGTAACATTTGACACACATGCACACACCTTGCCAACCGTAGTTTGGGAAATCAGGAAAGTACAGCAGTAATGTTGTGGAGGCAAGCAGAAACAAACCTCCCTGAGAATAAATGGATAAAGAAAAGGATCTTTTGAATGCAAGTTCAGCTTCAGAGCCCCGTCAGTAGGTTCTCTCAACAAGAACAAAGTTCTTTGCATCAACTGTAGATGTGAACAGAGTTACCACCATCGAGTCTCAAACACCACTTGCTGGCCAAGCACACAGCTGAAGCAGAGAGCCCTTGTCCCCCTTGCTAATGGGGGCTACAGCTTTGCAGGCCGTTTAACAGTAGCCCTATTCACACTGAATCATGTGCCGAATTTCCGCATCCCTGTCTGTGTGAAAGGTACAGATGCAGAGATGGGGGACAGTTTCGCTGCGGCTCTGATGTGCCTCCCGAGGTTGATTCAGAGCTGCAATAGGGGCGAGCCGGCGGGTGTGAATAGAAAAGTAGGAGGCGTGGACCAGGGCAACTTATGAGGAAAAAAAAAATACAGCAGTTATACAAGGAAAAGCCCCTGTCATCCTGTCTGTCCTGCCAACTCTTCATCACATGCCGCCTGAAAATGAATGGCGGTGATTATGTGACACGAGCAAAAGTCTTTAACTCACATGTATTCGTCTCCTTACACTATTGTGTTGTTGTAATTACCGTCTCTGGGAACTTCAGTGTTTCCCCCCCCAGCACACTGTTGGATATTTACACTTTACAATTTTCATTCAAATAAGCTAACGTAGCTGACACAGATGTTTATTTTCATCTATGAGACCTACATTTATCTTCCAAAATGAAGCTATCCAGCCCATGTTTAATCTCCAAAAAGCTGCAAGTAAATTAATCGGCTCATGTTCTTCTACCGGTATGACGGTGAAGTTTTGACCGCAGATCACCTCAGCAGACCCGGGCTGGGCTGCTCCGCTACAGGTGCGGCTGGTCTGGACTTCTCCCATCACTTCGGAGCAAATGTGCAAACAAGCGTTATTTGGATAAACTGGCGGCACAACGGGGAACTAAATGGCTACTTTTTCACACGAAAAAGCTTTAAAACCTGATGTTACCGGCGCTATAGAGGAATTTAAAACAGAGTTACGGCGGTTTCAAGTTAGCCATAGCGACGGGAGGTTCGCTTCCTGTTTATGAAATAAAAGCGCAAATTCTATCCTTATGGTTTCTTTTTTAATTAAAAGGACAACGGGTGTTTTATTTTTGTGAAAATGACCAGAAGTGCATTACTTACTACGGCTGGCTTGGGTAGCGCCGAATTAATCGGAACAAAACTTAAACAGCTGTTATTATTATGTTATGTAAGCCACCTTGTATGATCCTTGCATTTTCAGCCGGACGAGCTAGCTAAGCTAAGATGCTAGCTAAGCCAGTAGCTGTTAGCTACAGCCAGTCAAACGATAGCATGGTGTTACACCATTCCTGTTCGGCTCACGGACGTGGTCGGGAAGCACAGGGGAGATGATTTCCTCCAGGGCCGAAGTTTGTGTTTACCTTCGAGGTAAACCCCTTTCACGTATTAAGCTGGTCGGGGAATAATACCAGGGATCTTTGATGCATCTAGCCATCGCCTATATTCACAGCCAAACTGCAGCCTATACTGTACACTTTGTTGCTGTCACTACTACTGCATGCTCCCTCACTCTCGCTCGCCCACTCGCACCTTACGCACACACACACCTATACACATATTATGTTGCATAAAAGTCTAGTCTAAAAATGGCATAGCAACCTGTGCTTTAAAAAAAACAAATGCAAAAATCGAGAATCGAATTGAACAGTGTCCTTAGAAACGAAAACATTTAATCGAATCGAGGATTTGGATAATGGTGACACCCCTAGTGAAAAAGGCTATGGTTTAGTTACTGTAACTTTTACAAGTGTAAAGTTTGTCACTACATTGTGTGAGTATTGCTAAGGAATGTTACATTTAGTTGTTGAGTTTTTTCTCTTTTTCTTTCAGTAAAAGACAGTCAAGGCATACAATTGCTGTTTCATAATTCACACAAACCTTTATGGTCAAAGTTGTCAGATTTAAGGTGCAGTTATTGTTTCACAGCATCAGCTAATGTGTGAGTAACAAGCACCAAAACACTCCATTTTAAAAGTTCCAGGCAGCTGATGGTAGCCTTTGAGCAGCACAGTGAATTAATTTTTCACTAGTCTATAACAAGCAAACATTTAAGCTATTGAAGATGAAAAGGCAGCAAACATCCTCTCCTTCATCATTCACTCTTTTGAAGGTTTCTTGTGATGAATCAAATATTTCAAAGTGTTAAACCCGCAGGAAATGAAGGCTTTATTTGGCTATGTTTTCATAACCTAGTTCATTATAAGCTTGACCTATGCCTGCCTGAACTTCTCCACAGAGTGGGCGTTTCCAATGCAACTTCAGCTGCTCTGCACAACAAACTCAATGAAGTCATTCAAAACTCAGTAAACGTCTTGTGTTCCTTTGCCTATATTTCTGAATGCTAGGTTAGTAACACCCTGCAACATCAATGGTATCCCCCCAAACTACTAGACTGTTTGGTCAGTTAAGCTGCCTCATGTCTGTAAAATTGCCACCTAAACCTTTGAAAAGAGACTCAACTGTGCACACGCTTAAGGTAGGAACACACTGGCCCAACTGTTGGCCGTCTGAAGCGTTTGGGGAGACTCAGGCGAGTTCGGGAACAAATCTGTTCGATGTTCAGCTGCATGGGAAGCTTTTGGAACCGCCCGGTCAGACGGGAGGCAACGGAGTGGTCAGATAAGGCAGTTGGCTGTTGGTTTGAGTCTGAGTGGTGTGTGGGGGCCTTTACACTCCGGTACTTCCCCTCTGGATAGATAGTCTAAGCTTTGCATGCCTAAAAATCTGAATAAATGGACCTTCCCCAGAAGCATCACAATACACAATTTCCCCTAAATTCCACCAGATCCATGTTATGTCTGTCTCCGCTCCGCCACGTCACACACCGAAACAGCAACATAACATCTGGTTACTTTTCATAATAAAACATTCCGCGTTGACGGCACAACAAAGATTTTAAAAACAGAGACAAATCCACTCACTTCTGTTTGACATATATACATACATACATACATGATTCTGCAATTATCGCACAGACTCCTCAGTCTCGAGCTGTCCAGCATTGCTGCGACATGTTGCACTCAAAACGCTGTCACAGAGTAGACGGAGCATTAAAGCGAAGCTGGCACAGGTGCAACGATACTGTGGGAAATTAGTTTTGCAACATTCACGGTCAATATAAATCAATATTATCGACAAAGCTGCATGTAAACCACAGCTTTACATCCATGAACAGAATTATGTGGCCTACCAGAGATGTTAATTATATCAAACCAAGTGACTCCTGATTCCAAAAAACACTGCTCAAAGGCGTTTACTGTCATTACAAAAAGTAGACCGAATTTTAAAAAAGGGACAAAAAGGGTCAAATATTGATGCTTTGGGATGGCGGAAGACATGACCTACAAGACAACAGTATTTGACGAGTTGGGGATAATAAAAAAAACAACTTCCTTACAAGTTGGACCTTTAAGCATATGTATCCACAATACAGTCATTAACAGATTGACAAGTCTACTACCTCTAAAACGTCTTATATCAGGTTTAACGGGTGTCTGTGCCACTGGAACCACAACTGTCAGTCACATATGGTTACATAATCTTCACTGCAGAAGGCACAATATAAATGAATTCAGCCTCCCATCACTATACCCACACATAAGAGGTAGAATAAACACTAAGGGAAAATAACAAACAACAGGGAGGCTGCATAAGAAAAGTCACACCGTTCAGCTAGAGAACATCCCACTGGTGCACCAACGTTTCCTCTGTAGAAGGGAAATTGAAAAAACTTTGAGGTATGTGAGAATTCAGCACACTGCTGATGTGTGTTTAAATGCTATGCCACCATGACCCAATACTGCAGTGACTGTATGAAAACAAAATATCATTAGCAGTTGTGGCATGGCATCTTGGGAACACCGCTGGCACTGTGCTGAAAAGCTCGAAATACAATACAGTGGAGAGCTTATAAACATTTTATGGGCATATGTTGTTCCATGCACAGTTTTGTAATATTATTAACAATTAGCTCGGTTTTGTTTATTTTGAACATGCTTGAGTGAAGCTCCTAGTTTTAGAATCTCAAATGTGAGTATACTCAGCTCATCTTTGTCATAAATGAGGGTAAATGTGAATATTTTGGGGTTTGGGACTGTCAGAATAGGCAATCAGAATGTTTTACATTTTTCACTAAAGAACTTGAGTGGATGCATAAGCTTTCCAAACACTGCCAACTCTACTGCAAACTGTTGAGTTTGTGCCACTACAAATGAAGCTAACTAACTTTTCAGCAAACTTTTTCAGCAAACACAAAATGTGAAAAAACCATCCTCCATTTTTTCCCTGCATTTTACGGAGCATATCATTCCGATCCATGACATAAATCCCTGTCAACTGGGCATCTGTTGACATCAATCCACATATGAAAACCACCCCAGTGGCTACATTACCAAACGACTAAGCCTCTCTAAAAGCCATGGAAAGCGCTCAGGTCAAAACAAGTTCATCTCTGCTGCTGCATTATAGACAACTACCACTGTACTGACCACAGTCAGCACAAAACAAGAAGAAGCCAATTTTTTGCTCAGAATTATGTGTGTGTGTGTGTGTGTGTGTGTGTGTGTGTGTGTGTGTGTGTGTGTGTGTGTGTCTGATTAGACTTTTGAGTGTGAGAGCTTGTTGAGCATTACCGACTGATTGACACCCCTGGTAGTTTTGTTGTACTCGTAGGCCTGATCAACTCTAACTGGTCAGAATAACAGGTGACACACATGTGGGTGTTCCACAGTTTTCAAAGAAAAAAATTCTACTAGGATTTTTTTGTGGTGGGACATTCTGACAGGTTTTCATTTGGGTCCAGAGCCCAGGCTTTTGTCTGGGTTCAGTCCCACTACTATCTTATATTTATAGCAAAATAAAACTTCATATATGCAACAAATGTGACCATCGCTCTCATAATCAATATCATGTAGCACTCATGCTCACCATACAATATAAAAGAGTATTAATTACGAGGTGAAATCATCCAAAGGAAAGGACCCCTGCTGCTGAGCAGACTAATGACTGCTGTGTCATCTCACTGCAGAAAGTCAAACAGCCAAAATACAAGCTTCAGGCATAGCTGCTTTATGTCATAGCTATCTATATCAGTAGATAACAGAGCGTGAAATTAAATTTGGAACTTTAATGGAGCGACTATGGCTAAAAAAAACACTGCAACATATTTGTCTCAATATCTTTCATAAACATCCAATGTTTCTAAGTCACATAATTCTACCAGACGTCTGTAGATTCTAACTTGTTGCTCCATTTGCTCCACAAACCGCACATGTTGCTTTTGTCTCAATAATAAAGATTCTTTTTGATATCTGACTAATGACTAGATTATTTTGTTTTAAATGTTAAGAGTAACCTTTGTAATCACAACAACAGTAAAATGCTATGAATGACACTGCTATCAGTGACAGACTGGACTAGAAAGGTATTGAGTAAAGTGCATACTTCTGCCAAAGCCCAACAGTCCCCTTCAGCACTCTTTTCCATGAGACATTGACAAAAGTGTTGAAAAACACGGTGTCACGCAATTCTAAAAAAAAAAAATTAAAAAGGCGGGGGGGGGGGGGGGGATCCATCCCTTTATCTGGATACGGACCAGAAGTTAATAGGGTCTATTCTAGGCCGACACCAATCCTCCGTCCAAGTTTGCTGAAAATCAGTTCAGTGGTTTTTGTGTAATCCTGCCGACAAACCGACAAACCAACAAACCAACCAACAAAACAGACACAGATGAAAACACAACATAGCTGAGGAGGCAACAAATGAGGGACTACTATGGACCAAAAAATAAGGCAAAATAGATGCCTTAATATTTCCCCTATTTCATCAAGCTGACTATTAATATATAATTAATTTTCAATTAAATGTATAACAGTTATCAAATACAACTTTAGTGCACCATTTGTAGCAGTAAAAAAAAAAAAAACATGTCAGAGAGGGTTTAGCCTCTCCAAGGAAGCATCACCAGTGGTCAGCCTCCACTTTTACGTTAAATGGGATGTGTGTCTTCTGAAAACTACTCTGTTGTAAGAAGAGCGCACTTTCTATGTTAGTGCAATATGCTATAAGCTAGGTTCACAAGCATTTGTATATTTTTAGATTGATGAGATGCAGTTAGTCAGAGAGCTGAAATCACATTCAACAAATACCTGACACACATATACACTATACTGTGGCTGCACTTGCTGAGTAGTCTAGCTTGGTCAGACCACTTGTCTCCATCTTACCCCATGCAAAGTAATTTCTGGTCATCCAAAACATTAGCAAACACGCTCATCAGCCAGTTCAGTGACTACTTTCATACAATCACATATTCAAAGTGGGCCATTTTGATCCTTCTGAGCGTGTTTCTTACCTACATTCTTGTCTTTTGTGTTAAGACTGAAAACTTTTGGCTTCAAGACTTAAAAAAACAAACAAAAAAACACTAAAAAAATCATTCTATGTCCTGTATTCCCAACTGTTAATAATTCATCTCCCATCACTATGGGATGCAGGCCAATGACAAACTCACAAACATAACACACTGTTTCAGTTTTGCCTGTCATGTACTGGCATTTATACATCTGAGGTCTTTGTACTGATGATGACACTGGAGTCACTTTAACATGAAGAAGATACTGAACTGATTTTACACATTTTATCCCTGGGCAACTTACTGTACACCCAGTCATTCTTATGAGCTCATTAAGTTTGTTGATCTCTGGTAGCTCCCAGCATAGATTCATCCCATCTCATACCATATCTGAGACCGCAATAACCGGAATTACAACAGACATAAGAATCTCCTAATAGACTGAAGTCATTTTATCATAAGGTCACACAGTGATAGCACTGGAGTTTCTGACAGCATGGCTCATAACAGATCGACAGGTGTGCGCTCTGTTCAGCTGCTGCACGCGCGATGCACACACAGGCGAGCCAGTAATGAAGAAGATGATGATGATGATGATAGCCATCCGAGGAACGACAACAACTAAAAGCTGACATTCACTTGTCCTCCCCTAAGAGTCAGGTCAACACACGCAGTCACGGTGCATCTGTCAGCAGCCACCATCGTTACTCTGAGTAAACATTAGTCATCACTTCCTCCACAGCCGTCATTAAACCAGGTTATGCCTGTAACGCTGCTACACAAAACAATGCCATGATGGGTTTCTGTTGACCTAAACTAACCTGCTTTGAAAGCAAAATGGCCTTGTCTGATCAGGCAGACGACGGCGTAGCCGAGCTAGCACGAACTGTTACAGACATACAAGGCCTCGTCTTGCCGTAAAGCAGTGCCCCTTAGCACACTAGCTAGCTGAATTGGTGACTTGCTAGCTTAGCAACTGTGTGAACAAGCTAGGAAAAAGATGCCTTAACGTTCTTCGTGCACCCTTGAGCGGACGTTAACAAAAATGTTTGCCCACCAGACATTCCCATCGACTACACACCGCAGACAGCCGTGCATCTTAAAAAGCAACAGACAGGCTACCGACACGGCTAGCAAGCTTTTTGCCAAAGCAGAGCTAGCTAGCTAGCTAACAGCCAACATTAGCAGCGCGCTAATGAAGGAAGCTAACGTCTGCTACAGCAGGGCTGTTGTTTTTCCCAGCACACACTACACTCGAAAATCCGATGTTTCACTCGCGACGGCACACCCGCTTACCTCGGACGAATAATCCTTCAGCTCACTACAGATTAATGGGTGAATGTATGGCAAGGTGGTAGACACAGGATCCCTCTTTATCGTCTTTCATTCGTTAGCTCGGTGTACACATTCGCACAGCTCCTGTAGCAGAGACGAGACGCCAGGCGTTAAGTACCAGCCGCTCCGGAGCGCGCACAGTTGTTGAAGTTTGTCGCGGGGGCGCGCTCTGCACGAATCGCAGAGTGGAGCCTACAAACTGCGCCAAATCTACATTTACAACACGATTTCTGCATGAATTGACGCAAGAATACAATCTAACGCCTCCTTCACACTTTTGTAATGTTTTTAGCTATTTGATTTGAAACATTATCAATTCATTCATAGCAGCGATGCCACTCTCCAACACCACCTGCACTATCCCCAGCAGCGCTGTTCATGTTTCGCTGGGCTTTCACTTCTCCAATTCATAGTCAGCGTGTTTATCATTAAGTTATATTTATCTCAAGTTCATTGATTTGTGTTGTATAGTAGTAACTGCTCTTGAAATGGTGACTGAGTGTGAAAAGTCCATTTATCCCACCTTGAGTGCCTTTACATTCCCTGTTACCTTTTCATGTGAAGCTTCATTTACATTTCACTAATATAAATTTCCCAGAACGGTCTAGATCATTGTATCCCTTAATGACACATTGCATCAAATAAAAAATAAAAAAAACATCAAAACAAAACCCCTGTGTGAGAAAACCCCCCATATAACAAGAGAATTTGGGCATCTGTCATTATAATTAGCAGCAAATGCCTCCCCCAATCAAGTGCACAGCAGTCTGCAAAACTGTGCTCCCTGACATGAAACTAGCTGAGAATAAAGCCATGTGATTCAGTCTTGATACTGAGCGTACATGTAACTGGGTGAGATTAAGATTAAGAGGTCATGACGCCTCTTCCATAGTAATCTGGACATAAGGAAGTCCCCCCCCCACATCCCCCCCACCCCTCTGCCGGCAACAGCATCAGGAGGGCGAGAGCTTGGCAGAGCCAGAGAGCGGTGTGGGGTGGAGGCGGGAGGGGCGACACAGGCGAGGATTACAGAGAGGGATTGGTTATGTAAGTGCATTGTCCCAGTAGGATAGCAGCAGCCTGAGTGCATTGGAGGGCGAGGGGGACTCAGACGACAAGAAAAGTGAGAGAATGAACAGACTTTTGTAAATATAATCCGTTTGTACTGTCCTCAGCGGCGGCTTAGGCGCTGTAATGCTGCGTCTTACTGTAATCATACAGACAGTGGCAACCGTTCTCTGCGAATGTACTGAGTATTCTCATCAGACAGAACAAAGTTAACCACCTCCACCACATGGAGCATGCATAACCACCTCTTCTTCTGTAATCGTCCTCTAATACAGAGTTTGTCAGCTCTTCACCCACATAGATGATATACAACCTCTTCTGCAAGAGGTGTAGGTCGAATAACACCACATTTTTCTGGGCAAATGGCATACATTTCTATGCCAGTGCTGTGTACTCTCAAACATAAACTAAACGTAATGACCATGGCACCTTTTAAGCCCCGCTAATGCTGGGCTAATGTCTGTCTGCCAATCACTGTGGTCATTACTGAAATATCTCAACAACCATTAGATGGATAGTCAACAATTGTGACATTAGCGGTCCCCTGAGGATGAATCGTAATGCCTTCAGTAATCCACTGATTTAACCTCTAACATCACCATTTAGGTGAACATTTGTGGATTTCAGTGAATTGTCTTGACAGCTATTGGATGGATTGCCATGGAATTTGATACAGGCATTCATGTACAAATTCATGTATGAACTTTAGTAATCCCTTAAAGGGTAACTCCACCAATTTGAGTGTGTATTCAGGTCTTGTTGAGAACTTCTGCATACGTGCAAAAAGTATGCAAGTAAGCATGCAATCTGATAAATTGCCTCCAGTCATGTCACTTAGTGGCTAAATTGCATTGTGGGTAATGTAGGCACCCTGTTTTAAAAGCAGTCCACTCTTCCAGCATTACACTCCTATAGCACTGTTCAACTCATTATGGAAACTTTACAAGAATAAATTATACAAAATTGATGCAGCAGAACCAGCGATATCGCTTTTATTTATAGAGCTCAACAGTCACAGCCCACTTTTTTAATGGCTCCGGTTCCAGAAGTGAATTTCCCATTCTTTCACTCCATTGACGTTTCATAAAATCCTTTTATAAAGAGGTTTAAGCCTGGAACCAAGCCAATAAACTACGAGATGACTCGTGACCGTAAAACATTTAATTCAGAGACAAAAAAAAATGTGGAAAACAGAAAAAAAGCAAAGGTACAAGACTGTGTACATAATTATCTTGAGAGTAAAGGAACTACTCATCCCATAAACCATTGCGAATGTAACAGCAATGTCTCTGATTGGTGGAGCTCGCTGTTACCATGGAAATATTTACCGAACCCACAATTGTCATGTTCGCTAGTTACTGCTACGTCTGAACTTACGATCGTTTACCACAGAGCTACCATGATTTCATTTTCTGACCTACTGCGTTTTTTTAGAGATGAGGAGAAGAGTGTCAAAAGGGGTGAAAATCACTGCAAGTCTCAATGGTAGCAGTAACTAGCGAACATGAAATTCGCGGGTTCGGTAAACATTTCCATGGTAACAGCAAGCTCCGCCAATCAGAGATGTCGCTGTTACATTACAGGATTGAGGGTAGTGTGGTACCTTTCCATGACATCACGACTAAAACATGTTTTTCTTAAAACAAGGTTGATATACAGTATCATACTTGTGGCTTCTACAGTATCATATACCATCGTTTCACAATCTCATAACTCGTGGAAAGTCTACTTTGGATGGTTACGACATTATGGCCAATAATCAAAATCCTCTATTCAGAATATGAATGGCATTTTCACTTCCGGAACCTCACTGTTGAGCTCTATTCAACGCATTCGTCTTGCTTTTCAAAACCTGGAGCCTACATTTACTACAATGCAATTCAGCTGCTGAGTGACATCACTGAAGGCAACTGATCAGATTACATGCAGCTTCCTCTGGAGCCACAACAGGATTTATAACAGTTTTTTTCACGAATGCTGTGGTATTTGCCAAGACCTGCAAATATGCTTAAATGTGTAAAATATGTGGGGTTACCCTTTAACTTTTTAGTCGGGTTCCATCATCAGACCAAAATGAAAATGTGTCCGATGCATTGGTTTATACCTTAATAATTTGCTTTTGCACAGATGCTCCATGCAAAGTAGAAATAGAAATACAGCGTGAATGGAAACAAGAGATAAAGATAAGGATATAAATAAAATATTAAAGTAGACAATGATAAAATAAAATAAAATAACATAATAAAGTAGACAATAAAATAAAATATTAAATAATAAAGTAGACAGTCCGGAAGTATACGCAATAAAATATACAGTGAGATAATATATACACTATACAGAGAAATAGTTGTATTGTTAAATTACAGTTTTGCTTTGTCTTTCTTTTATTTCTTCTCTTTTTTTTAATATAAAAAGTCAGATAGTCGGAGGGAGGAGTTGTAAAGTGTGATGGCCACAGGCAGGAATGACTTCCTGTAGCGCTCAGTGGTGCACATTAGAAAATTATAGCAAGCTAACATTACTAAGGTGGTAAAAATGGTAAAAAATAATTTAAAAAATGTTGCTTAACATCTGCTGTTAGCACCATCATTATGAACATGTCTGCATGCTTATGTTACCCTATGTTAAGTGAAGGCTTGCACTGGTCACTAGCTGTCACTAGTATGGCTGTGGACTCTGTGTCTTGTTATCTAATGAACATTCTAACCCCAAAACACGTAACAGACCCTTTTCACAGCAGACATTCTGAGCAGGAAAAGCCCAGGTGAAATGTATGATATTAGTGATGGCTGCATTCCATTTAGGTGAGCTGGTTACTGGGCTCTAGTATTGTGTATGCTCAACGTATCTGTCATAAAAAAGGGTCCAATAATAGCATAAATACCCCCTCGACATATTATGAATTTCATTACAGCTACTTGTTTTGTTATAACTAATAACAAGAATAAGAAGAAGAGTGAAAACACTTTCCCCAAAATTCACAATGAGCTTTACAGTAGTTGGATGTAGTAGGATAAAGTAGAACAATAAAACAAGCATCAACGCGTCAAATGACATTCATATGAACTGTAAACTCTGGAGGATGGAATAAAAAGAAGGCTATAAAAAAATAGTGGTCATAAAAAACTCCATTCATGTTTATGAAACTGATTTCCAATGAAGAGAATGGAGTCCAACCTGCCAGATATTCTACGATCAAAAGGTTACAGCAAAGGTTTGGTGACCTTTGTGGGACCACCTGACGGGCAGCATCTGAGGGAAGAGGGACCTGACACGTATGGTGTTAGAAAATCTGAAATGCACTTGGCCCAGTAATATCTAAACACAGGAGCCCACAAACTGTTCATGGTGGAGTGTTGAGAATCAGGAGTATCACAGCCTGAGGAGGAAAGCTGCTCTGTAGTCTGGTGGCATGTCAGTACCTTCTGTATCTTTCGGCAGATGGCGGCAGGGTGGACAGGCAGTGGCTGGGCTGGGTCTTTTTCTTTTAGCAATCCTCACTGAAAGACAATATCAACCAAAAGATGTCAGTGCTTTCATCATTCAGCGGGAGAATGATTTTACGGCGGGCAAACAAAGAAGGAATGAGACAACAGAGAGGGAGCAGTGTGGAGCCTGTGGGAGAGGGGTCTGGGGATGGAGGGGAGAGGAAGCGGGAGAGATCCAAACCCAAGAGAATGTTAAGCTGGGCTGGTATGCTGCTGGAATGTGACTTTCTGGTCGAACGTAACAACATGCGTATTGTTTTATTCTTTTCCTGACTGAGCGAAAAGGAGAAAAGGGTAAGAACCATGAAAAGGAGGTTGAAGGAAAGAGAAAATGTGGAAGGAAGAAGTCAAGGACGATAGTTTGGGAGGTGGGGGGTTCTGAGAGAGGGGAGAAAGGGAGGAAGGAAGTGAGGAGACGGGGGTGATGGATGTAAGGAAGAGGGGAGACGAGTAGAGACAGAGGGTGGGGCGAACAGACGAGCTAAAAGAAAGAAGAGGGTGAGAGAGAGAGAGAGAGAGAGAGAGAGAGAGAGAGAGACAGACAGAGAGAGAGAGAGAGAGAGAACTGTTCATCAGCGAATTCCAGAAGTAACACTGTCTGGCAGGAGATTCTTATGTTGAAACCAATGCGAATTCTTAGCTGTGGACATCTCAGGCTGTTCACTGAGGACTTGTTTACTGTTGAGATTCTTGTGGAAAACCCTGGCTGGACTAGTTTTGAACCTCCGTCCTTTAAACTTCATGTTGGCTGACTGTGACGGGGGGAGGTCAAGCACCAGAAATAGGCAATAATGAGGCTGGCGGCTGGTCGGATTGGGGAAAGGTATTTGAAGCATTGTTGGTTTGATGCTGATATGTTTGAAATTAAAGGTGCAGTATGTAAGAATCATCAATACATCAATATCATCACAATATTATCAACAGAGTGTCAAGAAATGCCAGTTTTGATGGAAAGAAGTCTGTGCAGAGTGATTCACTGAAGTTAGCATGCTAACCAGCTAACCCAAGCCCATTCTGAAGCTCCTTTGCTAGCTTTATTAACACCAACACTTCCCGGTTTTCTCACCAGCTAGCTAATGTAGTTAGTCGTTACTTCTCTTTTTTGGTTGCATATTGCTCCTTTGATGTATTATCCAACCTTATCACAAAGTAAGTCGTTATTATACACCTATGCTGCTTGCATCTTGAAACTGTTTAAAGGATACCACTCTTGTGACTGTAAGCCAAATAGCAAGCTACTTGCTACAGCTGATTAGCCTAAAATGGAATAAACCCTTATAGAACCACAATTAGACACAATTGGTTGTTTTTACACTTTCGTTTCGTAAAGATTAAATAACTGAGATATAACGTGTTAATCAGTGAGCTTTAGAGGTGCTGGTAGCTTCATTTTGTTGCTTTTGGACAAAGCCAGGCTAGCTGTTTCCCTCCGTTTCCAGTGTTGCAGTAAGCTAACCTAGCTAGCTTATATTTAGCATAGAGCTTATCAACCTCCCCATCTTTAATTAATCCAACATGTTGAATTAATCCTCTAACATTAAATTCAAACAGAGAAAATTAGTAGTTTTATTCAAGCTAACAGTCCGTTTCATTTAGTTGCCAGTCGCTATATTTTTGGGATGAAAGTCAGAGAGTAAAGACGGAAGTCAGCAACGTGACTCACATTCCTTTTCGGTGTACATGTCTACCTGAGGCACGTCAGCAATGAAGGCGAAAACTCCCATGGATCCACGCTACAACCTCATCCGATCAAGGCCCCAGATACAGCGCCAGGTTCTGAAGCAAAAGTACAATGGCCCAAATATACTTTTTCTTTGATCTCACCAGCCCTGTGTTTGTGAGCCACTCTGTCCCATAACATTTGGAAAACCAAGAACAGCTACACAATATAGTTGTTTTGTCCACATTAAAGTTAGCAGAGCACAAAACCGGAAGTTGGCGGCAGTCTTAAGTGTGCATGCTCTATTGGCAGCACAATGTGGAAGCTGTGCAGTAGGTCTGAGTAATTTTTTTGCCAGGAACTCAAACTTTTTTGGCTTCATGCGCCACTGCGAAGCTTTCACTCTGCCTCTGATTACAGTTTCCAGATTTGCCCTATTACATCCATGCATCAAAGTACTCTTTTGTTTTTGTTGTTTTGATTGAAAGACGCCTGGTGGCAGACATTACACACTGTGCATTTACAACAAAACTTCATACGTTTGACAGCAATTCTAGAGAAAGATAGTTGATTGTTGATTCTCATCCCCAAGTCATCAAATACTGCCAACAACACAAGAGCGTCAGTATTTGATGACTTGGAGATCAGACTTAACAATCATCTGCATTCATGCTTTATATCGTTGCTTTCAGTGTGACTTTTAGTTTTTTGTGAATGTTTCATTAAACAGCAGGACGCCCTGAAGACTGAAAAGGGTCACATGACGTGACTGGTTGATGATGACAGCAGCATTAAAGAAGAAACTTCATGTCACATTACATTGTGTCGTGTATTTCCTCTCATCCAGCTCGCTCTGTAGCTGAAACGCCTTTGGTCACCAGAGAACTTTACGGTGGATTAATGTAATTATGTGATTATGAAATCCGGCTGCTAAATGATGGTCTATGGTCAGTGATCAAAGCAGAAGTGCAGCACAAACAGCATTGTTTATGTCCTTATAACCATAACTACAGGGCTGTGTATGACACACACAGGACCACAGAGCAACAGAGAAGGCAATCAAGGATGGAGGCTGACTCAGAAAAACAGGGAAACAGTGGCACAGACAGGATTTAGGATTTGAGTGGACTCATTAAGTGTGGAAAAAACCACAAGTCTATAATGGGCATCCGTATTTCCCCACTCTGCTCTAAAGTGGTGGTAGGAGGTACAATCAAATCCTGCGCCCACAGGCCTGGCTGAGGTTATTTTTGTTATGTAGAGCCTTCTGAAAGATCCAGAGTAGAAACAAATGACAAATGAAATCCCAGATCATGACATCAGAAAACTGTTTTTATTGCAAATGTAAATATGTGCCAAGTCAGCATGAGTGTGCCACGCTGTGAAACTGAATACGTTTGTGTTGTTGAGTTGTAGCATGGACTCTGTCATTAAAAAGGTTCAATAAAGAACCCCTGGGTTTAGCCCCCAAGTTAAAGGATAATTTCACCCAAAAATGTAAATTATCATTCACTCATTATCAGGTGTTTCACATCAATTTGTGATGTCAGGGCTTCCAAAGACTGTCGAGCTGTGTGGAGTCATTTTGTTATTTTTTTATTCATTTATCTACGGTCTTTCCTCATTCTTGTTCCCACCTACTTCAGCTGATTAAGGGAATGCTGTGGACTAGGAAACTTTACCCTACAGTTTTTGAGGAGTAAATAAATAATGATGTACAAACAAAGCATTGTTATTATCATGATTTTTGTTGTTTAATCAAATTGAAAATTACTCTGTGATCAAATAGAAAATCTGAAGAGTTCAATGTAACCCAAGAGTTCTTTGGATAAAGCTGAGGGCATTATCTATAATGAATCCTGTAAAATGGTTACTAACTTTGGTTTAGTAGACGAGGGAAGAAATTGACCCCTTTCACGTGGAGCTGGCAGCCTGTTCGGTTCTCTCAGAGAGGGGCATTGTAGGAGAAAATTCAGATATATGTTGTACATGGCATTGACATGTTAGTCTTTTCATAGAGTTTGTTGCCAAAATGTGTGTGCTCCACTTTACCTTGGGTCGTATTTCTTTAGTTACACGTGTTCACTGACCTGTTTCGGGGAGCCATACATGTAAGGTTGTAAGTGTTGTAGGAGTTTTGTTGTCTCTCACATGTTTTTTGTTCTCTCTCTGTAATCCAGAGTGTCTCAGGACATCATGTGCTGCCAAACTACTTGTACAGTAGCCATACTGTATGCTGTGCATGCAAAGGCCTTTTATTGCAACAAGAGGCGCCCCAGTCATCTGTCCCACATTACACCGCCGGGGCCTGGAGGAAATGTTCCTGAAGCTATTTTTTGGCCGAAGCAGACCTGCTTATGATTAGCATCAGTGTTTTCCATTGCAGTCGAAGAATAATCTCTGGACACACACATTGTCTGTGTTGGCGAATCACTTTGCCTGAAACACGAGCCACATGCATTTGCATAATGAGAGCCAGGTTGCGAGAGGCATTGTCGCTTATGTAATGTTGTACCTGATATGTGTTAACACATTGGTGTTTGTTGTGTCTCTGGGCCATTATTTTCCCTGGAAAACGGATAAACAGATAATACAAGGAATCATATGATAATGTGTGATTCGGGCTGGAGATTGTCTTTTAGCATCCTTCTTTTATTTACCCAAGGGATGTTTAAATTTACCTTAACATCTGGAGACAAGAAACATAAAAACATATGTCTGTATGTGTGTGTGTGTGTGTGTGTGTGTGTGTTCATGGAAACAGGGAATCCGACCATCCTGAGACACAGAACACACACACATTTGCATGAAGGCAAAGTGACTAAAAGGTGTGCGCGCCTTATGTAAGCACTGAGCTGTGATGTGTGTGTACTCCCACCTACGATATCAAGTGTCTGTCCGGCTGGATTGATTTCCTTCAGGCATCTGGACACAAGCTTTAACCCCAGGATGTTAACATGACACACATGATACAAGGTGTAATGATGGTTGGTCAAAGGGCTATCACAACCTATTGGACTCCTGCCAAGGTTCATGCTGAGTGGATCTGACAGTCCCACAAGAAAGGAAGGAAGGAAGGAAGGAAAGAAAGAAAGAAAGAAAGAAAGAAAGAAAGAAAGAAAGAAAGAAAGAAAGAAAGAAAGAATGGAGGAAGGAAGGAAGGAAGGAAGGAAGGTAGGAAGGAAGAAAAAAAGAAAGAAAGAAAGGTGGGAAGAAAGAAAGAAAGAAAGGTGGGAAGAAAGAAAGAATGGAGGAAGGAAGGAAGAAAGGAAAAAGAAAGAACAAAAGAAAGAAACAAAGAATGGAGGAAGGAAGGAAGGAAGGAAGGAAAAATGAGAGAAAGAAAGAAAGAAAGAAAGAAAGAAAGAAAGAAAGAAAGAAAGAAAGAAAGGTTTCCCACTCTCACAGGTGCAACAGACCGGACAGGAGAGTGGAGGACGTGTTGGCCAATCACAGTGGGCACACTACACACCCACACAGGGTTGAACAGGGGAGACACTGGACGTACTGAATGTCTGGGTGACTCACAGATGTATAGGAGCTTTAAAGCAGTTGTTTAAAAGAGGACACCCTGTGTTCAATATGGAAGGAGGACAATGAAGTTGGTGAATGAAAGCAGCAGCAGTAAATGAATCCGACGACTGAAAAGAAGCTCAGCGGCCTCCCTCTGCTGTCAGATCGGAACGATTCAACATGAAGATGAGCGTCATGGATGTATTTGGCCTGCAGGTGAAAATAAATGCTGATGTCACGGTAGAGTTTAGATCGGGCCCAAAATATCAAGCCCGACACGAGCCCGTGCACGTTGTGTCCGAGCCCGGCCCGACACATTAACTGTAATTATGAGCCCGAACCCGATTTAAACCCGACATTTTTTTAATACGTGGGTTGTTATAACTGACGTTATCAAACTCCATGTTGCACTAAAACTACACAATCAGTGACGCCGGTAACGCGTTCCTCTAATCTGACCACTCTTTTCAGAGTCAAGTGACAAGTCACTGTGCGTTACTATTATTTTCGTCATTTTCCTTGTAAAAATATATATTTTGCTTTCTTCTTGCGTCTCGAGGAGTGACGTGACGTGCGGGAGAAGTCACATTTTCAGCACGAGGACAACTCACATGTAACACCACGCAGCGACACGAGCAACATGGAGGGAGGAGAGAGATGCGCGTTTTTTTTAGCTGGAAACACAGTCATTATTTAGAGTTATTAAAACACACACACACACACACACACACACACACACACACACACACACACACACACACACACACACACACACAAATGCTTGATCAAGGGCCCGGCCCGGCCCAGCCCGAAGAAAGTGACGGGAAATATCGGCCCGACCCGGGTCGGGTCAGGGTCGGGCTCGGGCAGAGAATCTAAACTCTATGTCACGGGGACTCACAGAAACCTCTCCTGCTCCAAATACACTGATTAAGATTTCTGACTGCAACATTTGATCAGCACTTGTGTGTTGTTGACATTTCCTTTAGGCCCTCATTGTTCGAGCTGCCACACGTGAGACCCTACTGCTACATGAGCAAAAGCAATACAGACTACACTGATCTGGGAGGGTAGCAGCGTTTATGATTTACTGTCACTGTCAATCACAGAATATCTGAGTATGTCAAAAACGTTTTTGTTTAATCATGTTTTACAGCTGGGTTCTCAAAACTACGCTCTCTGCATCGAGTTAGGGAGAATGAAGAAGTCTTTCAGAGGCCTTGTTTTTTAGAAAAAACGTGTTTTTATTCTAACCTGCACTCAGCCATGCTGAGGGGATTATTTCTATATCCTACGAAAATATAGTAATTTACCACAGAACAGAAGGCAAACTTTAAAACCACCATGATGACTTATTGGCTAGAGAAACTCCGTCCACTATTCTTGGCAAACAACAGATGTAATTGAAAATCAAAGCTTGTAAAAGAACTTAAAAATGTAAAAATACCTGTAAATGTGGAGATAAAATAAAGTCTTCTGAATTACTAAGACGGACAACTTGACGATATCTGAGTATTCCAATAAATACATATTTAGAAGAATGCTAAATAATTCGAATTGAGTGAAAAAGCAATAGAAAGCCTCCAATCAGCTGATGAAATGAGCGGAAAGCCTTCTAATTTAAAACCAACGATGACAAACCATCTTGAAAAAAAAAAAAAAAAAAATTTAATGACCGTTAAGGAAAACAGATAAATGATTGAAGAGTTGAAAAATAATAGATGTCGAAAAGAAAAAAAAAAGTCACTTTCAGGGCTCTGTACACACATTATAATTCATTCTTTTATATTTAGTTTTTTATTCACTGTGGTGGACAGACGTAAAAACAGTAGTTGTGTTGTTTTTCAAAGCCTGCTGGGATGTGATGGCAGTGTTGTGATGATCCATTATCTGTGTCGAGCCTCTGCAATCTGCCCACTTCAACGCATCTATCCTGTCCGGTCAAATGTCAACACAACAGATGGTATATATGTGGCATCTGGTGAGGACAAAAGTTGTAAAGTGACGTAATAAAAAAAAGAACAAAACAAAACAAAAAAAGCCTCCATTATTCCAGCAGCCATAGCCTAATGCACACTGACCCCTAGTGAAAAAGCTGCAGAAGTGACACAGAGCTGCTGTGACAGAACTGACTCATCGTGAATCAGATCTGATCCTGAAGCAGTGTGTGAGGCGGTGAGAGAGAGAGGGTGTCAGACACAGGGTGTTTCTTATGTAAACAGCTCTAATCCTTTGCGGATGCTTTGGCAACATCCCAGGACCTCCTTAAAAACTTCCATCGATACCAGTTTGTGTGTGTGCTTTCAAACCTTATGTAATACCAGAAAGACCAGAGGCGTGTAGCAAGTCTTATCTCAGTCAATCTACACTGCAGCTCAACACCAACCATAGGGGCGGGATGTCCACTGGTCACATCCTTCTCACGACAGGAAGTTAAAGGATTAATGAGGCTGCAGCTCACAATGTATGTTCAAAATGAGTTAGGTATGGTGGGATATGTTTGCATATATATACGATAAACAAATAAAACAAATACAAATAAATACAAATGAAATAATGATAATAAAAAAAATGAAGTCAAAAATATTCACAAAACACAAAATAGAAATTCAGATATGTCACAGAATAAAAAATCAAGTGACACTCTGAATATTGAAGTCAGTAGTACATTAAGTTATGTGCTGGTTGTGACAAAATTCAAATCAGATGCTTGTGAATGTACATGTTATGCAGATTAGCTGGCAATTTGCACTTTTTTTTTAAATTACATTTTCCAATGCAGCATTAAAAGTCCTGCTACCTCTGGCTGAAATCACAAAGCAGATAAAACCATGGTACCTAAGGCGGAAGCTATCTGCACGGTTAGAGACCTCAGGGGGTAAGACCCCTTTGAACCCATTTGGGATTACAGAGCGGATTTAACATTCACTCCTGTTCATCAACCTGACTGCAGCAACGACCCGCGAGGTGGCTTCCTCTGTCAGCTGCTCTCTGTGTCGGCTGTGACTAACGAGAGCTGGAGGAGAAATTTAACTTTGTGTTTTGAATGTACAGAGAAAAAGAGAAAAAGAGGAGAGAGAACCGGAGTCTCTGGCGAGTGCTGACACACACACACACACACACACACACACACACACACGCACACACACACACACACACACACACACACACACACACACACACACACACACACACAACACACAACACAGAATACTGACCGCAGGGTCTAAGGACAGAGGATGCCGTTCACTGTACGGACTGTGAAGCCCACTGAGGCAATGTCATCGTGACTTTCTGGCTTTAGAAAAATAACATTGACCTGACGTGACTACGGTCGATATAATTAGCCAGAACAAAAAAAATGTAGAATTCCATCTCTAGTTGGTCCATCTGCTCTCAATGTTCTCGCTGTTCGAACACTAACAGAGAGTGATAAAAGCAAAATTAAATGTTCTGACCGTAAACACATCCGTGGGAACCATCAGAAGTAAAAGGCGAACAGAACATTTCAGGCGACTCCAAATGATTCAGGTTCAAATGATTTGTCTCTCTAATGTTAGCAGTCACAAACAAATCCATCTGCCTGAAGTCGCGAGCAAATATTTTGCATGACAAGACTGAAAGCTTTTAGTCACACATGTCACCCTCTGACAACAGGGGCATCATCCTGTTCAATATATAAATATTCATCTGGAAACGGCCTTGAGGTTTTGGATGAAAGGGAAAATCGATGTTCAATGTTGTGACTCTTCTTTCGGGGATAACGATTGAAGTTTTTCGAGTTTCAGTGCCAAAATCAGTGAAAGGAAACTATCAGCGGTGTTCTTGTATCTCACGGTCTTCAAGAGGAGTTTTCTTCATAGGAGCCAGAGAGACAAGCCAAGCACAAACATCACATGGTCAGTGTAAAAGCTGAAGCTACCAACCACATCAGACAATGACAAGTACTGAGAGTTGAACTGTGTAGAGTTCAGCGCTGCGGGCGACATGTGGAGCGTGCTAGCTGCGCTCACTGTAGGCCAACCTCACCTGGAAGCGGTTCCTTGGAATTACCATCACTGACAACCTATCTCGGTCAGCACACGTCACCACCCCGGTTAAAGAAAAAAAAGCACAGAGAGGGCTCTACTTGCCACAGAAACTCCAGGAGGCTAAATTCTGGAGGAGGTTCTCATCAACTTTTACAGAGGAGGAACAGAAAGCATCCTTACTGGAAACATCACAATCTGGCATAGTTCGTGCTCGGCCCAGGACAGGAAGGCTCTACAGCGGGCAATGGAAACCACCCAGAACATCATTGGTACCATCTACAGAGCAGCAGATAAGTGAGTTGTCTGCACAGAGCCCTAAGGATACTTAAAGATGACACCCACCCCTGCTGCTATCTCGCAAAACATACAGAAGTATCTGCTGTCGCACTACCAGACACAAGACTTGATTCTCAGGAAGTATGTATCTTAGTGTGGTCGTCAGTGTTATTAATCACTCATGGCACGACACAAACTGTAAGCAGGAACTGCCATGTGTTGAGGAAAATTCTACTTGACCCAGGAAAGAGGCCGCAGAGCTCGGAACGACTCATTAGTGCAACAGCTAAAAACGAAAATGTAGACCTAACCACTTTAACCACTGTACATTTATGCGTTCAACATTTTGAGAAATACAACGTTCACTTGCTTTTCAAGAGTAAATGAGAGGATAGACACCATTCTCATATCTGAATGATAAATATGAAGCTGTGAGCACAATTTAGCACAAAGACTATGAACAATCAGCCTTCGTCGGTCCAAAGGTAATACAATCAAACCACCTGCCTCTTAAGGCTCACTTATTAACTCGTTGTTGGGTGACCTGACATTTTTCTATTTCTAATCCAGACCTGTAACTTCCTGAAGCTAAGCTAACCAGCTGCTCATGTAACTCCTGGAAAGAAAGCAAACAAGCGCAGTTTGCAAAATGTCACTTTTCTTTTAAATGGGTAATGCTAAAACCTTTGTCCATCACAATAATGCATCGTCATAAAAAATGGAATCAAAAAGCAAAATGCAGATGAGCGAGCAGGTGAATAAAGAGTAAGCACCGTACAACCAGGAGAAAAAAAGTTATGGGGACTGCCGCATTTATTTGACTTTTTCAACATACATAAAACCATATGTGCGCCGTAGCCAAAAATGCTTGTATTTACAAAAAAACAAATCAATATACACAAAAGAATTATAATACAACAAAAGAGAAATAAACCCTTCAGTAATCCTTACAACAACAGAGCAAGTACGAACAAAACTTATTTTTTGACACCTTGTAAAGTTTTTGTGCAGATGTTCTTTTATTACAAGGAAATAAAGTGTTTATATATTACAAAACTCAGATGCACATCAAATATGCAAGCTGTGGCACACATTCTCTGGGTGTATGAGGGTAAAAAAAAAACAGAAGCTTTCTGAAGAATCATCAATGAAACCTTCTTTTCCTCAGCACACCTTTTCCTACCTCCAGTGCATTAAATGTGTCTATCAAACACTAATTACAAATGAACTTGAGTAAGTCTGTCGTCTTTGTAGGGTTTTTTTTTTCTTCTGGTGAGCAAAAATATGGTGTGTGATTTACAAAGGAAGTGGGCCATTGACCGTAACCAATAAAAATCCAAACTTTTGTAGTGTTTCCATCCAAAGCCTGACGGACTGGTATACATATTGACTAAAAACTCGGCAAAAAACTCTCAACCCATCTCAGGACTAAATGCTGCTGTGGAAGCAGTGACCGCGTCCTCCTGAAAACGCTGTTTAACAGTGTATCGAACAGGAACAACAGATGCTGGGAACAGATCCAACCACATTTCAAATGTTTGTCACAGACTGTCAGAGCAGCAAATTCAGTTTCAGAAACCAATTATAAACAGCAAGGTTTGAGAAGCAACACGGAGCTACGAGACAATGTGTCATAGTGATGATACTAAAAGTGGCAATTTCCTTCTGAGCATTGAAATCTCTGCCTAAACAATGATACTGGGGCCTAAATGTAAATGTTTTGGTGTGCAAGGGATTCATACTAACCCAATGTGTCAGAATCGGTCCAGTAAATCGTCTCAGCTGGCAGTAGCTGCAATGTAATTCGACGAACATCAAAGTTACGTCCACTTAAAATCCTGAAACTACTCAACTCTTGAGAGATTTCAGGGCAAAACCTCTTTCCAGTTATAAAAAAATGTTCTTTTTATTAAACAACAAAGTCTCTCTCTGTAGGAGTATTGTAGGCAGCCAGTTAGAATAACAATCTCAGCCTGTCAGCAGCAGGAACGGACACAGCTTTGACAGTCGGAGGTGCTCCAAAGGATTATGTTGTAGCTGTTGCCTGCTGAGGCCATCTACTGGACCCATTCAAAAACTTTTAGTAAGTATGAAACATTTACTCAACAAAACATGAAGATATGGGGCCCAGATTTAATATGGTAAACTGAAATTACAGGAGTGTGTACTATCCAACCTTGGCTTTTTAGGATTCCAGTTACTAACAATGATTTTATGATGCTTAATCTGGCGATCTTTTTCTGACAGTTTACTGTATAGGAAAAGGAAGAAAAAAAAATTGGTGATACTCTTTGTTGATGCTGAATGACTCCAAACTCCTGAAAATGCTCCCTGACTGGAACGACACCTTGTTTAAGAACATAACAAGCATATAACTCATGTGTTGGAAAAAAAACATGCAAAACATGTAAGTGTCCCAAACTGTAGAGAGCTTGTATACTCAGAAAAGGTGTCCGAGTCTGATGGTAGACAATCATGGAGCTCCAGTTTACTGTTCTTGGTCTAAAACATTTTCTCTAGGTGCTGTTTGCAAAATTGAAGCAACCTGTGGATGGTTGTCGAGGATCTGCAAAAATGTATTACTATCTGGTATAGACTTTGCTGCTTGACAAATATGGCATTTGTTAAAATTTTGCATGTGTTGTTCACCTTCAACAACTTGAGAGCAAAGAAAAAGGGAAAGATAAAGAATCCTTGAAGCCAACAGCAGCTAGTTTGACGACCAGTCTTTATGTAAAATAATATTTAGACTGTCCATGTCCTCCAGGCTGGAAGAAATGCTGAAATAAATTATTTTTTATGCTGACGTGTATACGTTTATTCTTGGATGTGTGTACATGGACTGTGTGTCTGTTGATTCTCGTTGCTGTGCCAGTTATTTATCCCAGCAGCAGCCCAGACAAGGCGTTCAGGTCTCTCATGTAGGGGTTGTCGTCAAGGATGCGGTCAATCCGCTGCTTCTGGTCGGGGAAGATGTCGTACAGCTTTCGCTTAAGCTCTGACGTCTCTCCCGGTGACCGCTGTGGAGGGGGAGAGGGCGAGGGGGAAGGGGAACGGCGGGGCGGGTGCCATTCTGGAGGACCAGAGTGGGGCCAGTGTGAAGTAGGGTGGGCCAGCATGGAGGTCGGGGGCCAGGGCATGTTGGCAGGGGTCTGAGGAGCCGATTGGACGGCCTGGACGTAAACCGGCTGCTGCTGCTGCGGTGGCTGCCGTAGCTCTGGGGGTCTCAGAGGGGGAGGGGTGACTGGAGCCCTTCTGACATAGACAATCATAAAGAGAGAGACAGTGTGAAAGGATGTGATGGAGAACACTCAAGGTGATTTACATATCAACATACAACACAGGTCTGCACAATAAAATTAAAGTTTAAACTCCTTCTACACAAACACAGAAAAAGCTCTTTATGTACATTTTTATATAAAAAAGGAGTGCACATATCTTCCTAATAAAAGTTCAACATCAGGTTAACACTAAACACAAGAGTCCACCTATCCTTCACTCGTTTCAGCAATAAAGCTAAAAGATTTACAGTTAGGAAAACAAAAATGCAGTGAATTGTGAAGGAGGAACTGGCTGTCGCATCTGCATGTGCTGCTGTTGCCATAGCACATGCAAACAGGCAACATTTGCTATAACAGAAGTCCAAACAGTAGTTTAACATGTATTAAGTCATGGCAATGGTTTTATGTGGGCCTGAACCTTACATAGACCTTCAGGCAAAACACACCTGTAATCTTTACGCAGGAATATGTCTAGATGAGGTCCGTCTCTCCCCAGAGGGTCGTCAGGAATCATGAAGTGGTCCTCCACAAAAGTAAACTGAAGCAACCTACAAGTTAAAAGGAAACAAAAACGACATGCGATTTCTCTACGATTTATAACATTTCTGAAAAACAAATACCGAGTCTGAATTCTAGCACACAATCAGATAGACAGTGTGTGAGAGTTAGTGTTAACTGTGACAACCAGAGTATAGCATCAATAGGTCACACATAGGTCGACAGGGCTAAAGTTTGTGGAACATCCTCACACACAAAACTAATAAAGTGTCCCTTTACTCTCTGTATTAGTACTGTCTCTGGTGGTGCAGTATGTGACTATGAATGAGAGAGAAGTATTTCATTAAGAAACCTTTCAAAGAAAAACCTTCAATACTTTATTTGTTTGTATTTTTGAAGACAGTGTTTCCCAAAACATTTTTGCCTGGGCCCCCTTCTGTAGACGACAATATTTTCAAGCCCTGCATGCCGTACAAAAACACTTCTTTTGCTCGCAAACTCCAATAAAATGTATTTTGAACATTGTCGGTAATTAAATAGAACTGCAACTTTAGTCTGACATCTAACTGAAAAACATTAATTAGGAATTAGTCACTGAATCTTGGAGCTTAAACTTTTAGGCGAGATACTCCTGTTGATTTTCTTGACTTTGATTTAGGCTTGCTTGTAGCCTTGTTTTACACATTAGAAGTCAAACAATGCTTCTAATTCTGCCCCCCAGTAAATAAAAATCACATCCTTAACACGTATCATCCACCCTTAGTGGATTTTCCGAGTATCACATTAGGTAATGGAACATCCAACTAAATGACTCACTGAGCTGTGTACACATAACACACAATCACCTCTCTTGAATGATCTTGCGCCAGGTGTCCGAGGTGTCGACAAAGTCCCTCAAGTTGTCATTGGTAACGATTATCCCGTCTGTTTTTTCTGCAAGGTGGAGCAGGAACCTTACGTAGAGAAAGAAAGAGCGAGATTAGACACAAGACTTTCCTGAGTTCAAAGGTCAGATTGCGTGCTGAGTAAGGATGACAGAGCAGCTACTGTCATATTTAAAAATCATAATAAACCAGCTGTCTGTTAGATCTGTCCACTGCAGAGTCAGTTTACTCATCTCTGTTATGAAAATACAGTATGACTACAGTTGATGATGGGTAAGGCGAGAGTAAAGGAGACAGTGTTCAATATATGTGTAGGCGGAGAAAAGTTCATAATGGAACCAAAATGCCCAGAGATGACCGAGTGGTTCAATCCCCGACTCTGAGGAAGCACGTGTTTCCCCACTGCTCCACTCTGTCTGCATTCATACCACCATCTCAAAATAAAAAAAAAATCTAAGGTTGACATATACTCTGGTTTAATTAAAGCTGCGTGTGTGTGTGTGTATATATACACCTGTCATCATGTGACGATATCCTCTGGCCACAGACCTCTCTGGAGGGAGTGAAGGAGAGCAGTCTCAGGTCTTCTAGCTGGTTTAGAAAATGTTGTTCTGTGATGACAGAAAAGAACAATTGCGTGTATATTACTAGTTTTCATTCCCAGGACTCCTAAAGTGGGAACACTGGATTATATAGCCACTTTAAACCAGCTACAGCAACATGTAAAATAATTAAACAGTGAGCAGAACTCCCTGTGCACACATGAAGGTGAAGATCAAAAATAACCAACACACAATAAAATGACTTTACTGTTGCAAGCCTGTAAGAGCAAACCTGAAGAAGCTACAGGTGAAATACATTGTTCATACCTTAGAAATTCAGTCAGTGTGCAGCGGTTAATTTTGATCATTATCATGTAAAAGTATGTATTTTGAAAGACTGAACATCACATTTGAATTGAAAGCATGCAAAGTGTGTGTAAAGAGCTCTACACCCTTTGTATACACACTCAAACGTGTAAAGCTGAGAGTCTGCTCTTTAACCTGCTAGTCCCAATTTCTTTAATGAAAACCAATGTGCTACAATAAAAAGACCAAACAATGCAAAACATCAGTGTTCTTTTACTTGAAGGCTGCCCTGTAAACACTTGCTCATGTGTACCTGTTGTGAGCCGGTCTCTCTTCTGACGCCACTGAGGGACAAAGACTGTGATCTCCCTGTGACCCCGCCTCCAAAACGTCTCCACGGCCAGCGCTATTCCTCGACAGGAGAAGAACCGATGGAGACCGTGACTGGAGAGATGGGGACAAAAAGAAGATGGTCAGTGAAAATCACAGCGTAAGATTGACAACGCTACAGCTTACATTGTCTGAACCACGGAGGTCAATAACTGATCAAAATGGCAGAGATGTGGTTTAAGTACTCATATTAGAAGCTATATAAGAATGGAGAACCACAAAAAAACAACAATTAAGAGGAATTTAGGCCCAGAAGACTAGCGTATGAAGGTTGAAGTGCTACAGCATCCTTTTTACTTTACATAGAAATGACTCCAATGGGTTCCACAAAGTGAGGTAAGCAGAGTTTAAATTTGGGTAAAAGAAAGCACTGCAGTTGTTGTTACTCATTTTTGCAGATGCTATGAGTTGAGGTGTCAGAATCGTAACTTGGAAAGAAAAAGTTGGATCAGTTGTACCCTACATCCCAACTCAATAATGTTAGAAAATTTTGTCTAAAGGCACCAAGCTCTTCTTCACTTTGTGGCCCAACAGGAAAATGACTTCTGTTAGTGTCATTTATGAGATATGTAATCATCGGACAAGCATGTTAGATGAGTAAGAATAAGAATTTTAAATTTCATATGTAAGCTAGTGTGTGACTCAGATGTTGTCTACCAGGCAGTTACTGTAAACAAACATTGTGATTGGTCTCTATATGAAACAGCGCTCGAACACACGACATGTCACACCATCAGCTGACTCAGTTTGGTGTTGACGTGCATGGTCTGTTTGCACACGTCAGTCAGCTGTGAAACAACAAATGGGTAGCTAGGACAGAAAACCACATAACAAACCAGAAAACAAACACCAACAGAGATGAGAAACTCCCTGAGAGCAGCCAGCCTCATCGAACAGGAAGCTGGCTGCTGCTGCAAGCCGCAGGCCCAACGCACAAGTGACATCCTCGGAAATAAGTCTTTTGTGGATTATTTTATTTTTATCAGTGCATTTAGGTTATTTGTTTAATGCCCTTACATGCTAAAATACATTCTATGCCTCAAAACTCTTCCACTGATCATCACCTCAGGGTTAAACAGAGAAGAGAACAGAACAGAGAATCTGTTTTTTGAACAGTGATAACCATTCACCTTATTTTTAAGTTGGACAAATCATGTAGTGAACAGGATTATTTTCAGGAGAAATATTTCCCTCTGTGTCTTGCAAATGAAGAAGAGTAATTTAACCAATTGGCTTCCACAGTACACAGTTTCCTTCACAGGAGCATCACTTTATCATTGTGATGGAATACAGCTCTGGACTACATTGCCGTCTTGATTTGTGAATGAAAAAAGGCAGACTGCAGCTGCAAAATGATGTTCTCAGAGAGATACAACTGTTCTAAATGGTCAAATTGTTAGACTTCTGAATGGAGCCTCTGTTCATTATTTTTCCCCGTCATGTGAATTTCTGTCACTTATGTCTATACTGGTAACTTCCACGTGCGCTGGGTTACTTATCTTGATAAGCAATTTGGCCTCACATGAGCTGTGGTAAACAGTTTGTGCGGCTGCTTTTTACACTCAGTAGCACGGCACTTAATATTTAGCAGGTCACTGGCAAAGTGATGTAGGTCTGGCCAATCAACATCAACAACAACACTAAAAACAGGTTTCATGGGACCCTTGGCACAGATAGTGACGCAATAATCTAAAAACGTAGTTACACCTGATGTGGTAGAAAAACAACTGGCAACAATCTTTCATGTTGATGATGAATGAGAGTGAGAAGATGGAGTCACTCTTCCTGAAAACAAGAAGATTGTGGAAGTGAATGGAAATTTTCCATGATGTAATTTGATATTGCTCAGGCTACATGATCTGACAGGACTCACTGTCCTTGCATTTGCGTAGTCTGTGTACATGTTACAAACTTGCACATTACACACACACACACAGACACACAGACACAGACAGACAGACACACAGACACACACACACACCTCCATTCAGACCTGCAATGTAAATCCAGGGGAAGTTCCACCGACTGTTGAAAGAGAAAGTGATGAATGACACCACAGCAGGAAGAGATTACACAACCAGTAAAATCACCGTGGAAACCTGGACGTAACCTGACCAGGGAAAACCTCCAGACCTCAGTACAAAGTAGAAACATTGTACATGACCTAATAACCTCCTTCAGGATCACAACATATTCTGATCCTCAAACCTGCACTGGGGACGCAGAGATGGAAGGTAACAAAGTACATTTAGGCAACTACTGTACTAGTACAGTTTTAAGGTTTATGCACTACTTGATTTCCATCCATTTTTAGTTACTTTATACTGCAACTTCACTACATCTTGGAGGCAAAAATGTTTTTACTTCACTGCAGTTATTTGAACAGCAGATTGCAAGCTGCATCAGAGCCAAGGGGGCGCATTCTAAAATGTATTTATTTTATCGGCAATCAGATAAAAACAACACCTATTCTGATAATCAGATCAGATATCAGTCGACTCAAAGTATAGCTTACAGTATGTACAGTATAGTGTACAGTTTATACATGTAGAATTTATTTTACTTTTGGTACTTAAATAAAAGGCTTACACTTTCAGATATTAAATGTACCTCAGTACTGATTGAAGGTGAAAGTCACCAATAGCAACTTGGTATAATTAACTTCAATTTTACCTTTTAGATCACTGTCATTAACTGATCAAGTATGGCCTTTTATTCTCAATAAATACTTAATTACAAAAACAAAGCAAAACACTAGAACAACTATATTTACAAGTCAACGAAAATGTTTTAAATATTTGGTGTTCTTATCTGTATTCTTACATAAATTGAAAAAGAGTAGATTGCTGTTAACACATGTTTATGTGCGTGTGTCTCAATTCACATTACCTAATGAAACCAATACTGATGAACAGTCATTCATCCTGTATGAAAGATGTCGAGTCAGAGGTGCCCGTACTACTCTGTTTGGGCAAACTTCTGGTAAGGAGGGAGAGAAAATTCAGGGGAAAACGGGAGGGAGAATGGAAGTGAGACAGAACGTGAACGGAAGTGGTTGCAAAAGAGATGTCAAGACAAGGTCATCCTGGATGAACAGTGGGACGACGCATCAGCATACAAAGAGAAAGAAAAACGGCACTTCATACTTCCTTGTATGACATGTCGCTCCTTTTCGTTCCTGCTTTGTCCAGTAACTGTGCAACAAACAGATTTTTACTAGAAAATGCCTTTCTTCTGAAAAACACCCCCATACTACACACCCACTCATCGATATCATACGGTCAAAACTGCTTATACACTGCTGGGCACACTTACACTCACACCCACAAAAGTGATGAGTAACATCATTACGTGAAAGCGTGGGTGAAGTTTTGGTGCACCTACACAATAAGAGTTGTAGCTACGACCCACGCATCTTACCAGATGGTTTGTTTAGTTTGAGGGAATGAGTGTGTGTGTGTGTAACTGATGATGATCGCATGTTGATGGGAAGGGTGAAGGCTTCATGTGCAAAAAGGAAAAATGTGGTGCAGCTACTTTAGGTGTGAAATTATAATTGTCATTACAGGAGCTACAACTCTCTGTCTTCACACTCAACTCAGTATTAAATGCTACATGTGAGCTTATATACTTTTATCGCCTTTAGTGCACACTCATAGATACCAGCCATCTAAACTACACCTATGTTTTCATCACAATCTACACATTATTCACGGGGAAATTTAAGAAAAATATCCAAAAACATCTTTCAATGTTAAAGAAAGTGAGAAACATTCTTGGATGTGTCCCTCTACCTGAACCAGAAAGTAAACTCTATTCTGGGCCAACAACATCCTCCATCCGAGTATTGTGGAAATGTATTCAGTTATATTTATGTAAGCCTTCTGACAAACCGACCACCCAACCGACCGCCCAACACAGGTGAGAACAGAACCTCCTTGGCGGAGGTAAAAATATTATCCTCCTGGTCAAAGCCAAGACACCAGAAAGGGGGAAAGGATTCTTGACAAGTGCAGGTAAACCTGAGTCTCCAGCCACTCTGGAGGTTATTATATGCTTTGTATGTTGACATCAAGAGAGTGTCGGAGTGTATAGTTGATAGATGTTCAGTTTAAAAAATATCATTGGTTTCATCCTGCTCATTAACAGAGCTTGCCCAGTTTTAAATCAATTTGAGTGAAAGTGCAAATATACAAATAAATAAACATTACTATGGTAAATAATTCCATAAATATTTTAACATATAACCTGGTTTAACTTTTTCTGCATTTTTGTTTCCATTTTGCCAAATTGCAAATATAAATTGTGTCTCCAATTTAGGAAGTTGAGTCTAAAAGTACTAGAACTGACATAAATATCTTCTGAGCTGAGCTAATTTTATGTGCACTGCAGGTGCACAAAAATAAAATTTAAAAATCCCCCGACCAAAAGCCACAATGCTGTCAGACTGACATCTGATCGAGAAATGTGATAAGTGCCAAGCATGCAGATGAGAGATTTTGAAACAGACTAAGGGACTACTAAGGGACGGCACTTTGCTCTCTTTGAGGTGCCGAGTCTCAAATATCATAGAGAATTATTTTGACCATTTGCTTGGTTCTAGGTTTGTGATTTGAGGTGGATGTGAAAGAATTTTTCTTCAGCTAAATCCTTGGATACGCATTTCTACCGCTGTAAGGTTTATCAGTTATGTCCCAATTCAACGACATTAAATACATTTCTTTAAATCATTAGAAAAAAAAATGTGTAAGAATAATTTGTGTGAATTGTCCTTCCTGGTATGAAAAAAAAGGCCAGATTTTTTTTATTTAAATGTCCTTCTCATACGTCAATATAGGGACGGTACCTGCTTTATGACAGTACAGTGCTTTTGTCCAAAGAAGCCAAGAGAGATCATATTTGCTTATGTGTGTATGTGATGCTGACTCACGCCATAGCCACGTTGCTGCCATCTATGATGATGTGTCTGAGCTCCTGACGTCCCGGCTCATTTGGCAGCTTCAGAGTGTAGGGAGTCCTGAGTGATTGATGAAAACGAGCCAAACCAGTCACCGGGGGCGGCGGCGGGTCATTTGCAGGAGGAGTCCTTGCTCCGATCCCGTGAAAACCTGTGTGGCCGATGGTCTGATAAGCAGAGGCTGAGGGCCTGGGGATTGGCTGAGCCGACTGAGGAGGCAACAAATTATACATTTGTAAAATAACTGAAAGACAAGGAGGTGATATATGAAATAACTCTGCACCCATCAAGGTCTTCACCATGTGCGGGCACATTTATGGTGATATCAAAATTAGTTCAAGTTTGGAGCTGAGTGACATGGTAAAACAAAACATCTTAGGATTTTTTGACTTCTTGTAATAAACATTGCAGTACAACTCTTTATCTACAATTAATTAAGTTTGAATATAAAAGTTGGTAGAAGAAATTGAAAACAGTCCTTTCTGCCTACAGAAATAACGCTCCTTGTTCAAATGAAAATAACGTGTCAGATAAAATTGGTTGTTTAACACTATGATTCTTCTCTGGCATTTTTGTGTTTTCTACTAGCTCAGCTCTTACAAATAATGTAAATATTATCTAATTTTGTTACATTATTGATCGGTCTCATGCTGACAGAAAACTGATTTGTTTACCTAATAATTCATCATTTGCATTACAAGCCAAAACTGACTCATTGTGAAATTATTCTATGAGCAGTTCTTTGTCAAATTAACTGCGTTTCCCAGGATATTCAGGGAATTCCAAATCCAGCAGCAATTTTGGATCTAATCCTGTTAACAAAACATGCTTAGTTAATCCCCTACAGACATAATTTGAGACGTTTCACATACTCTGCTCTAGCTTTGAATAATTATTGTGTGTAAAGTTAAATTAAGTTCTTTTTTTAAATCAAAAAAGTAATTTTAACTACAAAGGTTTAACTGCAGGACACAAGATGTCCTACTTCACTGACATGAGTGGAGGTGGACTTGGAGGTAATACCTACACTGGGGGTAGAAGCTAAGGAGGTGGTGGTGGCCGTCAGCCACTGAGGCGTGCTGCGCAGCGCTGTCACACTCTCAACTTTGACTGATCCTCCCAATGTCTGTGTCCCTCCTCTCGACAGGTAATCCCTCTGTGGGACACCACCCCCTCCCCGTGCCAAGTAGTCTGTTCTTGATCCTGACTGGGTGTCCAAGTGTGCCACTGTCATCACCCGGGGCGTCCTGCTATCTGCTGTTTTGGTATTCATGATGATGACATCATCGTCATCTTCAATGTTAATAACCTCATAGTTTCCTGCTCCTCCTTGAGCACTAGAACTTCTTTTGATAGTGATGGCCTGAAAAGAGATTTGATATGATTTTTGTTATTTGGGGAGAGAAATTGCATGAATTACAGTGGATTCTGTAGTCTGGATTGATAATATTAACTACACATTTAAATAAGATCATATTTATCATAGTTTATAGCATCATACATTGTTCATACACCATAAAGATATAAGTCTTAATCAGCAGGAAATCAATGCCTAAATGCATCCGTATTCTCAAACCATAAGTGAGATGATTCAATGGTAAATTTGAGGGCAGCTGGAGGAGCCAAAATGAGCAATAAAACGAGACAACAGCATGTGCTGTCATAACAAAAACAATATCTAAGATCCAGCGAGATGAGTCATGAGATATGAAGCAATTTATTGGAAATGATTTGAGATGGGTAGAAAAAGACTGAAGAAAATATTTAAATGGGTTCATGAATGGTGGTGACGCAAGATGAGGGAAAATCGTGGTGAAGTATTTCATATCATATCATCTGATGTGCATCATGCAAAGAAAGCAACTTATTCTACATCCACAGTTCCAATGGTTTCAAACATTCAAACTCACAAATATTAAAAGAGCCAGGAACTTCAACATGGACATTTGGTTTTGTCATCATCCATGGAGCTGGATTAAAATGGCGTGTTTTATCAAAGACAAAAAGACGCAACAGTCTCTCTGTGATGGTGGTGTACCTGTTGAGTGCTGGTCTCGCTGCTGCTGCACTGCCTGCGGTGACCCAGACCGTTACTACTGCCTCGGTGCTGGTTGGGCTTAATGTTCTCTTTAGACCTGCCCGGGTCTACCAACGCTCTGCTTCGCTCACGCTCCCTCTCCATAAATCGAGAAACTGTAGAGGAGGCAGACGACGACGATGAGGGAGTGTCTGAAGAGCGCACAGAGTTCAGTCGTCTTTCTTTTTCACTTCCTGTTGACCCCTCTTCACAACGCTTGGTTTCCTCAACGATTTTCTCCAGAACAAGGAAGGTATCCTCTGTCTGTCCTGTCTCCTTGACAACACGTTCCACCACTTCTTGCTGGTAACCCATGGTTCTATAGAAATTCAGTTTCAACAAATGCTTCAGTAAGACAAGGCAGAAGTACAGTGAGGTGTTAAAGGATAGGTTTACAATTTCTCATGGCTGTCTGAAAACAATACTCACATGCTCATATATGTGCTGAAGGAGCTGGTGGTGGCTGTTATTGCCAGTCTTGTCCATACTATCAATGTGTTTCCAATGTAAGAGATGGGGGCAGTTCCAAAGTAAACATTTTGAACATATGTAATTGTGCTCTAAATTTAACAGAGAAAATGTAATTCTTCAAAAGAGAATTCAGCCTGCTGAAACCTTGTATTAGCTTCAGCTTAACATAAGAATATATGTGTGCACAAAATGAAGACTATAGATTATGCCCCTTAACTATTATATTGAAATCACATTAATCTTTCTATGTAAATATTGAGATATGTGTACTCAGCCTGACTTGAAAATATAAACGTATTAAGTTAATCGTTTATCGTTAAAGGTGCAATATATGAAAATTGGCCACCTGTTGTATTCATTCAGAAAACAAATAGGGGTAACTCAAGTGATATGGTGCCCCTAACTGCAGCTCACTGTAGCTAGTTAGCTCAGTTAGTCATACAGCTACTAGTCTGGAATAGGAGCTCAGGAGCACCGGGGAAGTGTTTATACTGAAACACTGGAGCTTTGGTGCAGGATTGGCCGCTGTTAGCTGTTTAGCAACTTCAGTAGAAGGCTCCGCAACACAATACACAGCTGTCATAACTTTAAAACTGTTATTAATCATATTCTGTTGATAAGTTTAGATAATTTTTGAAAGTTTTTACCTTAAATCTTACATACTGCACCTTAAATCTAAAAGTGTTTATGACAGGATACAAAACCATGAATAGAAAAGAATAAACATGGTTTGTTGCCCACGTTCTACTTGACCAACAACCACATAATTTGGCTAACAATTAATTACTTAATAATAGCCCTAATGTTATAATGAATTGCGTTATATTAGCTTTACCTGAAGAAATTGACCAGGCAGCGGAGATTGGTTTCAGGGCTGACTGCCTCCCCGTCATCTGAGATGCCTTCACTGGAGTCCAACATGATTGGACCTACAATTGTGTTTGCTTTAGCTGTAGAGGACAGGGACGATGAAGCAGAGGGCGTTTTGGATCTACAGCTGCTACTGTTCCCCCGGCCCTCCCTGTCCCTCTGTCGCTCCCTCTCTCTCGCTCTCTCGGGCGACTCGTCCCTCCTCTCCAGAGAGTACTGTCTCTTTGTGTCCCGAGTCTCGCTCTCAGATGAGCGCCGCTTGTGTGATGGCCGAGTGCCGTTCAGCAGGATGGCCTCGGGGCCGAGGGCTATCCCTCCTCCCGCTTTACCTCCTCCGACAACAGATGCTGCTCCGGGCCCTTTCTCCTCAAAGCTAGTGTCCAGGATGCGGTTGGAGAGCTCTGTCACAGGGGTGCTACTCTGCGAGCGGTCCTGGTCCACCTCCACCATGCTGGGATGCAGTGTCTGGTTGAGCTGCACCTGGGAGAGGAAACACATGACAATCACCTTTATCACCACAGTTAAGAAAGTACAGTACAAAAGTCCCCTCAAATAAAAACAGTCATGGTTTATATTGCACTTCCCTTTGTGCACTACATGGTTCTCCTTACAAAAACCAGAGCTTCACTTCAAAAAGATCTATGATCCGCTGCGCAGCTGCCAGAATGACCTCACTTGCTCTGAGTTGTTCAAAAAATTTATTTTTAGCAAATGTTCTCAATGCTCGTGTTCATGTGTAGAGACCCTGGTGATACTACGAGCAAAGTTTCATGTTGTGTCGAGCCTTCTTAGTATTTTAAAAATAGCGATTTTGATGCTAGCGTTAAAGTGCCCCATGCACTCCCATGATAAAATAAGTTTGACCCGAAAACGAAACTATGGTAAATCTTAAAAGTGCCTTTTTTGTCGTAATTATGCTTTTACACGAAAGTTTGACTCATATATATTCACAAAAAAAGCCTAAGTTGCATTTTGGTGAGAGATTCACTTTAAAAGATCAAACGTCTATGTCAGAAGCCTGAAAAATGTGTCACTGTGTAAGAACAATAGTTTGATGACGAGGAGGAATGCTCACGTTTCTCAAAAGCTTGGACAGCCTTATATTTATACACACGCGTGATGTATAATTTGTACATGTTTACTGACCCTGAGATCAGGCTAAAACATAGATGAAACAATGTCAGCTGTCAAAATGACACATCACAAGCTTTGTTTACTCTCGGAAATGTTTAGTTCTGGAGATGAGAGCTTTCTGTCGAGGAGGAACAATACAAACCTGAATTGTTGTGACAAATACAAAAGTACCAAGGACAAACAGGCCTTTACAGCAGTGGCCTAGGCAGACACAACATTTGGTCAGGCCTGTAAAAAAACTGTATAGGCTTAGGTATTTGTTTTGTGTCCATGATAATCTTGCTATCCAAAACCTACTAAGGTCATCTGGAAGAAAAACAAAAGCGTCCTTAATAATAATAATAATAATAATAATAATAATAATAATAATAATAATAATAATAATAATAATATCTATTTTAACCCCCCTATTTTAGTGCCAGATCATGAACACAGGCTTCCCATATTAGGCTTTAATATACACTTGGCAGGTGAAACTGTGATAAGAGTAAAAAATGACAGCTGGGACGTCACAACATCAAGCACCTTACTTCACATATCCCCAAACAAACAGAAATGTATTGAACTGTACCGTTTGAAATGCAAAGCCAACAATTTGTGTAAACAAATAATCCTCACAAACGAATGGAAACCAACAATACAACAATCCTAAAACTCCATGGCCATGGCTGGCATAAGGCGCTGTTTTATTTGACCGTGGGTGGCTTGTGGGGCAGAGCTGCCAGCTTACATAAGGCACAGACATGGAGTTAGACACGTAGATGAGGTCTTTGTTGTGTCTACTTTAAATCTGGTGTCCACATTACTGTAGCTCCTGATTCTTCATGACTTATCTCATTTGGTTGCAACAACACAGTCAGTCAGCTTCACTGGTTTCAGCTTCCTTATGCCATGTTAGGCCATCAGCCACTCTCTGAGCTTGACTGGCTGAGTTACCTCTGAACTTCATGAAGTCAGTCTTGAAGTTTTCAATTGGACTAATGCAGTTGGTTATAAATAACATTAAGGACTGAAGTCCATCCTGATGTAAGACAGCATCAGCTTAGGCTGACCGGCTTGTTCTGAATTGCCTTTACTGAGTGGTCCAGATTTTGAACTCCAAAGTGCATCAATTCATCATTACAACTCTGACAATGTAGCTCAGGGACTCAGACATGTCTAGTGGCACCAGTCATAAATGTGTGCTTAACTTAAATGTGATTAACAGTGTCAAAAAGTGCGAACATGGCCTGGGACTTGACCTGCTGTGTAGAAGACTAAGTTAAGATGCTGATAGTTGCAGTGTACATAGAACTGCATCTTAAAAAGTCTGTCCGAAAATGGTGGCCACCCCTCCTTTATTTCCTGAACAGGAAACAGAACAGAAGCTCCGTCACAGCAGAAACCCAGTCCAAACCCAGTAGCTTTAGCACTTTGAGAATCCTCTGTGAAATTTCCTCTGCCAACATGTCACCGGTTTTCACAAGCCCATCAGCCCTCTCTGTTTTTATTTCATAATTTCTGTAGCAAACACACACGTCAACAAGTTCAAGCTTTAGACTCATGTTTGTATTCATCAACCAGCATCCATTTGCCACTTTGAGGGAGCTGTGAAGGCTGGTTCTCGACTTCAGGGTCATATTTTGTGATGAACTAAAACAAATCAAAGAAGTTCCCTGCCTTTTAGAGCCTCCTTTTTCTCTGTGTCCTTAGAGATGAAACTTATTTGACACACAGCATATCAATATCCAATGTCATATTAACATGATATCAGTTTTCCTGTTAAAAACTATATTCCTAAGGCACATGGCCTTGCTTGTAAGTTTCTAATTTTGACGGAGCAGTCACATGTTTATTTTAAGGGTCAGGGCAGGACATCTACCCTATTAAAACTTAAAATCTCAGAGGCCATTATAAAAAAAATCAATTTAGAGGTTATAATCCAAATAACCTAGTAGATACATTTTACACTTTTCTAAATCTGCTCCAAATGTTTTATTCAAAAAGGTACTATAAAGGAGATAAAGTTCCAGCTGGACACATTGGTTATGCTGTGCTGTAAAAAAAAAAAAATTCACATGGAAAAGTTATACACTGACCAGGGACGATGTGTTTGTGGTAGTGGGGCTATGAGCCAGTCCCAGTAGCTCTTCCTTCAGGGCACTGGGCAGCAGAAGAAGCTCCATAGTGTACTTATCATCCCTTTCCTCCACAAAGGACTTGAACGCTCGTTTCACTGCAGGCTCTCTGTCACTCGGTAGACTTCGCTTCTCCTGGAACACACACGTCATGCTTTACTGTATTTTCTTGTGTTCTAAATAGGGTGGAACTAATGATTGACATATTTTTGATTAATCTACTATTAAACTTGCTTCTTAAATAATTAATAATTTGATCTATAAATGAAAATAATCTTCAAAAGGCCTGTTTTATGTTAAATGATACATTTGTAGCCTATGATCTTATTGTCAATGAACCAATCCATAATCGAAGAAGTGTTAAATGGGCTCAAGAAAATAGTCCTCTCCAACTTGAAGATTTACATACAAAATGCATCTTACGGATGTATAGAAAGTTGAGGAGTGTAGTTGACTGAAAAGACCCTTGTCTCTAAAGCTGTAACAGAGTGAACTACTGTTACAGATTTTAAGTTTATCCTACCTGGAAGAGTGCTACAAATTGCTGAACTCTGCTCTGTGCCATCACTACAGGTTCAGCCCGGCCCAACAGCCGCAGGCGGCCTGGCTCTGGGACAACGACTTCGGCACTCGTGTCTCGTACGAGTCTGTCCAGGAAGAGGCCCCGAGCACCAGCAAAAATACAGTGCATGTCCACAGGGTACCGCTCTTCTTTCTGCAGTTCGGGGTCGCAGAGTCCTCGAACGTATTCCTGCAAAATGAGGAGAAAAATAATCTGTTATTGAATGAGAGTAAACAATTACCTCATCAATTAACAACTTAATTTACTATATATGATGAGAAATGTTTTTTTCAGCTATACTGACATTGAAGCACATTAAGCAAAATTAATAAATACAATTTCTCTCACACACACACACACGCACACGCACACACACACACACACACACACACACACACACACGTCATGTATTCAGGAAAATGTCCTGGCAATGGGAAATGTTTGTATGAATCAGCTGCAGGTGGTTGCGTAAACTTTATTACAGATACAGTCTTACATTTCTTTAAGGTGTAAAAAAAATACTGCGTGTAAAATGACTCGACAATGTGGCAGAGTGGAAAAAATGGCAGACTTTCAGACTGATGCAACCAAATCAAGAAATTTAATGCAGCATCCAAACTGTACAAGCTGTAGTGCTGTTGAGATGTCTTTGCCAACTAATCTTATGCTCATGTAAGACATATTTGTTTGTGACAGGCCTGATTAAAGTCACATAATCATCAACATTGTCATCATTCTAATTGTGATTGAAAATTGTGATGCAAAAATGAGGAGTCAGACAATCATGAATCATATAATCACATTAATATCTGTCAAAATATTTGCAATATTGCTTTTTTTAACCTGTTGTTCAGCCCTGGTAAGTACAGTGAATGATCACAGCAGGATACCAGTTTCAAGGTATACCGGAATATGAAAGTTGACAGGTATTGTACTGTGCATATTTGCTTATCAACAATACTGAATTCTACCTTATTAGTGCTAGTATATATTTTGTGTCTATATTGAGTTTAATGTCTGTCAGGCCATGATATTTAATGAAATAATAAAACAAATTCCTTCTGTTTTCATTCCTTTAAATTCCTTTATCTCAAAGATTTCTGGAAGAGGCAGCTGCAGGTGTACTTTTGGACCTCACTGCTTCCCAGAGATCCAGTGTCGCCTGTGTGAGTCAGTCTGTTGTCAGCTGGCAGCTCTGCCGCGCCTCCATAACAACACAACATGAAAGTGATTTGCACCTTTTTTTAAAAGTTTCGTCCGCAGTGATTGGCCTTTTCTTTACGTTTGTTCGGCCATGACCGTAAATAGTAACATTAACAGTTTACTCCCAACACTAGCAGAGACCAGGACAAACAAACTGTTATGTCACATGGGAACTACCTACTCTCTCTGGCTGACCAACCACTGTGGGGTAACGTGTCCCTAACTGTGAGCAGCTTGGGAAATTTTTCAGAAAAGTCGGGCCATAGGCTCAATCATCATTGTGTTCGGCGATAGACAGTGACTTAACAGATATTTATTTACATGACAATCTTTATTACGTTGAATTCGACATTACTTTAAGGGTCATTGTAACTGATAGAAATGGTAAAATGCGTAATATGCATGATAGAGTGAAACAGTGATGCTTCTGAGCTGTTATCATAGCATGAAATCTTACACTGTTATAACTCTGGTATAGTGATGTGACTGATTGGGGAGAAACCAATTTGACAACATACTTTCTATTTGAGAGATGCTACATCAAAGATAGGGGACTCATGCACCTAAAAGCTACTTGCATCACTCAGACTGTGACTTATTCTCCCTCTGGGTAGCCAGAGCCTAAGTACATTACAAAGCAAAAGATGACATATTCAGATGTAAGAAATAAATGTTTGGCTGTTAGCCTTTGATTATTCTCCAGTAAAACTAAATACAGTCAGTCACAAGCTGTAGTGCCTCTCTTTAAATCAGGCAGACAGATTTACATGTCGGACTTGCTGATGTTGTGCGAAGCAGCTGAAAGAGAAACAATCAGGACTTTTTTTTCACATCACATGCAGCATTTTTCTCTCATGAAACACTCTTACAATAAATGCTGTTATGGGAATTATGGCAGTAATTTCCCAGACTAGTAGAAACACCAGTATAACTTAGAATGATCTTAGAATGGAAGGTGTTTATGACTCCTGTTTTCTCCTTATCATGACTTGAACAGCGAAATTACCACTTCCACAACACGTTCTTGGTTGATCAACAGAGCTCGGAACAGCTGGTTACAGGAGGAGCAACTTGCGCACAAAAGGGAGACTCGTGACACAGGATGCAGAAGTGTGACTGATGAATGGGAAATCACACAGGAATAAATAAAGGCTACAGATGTTGATAGCCATTTTGCAAATGGTTTGAGAATGTAGGGAAATATCTCTATATGTTTCTCCTTTAAAACTGATGGCTGTTACAAGTTGACTTGTGTGTAAGATAATGTAATTGAGTCATACAGAGCATTGTTTACTTATTTTGCTGTCACACTGTCCCACAGATTTAGCTGAATTAGATTTTGACCTTAAGTAAACCTAAGAGCTTTGAAACAATTTGATAAGGTGGTGAAAAATAAAAAAAATAAAAAAATTTCATGATGATTGATTAAAATGGAAATGTATGATAAACAAATAAAGACATGAAGGAATATTGCTAATACAGGAGTACAGGAGATAGATGACTTTTGGAATCACAAGCCCATTATGTGAAATTCAATGCTAAATCAGCAACAACAAAACTTCCCATGGGGACATCCCCAGCACCCAAAATCCAACAAAATGGTAGTTGCCAGTAAATATAAATTCGAAAGTAAGAGTTGCATAACTGATACTAGTATGACATAATGTCCGAGATGTATACATCTTTGCAATGAAAGGAATGCTGTAGTGAAATCTGTATCTCTAAAATGAATATTTGAAATAGGTATGCACAATGTGGCCAAAAAGTCTTGATTCTTTTGACAGAAACTGTAATTCATGATTAGTGGGAAAAGATCATTTAAGTATCACAATTTCCATTTTTTACACTGAAAAAACTATTTAATTTATAACAAAATGACATTTGTTGGGGTCTGTGTCAAATAAACATGTTTTCTCACATCTGGAGAACAAGATTTGTTGGTCAGGGCATCTCTGGCAGCACCAGCGTACTTTGTTATTCTGCTGTTAAAAACAAATTTTATCTTCATCAAAAAACTGCAGCTTCTTCCAGTTTGGATATTGCAATGGGCTATATTGCGATTTCAATTACAATCTGCTTAATTGCGTCGCCCAAATTTTCAAAGTGCGGATTAATCATGTACAATAGGGACAAACATAAACTACAGCTATAAACTGTACCACTCCACACAACTGAACTTTTAACTATTAAGTTCCTGTCACTTCCAGCTTTGTCATTATTGTAGAAGAATGCACACATTAATGTTCCAAGATGTTTTATCTGGTGTAGGTTGTCTATCAAAATGATTTTTTTTTTCAACGTTAGTCTTCCTCCTTGTGCTGTTCTTTGGTTTGCCTAGTAAAGTAGCTGTCTGAGCCCCTTAACTTAAAACTGCCACAGCATGTAAACATGTTTCCATATTTGAACAGTAATGAACTAAATCTAATTTGGAAAGTGAAATATCTATGACAGGTGCCTATAATATCTTTTGGTGGCCAGTGACAACTCTCATGAGACATAAATTGACAAAATCAAATGTCATGACATTTTGGACCACAATGTCAGTGGTGTGGTGGTAATTTGGTAACGCTATGACTACTGTTACTTTCATAGAATACCTGATCTGATATGACCTGACGTTAGGAGTGGTAGATATTTTGTCTGAGAAAACCCTGTCTGAACTGCGGGTGTTGGGGTTTAGATACATTTCTTTTCTGACTTGAACAAAGTTGTCAACATGTGGTGCAGTCTTTAAAGACAACGAAAACACAAACACAACAGATATATGATGCTCTGTCCCAGCTCTGATGTTGTGTTAGTTAGATATGATAATGAGACGACTGATTAAACAGACCAGGGCTAATCACAGCTCACTGATCCACCTGTTAATCAGTCACACGGTGCGGTACTGCCCGCGTGGTCGTTACTGGGTATCTTGTATTTAAATAAAAACTCAAAAACAAGTGTCACGGCGAACTGCTGCTTTATCTATAGAAAACACAAGTGAAACAGTAAAACAAGACCTCACCTTTGCCTTCGACACGTCTTCTCTGTTTCCTCTGAGCTGCAGCCATATCTGCCGTGATGTTTTGCTACCGTGCGGCTGTCCCGTGTGGTCCAACAGACCGATAATGGTGAACGTTACTTTAAAAACCTGCTCCACTCGAGGCTTGGCACATTTCAGCTCCTCTTCTTTATCCTCCAGCACTGTAAACTCGTCCACAGTAGGGGCCTCCAGCTGCTGTCTGCCGCCTGACGCAAGGAGCCTGCTGGTCGGCTGCTCCGGGCACGCTAGCTCGGTGACTCGTCTCATCCCGAGGAGGGGCCGCGTTGTTGACATTCCGCCTCTCAGGCTGACGGTCGCTCCTGACGACGACGTCTCAATATTCAGACCCGTCGGCGCTGTTAGGAGCCTTTGGCGTTTTCATGGTCTGTTTTGGATTGTACTACACAGGAACGAAGCGACGTTGACAGTGTCTAACGACATGAACACAGAGGTAGAGCTAGCTTAAGAACTCGGAAGCCCCGAGTGACGTATCCGGAAAGTCCCAGTGATTGCGTCATCAAAACTGGACAGTATATGTGCGTGCCCCTCACGGTGAGTGCTAGATGTCTATCTGTTGTAGTGCTGTGAAAACAAACTATGAAAACAAGACGCGAAGTGACCTATATTATTACGACATCAAATTCGTAGTTGAAGATGCTGTTAGATTACAATGATAATTTCGTAAAACCACCGAAACGTGTTTCTGCAGCGTTTAAAAATGTCAGAATATGAGCCGCTGATGGCAGCTTGGTTGTAGGACCCTGCACTGAAAGTTCATTTTGTGGCCAGGTCTTAAGTATGTTGTTTGCAGAGCTTTACAACTTTGGGCTGTATTGCGCTCACATGACACATTTTACTAATTAAGTGGTGTGTAATGATATACTATCAACAAACAAAAGATGTGCCTTGGACATGACGGCAACATTATTGTCCAACAATTTCAGTCAGTTTAATGTATATATACTGTATATAAATATACCGTCATAATTTTCTTCATAATTGCTCTTAAACTACATTCAGACCTACAGTCTCATCAAAGTGGGAGAAAATGTTAACTTTGATACTTTAATGAAGAAAAAGAATAAACTTGATGAGCCTCAGTTGTTCTTCCTTGAGTATCTGAATTCTATACAAACACAGATCTGTCGACAGGGAAGATCTTGGTACAGCTTGTTCACTTTTGCCAACTCCTCAGTAAGGAAAGTCGCTATTGACTGTCCTAAAAGTCACTTGATGACCCCATCGCCCAATTTGAATAACTAGCCTTGTGCATTTAATTGTAATGCGCTGTAGGAAAGAAAAATAATGCCGTTGGAGAGACAAAAAGGGAGTAAAAAACACCCTTATTTTGTTTAGAACTACAAATAAACTTATTAGTGCAGTGATTTATTTTAGACAGAAACATTTTTAAATTTACATCGTGGGCCATTCCAAAATTGGAGGACATTTTACGTCCCACCCATGAAATTTCAAATAATAAATTTACAAAATACAAAATCATGCAGTTGTTGTGTAACTTTTACTTGTCCAGAGACCAACTCTAAATGAACTGGGAGAAAAAATAATTAAAAAATATTTTTTCAAAATACCAAATAAGTCTGGCGTACCCCCTAATATGCTAATTTTCTCTTGTCTCACACCCTTGGTGACCAAATTGAACTCCAATAAAAACTGTCAAAATGACATTTAAATCTGCTTTCTTTTTTATTATTTTGTTCATAGATGTCTCCTGTAGATGGGGAAACATCTTTTTTAATAAAACATAATGTTTTGAATAAGTATTATTATGCAAGAAACCTGTGTCCCACAACTTGCATGCAACCCTGTTACCTTAAACTTTTTAGCATGGTAAAAGAAGAAGAAAAGGGTTAGCCCCATGATATACTGGAAGTGACATCATCAAGCAGTTTCCCAACAGCATGGGTAGAGCAAAGGTATGTCCTCTCTTATATTTTTCATATTTTTATAACATTGTCAGCCTTGCTTGAATGTCTCACTTACTTCACGCAACCCTGTTATGCATATTTCCAGAATAATATAAATACTTCAAAAAAAAAAAAATCTTGTTATGTAAGTTTGTCATCTTGGTAAATGCTAACAGCTAGCTAAACAGCTAGCATAGATTTGTAAGAAAAAGCTGAAATTAGCATGTGTTTGCAACCCTGTTACTGAGTGTTGGTAACAGGGTTGCACAAATATCAAATGAAACATGTAATACAAAAAAAAATCCTTTTATGCCTGAGATGAGCCAGTAAAGTTTTTTTTTTTTATAGTTTAATGCCTATTATCGATGAATATGTAACAGAAAATTGTTAAATAGAAGATTCATTTTTTGAAAATTCCAAAGCCCAAATGTCCTCCAATACTGGAATGACCCTCGTATCAGCCAGCAGCGCATGAGCGATTTCGCAGTCTGGACGCTGAGAGGTGAACATCTTGTCCAGCTCTGAATACAGCTGGGAGGGAGTGCTGTGGAAGGACTGGGCCGCCTGTGAGTGCTTTGGGATGGGGGAGGGGCCCACGGAAGCACCTGCTGCTCATTGAGAAGAACAAGAACGCTACGCAGAGTCTCCAATAACAACACCAGAAAAAGTAGCTAAATTTGTCACTAGTCATTTTTTTGAAAAAGAGTCGCTATAGGGGTCTGAAAACTCGCTAAATATAGCGACAAAGTCACTAAATTGACAACACTGGTTTTAGATAACTCTGAAATGATAATAATACAAACTCAGAAATGTTATTTTTTCCATAAGTGAACAAACAAGCTGTTCTCAGAGAAAAATAAGGTCCCACAAACACTGTTTAAAGCTAGAAAATATGGCAGGGTCCGTCACTTCTAAACAGTATGAAATTGTTGTCCATTAGGATCAGTTTGTTCATTCAGTTTATTCAGTCATGAAAACACAAAGAGTGCTTTTTTGTTTAGTCTGTTTTAAGCCTAACGAAAATCAGTCAATGATCTTTCTATTCTGATTAAAATGTCTTACCCAAAACTACATAGTTTTTAAGCACATATTGAATTCTGCATTGTTGTGTGATTTTCTGTTCTGTACACACTTAATTTATTGCATGACTGCACATACGTCCTGGCAGAGGGATCACTCCGCTGTGGCTCTGATGGTTTCTTCCATTGTGTTTTCCATGTTAAAGGTCATATTGATAATTTTTTCATGTTGACAAATATATATATATTTTTAACTAACATCCACTGAGCTTGTAGAGAGATACAGAATAAAAGTATCTCTTTTCCTTAAAAACATTATGATGATTGAGGATCAATATTTTAAAAATGTTTGTCGGGCCCAACATGTTTTGTTGATCTGTGTGTATGAATTCTGACGGTTGGTTTAAGCTTCTAACAAGGTTTGTCGGCCGATAATATGTCGTTCTGACTCACGTACCTGTTTTGGTACCTGTGTTTTTGTCAGCCATCAACAGTTTCGGTCATCTTCGTAGCCAGTTTGTGGAAAAACGTACATAGAAGCATTGAACGGCTGAGTTCCACAGTATGTGCCCAGCATACTGTACCACCCTAATCTTATGTAGCTAGCGTTAGCAACATTCGCTAGGAAACCTAAATCAAGGGTCTAATGACAGTGGATGTATTATGTTGCACACATTGTAGCCCCCTGGGGAAAATTGTGCTTTGTAATTTTGGGCCACATAAATCAATAAAATAACATTTATTTTCAAAAAGGACATAAGAATTTGATAGTGTTATGCCCAGCCCATCAGGGATACATGGACACGAGACATAACAATGTAAAGTTTTGGTTTTAATTTGGGGAAATCAGTTTTAAAGAGCAGATTTGAATAATGTCCCTGAAATATGTCCTGGTATAGATGAATTCAAATGAAGATTATTACAATGGGCTGACTGTGCATTAAGCTGGGCCTGGGCTAGAACTTTGACACCATAGACATCTTATTTGACCTTTGGCTAAACTCAAAAGTTAATGTACCATCCACAAACACGATTATTGTGAACAACAACAGAGTCAGTCATTTAAACAATTTCTTTTGCCTCTTTACCTCCCTCTTCTCTTCTTTCTTTTTTTTTTTTTCGGAAAGCACATTCTCAGCAAGCAGCCCTGTGGTAACAAATGTTCTCTGACCTTCTGACATTGCCTCATTGTACTGTGTGTAGTGGGATAGTATGTAAGAGGCTGACCTATTTTGAGAGAACACAGAGGCACGCAAACTCAATACGGAGCAGGAAAAAAAAACATTCGAAGAGCTACTTCAAGGAGAGGGGAGACAGAGGGCAGACAGAAGGTATACAAAAATCTGTCATCAGCCAGCAGTGCATGGCCTCGAGTTGGAGAATATAACCAAGCAGATGCACACTGCCATAGACCTCTGGCACTCACTGTCATTTAATGAGCCATTCGTTTGGTCTGAGCACACACAAGGCCACACACATGGCGATGACAGGTAGCTCTTTGTGTAATTGTTTCTTTTGCATTACCACAAGTTATTCTTAAGTGAATTAAAATGATTTTATTCATTCATACATAGTCACAAATCAATGTGTCAGAAATATGCCAATTGAAAGTATTAATAGATGTGATTCTTCACCCCTCTGAATGTGTTTAATAACTGTTTGGAATAAATACATGGCTGAGACACTGGTGACGACTTCTTGATGACCTTCACTGCGTTCAAAGCAAACGCGCGGCCACCAGTTATCATTAATTCTGTACAGATTTAAAGATGCCACTGCACCGTTTTCCGGATGCCGTTTTGTATCTGTCTTGACAAAACAAGAACGATAAATGTTGATAAGGGCTCTTGTTATCAGACAATAATCACTGTGAAGTATAATGTGAAGCTGAAACGAACTAGATTGAAAGATGGAACTGCAGCAAGAGCCACATAAAAGGCTTTGTGTTGTGAAGCAGTCAGCCTGTTGGTGTTTTACGCAGTATTTTTTTTACCTCATTCATGGAAACTACCTGCCGGAGCTAGATGTACTAGTCCATCAAAATGAAACACCTCACTGAGCTCCTCATCAACACATCAAGTGTCGTTGCCCAAAGGTTTTCTGCTGTTTTTCCTTTATCATGGTCTCATCTGACTCTGTTCCTGGCTTTGACTTATAAATCATTGGCAGCATAATGTGCCTGATAATTTTACAGTCATCTCATTAAAAGTGGTTTTACACATCTACTCTTGATTAATAATGTAAGGTTTACAAGAAAAAACGGTTTATGGTTCTGAGGCACTGTAGCTGCCCTGTGATGATTTCTCTTTGAGTTCCATGTTTCATTTAACATTTTTTCACACTGGTACTCCCGATGGACCGTCTGGGTGTGTTTCAGTGATGTATTGTTCATGCCAGTCTCGAGTTTTTGAAATCATACGGCACAGCAGAGCAACCGTGCTGTAGACTGCAAAGAATACTTTTAATCAACTTAAAAATAACTTGGCATAATTTGACTTTAAAGAGAGAAGGAAGGGGAATGAAACCCTAAAAGATATACTGACATTTCATGAAACTGATATCTAGATTCACCCTAACCCTGACCCTAAAACATCTATCTGACCACGATGTTGACTTTTTACACATAATACTTAGGCTTACATCTGCTTCATTGAGGTTGAAAGGACAAGTTCATCCAAAAATGAAAATCCAGTCACTATCTACTCACCCCCTGGCAGATGGAATGTCACGTGAAGTCCTCAAAACATTTCTGGAGCTTTACAGCATTGCAGTGTTCTCCGAAACAACTGAAGCAGATGGGGACTTGTTTTAAAGCATGGGGGAAAAAAAGGCCAAAAGCAAAGCGTAGAGCTCCATGGAGCTTATCAGCATAATCCAAGTCTCCTGGAGCCCAGAGTTCCCAAATAGATTCGAAAAGATGTTATGTACACCCTTGACACGTGGTCAAAGTCTTGGTCCCACTTCAGTTGGGGTGTGCGCTAATGCTGTTAGCTTAGCAGCTACAGTGTAGATATTGGCTTTAAAACGGTGTAAATGAAGGCTTTTCAAATCTATTTGGGATCTCAGGGCTTCTGGAAAGTTGGATTAAGCCAGGAGGAGCTGCATGGAGCTATTTACTGTCTGTTTTTTTTTTTTTTTTTAATTTTTTAAAATTCTTTTTCATTTTTTTTATTTTAAAACAAAACCCCGTCTCCTTCAGTTGTTTAGGAGAATGCTGCGCTACTGTTTCTCTGTGAGAGAATTTAAATGTGTGGGTTATCATTGACTTTAAGGTGCTAAAGGAACAGAGATGAGCCACAGAGTCAACAGACTGACTCCGTCACACAGCAGTATCTATTTCAAGCTTGTGAACATTAGCTATCTTCAGCAAACATTAGCCATCATAAGCTACCGGTCATACCAGCCCAAGTGAAGCTGCAATGGGAAAACCCCTGAGTGTGTTGAAATGAGGAAGGGTGAGTTTTTTTTTCGACTTTTGATTTGTAAGAAGAAAAGTGTCTCGTTTTCACAAGTTGCATATCTGAACTTTAAGGTGAGTGTAGGAGTTTGAATGAAACCGTGCAGGTATCGGGGCGGCCAATCCCATCCCACGTCTTTTATTCAGTCAGGTACATGATATCACAAAAGGTTGTGTTGAAATTTCAGTTTTTCTTTTCTATTTTGCGTGTAACCACATCCTCCACCATGTACCGTCAGAGGTCATCATCACCGCACTGGCACTGCACCTACGCTTACTGCAGACACTTAGTAAGCCTCACCAACCCTGTTCCACCCTTACTATTACAGCTGGTATGGTTGGGCACTGTGAACGTGTGAGTCTGTTGGCTTGTAATGGTTGGAACATCTAATGGTTTCATTTAAACACTTTTGCAGTTCTGGGTGGTTTTGGAGAACCTGAAACACAGCAGTCCAGGAACCTGGTTCAGAAACCTGCTTTTTACTGTGTCTTGATAAAACAAATGCCATCAATACAAGAAGAGAGGAAGTCAACTGACATAAAGATGGACCCTCTGTCAGAAGGGAGGCTGAATTAATCAAACATTATCTTCAGATGCTTCATGTTCAAACTAGGGGTGGGCGATACTGCAAATTTTGGTATCAAATGAGAGAGATGGAGAGGAGCGCTGCGCATAAGGACTGAGAGACGGTGCGATCACACAAACTCTGTGACGAAATAACAAGAAAACAATGAGACGAACACTCTGGAACATTTCCAAATAGAGCATTTATCAATTAGCTAAGGTGGTTCCAAAGTCACACCACCAAACCCAAATATTCAACTCATACATCAAGTAGCTCTCTACCTGAGTAATTGTCTTTAAAGAAGGGACAGTGCAGATTAATTAACATGAGCACCAGAATCTGTCATGTAAATGTGCCAGATTTGGCCATACAGGCTAATGTTCTGCTGCAGTCCCTGGCAGGTTGACACCATGAGTTTTTTTTTTAGATTAGTTTAGTTTATTTCGAACATAACAGAACAACACGACAGAAAATGAAAAATAAAGCCATTGTCAGACAAAATGTAAAGACATATTAAGGAATGGGAGAAAAGTGAGAGAAAGGGAAAAAAAACAAAACAAAAACCAAAACGCAGAATCAATCAAAGCAAAACAAAAACAAGATTTTTTAAATTACCATTCACCATCCCAATTATTAGACATAATTATAGTAGTCATGAAACATAGGCTATATTGACATGTGAAGGCCATGACGATAACGACAACAACAAAGCCATAATACCATAATTTCGTATTATAATAATAGCAATCATGTTAATCATCATTGTCCTCATCATCATCGCCACCACCATCCTAATACCCAAAATAATAATAATACTACTACTGCTGAAATGAATTAACATGTCCGAAAAGGAGTAGGAAGGAGTGTAAAACGCGTTAACTCCTTCCCCCTCTCACCCACTAAGTGGAGTTCATTTTCATCATCGGGATAATTATGAATGGAGATGATCGTCCTCACATGAAAGACTTGGAGAAGCTGTCAAGCTCGCTGATGGACAGTCCTATATTGGTTTCCTGATTATTTTGCCTGAGTCTGTCACATGGCTGAGGGCTTGGCTCGCACATTGTATCCCCCAAAAACAGTTAAAGCGGACGTGTGAAACTATACTACAGATTCCAAACTGAAAAACGGCAGGGAGACGAGGTTACCGCCAATTATTAATCCTTGATCCTTGATGATTTCTGATGACCTATTTTCAATTTTTGTTTTTCACTAAAAACAGATGTGTGTCCTATGCATGATGTTTCCCAACAAAACATTTCCCCCCTAATCAATTAGCTTTTGTGCTGAAACCTTACCAGACCACAAGAACAGTGTTGTGAGTTAAAATTGAAGTTGCAACATTATCCGTGGTTTACAGAAACAAACACTGGCAACCAATACTGGTGATTGGGTTAGCCAAAGGCGTTGTTGTAAGCAATGTGGGTGTGTGCGAAGAACTAAATCAATCCACTAGTTCAGAGTTTTCCTCATAACTTTTTTTTTATGAACATATTTTATTGGAATTGTTGGAAGTTCTACATCATCACATGAATGCATTAATAATTTATAAAACAACAACAAATACATTGTGTTTCAAAATAAAGAGTGAATAAACAAATAAAAGAAAGAAAAAGGAAAAAATAAACGAAAAGCAAGGCTGAGAGATGGCCTAATACAGAGTTCAGCTGCTACATTGTATTAGTCCTCTCACCCAGGTAGTCATTCAGGGTGAAGGGGGGGTCAGACTTTTAATAAGGTATCAGGGGTTGCCAGTGATGTATAAAATTTGTCGGTAGAGCCCCACATGGAGAATTTGATCTTTTCCAAATCCAAAACAAACATAGTATGGCAGAGCCATGAAGTCGGTGAGGAGGGCAACGATTTCCTCCATAATAAAAGCATTCCCCAGTGGGCCAGTAAAGAGGTGAATGAGATTACATTTGTTAGCTTCAAGGATACATTTTTGCCAGCTTCAGGTATAACAAATAGAGCAATTTGTGGGGCCAGTTCTACTACCTGTTCAAATGTTGTTGAAATAAGACTTCCCTTAGTCCCATTAGTGGGACATGACCAAAACATGTGAGTGAGGTGACAAGGAGCCTGGGAACATCCGTCACAGACATATTTTGGTACATCATGGCACGTCTAGACTTGCTGTGGTGTACCCTATGAACTACTTTGAATTGACTTGTTTGCCCCAGATGAACATGATTTGATTTCTTTCATCACCTCAGTCCACAGATCATCAGATACATGATGATCTGTGGATACAGATACAGATACATCTCTGTAAGGCACTTTGCGATACTTTTCTGTATGAAAAGCGCCATATAAATAAAGTTTGATTTGATTTGATTTGATCAGACACTGTAATGCCAAGTTCAGGTTCCCATTCTGTTTCGAGCTGCTTCTCTATAAAAACCACAGAGCGTGTCCCTGTCTGTCCCACTGACAGACTCAGACATCAGCCTGAGCTGTGAATATTATTCACATGTGAATAATAAGCTGCGGATGTTTCCATTGATCTGATGACAGAGTGATTACTGTCAGTGTTGTTCACCACTGGTACATTACAGTTTATTATTGCACTGACAGATTGAAGAACATTTTCCATCTGTGTGTAAAGGCCCGTCACTTTTTACAGGAAGCTGTGACATGCACCACTGCTGCTCAGCACCTAAAAGTAACAGTAGCCAGGTGACAGCCAGTTGTGGCTGAAGCTTGTGATCTCGCCTACACGTCTAACTGGTTATTATAAAATCAGATAAAGAAGACAGCTGTCGTTGTGTGGGTGAGTCGAATGTGTCGTCTCCAACAACTGCTATGATACATTTCACTTAACCCTCCATCAGATTCAACGGGCAGGATCATTTCTTCATGCAAACTTAAGGTTTTATAGTTTTCAATTTTGTTTTTGAAAAATCTTCATAGGAGTCCTGCCAATAACACGATAAATCAATATAAGATGAAAAACCTTAAATTCATGTGTTTCACATGAATTTAAGGTTTTTCAGATGAGTGATGCTTTTAGATTTCAGTATCCCAAGATCAGTGATGTGAGTAACTAAGTAGATTTAATAATGTACTGTACTTCTGAGGAGTATTTCTGAGGTTACTTACTCGAGTATTTTCAGGGATTTTATACTTTCACTCCATTGCATTTTGGAGCAAGTGTTTTTACTCTCTGGATTATAATCATACTATAGATATAATCCAGAGATATTATTTCACTATGATATATTATGACATATGATATTATATTACTTTAAACAACACTGCCAAGCCAGAGGAAATCTTTGTGCATTTATAGTAAAGTGCATCTGATGTTGTTTGTTCCAGGTGACAGACAACAACCTCTCACTAAATAATGTTTGATTATTGCCCACATCAGTCATTCAAACACAGCTTCTGTAGGACCAGAAACTTCCCTCCCTAAACTAAAAAAACAAAACAAAAAACCTACATTTGCCAAACTGTAAAAAACTCTCTGCTGTGCTCTGTGTAAAACAGCCCCTTCTCTTCCAGCCTCCAGTAAATGTGGGCCCAATCGCCTGATCAGGAACATCTGAGAGAGGAGAGAATAACACACAACTATATATACAATATATCGAGTATTAAAGCCTGCAAGAAACAAGTCAATGACCCATTGTGGCACCAACCTTCCATTATCCTCAGCAGCCACTAGATGGCGCTTTAAGCTTCAGAATAGCAGCCCGACTCCGAGCCTTCTCCTGTGTGCTCCCTGATGACAGAGAGTAATATCGACTTAAAGATGCTTCAAATCAATATTTTTCATTATTTGAGGTCCAGCCGCACACGGCGAAGGAATATTGTCTTTATTAAAGTTCATTGTGTTCTATTATGTGGAGGGGGGGAAGAAAGGCAGAGGCGGCGGCTGACAGTAATATCCACAGCCATGCTGTTGTACTGTACTGCTTAGTTTGACTGTAAATTTGCCAGTATTGATGTGACGTGTGTCACCGTCGGGCTGCAGAGTGGTTTGAATTCCTGCCAGTCGCACTTTACACCGGTGAGCCACTTTTACTGGACAGGTAAATAAGAGACTGACGGGAGAGAGTGTTAGTTCATCATCATTTAAAAAAAAATACTCAAAACATCTGAAGGCGTGATGTCAAGTTCAGATGAAAGTTCTGTCAGTGCAAATATATATATATATATATTTAAAACAGAAAATGACTGCCAGTGAAACATAGTGAAGGCTGCGTCAGTGTTTCACCAGGGGGCTCCATACTGCAGGTCCAGATGTGTGTGTGTGTCTGTGTGAGTGTGTGTGAACAGCTGTGACTGCCACCTGTGAGGTGAAAGGAAGGCTGACCTGCGACACATGCTCCTCTTTAGTTCCACATGATTGTGTATGTGTGTGTGTGTGTGTGTGTGTGTGTGTACGATGAATTCAGAGACAGACAGACTACAGTATCTTGGGGACCACTTAGTTAAAATGGCCCCGCTACATGAAATAAAAAGCCCAGCATAATCCACGCTGGTTGAATTCTGTAGTGATGGTTTGGATATCTGGAGGCAGCGTCGGGCCAACGGCTGCAAGGCAGAATTAGATCTTTATGAATAATTACTTTAATGCTGGCTGCACTTGAAAATGAATCAAAAAGCAATTATGACCCAGGGGGAGAACATTAAAGAGAGCCCGGAGGAAGCGGACATTACTTATTTGTATGTGAATCCAACCTATAAGGGAAACAGGCCGGCGTCAGCGTTCGTGTCAACAGGAAGTGGCTCCGTGGCGTCCTGGTGGCTCGGCGGCTCTGTCACGCCTCTGCTACAGTGTGAGTGTCCACGGGAAGCAATTGAAAAAGCAGCGTGTCGAGCAGTTTGTGTTTCAGCAGACACATTTGCACCATTGCTTTGCTGACATGTTAGGGGTCTTGCAAGCACAGTGAAAATGGATGATGGATGTGACCACAGTTACCTTTTGGTCGTGCTTGGACTAATTGCTGTATGCAGCATGTTGTCTTATCTTTATTTCATATCAGTTCACCCATATCGGCAGGGGGAATAACATGGAAATCCTTCTCCTATGTGACAGACATTGGTGGAAAAGCTGTATGAACGTTTGGGTTACTTGGGTACTGTTCACATATGGCGCCCAAGATACCTGTCCTGCGGCTCTGTCTGTAAAAACAAAAATATAATTTCCTTTGTGAAAAATAAGCCACCACATATGACCGGCAGAGGAGGAAGCAATGAAGGAACTGTTCTTACTCTGGTGCAGTTAAATCAACACAGATACCTGGACTGAAAAATAGAAACTGATAAAACATCAACACAGACACCTATTGGCCCATAATAAATATATAAAAACCTGTCATTAGGATCATTAACAGCACTCCGTAGAGGGCAGCAGTGCACCACAGCAGCGTCCACTCTGCCCGATACAAAGAAGAAATACTGCATTGTCTGTAACGTTGCTGCTGTCAAAACAGCGGTGCTTGCATAATGTGATATTTCCCTGTGAATAATATGCAGTTCATATAAAAAAACAAAAAAAAATTAAACAACTCACATACTGTTTTAGCGTATCAAAGAGCATGTTTGTAAGTTTATCTGATATAGCGGGGTGCTGAGTTCTGGCTAACGCTAGCAAAAATGCAAAGGTGACATCAACAACGACTTCCTCAGATGGCAAATCAATTAGGTTAAGAGGTTGATGATGTGCTGAGGCCTGTTCAGTCGTCGCTGCAGGCGCACTAACATCAGCTGCAGCCTATCAAACACAGTGTACCTGTTTGGCTTTTAGATATACAGTATGTTATGCAAGACAAATATTGCAGCGAGCGCCGCCCCGACTCGCTGTAACTCGTCGCATTGGTGACGTCTCGCTTTCTCTCTGTGACGTTAATCTGAAAAGCAGAGAGTAAACCAACCTGGTACCGACTGATTTAGCATGAATCGATGCTTGGTAATGAAGATTTAATTCAGTCTTAAGTACAGAGTTCAGTATCCAAGCCAGACCCATTAAGGCGTGTTCACATTCCAATTCTGGTAGACAATTATTTTGTTCATTTTGACCAGGCCCATGTGCTCGCTCAGCCAATAGAAGCCATGATGCACTGTGACACCAATCTGTAAAAAAAACACAGGTTTTATCAAATGACGTCTGAATTCCAATTAGCTGCCTCAGCTTCAGGGTGCTGGTATCGCTCATGCTGTCGCGCTGATATGATTTACAGGAACGCTTGAATAGAACGGAGCCGTTGTTAATGAGATTAGTAACACAGGTGCTTTTCCTACTGTGACAAATCAAAGCATGTGCAGGTGAAATGTCTGTTCTGCCCTCACCTCACTGTTACTCTGCTGTTCCGTCCACCACCCTCAGCCTCCTCCTTATGCCTGTGTGTGCACGAGTGTTTCATTAGCGCATGTACGTGTGCGTTAAAAGCGGGGATTGATTTTCAAAGAAGAATCCATGTGGTTGTTAATTATCATTCTCGTGCCAATCAGCAATAAAATCCCGGATCAGAATACATGAATTTGCTTCTCCTGAATTGCAAGCTGGGTCTGGCAGAACTAGACAGCAGCAGATCAGAGAGGGGAGCCGTGTGTGAGACACTTGGCTCGCACACCCGCTGAATGGTGGCGGATCGGCCTCGGCAGCCGCAACAGAGCCAGAATGAGACTCGGGAAGTCGTGCGCTCTATATTTAGCAAGGCGAAAAAGGTATGTGGAGTGTTAGGATTGGGGTGACGCATGGACACGATCATGCAGAAGACCGGAGCTCTTGTCCCGTCACAGACCTGCAGGACACATTTGCATATGTACTGACCTTGATCACCATCATCTGCCCCTAACTTTAGCTTTTGAACATAAACACCTTACCCTCCCTGATTTTAAGTAGACCGTAGCTTCCCCATAAGCAATTCCTCATCATATAGCGCATTGATTGACACATTAGCCTTTTCCTGTTTTTCATTCAGTGGCATAGATTTGTTGGTTCAGGTGTGGGATTTTGAGGGGAGGTCTGTCTGGGGTGTGGCTTGATTGGTCCAAGCCAATGACATTGTTGTCAGTAAACTTCACTGCAATTGAAGTGGACAGTGTGTGGGATCCAAATCCTGAAATCTACAGAATCGTGAGATTCTGAGAAGAGTCTAGCTGCGGCCTTGCAGACTTCTTATATCACGCTCGTTTCCTAGCCTCCAAAGAGAGAGTGAGGCCATGGTCAGACCTCCCATTCACTCCCGATGAACAGTACGCAAGTCAAGTTGCAAATGAAGCATTTGCGTCCGGTGTTTAGGCAAAGTCGCATCTTGGCTTATTGTTAACTTTGACTACAAGCAACAGGAAAGATGTGCGTGACTGACACTTCAAACAGACTACAAACCTACATACTGAGCTCAATGTGCCTCACATTCTGCACTGCCCTCACACAGCACCAGCAGGCCATGGACATTCGACTGCATTTGCGTATGTGTGGCCGGGTCTTAATGCAGCTGCAGAGTCCAAACCACACACCCTCAATAACACGCTTGCTTGTATGTGATGCAGCAGTGAATGAGGAAGACACCTGACAACAGCAGATCGAACATAAATGTAAAATGTTCTTAAAGGTCGCAATTTAACACAAGCAACTATGAGGCAGAGAAATAACAATAACTGTGTCTTGCATTTTGAGCACAACGAAGTATGACTTTCACTTCAAGTAATGTGGTTTAATCATTTTGTTAGTGCAAACAACAGGTGTCTAAGGAAAAGTAAATACAAGAAAACAAATTAGAATCAGAATCGGCTTTATTGGCCGAGCGTGTGTACAGGTTCATGGAATCTGACTCCGCTTTACAGCCACAGAAATTGAGACACAAATACAAACAAAACATACTAAATAAAAGGTACAAAAGGTAAAGAATGATAAAATAAAGAATAATATTTGTAAATGTTCAGCTTCATACTAGACAATGAGCCATGTGTTAGCCTAAAAATATATTTCTACATCAATGCAGATATTCTCAGATCTTCACTGAGTGGCCTGTTAGCAAAACTGAAGTCCCCCCTGATAAGCAGTCAAGAATTGCATTCTGGTATGTATAGGGATTTTATTTTGAAAGGCACAACAATGGAAGGATTGTGGATGCAATGCTGTTGTCCACAATAAAAAGTTTGCTGTCTTGATTCAGACTTTGTTCATGTCGTTTTGTATTGTAATAAATATGGTGCATCCTGTAACCGTTGGCCAGGGCCGGATGAAGTGAACAGATCACTCTGGGTAGATTTTTTTCAGGGCCCCCCTATACGCACATTTTCATTTTTTTTAAACAAATATAAATAAATGAAATGCCACATTATTATTATTATAGCCATTCATTTATTTAGCTATATATTTTATCCCTGTATTTATATTACAGTATTTATACACAGCTAGTAAGTCATGTACAAAAAGTATGGCTAACGTGTATGTTTCAAAACAAATACATAAATGTATAGACACTGGAAGTTTTGATCATGAATTATTTTACATTTTTACATCTGAAAAATATATGTTAATGTTAAATAGTTAAGTATGTTAAATAATTTTCAATGTAGGCAGCTTTTTTCTCTTCTGTCTAGGCCCCTTAGTGGCTGTGAGGCCCTGATCTTGCCCAGCCCTCAGCTACAATATTCATAAAATACATATAAATGTAGCTTTAAGTCTCATCTGTGATCAAATCAGCCTACAAAGCCTGCACAAGCCATTTTTGGAAGTTCATCATCCTTCACGTTTGCTCTGCAGCTGCAACTGGAGATTCTTGTCACACAACATGTAAAATGTTAAGCCATGTCCTGTGGACACTGGCGCTCAGATCCAGTCTGATAACAACAAAAAACCGGACAAAACATCCCTCTGTCAGCCCCTAGAGGCCAATACTGTGCCAGAGTGATTTGAAGCAGCACAACATCCAGAAAAAGTCCAGGATGGAAACAGATGAACATTGTGATATTATAAAAACATTATGGAGGAATGAGTGATCCTATTACTACAGAATATAGGGTACTCTCTCACTTACATCATGAGAAATACATACGTGCTTGTCATAATAACTCAAAAAACTGTACTTTTACAGTGACATCATGGACAGATGGGAACATAAACGTTATAAAAACAATACAACTAGAGAGACGGGGGAACAAAAGGGAATGAGCAGAAGACACGTACATGAAGAGAAAGATAGCGCAAGAGAAAGGGGAAAGCAGAACGTGTCATGCAGGACTGCTGCATGTGGTTTCTCGGCCTCATGGTGGGAGAATCGACGGTAACACTCGCAAAGAAAAAAAAACAAAAAAACACACTCGCTCACACACCAATACTCAACCACACCCGCCCACTTAACAAATGTATTTATGTACAGCTCAGCTAAAGCCTCCAAACGCAGGAACACACTGATTTCTCCCTCCTCCCTCATTCTCCTCCCTCCCTCCTTCTCTAGCAGGTCATGGGAGATAGGAAAGAGATAAATATCGCTGGCAATAAAAGGCCTTGCGTCATGAATAATAAAACAGCCCTAATCTCGACCAATGATTTATACATCTACAGGCTCTGATGGCTGCACACACACACACACACACACACACACACACACACACACACACACACACACACACACACACAGAGACACACACATGCAGACACACATGCAGAGCGGCGAGTCACACATTGAGCACTGTTAAATTGAGATGAATGGTGATGCAGAATGTGCGACTGGTGTTGGACTCACACCCAAACAGTCACTTACCCGCACACATACACAAAGACAGACACCCGCCCACACGTGATGAGGAAGAACACAAGACATTCAGGCTGAAAATATGGAGACGTGGAAACACACACACACACACACACACACACACACACACACACACACACACACACACACACACGGTTCATCGACGGCTTACAAGTCAAAGAGATGGAAAAGGAAAACAGCCAAAAACACTATGTCCGATCGACCACTACGAAACATAAATAATGCTCACCAGAGCAGGTTTTTACGGTGCAGGATTAGAGGTCACCAAAACCAAATCATGTGATGTTTACAGCTGATTTGTACTAGAATCATGACCCATAAACTAAAGCGCAACAAAACAAAGAAAAGCGCGTTCCCGCCCCTTAAACCTTTAATGAGGAAAATCCACAATAACGCTTAAATCCCACACTGAGTTTTTTTTTTTTAGCTTTGTTTCAATCCACAAACTCCCAAGGGGGAAAGATAAGGTTCTCTAGCTGCTCAACACTCACTACGTTCACCAGCTAGTTGCTAACTGGTATCGCACAGTGAGTTTTCAGAACTTTATTGTTTAAAAAAAAGCAGCTCGTCGCAGTTCCTTTCCACCAAATTAGCTGAAACCATAGTAATCAAGTCTTTACACAATGCACAACAACCTGTAGAACACAACATACCCACCTTGCACATCAGCTAAAGGAAACCCTGCTATTTCTTTCTTCTTTTTGGGGGGCTTTCCAGCTGTAAACCAACTTTTCAAGTTCCAATTTGTTTTTGGTTAAAGTGCTCGGAGTGTTCGAAATCAGGCGCATGACCTGGAACAGCAGTGAGAGGGAACCGAAATAGAAGAACCACATCCAAGAGAACCAAAACAACGTGCTGTAAGATGCTAAAATGCCCTGTTGAGGTGAGGCGAACTGTAGAGGCGGGTGATAATTCTCTGTAGGTTCGTTCCCTCAATTAACCACGAAGTCGAAACAGAATATATCAACGCCTCAAAACAGTGGAATCAACCTATAACATGTCTACCAATCTAGAGTTTAGACTCCCCCGACGACCACAGAATCTCGGTGTCCTCACACCCACATATATGGATTTGTGCATATGTTTACAAACCCAAAATGAAATCAAACCTGGGCAAATCAGCTATGATTAAGTGTTGTCAGGGTAATTCAATGAGGTTATTATTTTCTGTGCCTGCTCATTCTTTTATGAATTATTTGATCATGAATTTATTAATGAGCTCTACAGATATTATTTTAGTTCAATTACAAAGTGCAGACAACAGATTCTACCAGATGGTCAACTCAATATTGTAAAAAATTAATAAAAATAAAGAACAGCCATTAATCTGCTTATTCTTGCCTCACCAAATATGTTCTTGAGTGTCCACACATATTTCTACATGATTTATTTGTTTCAGTAATAAAAAACACATGCTAGCAATATTATGTATATGTACCTGATTCAGATACACGTGTGCTCCAGTCACACACACACACACACACACACACACACACACACACACACACACACACACACACACACACACACACATGGAGGCCCACAGTGGTGGAGCGTGACACTTGACACTTTATGAAACACTAAAGATAAAGCTATACTGCATTATTATAACATAATGCTATCCATTGAACTTTACTGAAAACTGTGTTTACTGGTTACTTTGCAGATTAAGATTTTATATTATAGAATATGTTGTATTTATACTACCTAATAATATAACATTCTATATTCTAAAATGTGTTCAACTTTGACCAACGATAATAACACCAAACTACTGCCTATAAGTTATTTATCAATGATAACAATACAAAAAATAGTACACTATTAAAAAGGGCATTGCACATAATGAGTGCTTAAACATTTTCTGCTGGTAATATTTCTGCACTCTTATATGCTTAATTTTTTTTGGTAAAATAGGACTTTTTTGGTATTATCATTTCTCATTAATCTAGATTAATTAAGATTTAAGTTCTATTTTCACCACTGTGGATACAGGTAGACACATGTGATCTAAAATAGCATTAAACTTGACCTCTAGTACCTTCATCCATGTTTGTTTCCATGTCTGTAACATACGTGGCTTAGACAGTGCAGCTTCCACAGGCCAGTCAGCGGGGAGGGGTGAGTCTCAGGTGTTCCTGACTCTTCTCCGCCATTAAGCCCGTCATTATGCGATTATAATGATACGTAATGTCCTCTTTAATGTCACTTACTGTATAATCTATGTTGTGTTATACTGCATAATGTGTTTACTTGTACAGGGAGACCTATCAGCAAACACATATTTATCATTTATCAGTTGTATTCATCACATCCTGACGCCATGCTGCTTGTCTTTAATAACACCGCAGGTCGAATGTTTCTCTCACTGCTGTTCGGTGTGCAGCAGTGGGTTGAAAATATCGATCTGCTCTAGTTTCTGTTAAGGCCAACAAGTAAATTCACCACCTTGTTGCGCGTTCGAAGGACGTTTGCTTTGGAGACGGGATTTAGAATAAGAGCACAATTTGAAGGATGAAGACGACAAAAGACGTGACAAATCACCACAACATTTAACCCACACAGCTTATAAGACATGCCAGTAACACACACAATGTGGAGTCTCAGGGTTAATACAAGGCGCTCACACTGGATGCTGCATCAGTTGAATAACGAGTTCTTTCAACCTCCTGTTTGTGAACACTAGATAGTTGTGAGTCCGACAGCTGAGGATATAATTTATTTATTGATAACCACTAAGTGTTGTTTTCTTTATCAGGTGATATCTTACACACCAGTGTAAAATGTTGTTTTCACTTTTCTGTCATGAGACTCGCTCCACGCAGAGAAAAAAACTGGTAAAATCAGCTCAGAGAGCTGAACGGATATTTAACATTTATAGGATATAACATGTAAAATATGCATCTAATTACATTTTAACATCAACGTAATTATATTTGTCACAGCAATTTATGAGACACTCTCTGAATAATCATTGTGAATCTTTTGAATATTAGTATGTGTGTGTGAATCTTAATTTAATTAACGCTTTATTAAAACGGTATTATTTTGTGCATAATAATATATCATTATATGTAATTACAGCTGTTATTTTGAATTTAATTATTCCAAAAATTAATAAATTGTTGACCCACGAGCAACACCATGAAATTATGGACAGATTCGTTAATAAACACTTAAAAATGTGCTTAAATCTGCCTACAGCTTGTCAAGTGTTAATATACTGCCTGTGAATGTTAAATTAAATTGTGTCACTACATTGGCACATTGATGGTAGGATATATTAATGTAATTCTATTTAATGGTACAATATGGATGTAATATATTGATAATTTACTTTTTAAATGACTCATGGAACAAATGCTGCTGAATTGTGATGCCAAAATGTAATTCATGTTGAGACATACAGAGACAGCAACTCCACTTCAAAAACATTTTAAAAACAGAAAAATTTTGGAGACAGAGGGCATTTTGATTTAATCTATTGTCTCAGGTTTATTAAAACTGTTGGATGTATCCAGCAGATGTTCAGGATGCTGCTGCTACTTTCATGTGTGTGGATACAAAAATAGACCAATAATGCAAATTTGCTTTTATTTCTATGTAGTAAAAAAAAAAAAAAAAGAAAGAAATCACACAAATTGTATCTTGCATTAGGCTCAGTAAGATCAGTTCTTAAGCTGTGTAGGAAATGACAGCTCCTTTTCATTCTCACCCACTCCCGGCCCTTTATTCCGCTGGCTTTCCTTCTCCTCTGTCTCCTCCTCCTCCTCCTCTTTTTCTTATCCTTCTCCTCCTCACGAGCTGAAAAGAGACAAGAGGGAAGGGACGAGAAAAGAGGCATTAGAGCTGGAGACGGGAGAGAACACATGCAGAGGGGTAAAAGAGATTAATCACGTGAAAGCGTGGGATGAGGGGGAAAAGATATTTGGACACCTGAGAGAAAGGCCGACCGTCTTAATGTTAACATACATGTCACTCACACCACCTCGCCTGCATGCTGCCGCTTTAATTGCTCTGAGAAACACAGATTTGCCGCCTCCCTCCTGTTTTCTCCTTCTTTTCAGGTGGCACACTTCCTGCCTCTCCTCCTGTCTTTCTCCCCTCTAACCCCTCTTGTTATTCATCCACTTGCTTTTCTCTCTTCAGTCCTCTCCCTCTCCCCTTCTGTTCTTCCTTCCCCTCCCACTGGGCGATCCATCGCAGACATGCCTGTTCGGTGCTACAACCCATTTAGGGCCCCGCTGCAGTGGCCACCAGGTAATTGGAGACGGAGTCAGGACCAGCACAGAGAACATGGGACAGAGGGCTCTTAAATATATGTGTTTGTCCGTCGGCGCATGCAGAGCCGGAGAGGAGACAACACAGAAAGAGATGGGCAGAGGGAGTAACACGCATTAGCCGCGAGTGTGCTCGAGCATGTCAAGGTTTTGCCACGCTGCGCCAACGGGCTTTTCACACCAAGTGCAGCGCTCAGGAGGAGGAATTTAAATGGAAGGAGGAAGAGGCAGAGAGCGTCACACAATAGTCAGACATGCCGCACACACAGGAGTCACACACACAGAGACACACACACACGCACACATACTCCGGGCTGGGTGGGCCATTTTTTCAGTTAATAAGGAAGCAGATTGTGTATTTTTTTTTAAAGTTGATGTTCAACTCAACTCTGTATGTATTTATCAATGTAACTGATGTTTTGTAAAAATTCATGTTTTTAATGAATCTAATATTGGACACTCTGGGTCTCCATAGTAACTACCCATATCTGTTTTTAAGCTATCCAAAATAATTTAATTTGTTTGTTTGCTATTTCATGTTTTTTTTTTATCAAATTAAATAGCATTGTATATGAATGGGAAAAAATCCTCTGAATACATGTACGTGGATTTACTTATTTTATCATAGAAGCTAAAAACAGGTTTAGTTGTTTTAAACACAGAACTACATTTCTCACTCCGCTATTTTGTCCTGACAGAATTATCTTGAAATGTGTTTTTTCTTTCACTTATTCTAAAAACCTTTTGTTTTCTGAGGAAACAGAAAATTAATACCGTCATAATAACTATTATTATTACCCAATATATTGTAATTATTTTTGATTTTGAAGAAACAGAATAAAATTAAATGACTGCAACTGTGACCATTCTCAGCTTCCAGAATTTATCACCACCCATACTGACAGCTTAGGCGTACTTCATTTAGTTCAGCGTGTCCTGTGGCTGTCTTTGGTTTGATTCTCTATCAGCTGTGCTACAGTCGTGTCTCTATGTGGTATTCTTTACGTTGGATTTATTTGACACATATCAGCCACCACACTGTCAACTGTTTGTTTCAGGAATGTGACACGTCATGTAAAAATCAATGCCAGCTTCCTTGAGCTACACGTACTTGTGTATATGTTGATAGAGAGGCGATTTAGCACGACGCACGCTTTTCTGAAGATACGTTTCGCTGAAGAATAAAGTGCTGCTGCAGAAGACACAGTGCCTCCCGTCTCAGTGGCACATTCGGTAATTGACGGAGAGACTCTCAGCTTTTTGTTGCCTGACAAAGTGTCAGAGCCGAACACTGGTTGACTTACAGACTACGAGAGTGAACGACTCTCTGGGAATCACTCACATAAACTCCAGTTAAAATGTTTTCGAGGTGAAATACTGACGTGTCACCACCAGGCTGAGGCTAGATTAAAACAGCTCTGCCGTCATTTCGTCTTTCTCCTCTTTCTTCCAATCTGTCCTGTCACTTCCAATCTGTGCACTGTTTTAAAAGGGGAATGCAGGTTTTCATCAACCGCCTCAGAAGTAACACTAAAAGAGAATCCGGCTCTCCTCTGGGAAACATTTTCTGATGTTTTATTAATATGACAGAATGCCTGATATGAAACCGTAATTTTCAGACATATCACGCATATAGATCTACATGACAGGGACCAAACACTTGCCTTTTTACTTGCTCTGAAATCAGAACTGAATAGTGATTCTATGGTGCTGTGATGTTAATACCCAGTCTTACCCTGGTCTGTGAAGCTACATGTGAAATTATATATTTTTTTCCCCTCGACACTTATAGGAACTCTGGCACAGGTCGTACCTCCCTTTCAAAACCAGATTCAAGGGAGAAGCTCAAATTCCACTGAGAGCAAAAAAAAAAATCCTTTTAAGCACTCACGATAACAGAACATAAAGACCAACAAACACAAATACAGCGATAACTCATCCCGACACTTGAGGCATCACGTTCCCCCTCTCCTCCCCGCTCTCCTTTCATTTCCCTCATCCACACCTCTTCTCTGACTCCACTCCTGCCTCCCTCCCTCCCTCCCTCCGTCTTCCACTCTCCTCCCTCATCTCCTCTCTAATGCATCCATCTTTCTCTCCCTGTTCAGCGCGGTAGGGGAGCGCTGCATTTGAAGCTCATTAAGTAAAGACTTACAGAGCTGTGTGGTGTGTGTGTGTGTGTGTGTGTGAGCGTTGTGGCTGTCTGGTTTCTCCGTACGCATTAAGAATTTATGACATAACTCCTTTCTGTGTGTGTGTGTGTGTCTGCTGCAGGACATGCAAACACATCCCAAGTGAGATCTACTCTGAAGAGTTTATTAATGATGCTGACATTTCAAAAAAGTCCACTGCTGATTAATAATGAACATTATTATCGGACAAATATGTGTTTAAGTCCGGACTCCGATGAAGATTTAATTTAGTGACCACTTAGTCATGAATCAGTGAGGTCTGGAAACATGTAACATCAGCCTGCTCAGGCTGCGTTCACACTGACAAATGTGTGTTTCAAAAAAATTCATCTGAGCCCGCCGCGGCTTCTGCAACATTTTCTGGTCGTGCGTCCTTCGGCTAATGTGAGCGAGCGAACATTCCAGCTAGATTGTCTTGTAGTTCTGCTGTTTACCAGAGGTGTTCAGTCCGTGAACGAATATATGTTTAATGCAGGTATCAAACCAACGTGATATCACCCAGATCTGACGGCAACAGACGTGAGCATTTAGCAAACCAGCTGCTCTTTTTCTCCTGTGTGGTGTTCTATAGCTGAGGAAAACTGATGCAGCCTGTGGGACGACTCCAACGATGCTTTTTGCAGACATTATGACTTTATTGGACAGTTTCTGCAAAACCCTGGATAACATCGAGCGACAGCTCTTTTTTATGTCCAGCATGTCGCTCTCTACAGTAAATCTAGCATGGCAGATACGGTACCCCATCGTTAGGGTGAGTGAACAGTTGGTTAAAGCTCCTGAAAGGTCATTTCAAATCAGAGGTCCTCATCAGACACATGACCATACACGTCAACTGTGCAAGCAGCTCATAAAGACCTATATTGGCCAGGTGTCCCATGTGAAACCAAAAGCGAATGTTGGATTATTTTGACTGAGCAATGTCACCTACATAATGTTATGTAGGTGACACTTATCTCAGTGAAAAGTTTTAGTGCCTAGTGTACGTCAAAGGTTGCGCTGATTTTCACTGTTGGTTGTTTAAAGTTCCTTTGAATCCAAATTTGGTGCTTAAAAGTTTTAAACACAGATGTTTTGCTCCATATTTCACCAATACGCTGGTATCAGGCCCAACAGTGGAGGTCTGTGGATTTGTAGATATTTTAATGTTGTTTCAGAGTTCCTAACTTCCTGGAAAACAATGAAAAATGCTGATGACTAATCTTGAACTCAGACACGTACTTATATTGCAATCAATGCTCTTACATTTGCTTCCAGGATGTAAAAAACAAAGGACGCCAGCTGAGCAGATTATTCTTGGGACTGGGACTCACTGATCAATGTACTATACAACATAAGAACTTCATTCACTGATGTGGGTGAAACTGGATCATATTTTATGGACAAATTATTTTCCTCTGTCCCCTGGCTGCTTTGCCTCAACTCTGAACAGCTAGCTTCACTAGGTGCTAAAGTAACTGCTAACCATTGGTATTCAGCAGCCTCCCAGTGAGTAACTCTAGAACCTCATCATCCTCATGGACTTATACTAACTAGCATTACTACTAGCTTTTCAGCTAAAGTGATTACAAATTGCTGCTAAGTGTAGCTGCCATTAGCTAGTTAACAGTCCTATTCGTCCTGGTGTTGAAATTGGTTTGATTTAGAGCCAATTAGTGTCAGAAATTGCATTTACTTGGGAGTTTAACAATCAAAAACTAAGCAAATCTGCATGCTTGGTTGTGATATGATTACGATGATGATGATGATGATGATGATGACAATGGCCTGGAAAGATCAGCAAACAACCCCACAGCTCTCAACGGTGATTTAATCATTGCCTAAGTCTGATTGGTGCAGAATGTGACATCGTCTTTTTCCAAGTTCGGGGTTTACAGAAATTTCTCAAGTGCAATAACCAAAGGTGTTCTAACCAGGGCAGAAACCAGTGTCCTCCTGTTGGACCCTGTCATTCCTAGAAAGAAGCTGATTGAGGAGAAATATGGATTGTTGCGGTGACTGCATGTCTGTGACAGGACACCAACTCTTGTCTCCTCAGTGAGTCTCACCCGCTATATCCTGCACGCTGTCCTCCACACCCGTACAGTCACTAGGTGCACTACCTCCTGCCTCTGCATTTAACTTTGGCATCAGATGTAAAGGTGAAAGGATGAAAAGGACGAAGTCTAAGCTGTAGTGTTTTTGCATACTTTCAATGCTTACTGCAGCTCACAAAATAAGATGAAACCTATTATTTTTGTCTTTTTTAAGACAGGGAGAAAATTGGAAAACAGTCTTTTACTTCATCGTACACTGTAGCCTCCTATCTGAGTCCTAGCGCCACTGTCAGCACTTAAACTGTTTAACAAATGTCATGTTGAAATTTTTTGATGGTCAACAATACTGTTACTATTGTTTATGAATTCATTTGCATTGTTTATCACTGATCATATTTTGGCTTTGTTTTGATTAATTTGATTAGATTTTTGCTCCACTGCGTCCAGTATAAACATAGTTTCGTAAACTCTGGGCTGGGACAAAGGAGTGGCATTTCACATTCTCTTTGCCTTGACTAACTAACTGTTAGAGTTAGGAGGTTGATTTAGGACCCAAACGTGGACACCAAGATGGAGGGAATGGATAATTAGTAGGGATGCACCGATACCACTTTTTTTCAACCCGATACGATACCGATACTTAGATCTGAGTACTTGCCGATACCGAGTACCGATGCCGATACTACTACCACCAAAACAACCCCCAAAAAACTATTAGGCAAAATGCAATTTATTGGAAGACAGGTTTTATTTTCTTCTCTGCTTGTTACAACAAATGATGATAAATGAAAAATAAACATTTTCTGTGAAATTTTCTGAGAATTATTGCAGAGTTTCCACATTTTAATCAAACAAAATATCAATTAACTATTTTGCACTGTCTCCAGCTTTCAGATTGACACAACATTGATGAACCTATTGCAGAGTGTCCATATTTGAATCAAACAAAATCTCAAACTTCAGTCAGCATGCAATGGTGTGGTCTCTGAACTAAGGTTTTTTGGGAAAGTGAGTGGCAGGTTCTTTTTGATGAAAAGAATCATCTCTGTATGATCAGCTGTGAGCCTGTTTCTTGCTCCTCCGCCGCTCCTCATGGGCTCCCGTAGTTCATGGTGGCTCTGCCCCGCATTGACTTTCCACAGAGAAACAAACAACATGCAGCGAGCCAAGAGCTCGTTCCTAAAACGGCACCGTCTCGTTAGTAGCTTGGTTTTGTGGCATCGGACGTCGAACAAACCACGGTCCGCTGCACAGTTTGTTCAAAGGCTGTTGTGACTAAAGACAGCGGACCGACACATTTATCTGAGCATCTCAAACAGACGCACGTATCAGAGTGGGACACTTGTTACTCACTACGAGAAGACCGCGGCAGCCCACCCGGGCTATAAAGCAGCTAACATTAGCAGAATAATTTAATCATTGTGTCCCGTATGAGAAGAAAGGGTCCGAGTGGACAGCTGTTACGGTTGCAGTCACGTTGCATATCGTTAAAGATATAGGAAGTAAACACCCTTAATTTGAAAATGAGTATAGTGGCTCTGAGCTAGCAGTATAGCCGCGCAGCGCCGCTATTCCATGGTCTGGGGAGAACGCTGATTGGTATTGGCGAACTTTAACGAGTACGAGTATGAGTATATTAGGACAGTATCGGCCCGATTCCAGTTACCAGTATCGGTATCGGTGCATCCCTAATAATAAGGAATTTAACAAATTAAATAGGTAGTTGGGAGTGACCCAGGCTCTAGAGGCAAGGCTGGGGGTGCAGCTGGGGCCTAACGGCACTGGGAGGAGGAGGCTGATGCAGAGGGACAGGGGAGTGGAGACACAGGTGAATCCACAGAGGTGAATGTCCTGAGGCGGAGGTGGAGGAGGCTGTGGGGCTGGAGCTCAGAGGTGGCACTGGCTCTGGAAATGATGAGGACAGTTCAGGTGTGAGACCAACGGTTTAAACAAGACTAGTGCATTGCCCGTAAGAAAATATGTGTTCCTATAGAAAAGTGGGAGGTTAAGAAGCATTTTCATGGATGGCCAAATGAGGCTGTGTTTGAATGTGAGACGTCTGGGATATTTAGGTTTGTTGTGAAATTGGATATTCCAGGGTATAATTGGCCGTTTTTGACTATTTTTGATTTTGCCATTATATTTCACCTTTAAAACTATTTACTTGGTGTCATTATTTTCAGCACAACCTCACTTCAGTCAGGACCACTTTTGTCAAAATAATCTTTATTTACTTGCACAGTTTTATTTGGCGGTATGATACTGTTCTGGGACCCCCTGCTCTTCCACGCGCTTGCGTGGAAAGCCTGAGGCAGGAAGAGCACCTTCCTGCCCTTCACGAGCCATCATGAACGGCATAAGCAGGGAGCGCAGCAGCAAAGAAAACCCAGACAGAGCAGAGCACCAACGTGAATACAGGAGGAGCTGGGGTGGAGGTGGGTTGCGAAAGTGCCAGCAGCAGAGGAAGCAGGAAGGAGGGTCGGGCGAGAGCAGTTTAAATACCCCGCTCTGAATGCAATTTCCCAATAGGGAGCATGCACGCAGAGTCAGCTGAGCCATCAGCTGATCTGCGCCGGCGATGACAGCTATGCAGTTAGAGCTTGACGTCGTGGCCTGCCAGAACTAACGCTACGCTCAATATGTGTGACTGTACAGTTATCTTTTCATTTTGACATACTGTATTAACACAATGGACCTAAAATCACAAAAAAAAAAACATTAAATCAGAGTAGAAAAAGGTGAGATTTTTTTTACTGTGAAAACCACAAATACTTTTAACAAACCATCTTTTTTATCACTTATAATGCAAATATAAATTGTTGTTTGCTGAATATGTGCATAAATTTAAAAAATATACAAAGTTATGTGTAACTATTTACATTTAAATGCAGGCAATGCTCAGGTCTGCCTGAGCTCCTTCAAGCTGAGCTGCTGAGCCGAGCTGCACTGCCTGCTCCACATTCAGCTTCTTCTCATTGTTTTGACTCAATAAACAAAAAACCGACTCCACAACACACTAAACACACTACACCAAACACTACATAACACACTAACTATACACTCCAAACACGCTAAATGTCATAAATCTCTCAACTCTCAATATCGCTGTCTGTATGCCGACCGTCGTTGCCTGTCAATCATCCGCCGACGTCCTTCCCACAACTTCCTGTTCCTCAACAACCAAACTTGCTGCTTGGACACTTTTGTGACAAAAGCCCATTTTTACCGTTTCTTCTGCACCAGACACAAAGCAAACGTGGCGGCAATGTTCGCGAAAAAGCGTGGCGGACATTATTTACCCTAAGTCCGGTTTTGGACATGCCGGGGCGGTGCATCCGGTCATTCGACTCGGGAGGTGGGCCGTGTAGGCTAGCGGCTAGCAGCTAGCTACACACGAACATCCACAGATTCCGATTCCACATTGTTGTTCGCGCGTCTCCGGATCTCCTCAGACCCGAACGGACTCGGCCCGGACTCGTTTAGTCTCATTAATCCACAACAGTCAGTTTAGTTGCACCGAACAGAATGGGACCGAACCGCCGGCAAAATCCCGGTCCAGCTCGCGCCGCTGCAGGTATAAATCCGCTCTCCTCAGACCCGAACAGACTCGGTCCGGTCTCGTTTAGTCTCATTAATCCACAACAGACAGTTTAGATGCACAGAACAGAACGGGACTGAACCGCCGGCTAACTGCTCGTGCCGCCGCAGGTATACATCCGCTTGTTTCTTAATGTGTGTCGTGGGCTTGAGCTCTGCAGTGATTGGCTCTGGTGCGCACATGGCTACGGTGTGCAGTGATTGGCTCTGGTGCGCACGTGACTGTGGTGGCTCCGGTGGACAATGCTTCCGAATTTGTAAAGCATTTATGAAATAATTTATTCACGGTATCATTGCAGTCCAAACAAATGCGAAGTTGCACACCACTGAACCAAATGGCAGCCATGTTGAAACTCTCAGGTCAGTCTGATCCTGATCCGCAGAGATATTTGAGGCACACACACACATACACACACACAGACAGACAGAGATTCCTTGCTTTTATAGAGAGATAACACTGGAGCTAGAGACAGCGGAGAAAAGCGCAAGAACGAAGCGGAAACGATCTGGCGGCGAGTGGAGAGAAGACTGGTGTACCTAAGCCGGCGGTGATGAGAAGATGAGCTGTGTGAGGAACAGGAACTCCAGACGCTGAAAAACAAGCCCAGCCACACACAAGAGAAAACACGACACACAGTGCACAATCAACACACTTGGTTGACACCTTGTTAACAACTGTTGTGTGACGTGTCCCTGTGGAAGCGCAGAGCACTATTCTCCACATGAAGACTGTGAGGTGAATGAACGATAATGGTGTCGGTGTTGATGTGAGGTGTCAGCGACGTCTGTCTCCGCTACCTTCTTTCTATAGATCATACACCTTAGACGTGCATGGATGGAAAAACAGCTGGGGAACAATGCGTGAAAAAAGCAACACTGACACGTCCGAGGAATAAATACTGCTACAGTGAAACTGAAACGGGTGAGAGTTTACCACTCCTGCGGTTTATGCTGTGTGGACAGAGATAAGCAGTCAGAGCTCACAATTTCTTTTGCAACAGATGCCTGCGAGAATTTGGGATAAAAATCCCCACCATGCTGAAGCACTTTAAACACCAGAATGACCGTGTGTAATGAGCGATCTGCAGCCGAAGTGCAGTTAGATGCCTGCAGCCAAAACGAACCGAACACTAACCGGAGATTGGGACAGTTCGGCATCTGTCCATTCACATAGTTTCATCTCATTTCATCAATCCGCTTCACCGTGCGTTATGTATGAATGTGTCTGCGCTGTGCTGCGTGTGCATGTGTGCCCATCATTGTTCCTGTGTGTGTGTGTATGTGTGTGTGTGTGTGTGTGTGTGTGTGTGTGTTTGTGCATGTGTGTGTCTAGCTGTGGGAGTTGGGGTGGGGAGGAGGCAGGTGAGAAGCTAAGCTGACAGAGATGGACCACTTCACTTACCTGAGACGACGGTTCCATCGTTAATGATGTTATGCACATCCGGGGGGCCAGTCACATACACACACACACACACACACACACACACACACACACACACACACACACACACACACACACTGCAGATGGCAGACAAATAAAGACAAATATGTGAACACACATATGGCACCGAGATGAAGGTCTGTTATTAATAACTTAAAGCGACAAGGGCCGCTCCACTTCAGAGGGCTGATTTACACTGTAATCACACCTACATTACCAAGACACGTACACGCATTACCATACCTGCAGCTACCAGATGTGCATATATGAGGAAGGGAGCAGGGAGGAAGAGGGGTAGAGTGTAGAGTAACTCTTTGTGTGCTAATATATTAGCAGGAGGAACTGGAAACATCCACCGGGACTCAGATGAGTTTAGTGGATTCTACTCGGCGCAGGGTGTAAAATAAAAACTAAGTTCTGCCCTCTTGATTTGGGGTGTGTGGTGCACCTGGAATGGTGCTCATCACCGCCAATCACATAAGCACCTCTCTCTGACCCCAAGTCAGGTCTAGGCATCGGGGAGTATCCTGATTTTTTTAATATCTCCAAATATTAAGGTTTAAACTGAATTTAGGACAGTCCCGGAAAAATAAACCAGCCAGCACTGGCTACAAGCAAATAAACTCAGCTGAAAGAAATTAAAGTCACAGTACTAACCACACAAACACGGGAGAAAAGGCAAAGGAACACTCTGACAGCTCACTCCTGCAAAGCCTCCTGGCAAAGACTCAAGGAAGGAGTTCCAAAACAATAACTCAAAATAATCACAAGATAATATAAATCTACAGCAAAACCACTAGCTACGATCAGTGCTATGGATTTATTTTTTCGCGAATGTCATGACACTAATAGCTCCAAAATACAAGTAATCTAGGTGTAACCAGGCAGCAAAATCTGGATAAAAGACCCTACGAGTGCAGCTCCTCTGCCTTTATATACTGCCAAGTAGTGCATGCTGGCTGATGACATCTTTGCGGTTCCCTCGTCTCACGGTCTATGGGGTTTTGAATGAGTTTTCAGTTAAATGCCTGAAATAAGGGCTGTGGTTACCACACGCTTAAAGTGAAACTTTACACAGACACAGACATAACATCAACTGTACACAGAGTTTACTAAAAAGAAGGCTTTTGAACGACTCACTCTGAGCCGCTGCAACCTAACAGGTAGGAGGTTCACCATTACTCTCCTGCCTGTTAGGTTGCACTCGGGGATCGACACTTTTTATCTGCCATGACGGTGGCGCGCTGGAGATGCTGCTACTAACATGAGTTGTCCAAAGCCGCTTTTAAGCACGAAGGTATTTTATTTATTTTAAAAAACGGCGACTAAATGAGACTGCAGAAATTGTCGGGGACATTAAACGTCATCATGCCGAACATGGAGACTTACCCACTCACTAGTCTGTCTTTGCAGGACGACTTTAGTTACGAGTTATTCAAACTCTATTTTATTAATTTACAGAAAACGTGAGCAGTAATTGTTGGACGCTTGGTGGTTGTGATGCTTAAGTCACGCGACCGCAGTGTCTGTTTAAAGCTTAATGTTAGCCTTTTACTTCTATCAATTTGAAAATCACAAAAGTAGTGTGTTCATCTCTGATCATTATCTTGCTGAGCAAAACACGCAAGTATCATAAGCTTGTGTCTGCCACAGAGCTTACTGTCAGCAGTAATCCAAAATCCAATTAAAAATCCCCAATGGCTTTTTTTCGAGGGAACCTCTGGGTCAGCTTGCATATATATAATGCGGCAAAGGAGGAGAATAAGGAGTCAAAGACTTATCAAAGACTTACATACTGTGTGACACATCACAATTCTCTACACACAAGGCAAGTTGGCAAGGCAAGGCAAGTTTATTTGTATAGCACAATTCAGACACAAGGCATCTCAAAGTGCTTTACAGGAGCATACAAATTACATTAAAAGAGACTAAAAATCCCATTTACAAGAAATTAAAAATTGCATTAAAAAGACATTAAAAATTGCATTCAAAAACAAGTAAGAAGACCTAAAGAAACTTAAGGTTATTTACATAACCCTGGTTCTCTGAGTAATATGAGTGCGACGTCTCACTATGGGATGCACACCTCGCTGCAGCCCTCAGAAGCATTAATCTCAGTACACCAATCCTGATTGGCTGGGGAACGTGTCCGTCTGCCTCAGGTAGCCATCTACCATAAATAGCACATGTGGACGGTACCACGTTATTCAAGATAAGCACCTCTTCTCACTTGCCCAAGCAAGAAGGGTTGTCTGGTGAGACATCTCACTCAAATTACTCAGGTTATGTAAATAACCTAAAGTTCTCTTTCATAAAATTTTGCTCGATGTCTCACTATGGGATGTGATAACTCCCGTATTGCCAGACAAGCTTATCTAGCCTCCACCAACCCACAGGGAAAAGTACTCTGTTCCAATCAGGACAGCAAAACGTCCAGCATATAGAAACGGACAAATGTGAGAGGCGAGGACCAACTCGTTGCAGCACAGACTCCCCTGAATAAGGCCCAGGATGCGGCCAAGCCCCGAGTCGAGTGCGCTCGTAGGCCCACAGGTGGCAGCAAACCGTGACTTGTATAGGCCAAAGCAATTGCCTCCACGACCCAGTGGGACAGGCGCTGCTTTGGGATTAGCCCAGGAGACGAACAGATGATCGCTCCTGCCTTTTGTCCTATCCATGTAAGTGCGCACCGCACAGACTGGACACAACGCATGTGACTGCTGCTCTCCTGAGGCAGCAAAGGCCACAAGGTCAATAGGAGAACATGAGCCCACCACCTTAGGTACAAAAGCTGGGTTGGGCTTCAAAATCACCCTTACATCCCCCCCAGGAAGAGCTGAGCACATGATGGATGCACCGAAAGTGCATGGATGTCACTAACCCGTTTAGCTGAAGCCAGAGCCAGTAACAAAACTGTCTTGAGAGACACGAGTTTCAAGTCTGCTCCCTAAAGTGGCTCAAACGGAGGGCCTTTAAGCCCTCCAGAACCACAGCCAGATCCCATGGTGGTACCAGTGGTCTGGACACGGGGAGAAGCCTGCACGCTCCCTTCATTAAATGTCAAACCAGCGGGTGCTGGCTCGCAGTTTGCTTCCCAAACCCCACATGACAGGCGGCGATAGCTGCCAAGTAAACTTTAACCGTGGAGAAGGCTTTTTGTTTGTCAATCAGGTCCTGCAAGAATGACAATATCACTCCTACTGGACACTGAAAGGGAATGTGGCCATTTCTGTGACACCAACCCTCAAACACTCTCCACTTACAGTCATACAGAGACCTAGTGGAGGAGGCTCGAACACTTTGTATAGTGGAAATCATACACTGTGAGAGTCCCACAGCTGACAGATTGAGCCACTCAGGGGCCAAGCCCACAGCGCCATGCGTTCTGGGTGCAGGTGGAATCCCAGAAAGATTATGTCCTGTGCTGGGGACAGCATGCTCTTTTCGACGTTTATCACGAAACCCGATTGAATAGGTGTCGTATGAGAATATGCACGTGCACCCTGGGCTCCTGCTCCGACTGTGCCAACAGCAGCCAATCGGGTGCGGGGCTATTGCCGCTTCCCTGCACCGCACAAACACCCTCAGGCTTAAAGACAGACCAAAAGGGAGCACGCGGTACTTGTAACAGATCTAAAAATACGCGTCTTTCAGATCGACATTCTGTTGCACAAGACGCAGCAGGGATGCGTGCATTAGCATCCTGAACTTGTATTTCCTGAGATATTTGTTCAGAGCACGATGATCCAGGATAGGGCGAATATCGCTCCCCCCCCGTTTGGGGACCAAAAAATACCTGGAGTAAAACCCGCTCTGACACTGTGCGGGAGGGACGACACAAATTGCTCCTTTGTTTAACAGTGAGAGGATTTACTCCTGTAAAACGAGAGCTAACTCTCCCTGAGCCTGGGACTGTATTATACCGGCGAACTGCAGCCTGTACCCCCTTGAAATCGTCCATAACACCCAGGGTGGCGCTGTGAGCCCACCCTCGCGGTTTAAAGTACCTAAACTGTCGAAGCCCCAACCCGCCCCACCTTCCCTGCCCGGTCGGGCTGGGGCTTCGACAGTTTAGGTACTTAAAACCGTAAACCTTGGGAAGCAGCCTGCGCAAAAAGTTTGCGCTGTGCAGGCAGAGAAGGAGCTGGGGGCTTCCGAGGGAGGCAGAGCTAGAGAGCTTCGTCCTCCTTCTTTTTGGCTTCACATCTCCATTGCATCGAGGCCAACGTGGAACCAAAAATCCCCTCCGGGACAATGGGCATGTCCAGAATGTCGTCCATCTCTCTGTCTGACAGACCTGGTGTGGATCCTTATTCGATATCTTATTCCCGCAACGACAGCGTTGGGCCCCAGAGTCTCCAAGCCCTCTGGTGTGAGGGGTTTTAGCCTCCATTCCTCGCAAGCTGGTATGCAGGCAGGGAGTCGAGAAATTAGCTGGTGTGCTAATGCTTGGTGCTTGGACTGCCGTAGTGGAGCGTCAGGGACAGTGCTGACCAAGCTGTGGAGGGCAAGGAAAGCACTGGGTTCGATCTGGTGTGACCGACGAAGCAGAAAATATATCCAAGGCTAGTAGCACCAAGCAACACAAGCTAAACAAGATCTGTCTGTGGACAGTTTAGCAAGCTAGCCCTGGACGCTAGATATGCTCCGAGTGAGAAGAGGTGTTTGAATAACATGGTGCCGTCTGCATGCGCTATATATATGGTAGATGGGACTACCTGAGGTGGACGAACACGTTCACCAGCCAATCAGGATTGGCGTCATGAGATTAATGCCTCTGAGGGCTGCAGCGAGGCGTGCATCCCATAGTGAGACACTGGATTTTGAAATGTATTCTTTGATAAACATCTAAGATGTGATGTGATCTACTTATTTGGTTCTTGTTAGGACTCGAGCAGCAGCATTCTGAATCAGCTGCAGCCATCCGATGGAGTTTTTAGAGAGTCCTGTAAAGACACAGTTACAGTAGTCGAGTCTGCTAAAGATAAATGCGTAGACAAGTTTCTCCAAATCCTGCCGAGACATAAGTCCTCTTATCCCGGATATATTCTTAAGGTGATAATAGACTGACTTTGTAGTTGTCTTAGTGTGGCTGCTGAAATTCAGGTCTGAGTCCATGATCACACTGAAGTTTCTGGCTTGGTCTGTAGTTTCCAACATTACAGACTGAAGCTGAGCAGAGACTTTTAGTCATTCTTCCTTGGATCCAAAAACAGTTATTTCAGTCTTATCTTTGTTTAACTGAAGAAAACTCTGACACATCCAATCATTTATTTGATGATCTTTCCCAAAACCTAACCGAGTCGTTTTATTACGTAAATGTAACTGAAGTGCAACTGAAAAGCACAAATGTTTCACTAAATAAGAACAATAAACGGGATGCAAACTCTGGTTGCACACAAAAATCATTCTCTCGTTCCCCCTGGCCAGCTTCTACAGTAACTGACCATATTTATACCATGTCACCGATATTGGTTGCTCAGCCCTGTATGCCGCCTGCTGCTGCATGTATTAACACTAAGCAGAAGTTCAGTTAAAGAAAGTTAACCATTTACAAAGTGCGCGTGGATTATTGCTCTCAGGTCTCCTCAGGGGGGAAATCAACAATACTGCAGTGTGGTGTACAGAGAGTAATCTACGGCTCAACGTCAGCAAAACCAAGAAGCTGATTGCTGATTTTAGAAAGAATAAAAGACACCCACCGCTGTCTACATCAGCAGAACTGAGGTGGAGCAGTTGAACAGTTTTAGGCTTCTAGGAATCAACATCACAGAGAACCTCACAGTCAGATGTAGCCAATAGATCAAAACACATATATCAATTAAATAAAATAATAAATAAAATACTCAAAAATTTTTAAATTATATTATATTAAAAAACTGATAAGAAGACATTTAATCAGGAAGTAAGCAACTGACTGATCATTTGTACTAATAAGATCAACATTAAAGAACATAGAACACATTAATTAGGAACTGATTCATTAAGCGTTCAACATGAAGCTAATTAAATTAACAAATAAAACTTTGTTTGCTGGGTTATCGGGATTGCAGGGGTCGTTAACTTTCATCAATGAAAACTTCCTTGACTTACTTTATAACTGAGAACAAGTTTTTGCAGGACGGCCGTCAGCGGTTCTGGGAAGGTTTTCTCTCAAACCTCAGCTTTCATGACCTGGTCTTCATTGAGAATTCTGATGTCCCCATCTGGCAGCGCATGACTTCCCCTTAACCTCCACCTCCTTCCCTCCAGTATTGGAAAAAAAAGAAGACATTATTTAGTAGGGGTGGAACGGTTCATCAAAAAAATCCATCCCGTTCGGTCAGGGGGGACTGGGAGATTTGTGAGGCCCAAGGCGAAGTCTAAGGTGAGGCCTAAGGCGAAGTCAGGACTTGCAACTATTTTTTTTTTTTTTTTTTTTTTGGGAGGCTGGGGGGTATCAGAGAATATTTTTAGTTTAGTTTTAGTTTATTTTAATTTTAATTTTATTTTAATTTTAATTTTTTTTATTTTTTTTCCCTCCTGCTATGGAGGCGCGAGTCCTCCATAGCGCGAGGCCCGAGGCGGTCGCCTTGTTTGCACCCCCCTCGCGGCGGCCCTGCGTTCGGTACACTTGTCACGGTTCGGGGCGCGTGTGTACCGTTTGGTTCATAGGCACGCGCAACTTCTTTTTCTTATTTACTAACGAGGCGACGCGTGTACACTCCAGAGCAGTAGGTGGCGGTACTGAGCAGGATGCCAACCGTCAGTAAGAAGCGAAGCGGAGTATTTTTGGGTCAGCTGTGGAGCCGTTTGTGGGCACGGCGAGTGGAAAAGAGTCAGAGCTAGAAGATGCGCCAGCAGCACTGCATAGGTCTGCTGTATGGGACCACTTTGCATTTAGAGTGACCTACGATGACGGCGGTATGAAAGTGGTTGACAAAAGCAACAGTGTGCAAGCATTGTGCAACATGTGTTGTTTATGCTAACAGTTACACGACTAACATGTCAGCTCATCTGCAAAGACATCATCCCAGTGCGACAACTGGCAGCGCAAGGAGGAAATGGAGAGAGTCGACAGGACAACGTCTACTCCCCGCAGCTTTTAAACAGCCTGACAGTGACGAGTCAGACGGGGCAACATGCATAAGGAAAGGAGTGATGTTTCATAGCCAAAGATATGCAGCCTTTTGCTGTGGTGGAGGGTGCGGATTTTTTTTTGTATGATAAAAAACACTAGAGCTACGATATAAAATAAAATCCCCTCCCGCAAACACTTCAGCAACACGGTAGTTCCCGCACTTTATGAGTAGAGTTGTCTGACAGCCTGTGTAGCGCTAACTAGTGACGGATGAACCTCCAGGGCTACTGAAAACTTCCTGACTGTGGCTGCCCATTACATTACATTAGTGACAGTAAATAACTATTTGTTCTTAGCATTTGTTAAAGATAACTTTCTTTGCCAAATAAATGAAAAGCATGTTGGAACTAGCAATGTCTCCTCTCTTGCAGTGCCAGAATCTTACCTACTTTTAACCTAAGACTGTCACAATGATGTATCAAATGTCAGCCTGCCTCACTCTTTCAGTTTTAACCTGACTATACAAGACATAATTGATTTTCCTAATGATCAGCGTATATTCCGAACCGAACCGAAAACCGTGACCACAAAACCGTGATATGAACCTAACCGTGGATTTTGTGAACCGTTCCACCCCTATTATTTAGTCATTGTTGCATTGCCCAGTCCGGCAGATGTTCAGTTAAAGAGTAGTACTAAAGGGAGCATCAATATACAATACATTAAGTCATTTACTCACTTCACCTCAGGTGTGTGATACTGATTGGAATTCGCTGGAAGGTTTGCCTTGCTCCACAGCACCATCTTAACCTCTGCTTCACCCTGCAGTAATAAAGCAGACTGCGTGAGCGCCGCTTACTACTAAAAATTTGATTGAGGCACACACTGCCTGGTAAATTTATATTTCAATTGACTGATTTTAAAGTATGTGTGATATATAAATAAAAAAAAATATCTCTGGCTGAACAAAGTGACTGTGCTTTATATCTGTATCAAACACATAATTTTAATAAGTACCTGACCTGCTGGATACAGACTGTCCTCAGCGGCAGTGGGTCCCCTCCTTACCCATGATATTTTTGGATGGGGTCCAGCTGACAGGGACTGGACAACTAAAATGAAAGACTCTATATCAGTGTGTAAACAAAAAGACAGTCTGTGAAAAGGGTGAAAGATTTTTGATGTTTTTGTCTTCTAGTTTTATCGATGTCTTACACTTTAAGAAGGAATGGGTCAGGTGCACTCTGTATCAGTCAGAGTGAAAATCATTAAACTCGAAGGTTGAATTTTAGTTTGATAGTAGGGAAATCTCTGGGGGAAACTTGCAGAGGTAACGGATCCCTCCACTGTAATCCAGTGTTCAGTGGTTGGCTGGAGGTCCGTGATGGCCACTGTAACAGAAGGTGGGTAAATCAGTCACTAGCCTGATCCTTGGAGTAGGAACACTGAATGAGGCGCAGGAATAATCTGTTAGGCTAGCCATAGACCGTTGTACTTATGAAGGGGAGGAGTAAAGCTAACGTATGCATTAAAGGTCCCATATTATATTGTTTTTCGTCAATTTCACACAGCTGTCAGAGGTCCAACAACACTGTATTCAAAATGTATTGCCCCAAACCCATCTGTGGTCCTGAATTTCAGCTGTCTAAAAGTCACTCTACTGAGAGCAGGCTGCTTCTGTGCCTGCACCTTTAAATGCTAATGAGCTCCGTCTGTCAATGCCCACCTTGCCTGCTACATGCCCCTCTCAGGGAGAGGATGCCGCTTACGCTAGCGGTAGCATGCGCTAATGTTTACGGTGGTTGTGTATGGCTCGCTGAGATGCTGTCGTTCAACCATACCAGTTTGACCCAGAATCGGACCCAGAAGGAGAGGCTCCTGAAGAAATACAGACTCTGCGGCTGCAGCAGGACGTTTCAGAATGGTTAGAGTGTCTGAATATGTTACTTAGTTTGTTCGTATGTGTTGTTACAGTTACTACCATGTAGCTAATACTAGCTCCTGCTAACGGTAAAGGTAACTTGTAGTTCTTCGGAAACTGTAAATACTATTAAACTGTGGTGACACTTACCTGTGGCTCGGGTGCAGTAGCTGGGTCCCGGTTGGTTGGGACTGATCCTTTTACAAGGGTCAGTGTCGAGGCAAAGCCAGCTTTGTACTGACCCTCGTTACTGAAGCAGTCTGATGTGAAGTTGTTAGCACACACATACAAACCCTACACGAACCGTAGCCGGCATGTTGTCTGAACATGAAACGCAACCACTGTCTCTTCTGTTACTCTGTAGCTGGGACCATATCGGCACTTATGTTGATTGTTACAACCAACAACAGAGCTATTTGCGTGTCTAACTCTGAGCGACGACATTGCGATACACTGCTGTCTCACTGCTGGACACACCGAACTTCACCTCGGGGCAAAGTGAAAGCCGAGGCAATGTGGCCTGTGATGTGGTACTCTGTGCACATACATCCACCTGTCACCATGATGTCTCCCAGGGCCTCTCATTTGCTCATTGATAAAATCTCTTAATTCCTGCAAATCTGAATATTGTCGATGTCAAAGTCTGTGTGCGTTAAGGATGCTGATAAGATGCCTCTGGCTTAAAATGAGATCATGTAAGGGCAATGCTTTTGAGTAATAATATAATAGGCCTGCATTTGACCGACTGTGACTGCTTTGGTTTTCCAAATGTATGGTGTTTGGGCGGATGAATTACTATCTCGCGCATGAGCCCTCTTATAGACCCATTACTACTGGACACAGCAAAGGACAAAAAAGAAGGAAAATATATGGCCCACCATGACGCAGCAACAACCTGGCTTGCAGGGTTTAATGTTACTTTGCTAGCCCAGAATCGTTTTACATTAATGTTAATGGCACCGTGACAAAAATGATCAATGGATCACTTTTATGTTTAGGGTTAGGGTTAAGATTAAGTTTAAGTGGACCTGCATATAAAAAGGACAATATTGGCTTTGCCCACCTGAATCACCCGTGTTCACCGTCTTGTCAACTGAAGCTGTTTGCATGAGTTGATTGTCAGGCACGGTTTACTTTCTTTTTCTGTCTTGCTTACTTCGCGTCTTGGAGTCACGTACATCACATTGCTGCATGAAAATATCTAATAATCTCATCCAAACCATTAGCCAACCCCAAATTTTAAGTACTATTATTTTCTCCATTGTCTTGTCAGGTCAGGCTATTCTGATCATGCTATGACATGTTCTCGTTGTGCAGCTGGCTCTAGAGGCAGGATTTTCTAACCATGTCGGGGGAGTTATTCTTATGCATTTTAGAATAATGTCACTTGCCAGGTCATGTAAGGGGTAGACTACAGAATTTATTATACTTGTCAAAATGAAAAATAACTCCACTATGTCTCTCTTCACATTTATTTTGTCCCTTTGTCGGCTTCAACTAAGAAAGAAATAGAACACATCAGATAACCTTCCGCAACGATTGCAGGCTCTTTGGTGGAGCTCTGCTTTGAATGAAGTTCCATCGTGACAAATGAATGGACTACTTGCGGAGTGACATAAAGACATGAACCAGAGGCAGAAAAACGTTGAGCAGTCATTATGTTTACTAATACCCAACCCCTGCCTTGAAGAAAAAAACAAACAAACAAAAAAAACTGATTCGCATGATTTACGAGAGCCTCATTTTTAGGTTGGAAAAGCCGGATTTCAGGATTCTTCTTTCAAAATGTTAACTTATGGGAAAAAGTATTTTTGGGCCCTAGTGCATCACGTGAAGATGTAATTACACGATTTGGCAACTATGAAAACTGGCTTCAAACCCTGATGCTACACCTGTGGGCTTGACCCCTCGAGTGTCAGTTTTGCATGTAACAAACTCCTCGGTCAAGTTTGCACTAATACATTATACACAACGTATGATTACACTTAAAACAAAGCGTGCTGACAAACAGTTCATGAGTAAGACATGTCAGGACTTTTGGAATGTTAATAACGTTTGGTTAGGGTTAGGAAAAGGTGGATTCAAATAACTACATTCAGTCTTGTGAGCCATGTAAGTGAACTAACTGATGTTACGTAATACATGACATCAGTTATGTTACTTACATTAGGCTAGCATACTTGCATAACATAAATTTATAATTATATACATATATGTACATATTTGTGTACGTATGGGGGTCTGCTGCAGTTTATCATGAATGAAAGTGGTCTGTGACTTGAAGGACATTTTTATCAGTGCACCTCCACCAATTACCGTCACACACATTTGTGTGATATTTATATCACCGAATACAGATGAGCTTTTTGTAGCACTTCACTGACTTCGTCTGAGCAGGCGGGCAGCGACTGGCGCAAAAGGGACAAGGAAGCGTTGACAACACGGCTGAGGCGTACCTCCCGATTTCCAGGGACGCTCTCTCTACATGTGTTTTCTGTCACTGTGGCATGTGGCAAATCACCAAAACACCAAACCAAATCGCAGTGAGGGAAAGAAAAGCCTCAGCTGGTGCAGACAAACAAACTCGCCTGACTGAAATTGCCTTCCAGGTAACCTGTCATCTAAAAACAGAAGAGGGGCACTGTGTTGAATGCCGCTGAACAAGGAGGACATTTTACAATCCAACAGGAAGTGTGTGTGCCATCTTGACCTCTGACCTTGTGGATGGAGGGCGGCCTCTCTCTGCACAGCCTCCCCTCCCTCGCCCGTTTTGTTATCATCACTCCCACTCTTTTTATTTTTTATCAGCTCCCTGTTTCATCTCACCATTTCACTCCTCGCCCTCCCGCGCTTTGATCCGCTCCCGCTCCCATATTTCTTTTCATCCCCCGCAATGTTCTCACGTTCAGCTCCTGCTATTACTTCCTCTGTTTGTATAACAAGTTTTTTTTCCCACCCAACCTGCTCACCTCCACCTCTCTCCTCCGCCTCCTGCACATTTTTTTTTTCTTTCCCCGGCACCTGTCTTCTTTGCTCCTCTTCACACGAACCCATCAGTGTGTTCAGACCCCTCCCTTCTCAATGTCATCTTTTCCTTTCCACCCCTCTCCATCCTTCTCCACCCATTGCCGTATCCCCCAGTTCCTCACGGATTTCATATTTTCAAAGTCAAATAGCTGCCGCTCGCATGCCAAATAGGACCAGAGACACGTGCGGGTCGGCTCTCACAGGTTGCCATCTCACTTCAAATGAAAGAAAGAAGAAATAAAAGACACACGCAGACAATAGAGAGGGAGGGAGAGAGAGAGAATACAAGCAGGATATCAAATTGATCTTTCTCCTCCTGTACCTGCCTCCCTCTCTTCCCTACAGTGGGAGACCAGGTGCCGGAGCAGGGAGGTACTTTAATTGTGCGGTAGGGAGAGATGAGAAGGGAATTCAAGTCAGGATGGTGTGTTTCTATGTGTGCCTGCGTGTGTGTGTGTGTGTGTATACTTTGGAGAGGCAGCAGCGGCAGATAATTGGAGAGGCACACCTGGACACTGGTCACCTCTCAACCCCACCCCTCTACCCTTCAAACCAGCACTGTTCACTCTGGCTGCACACTGTGTGTGTGCGTGTGTGTATGTGTGTGTGTGGTGAACTCTCATTGCCCATCCAGCCAGGGATTGCATGTGTGTGTGGGGGTAACAGCAGGCCATTTTGTGTGTATGCCCATCTTTACTGACTGCCCATCTTCAGCCAGTGTGTGGGCAAGTGTGTGTGTGTGTGTTGGGGGGGGAGAGAGAGAGATGGTGGTGCAGCAGGTCATTCAGCCGCACTATAAAAGATTCAGGACTGACTGATGACCTCGGCCAGCAAAAAAAAAGCTCTCACTTTTTCAGACAGCCTTCTTTGGGAGTGGTTGTTTTTGTTGTTTAACCTTTGCATTGACAAAAAAGAAAAAGACAGAAAGACATCATAAATTCCCTTTCACCGCCGCGACCTGAGGCAGACCATCATCAACCATCAGTGCAATGCAAAAAGCTTGTTGCACTGTTGATGAGAGTGCATTTCGGGGCTGGTCTTAAAAATGTGTGATTTTTCTGTGAATGAAACAAATCAAGGAAACTTTTAATCTAGACAATCTTAACATGAATCTACAGCCAGGATGTGTTGGGCTGGAGTATTGTCATCATTGCCATATTGCAAGACAAGCAGATTTTTCTACTGATGAAACAAACCAGGTACGATGTGTTCATTTGTGAGTTGAAGAGGTGCTGGTAGTCAGATTGTCTTCGTTATTACACACAGGCAAGCTAGCTGTTCCTCTTCAAGGCGTTTTGCCAAGCTGAGCTAACTGCCTGCTAGCTTTAGCTTACTGCCCAGTGTCGAGAGTGGTGAGGGTAATCTATCTCGCAGTAAGAAAACAATAAGTATATTTCCCAAAATGTTTCACTTTACTTTTAAAGGTGCAATATAATGTTATGAAGACTATTTATTGTTTTGCAGAGGAATATTTACTTAAGTTAGCATGCTAACAAGCTAGCACCAGCCTGCTTGCAGGCTGTGTAAACACCTACATTTAACTGCTGCTCTGAGTTCACAGTCTGGACCGCTAGCTGTACTGCTAACTGAGCTAAATAGCAAATGGCAGCTACAGTTAGCAGGAGTTAGTGGTTACTCTGTTGATATTCTTACATATGGCACTTTTAAAGCTGCAGTCTAGAGTTTTGAGAAAAAAAGTGGACTTAGCCAGAATATTTGAATAAGCCCAGCTCCCAGGTTCCTCCTTCTTCCTCTCTGCTGTGCGGCAGCCCTGCCCTAAAAGCCCCTCCCCACAAAGAAGCGTGCCGTGCACGAGGCTCGCAACCATGGTAACAGAGGAAGCCAGATAACAACAACATTGTTCTATTTCTGATCAATACAACTATGACGAATGCCTCATGCAATTCACAGTATATATCCAGAGTAACAAACACTATGAGGGATGTCCCGATCCAATCTGCAGGATCAGGATAGGGGCTGACATGGGCATCTTTCGACTGATCGGGGATCTGCAATTTTGAACGTGGATTCAAGCCTGATTTTTTTTCTTTCACTTAAGAGCACAATTTGTGGGAAAACTCAGACACGCGTGTAACATTACTCTGGCAAACCTGTGGATAAAATGTCTGCAGTGTGGAAATAGGTTAAATTAGAAAGCAAAAGCAGTCCAGCGGCGACATCTAACATCTGCAATACCACCATTTCACAAGGGCTGCATTTAAAACTACTCACTTGATACGGCATGTAGAAAAGTTCACTCAAACAAGACAGGAACCGAAGCAGCAAACACTATCCGATACTCTCAAAGGAAAGAAAAAAAAAAACACATGATCTAGCAACCAAGGGTAAAAAAATGACCTCCTTGGTGGACGTAAAATCAAGAATGTATTTGGTTTGTGAGACGGACGTGAGACAGATGTCAAAAACGCTTCAATAGGCAGCTGGTGGTATGCACTCTAGTTTACAATGCAAAGCTACATCCATACTTAAAATGGTTCTGAATTTAGGCAGAATAAAGTTCCCACTGCCTGAGATTTCAGGCTAGCCTGCGTGTGAATAACACATAATTAATCTAGTTCATTTTGAAGGAATCTGATTCTTGTCTACAACATGTTATAATGAATTCAGTCGTTCCTGTGAGCTGGTCTCTGTGCTGGATATGTCGGAGGTGTTTTTGCAACACAGTCATTACAGCGCCGCGATGGCTTCATCTCCATCTTATCTCCACCCTGCCTGTGCGTCTTTGTGTCTTTTAATCCTGTAGTGTGTGCCCCTGGCTTTAACCTTATTACCCTGCACACCCGCGGGACATGTAATGAAACAGTTCCCTCATTCAGGAGGTCAATTTGCTTGCTTTCCTTTATGAAGTCTAAAGTCTCCTTCATCCCATCGGCGTACCTGCCTGTCTGATTCTCCTTCACTCTGGCTTTCCTTTAATTAGCCTGTGTATGTGTGACAGTAATAGATGGCGAGGATCCCTGTCTCATGCCAACTTCATTGATTTCCGGTTTGATCTATCAGTGGCAATATTCCCTCTCTCTGTTTCTTACATCTTAAAACAAAACCTTGTTTGATGGTTTGACTGTTTGCCTGTTCGCAGACAGATTGCTGCTCTGTTTTTTTTTTTTTTTGCCTGTGAAACAGGAAAATCAAGCATCACCAATTACAGAAGACTCACACAGAGCATCGCAGGCCCCGAGCTGTCATCAGATTCAATCCAACTGTCAAGGAATCAAAACAGATCAAATGCAGAAGCACAAAGCAATGCAAAAAAACCTGTTCACTTGGCAACACGAAACAATTTGTTCCTCAGAAGCCTTCGACGAAATTTGCTATTGCAATCTGTTACATCACAATCAACATTTTCCCCTCGGGCTGACTGATCGGTCAATTAGTGATTAAATAAATGACAAACAGTCTTTACTGTAGAAAAGGCATCTTTAACAGACGAACACACCTGTCTGATTGCCACATTATAATTACAAACGTTTGAACCGTCTGAAAAGACAGTTTAAATTAGATTGATTTTACAAAAACAGTTGCAGTGATGAGCCTTAATGTGCTGCAAAATACTTAGCAACTAAAAGCATATACAAGTATAACGTAGCATAAAATGGAAACACTCAAGTAACTCTAAATTGAACTTCATCACTGGTTCTAATTTAAATCTTACCTGCAAATGAATATCCGTTCCATTGGTCTCTGCGATATCTAATATGAGATATGAGATCAACTGAGGCGACAACGACAGAGCCTGAGCAGGATGCGGCTGCATCCAGGGGACATTGCGGGTTCTGTTGAACAAGGCTTTAGCATATGTGGCAGAGGTGGATCACGTTCTACTTTGAGGAGTGCAGTGTCATATTCCTACTTAAAAAGAGGATTAAGTGTTAAGCCCGTCTGTAAATGCAGTCTGAAATCTGTTTAATGACATTGTTTCCTCATGTGTGATACTTAAGAAAACTTTCCTCAAAAACGCGAAGTTTCATTTAAAACTAATTAATGAAACATAATCATTATCCAATGCCGCCTTCTGTTTCTTTTAATGTACAAATGAACAGATACAAGAAGCATCTCAAACTTCTAGTCCAACAGGCCTAATTGCCTTTTTCCTTCTCCTGTGGGCCCAACAAAGCCCACAGGAGAAGAAAGAAAAACTATGCGTGATGCCTTCAGTACGTACACGTGTATAGACATCAGATTTGATCATGAGTGGCACGACGCGAGAGCTTAAATGTGAAGTGCTCATCATGACAAGTGTGTTGATTGGTAGGTCAATGTGCCAAAGAATGACAATCATGGTCTTAATCACCGGAGCATCAATGAGACATCAAATGAATGCGGAGGGGCGAGGCGAACAAATGAGCTTTTAATGATGCTCTGGACCCTCAGAGAGTTAGAGAGGGAGAGAGAGGAAATTACAATAATCAAACACCTGATCTTTCTGATGTCTGATTGCCTTCATCCGTCTCTCCCTGTCTCCACCTGTACGCTGCTCCTCTCTTTAAGAAGTGCCTCTCAGGTCGTTCTTCCTCATCCTCTCTACTTTCTCCCCCTCTGTCCTTCTTCTCTGCTCTACCGGTGTCTTGTCCTCTGTGTGTGAAGAACAAAGAAGGACGCTGTCCGGTGGGCGATGAGAGGGCTGCTGAGGGTCAGCGTGATATTTGGGTGTGATATTTCCATCGCTGGCCTAAATGTCTGGTGTCAACCAATTTATTACCCACTAACAGGAGAGAGGAAGACTGTAGAACGTAAACAGGCTACAGAGAATGATGGGGTCATACGAAATAGAGCAGAAAAAGGCCATAGTCAAAGGCCAATATCAATTGTTCAGTAGTATTGGTAAACCACTTACAATTTTGTTTTAAGAGCAATGGGTCCTCTACTTCAGACAGTCAGAGTCAAAGCTTTGATTTCTAGCAGGCATTTGTCGATTTGTAAAACTGTTGCTTGTGGATTTTATCAGCAGCTAACCAGCTAATTACGCTAATATTAGCATTGTTGTTAGCGTAATGTTTCATGCATTTTCTGCAGCTAAAATAAATTTAAAAAAAATTGTATCTTGTGAAAGTGAGATGAAATATGCATTTGATGACTTCACACATAATACCTTATTACAGGAAAGATGCTAAACCTGAAAGGTAAAAAGTCGGCAGCCTCGCCACTGGATTATTAGAATAGATGGATATGGAACAACCTGCTAATGTTCTTGTATTACAGTGCAGAGCTAGTTGGTTCTGGTATTATAAGTACAATGTCTGAATTAGTATCATAAGAATCTTATTTCCTTGCTGTAACCTGTGTGGCTGCTATGCTGGTACATATTTCAGACAGTATTTTTTTCATTAAAGCATTAAAAGACAACATATTAACTATGCTGGCTTAAATATTGCCACAGTTGAGCTTGTGGTTATCTCTGGTATTATTTTGAAATGCTGTCCTCATGTGTCATGTTTTTCTTTAAATTTCCTCCCTTTGTCTGCTTTCCCGCTCTTTTCACTCCTCACCTGTGCTCTATTAGACGATCACCCCCTTGTGTATTTAAGTGCTCGTCTTTCGCTCTTTGACAGTTCATCTGTTCTACGTTGCCCTTGTGCTCCTGTTATTCAATACAGGTTATTCCTGGCTTAAACTAATGCTTTTCAATCTAGCCAAAAGTGCACACTAATCTTAAATCTCATGGCATCCCAGCATCCTGCATCTCCCCCTCCCACTCCTACATAAATTAATCAAGTAGTAGCATCCAGACCTGCTGAATTTGGAAAGTGTCATGAGATGACCTTTGTTGTGAATTGGTGCGATACAAATAAAGATTGATTGATTGATTGATTGATTTAATTGATTTAATTGTTTAATTGTTTTTGATTGAGCCTGCCAAATCCCAGAATGAGGAAAACAAGCGATTCCTGCATGGTCTCTGCATAGCTCTGTTGTTGGTTGTAAAAATCAACATCAGTGCCTATATTCTGTCCCAGCTACAGAACAACAGAAGAGACGGCGGTTGCGTTTCATTTTTTAATGACAACGTGCCGGCTGCAGTTCGTGTAAGTTTGTATGTGTGATTGAAGCGAGTTTAATTATTAATAATTAATAATATTAAGATGGAGCTTGGTTGTCACAGTAAAAAGTCTGGAAATGTGCAGGCTGGAGACAGAGACGATGCGAACAGCGTCCAAGAGTTTGGAGACTGTGTTGGAGACAAACACAGCTTGCTGTTAGCCATTAGCTACATGGTAGTAACTGTAACACATACGAACAAACCAACATTATTCAGAAACACTAACCATTCTGAAATGTCCTGCTGCAGCCACAGAGTCTGTACTTCTTCAGGAGCCTCTCCTTCTGGGTCAAACTGGTGTGGTTGAACGACAGTATCTCGGCGAGCCATAGTGCTACATCCACCGTAAAACATTAGCGCATGCTACCGCTAGCGCAAGGGGGATCCTCTCCCTGAGAGTGATGCAGCAGGCAAGGCTCTCCAAGTAGGCGTTGACAGATGGAGCTCATTAGCATTTAAAGGTGCAGGCACAGAAACAGCCTGCTCTCAGTAGAGCGACTTTAAGACAGCTGAAATTCACAACCACGGATGGGTTTGGGGCAATGCATATCGAATACAGTGTTGTTGGACCTCTGACAGCTGTGTGAAATTGATGAAAAACAGTATAATACGGGACCTTTAATGCTTCCTCTCCGCTGTTGAGAGCTGACATGACAGGTTCTGTCAGACAGAACGTTGCGCCCTGCTGCAGGTGTGATGGAGGGAGTGACTGCAGTGAGAGGAGGCAGACGAGATGTGATGAGATGACACAGTGGAGGGAGAATAAATCAGATTAAAACTTGATCTACTGAAAAGAACCTGGAGTACACTTTACTTATGTATTCAAAGAGACATACAGCAGCTCACATAATTCACAGAGCTGACTGAAGCTGATTATGTTTTGCTCAGAAATCAGAATATAAAGACTTCATGTTTCCTTTTAAAGTATGCAGTCATTTAATGAAAAATGTAATCACCAAAAAAAATTAGATGTACATTTTATAAATTTTTCTGCACTGAGAACACCTTCTACACAATTTTGCCAACTTTGCCAATGTTGGGGCTGGATTCGTGACTTTTCAGGTTTTCACACCGGACCGAAGTTATGTTAAAACAAAAAACTAGCAGTTCACAGCCGGGTGCTGTGAAGATGATCTCATGCTTGTTATTGGTAGCGTGGATTATGTGGTCGCTGCCCAGTAACCTTTTCATTGTCTGTCTTCAGTACATGGTGCACATTTTGAGAAAGCGATCGAGACACCTCACAGATGGTCTGAGGTCAGTCACCTAGATATATTTCACAAATAAACATCATCTGAGCATGGTGATTATTAAATACTGAACTGATATTAGAAGTGCTAAGAAACAAAGGTGGATCCACATGACACTCTAATTGACACCCCTTGCTCCACTCTGGATGAAGATGGAAGATGGAGCATAGTTAGTCTTGCTTTGGATTTTCATCTGATATTATAGCTGATTGTTTATTGCATTTGTAAATGTACATTGTCTAATACATATTTTGTCATGTTTCAATTTATGATTAATTCATCCTGTGATTTCCTGTTTTATTTTGAAGTTTTGCTCTCGCGTGTCATATGTTGCTTTTCATTTCCTCCTTTTGTGGGATTTCCCGTCCGTGTTCTGTGTCCACCTGAGTCTTGTTAGTGAATCAGCGCTAGTGTATATATAGTGTGTGTGCTACCTGATGTCTGTTTCGTTCATCTGAGTCTGTTTGCCAAATACATTTCATTATTAAACACGTCAGTATTTGGGCAGTTGGGAACGTGACACAAAAGATACACATAATTATTGTTATTATATAGTATTATAGAAATGGTAATTTACAAATACATTTAGAAATTGCTGATTACTCGGCCACAGTAACAGCTGGTGAGCCAGAACTTTGACCTCAAATCGTGTTTTTACCAATATTAGCAAACGTAAACTCAGATAGCAATTACTGTCTAACGTTACCTTTGGGGATGTGTTTATCAGCCAACCCTGTGACTTTTTTTTGCCCGACTTTGTCCAACAGGTGTTTTTCCTTCTAGATCTCTAGATATTGACGAATGGCTGCGCAGAACTCAATGTCAGACAGCTCAATCTCACATCACTTACTAGCTAATTTGACCTCCAATACCAACTGATGTGTGGAACAGATTGGGCTGAGTCATAGAAGGGGTAAAATTGGGCACATGTGCTGACTTTTGCACAGATGAAGAATTGATCGGGCACCGACAACCACAGAGATGTCAGAAAACACTGAGGGGAGACACGTCCTTCTCTGGTTAACTGTATTCTGCCCCATTTCTGTCTGTCAGCTGCAACCACTTGTTCATAAACTCATATTTTAGGGGTGATAGAAGTACCATGAAGTCTGTTGAAACAAAGGACAAATGAGCCTGTAAAAAACATTAAAGGTCCCATATTATACCGTTTTTCATCAATTTTACACAGCTGTCAGAAGTCCAAAAACTCTGTATTCAATATGTATTGCCCCAAACCCATGCATGGTCCTGAATTCCAGCTGTCTAAAAGTTGCTCTACAGAACTCTATTCAGAGCAGTCTGTTTCTGTGCCTGCACCTTTAAATGCTAATGAGCTCCGTCTGTCAACGCCTACTTGGAGAGTCTTGCCTGCTGTCACTCTCAGGGAGAAGATTCACCTTGCGTTAGCAGTAGCATGCGCTAATGTTTATGGTGGATGTAACGCTATGGCTCGCAGAGATTCTTTCGTTCAACCGAACCAGTTTCACCCAGAATCGGACCCAGAAGGAGAGGCTCCTGAAAAAGCACAGACTCTGTGGCTGCAGCAGGGCGTTTCAGAATGGTTAGTGTGCCTGAATAATGTTAGTTTGTCCGTATATGTTGTTACAGTTACTGCTAGGTAGCTAATGGCTAACAGCTAGCGAAAGCTGTGTTTGTCTCCAACACAGTTTCCAAACTCTTGGACACTGTTCGCATCGTCTCTGTCTCCAGTCTGCACATGTTTCCAGACTTTTTACTGTGACAACCAAGCTCCATCGTAATATTATTAACATCAAACTCGCTTCAAACGCCATTGCATAGCGGACCGAAGCAGAGCTAACTAGTTAGCTAATTTCCAGCGGACTTCTCCAGACTCGTAGGCAACTGTAAATACTATCAAATCGCGGCGACACTTATCGGTGGCTCAGGTGCAGTTGCTGGGTCCGGTTTGGTTGGGACTGATCCTTTTACGAGGGTCAATGTCGAGGCAAAGCCAGCTTTGTACTGACCCTCGTTACTGAATCAGCCCGATGTGAAGTGGTTAGCACACACACAAGCTAACACAAACCGCAGCGGGCATGTTGTCATTAAAAAATGGAACACAACCACTGTCTCTTCTGTTATTCAGTAGCTGGGACAGAATATAGGCACTGTTGTTGATTTTTACAACCAACAACAGAGCTACTTGCGTGTCCAGCTTTGAGCGACGACATTGCGATACGCTGCTGTCTCACTGCTGGACACACTGAACTTCACTTCGAGGATGAACGCCCCCCTCTCGGATATCTTCTATCACCGCGCAGAGGAGGTCGGCCTATGATAATGACTCCTTTCGTTACGTAACGAAAGGAGCTGAATCTGAACAGCCTGTAGGAGCGCCGTGTTACCAGTGGGTGGGCTGCAGAGACCATGCAGGAATCACTTGTTTTCATCATTCTGGGAGTTGGCAGGCTCAGGAAGGACCAGCTTATATATGGAGAGACCAGAGAAAACGTGTTTTTCATGATATGGGACCTTTAACAAATTGGCAGACACTTGTATGTGCTCTATTGAAACTATTTAATTAGGTATTAAGCCATACGAGAGGGTCCAGAGATTGTTAAATGATGTATTTTGGTGTTTACATTTTTTAAGCTTTAAAATAACAAACACCTTTTTTTGTGCTGCTGTGTTACTTCATTAATTCATGCCCGGGAACCAATTAAGTCTGATTTTATCTTGTTTAATTCCTCAGATATGGATATGGAACAAGGATTCCAGCTTTGACTCAGATGGCACAAAATCAAACTAATCTGAGCAAGTACATTGGATCGGACTGACAAAACCTAAAACCTACCTGTCATTGAGTATTGATCATTACTCTTACTCCAGACAATTATTTCATTAACACCCCTTACTCACAAAGTTTAGTTTACAAAGTGTGTTCACTGCAACTGTGCCCTGCCCGCTCACCACGCTCCGCTCCCATTTAAAAACAAGTGAATTATTTTGGTTTATATTCCTGAGCACTGCGACCACAATTTGAGTGAGTCCTCCATCTGCTTTAATCAGTGGAATTTAATAAAGTTTTTATTTGAAGTTAATAAAAACAGAAGAAAGAGGTAAAGATCGTATTCAAACAAAGTGTTTATTTTTAACATTCAGGCACAATTTGAAATTCATAATAAATCAGTCTACTTGCAGGCACCCGCAGGGGTGTCCTTGTGACTCACAGCTACTGAACTGTCATGTGGCCCCTCGGGGTCCATGGATTTTCATGGTTTTGAGGTACCTGGACAGCTTGAGTATACTTAAGAACTTTTATGAGATATTATCATACCTGGCAAGAATTTTAATGTTGCATATGCAAGATAATAAATGAAAGTTTAAAGTGACCAAAAGAAATTGGACGTTCAGAAACGTATCGAAATAATTTCATTAAGGACTTCAGAATAGCTATCTTTTTATGTACTTTTTAGATAATGGACTGTATTTTAAAAGTGTTTTTTTCTAAACAGCAGCCACTCAAAACACTATACAACACAGCATTCATTGGTTCATACATACATTCATACACCGGTGGCAGAGGCTACCTCGCAAGGCGTCAACAGCTCATCAGGAGCTATAGCCATTTATATACACTCACACCGATTGAAGAGCCACCGTGAGCAACTAGGGGTATCTTGCCCAAGGACACTTGCAACATGTAGAATACAGGGGCCAGAAATTGAACCACTGACTCTCTGATTGGTGAATTACCTCTGTACTTCCTCTTCATATTCCAAAAGTTGAAAAGATTAAGCTGATCTCTCTTCTGTTAATACCTGAGGATCCAGTAGAAGGTCTGGCCCTATGCTCAACTCGAGTCAACTCGACTTTCAGTTGTTTATCTCTACTTTTGCAGAAGGGAAGTTGGTGAACAAGACAAAACTTAATGTGAATAAAACCTTGCATAATACAAAACCAGCCACAGTAGCTGTTTAATGGTGTATCCACTACCAGCAAGCTTGACTACGAGTGTTTGTTCGCCTTTTCGCTGCTGCAGTGAGGTTGATGACCATAAGTGAAGATAAATCCTCTGTTTCTCCCAAAAGGCAAAACTAAAAATGTCTGAGCTCTCCTTCGTCCTGTAAACACCTCAGGATCAGAGCAGAATCCGATGTGACTCCAGGGGCTCTATCTTAACGATCTGAAACGCAAGTATCAAACGCAAAACGCAGGAAGCTTTGTGGGCGGATCTCAGGCGCTGTTGCTATTATGCCGGCGGGATAAATGACTCTTGCGCCCAACGCAAATCTAAAATGGGTTGGTCTGAAGTAGCTACATTAGTCATAGGTGTGGTTTGGGCGTAACGTGCAAGAAACCAGCCAGAGCGTCATCTCACATTCCCTTTAAGAGCAGGCGCGCTTGTTCCATGGCGGATTGTTATTATAATGGCGAATTTGCCAGGCGCACGCCAGGAGCGGTTCACAGCCGAGAAGACCGATGTCTCATCAGGGCTGTAAAAGACCGAGAAGAGGCCTTGTATGGGGATGGGAGAAATCCATCCAAAGTAGCTTTGGTTAAATGGGCGTGGGAGGAAATTGCCACCATTGTTTCTATGGCTGGCATCCCCATGACATTGCACCGGGCCTCGGGAGCAGCTGATGAGGGAGCAGCGCAAACACCAAGGTGCAGAGGATCCAGACCCACTACACGCCGTGGCAGCATTGTCAGACCGGACCGCACTGCCCGGGATGCGGCAAGATATTAATGCCCGTCTTGACCGGGTGGCGATGTTGCTGCTGCCTCTCAGGTGCATCCCCTCAAGTCTCCAAACGCACCACCTGCTCCTGTTGTGCCCCTTCCTCCTCCTCCCCCAACTCCATCTCCGTCCACCTGCTCCACTAGGAGCACATCGTGCATTGCCACTCCTGGACCCTCACGGCTACGGCGGGCGCGTCGTATATCAGAGAGAAAAAGAATTAGTTCTTTTGTTTAAATCTTTTCAGCTTTTTTTGTATGGTTTGCAAAAACGGGAACTGCTTCCTTGTAGATGAGAGAAGCAAAGTGTATGCACGTTGAGCACACGCTACATTATGGCCAAGCATGCGCCCTTAAAATAGCATCTGAATAAGCGCCACTGACTTTAGACTAGGTTTTTTCTGGTCTGTTGCGGAATTGTTTTCTGAAACAGCAAAATAGCCCCAGTGAACGTTTGCGCCGGAACGCGCCTCCTCTTTTCGCTGAACCGCCCCCGGGAGCACAAGTTCATTCCCTAATTTAAGGACGTGCGTCTGTGGAGGGAAAACTCCAATGTGAGCCGAATGCAAAATAGGAATTATACAAGCGCCAGTGTACAAAGTCAATTGCGCTTAGTGCAAGATAGAGCCCCAGGTGCTTATTCCTCCAGAAGGTCTGGCTCTGCACACAACTCTCTCCTTTAAAGCTGTCCTGGCTCTAAGCAGCTGCAGCGACTGTTCCCCCTCGCTCTGCCTGCCCCTCCCCACACAACCCCTGGGAAATGTCTTTTGTTTTATTTCGATAGAGAGCCCCCCCCACATCTTGGTGATTTGAAAACATGGTCACCCTTATCTGGGGGTCCTGCCCAGACATCTTGCTTTATTTGGCAGTTCCTCACATGTACATCCCTTGCTTGCTTACACACAAACCTGCCTTTAACCAAAACTAACAACGAAACAGCTAAACAAGTCTCAATTTATGTGTGAATATGCCAGAATTGTGTTTCTGGCATTGAAAACAGACATTTTCCACATGTGTCTTGAGTCTTTGTTAGAGAGGAAAACCCAGTCTCCCTGTAAAATGGAGAGACAGAGTCGGTCAGACAGAAGGAGGCAGTGCATCTCTCCCATTCTCATTTCCTCTCATCTAAATGGACAAGCTGTACTTTGAGCTGTTTAGTTAGGTAAACTTCTCAGGTACAGTCTATCCAATCTCAATATGACATGTAAATCCCAGATGTGGGAGGCAGACTGAGATTCAAGTGGGGGGTGGGGGGATGGGGGACAGGGAGAGACAAAGAAAACCACAGAGACGGTGAGAGGGAAGTGAGGGAAGTTGTCATGCATTCTTCTCATCTGTTTTAATAAAAACTCTTCATCCTCAGAGATTCACTGCACCAGTAATCACCTTTCCTCTTTTCCTCTGCCTTTCTCTTTTTTCTCCCCATCGCTTAACTGCGCCACTGTGTGACTTCCTGTCTAAACAGTGAGAACGCAGAGCGGTAATGGCTCATATCAGCACGGCAGATTCACACCGAGTCAAGATCTGTGAATATGTTCACGATGAGACCAATGAAGAAATTTTTGTGTTGTGATGTTTTTTTTTCTTTCTCCAAACTCTCTAAATAACTTTAACCAGCTCACATGTACACCAAATAAATGCAAAATGGACTCATAAGCTCTGGGTTTGTTTGCAGATCCATACATAGTCTAATGAACATTGCACAAGTGTATTTTCCTTCTTTGCTCTGTTTCTATGTACAACTGTACTGCCAAGTCACGTTGTCACCTTATACTTAATTTCACTCATGTGTCTGCTTGTTTTCGCATTTTGAATAGTTTGTACTTCCTCACTGCATGTCTGTATGGCATTATCATGTTCAGTTTCCAAGGAGCACTGGAGATGCATCCATTTACTTCTGCTGGGCATAAATGGTCTTACATTAACATACACAACCTGTGATCCCACACTACTTGCGTCTTTTAATTTGATTGACCTAGTGGCTGAAATTGCATATTGTGCCTTTCATCTGAGGTTGGTTCGTATGAGTGTCCTAAGTCTTCTTAACAAAAAAGTCTCTGAACTGGACAAATTTGTCCTAAGTAGCTTGTCTTGACTCGATGAGCGCCCCCTGTTCATGAGGAGGTACATGTTTATGAGATTGGATCATTAGCAAAACCTTCACAAAAGTGAAAACAAAGAAGGGGGTCAGTTTGTGACAAACAATGCAAGAAGTGTAAGAATGGCTATGATCTAGAGGATGCAGCACCCAGCGTACTGCCCTAATGTTAACTAGCTAGCGTTGACAACATTAACATTTGCAAACTTGCGTTAGCAATGTAAGATGACATCTGCTAGCTAACGTTAACATTGCTAACGCTAGTTATCTAACATTGGGCCGATAATATTAACACTATGTGCCCTGCCTACTGCCTTCGAGTGTACCCTGCCATTGCCCACTGTCAGCTATGATTGGCTCCAGCCAATCAGATAATCAACAACAACATTCAGATACTGTTGATGAGGGTTCTCAGTTTTTCAGATGACGGATGGATTGATGGATAGATTACGCGCATGCATACTGCAGAACTCAGCCATTCTTATGTTTTTTTTTTCAACAGCAGCTACCATGACTCGTTATGATGAAGAAAAACAGACAGCATGTGAGCAGCAGTATACTACTGACTGTAGTAGAATTTGGAACCGACCATCAGAATTCAGCTACGTTTGCAACAAACATTAGCAACGTCAAAACAAATTGGACAAAGCAAACAAGTAGCTGGCCTACAGTACATAAAATAAGTTCTAGTACTGTATAGCAGCTACCTTCAGTAGCTATCTGCTGGGTGATACTTGCTCATGCACATTTGAATATTTACTTCTATGCACAGCAGTCTTGTATGGATTAACAATGAAACACAACTACTGTACATTTGCAACACCACTACTTTTAAAAAAATTAAATGACAGTACTGTGTGTGTGGACTTCCAGGACACTGCATGCTTGTTGCTGAGTCCCTCACAGACCTACACCTCCTCTGTCTTTCTGCTCCATCCTCTCTCTTCTCCTCTCCTCTCCTCTCCTCTCCGTCACTCTCTCCACAGCCCTCTCTAGTCTCTCCTGCGGTACGAAAACTTTATTGGATGCCGGCAGAGCCCTTGAGGGGAAACACTTTAAATGTCTCCGCAATTATACTTCTAATAATGGCTTCGCACACATACACACACAGAGACACGCGTGCTGCCCGGGGCTGACAGTGACACAAAGGAAGTGGAAGTTACTCTGTCAGTCAGTAGGGCTATTAATCTCTGTCACCTGAAGCGATGTGTGGCTGTGTGTGTGTGTGTGTGTGTGTGTGCGCGCGCAAATGTGCTCGAGCCAACAGTTGGCAGGAAGTGGCAGTGTGTGTGTGTGTATGTGTGTGTATGTGTGTGTATCCTGACCTAGACAATCTGTAGCTGGTCAACAGCAGGGAGCGCTTTAGTCAGCACGCTATCTCGGATTTAACTTCTACCCCTTTTGGTTGTTTGTGATCTATCTATCTATCTATCTATCTATCTGTCTGTCTGTCTGTCTGTCTGTCTGTCTGAGCTGTTAAGGCTGGTCAAAGACACATTATTCAGTCCAGACCCTGGTCAGTGGGATCCTGTCACGTCTCTCCAGCTGCAGTCTGCATAAGCAGCGATCCAGCCTCTTCATCTACATCCACCGGGCTGCCGTAACCACATTCTGATGTAGAGGGAGGAGCAGGCGGGATTCTAAAAATGAGCGTGTGACTGCGGCGTCTTTGAAGCAGCTCTAATGAATGTCCACATTTTTTTTGTCACCCACACGAAAGAAGCGCAAATAAACTTGCTGCCTCGTCAGAAAGCTGTGAAAAAAAACCTCTCTTCAAAGCTGGAGACTGGTGTCCTCTTCAACCCTAATTCCTAATGCGTCTGTGTGTGTGTGTGCGTGTGCGTGTGTGAGACGCACACCTCCACAGGCAAAAAGAAAGTGCATTGCATTTCAGAGACTAGAGATGCAATTTATATCCCAGATTTACTCCAATTACTGTAACTGAGTGCAGCGTTCTTCTGTTATAGTTTATCAATAGGATTTTTCCTATCGGGGTAATTTCACTCACCACTTAAGAGGCAGTGATTTCCCTTTAATACAGACTTTCGAGGCTCTCTATCACATTAGTGTAGAATCTGGGTCAACCCTGCACAAACAAGTGGGGAAAACACAGTTAGCTAATTGCCTAAAATCATCCATTATAAACGAACACAAGACGCTTCCAGCTCCTGCTCCTGAGCTGCCGGAACAAAAATGGCTTTCTCTTTAAAGGTTGCGTTTGTCTCTCTGAATAACTTCAACAGGTTTTTCCGTCCATATTCTAAGATAAGTCTGCATCAGCTGTACTGAATTTAAAGGTCCTGTACTTGTAAGAAAAGTTGTCATTCCTGACAAGTAGGACCTTTTTTTTTTTTTACATCATCATTTCAAGTCTGATAAGATAACGGTCTTTTTGCTGTACTTGCTGAATGCTGCAGCGTGCACAGTGCTGACACTGGATATGCTGATGTAAAATAAATAAAAACGTATTTAAAGACAGAATTCATGACAAATATGGCAGAAATTAAGGATGAAATGAACACAGAGTCCCTGTTTGGATTTGAACTAGATATGTTGTAATGTTACATTTCCTCATTAGGCAACTCTATGTTTATTCAGGTAACATTTTCTATTTTATGGTGCGACCATGCTGTTGTCATGTTTTGACTCCTTCTACCTGTTTGGGTCACCAGGAACACGGCAGGAGACGTTTACCTCCAACTGCTGCCGCTGGCTCCGCAGCCCTCTGGCCTGTAACCCCTCCATCGTGCCCTCCACCGCCACATATTACAGATAGGTCATATGAATGTGATATGACAAATGTCAATCTGATACACAGGCCCATGACATGTACAAATGTGAATGTATTGGTGGTTTCTAGAAATGTCAGCTGAAATGAGCCACGGGGAAGCTCTGCTTGAGTAGAGCACTTTAGATGTTTTCCTCTGCTGATGGGGATGAAGGAGTCTCCGTCTCTCCATCTTTCCTCAACTCTTCCCTCACCTGCTTGAATGCTTCACCATATTTCTCCCTGTCAGAGCCTCGTCCCCTCCCTTCACATCTTCCTCCATTGCTCTTCCACCACTCTCTCCGCCCATCCTGTCTTTGTTATTTTGTGGGTTTTTTTTGGATCCTCATTACGCCCTATCCATCTCTCCCTCCCTTCTGCTGACCTTCTGCCTTCCCCTCCTCTCCCCCCTCCATCCCTCTCTCCTCTCTGTTTGATGAGGAAAAGGAGAGGGAAGGAGAGAGATTGCACCCTGATGCGAAAGATGCCAAATGTCTGGGTCACTCACACACTGCGAGCCCACCGCTGTGTGTGTGTGTGTGTGTGTGTGTGTGTGTGTGTGTGTGTGTGTGTGTGTGAGTGACAGTGGAACAGTAGGGAACTTGAATGAGGGAGTTGAAGAGTTTTTGTTAAACCCTCAAATGCATGCTTACACAAACACACACACACACACACACACACACACACACACACACACACACACACACACACACACACACAGTGCTGTATAACAGTATGAAAGCAGGGCCAACATCCTGCTGGGTAAATTGTAGGTTCCTGAGAGATGATCCTTCACAAGTCTCTATTTCACTTCATCTTACAGAAGCACTTCAGTCATACATACTGAAAACACTGTGTGACATCAGGATCTCACAGAATCACATTTTGCACATTGGATTAGGGTTTTATTAGATGACACTTCTATCCCAACAGATTGTTAAACATCTAAAACACCCAGCTGAGCCAAGTGTATGCTCGATAATGGGGATTAGGTTTTCCAATTGTGGCGCTATCACAGAATGATTTTAATCGGAGTGCTGTCACTTTGCATCAGTAATTCACATGAAATATCATTTGCTTGATCTTGCTTTGCTTGACCCGGTACCAGCAAGCTCCAAAACAGCTGCTGTTTGGTGCAGGTGGGAGAATCATTCAGACTGTTTGCATGAGGAAATACAATAATACCTCAACACAGAAGCACTCTATACAAGTTAAAGGCCTGGATTCAGAATTAGAGGTAAAAGTTTAAAAGTACTGTCAGCTAAGTGGCCTCTTAGTGTTCATTAATGACCACAATAATACCTCAGAAATAACTGATTATCACCCCAACATGATTCAGTAATCATACTCTGCTATTTTCCAGCAAGCAGTAAAGAACTGGTTAATTCTTGAAATTAGTTTTTGGTACGACCAGGGCCTAGGGGAAACCCTGGCGCAACATGAAAATGAGACTCCCCCCTTCCTGTCCCCCAAGCACCACCAACAGCTAAGCATTTTTAAATGGTTTTGTTCAAAATGCATCTTGTTCACCAGGGGCGGAGCGGCAATCTGGACGATCAGGAGTTTTACCGGTCAGGCCCTTGGGCTCATCGAAATTACTGACGTTGTTTAAATTCTCCGCAATATTCTCAAAGATATACTATATTATAATGAAGATGAAGACCAACCAATATTTATACTACTTTCACCCTCTATATCTCAGTCATGGTTACCCTGCACACTCATCTCTGATCTCTCCCATCAATCTACTGATTTTTGTGTAGCCTATCTTAATTTAATTCCTCTTATTCAGGCGTTACTGGCACAAGTGTATTTGCTACTGGCAAAGCCTCCTGGGAATGGGAAATGCGTTTATCCAGGGTGTTGGGCCGGTGGTGGGCCGGTGCGGTCAGAATTTTCCCGGTGGATTTCAGTGCCCCACTCCGCCCCTGTTGTACACAACCACACATGCTGGCAGTCTGGGACAACAGAGGAGAGTCTCCAGGAACTGGGAGGAGGCGGCCCTTAATGTCTGGCTCCAAGACAGCAGCCAATCAGCTCCACGGGACAACCTGCAATCACCCAGACATACCTGCAACCAATCACACACACACACACCCTCAGGTAAAATTTATTTAAGGAGAGACAGGTTAAGACAAACATTTGACCTCTAGGGTCATAACAGTTTTGGTTTATCCGGTCTTTTTGTGTAATAATGCCTGTGTAACATCAACCCTGCAATGCACAATCAACTTAAATCATCATTTACATCCAGGGCGATCAGAATATAGGTTTTTGGCTTTTGAAAATTGTTCCTTGAAGTCTCGGCAATCAGGGGAAACAATAAAATGCCACAGTCGAAGCACACGTTCATGATTTCTCTCCTAAAAACTTAGAAACTCGACTGTTGGCTTCACTCTTTCAGAACTGAAACGTCACCTCAGACATCAGACTGTGACAGTGCTGTGCTGGACATACTGATTTCCTGTAGCGGTTCTCAGCCATTTCCCCTCTGAGTACATGCCTCTCTGGACAAATACACGTGAATAGGTGGATAGGCCTCTCATTGGTCAGCAAGTCAATGACAAACCTCTGACAGGTCGAAAGACTCTCCCAAAGCATCACAGGAAATCAAATACCGCCGGCTACTATCCGTGGTTATGGTTTTTCGGTGTATAAAAAGTGGATAAAATATTCACATAGGACACTTAGTATCGGCTCTCTCATTATGGATTTATTGTACAGAGAGCCGCAAAAGACCCCCATGTTCCAGGCTGGACCATTCAGCTTCTGCTACGATCCCACCGCAGCCCTTGTTGGAACTGCATAACCACTAGCTTTGACAGGAACGAGAAAGTAACTGGCTTCAAATAATAGTTGAAAACATATTTGATTATCTCTGAAGGAATCTTCCAGGAATCTTCCAACTAGCCAAGAGAGTCTGTTGGCTCTTATTTGGCCGACCCTGATGAAAAACAATATTTAAGATAAGTCAGAATGGCACTCAGTAGAGTGCATAACTCTGCCAAGGCCCGACAGCCCACTTTAATTCTGTTATGCCTAAACCAATATCAAACTTGATGGGCCTGTATCGCTCTAAAGTTCTGAACTTACCATAACTGCTTAACTATAATTTAAGCTCACCAGATGTATAACAGCTAGGGATGTATATCGTTAGGATTTCATCGATACCAATACCGATACCGATACACCTTATCGGCACCGATACTTATCGATACTTACTACAACATGTAATTTTGTGTAAAAAATAAAGATGTTACAAGATGTTAAAAGATTCAACCTTTTTTTTCATTACCACAGGGTAATAATAAAGTTTCAACAGGATTACATAATTGCTATGCAATTACAAATGCTTATCAGAGGGAAAAAAAAAGAAAACTAGGGAGATGGCAAAAACCCCTTCATGTTCAACCCAGCAGACTGTAAGTACAGACAGACCCATACATCAAACAGAACAGTGTCGAGGAGGCACTTCTGCTGCCGCATTTGGCCCTAACAGTTTTTGTTAAGGAAAAGCAACATATTTATTTTCTCTGGCAGCAGCCGAGACCTCTCTGGACAGAGTGTGTATCCAGTGGTTGAGAACACTCGTTCAGATGGTGTTGAAGAGGCCTGGATGCAGAGGTTGGTGAAAGACAGCTGTGACAGTAAGGGAAGTGTGTCTGTCTTACCTTACCTCATCTGTCTAAACCACTTGGATTCGACAGTAGCAAAGGGCTGGAGATCCTTCACAATGAACTTCGTGACGACCCTATGGCATTACTGCATCCTTTCTGCTGTCATCTTCATTTGTCTGGTGATTGTGAATGGGGTTGTCTGCAATGTCATCGGAGCTGTGGTAGCTGCTGCTTGGTTCATGGCGCCTACAGGATTAACGTAACACATCAGTGGTGCTAAAATTGATGCTGTAATGACTACAAACTTAACAACAAACTTACCGTGACTTGATGTCGCAGAAACAAAGCCAGGTGCCGCTGCCATGGCGCTGCAGTCTGTAGCATTAGCCGGGCTGCTAACTTTACTCTCTTTGTCATAGCAATCAAACACGCTGCACTCCTTTAGCTTCTTACTATGCCAAGTGTTTGGTGATCTTGCTAGTGTTACCCCCCTTGGACGCAACTTTTCTCTGACAAAGATTGCATCGAGCTGAGTTTTCATTCACTTTGATAAAGTGAACCCAAACCTTTGAGCGCTTGGCCCTCGCCGACATGATTGATAAGAGTGAGCAAACAAGGCGCTGCGTCATCACCTGTCGACGGCGGCAGTGTCATAATTACGCGACAGTTGGGTAAAAAAAAACATCCATGTCAAAAAATGATAAAAAGTCATCAAAAAAAAAGTACAGATAACAGTACTGTTTGTCCGGAATTTTAACGGTACCCTGGTACCGACCCAATAAGGAACCGGTAACAAAAAGTACCGGTCCTCGGTATCAGCCCTAGTAACAGCCAACCATTAGGACAACAAACCGATGCAGATGGATTGTGTTGTGGAGAAATAACTTATGTTTATGACAATCAGCATCTAATTGTGCTCACAGCCTAGCAGTTTTTTCACCCACTGTTTAAAACATAACCAAGCATTTTTTTCCCTTTATTCTTGCCGTTTGGCGGTCTTTCATCCTCCACCTCCTACTCCAAGGGCAGTCCACCTTATTGTCTTCACAGCTAAGTGAGTGATTGCCAAGCAGCTGTTGTCTGTGGAGGACCTGTAACTATTTCTACACAAACACACACACCACTTACTCACACACTGACCACTGACTGTCAGTAAGTGGCAGTGGAGGCGTAATAAATACTAGTGGTATGTGTCGCACTTAAGTATTAACTCACAAACGCGACAACAGGAAATCTAGAAAAATGCCAATTTGCTGTTATTGGCTACTTTCCTGACAATAATCCACAGTGGACTGAGCCGACAGCGGAGAAGACAGAGATATGAAGAGGGCTCCACCGTATGTTTCCGTTGGTTGGTGTCCTTGCATACTTAAGGGAGAGGGTTGTAGATAAATGTTGTTCTCCACACAGCTCGCTTTTCTCATATATCTCTGTTAGTCCACAGCCAGCCATGACTGCACCAGACAAGGCCAAGCTCACAGCCCGTGTGCCTCTAAGTGTGTGTGTATGGGTGTGTGTGTGTGTTGGCGCTACATCTGAATGTTTATGAGAATGGATGGGACGGGTGTGTTTTCTGCCTTTGAGCGTTTGTGGGTAACAGATAGCTCATGAGATTTGCGGCTGCACTATGTGTGCTCAGGGTGTGTGTGTGTGTGTGTGTGTTTGTCGGTGTGTATGAAGTGTTATTTAACCTGCGGAGGCTGTACTTGAAATGCCAGCCGTCCACACTGAGAACAAGTTTCACGCAGATTATTTATAGTGTTATTTATTTTCATATCAAAGATTCTGTTGTGCTGCTGTTGCTGCCCGTTCTTGTGCCTGGTCAGTGTGGATGGTGACAGCAGGCTGAGGTGTGACTAAATATGAAATATGTTTCTTATTTGCTTTTCTTCCAGCTCTACATGTCTCCTCTTATTTAAAGTCAGATTTAGCAAGCCTGATTGTTTCTGCTTTTACACTACAAAGCATTCATTACATGAAACACTTACAGTAGAGGACTGATGGGTTATTTGCTGAGTGATTTGTTTAAAGGAGACTTTTGCTTTTTACGTTTTTTGCTTTCCTTCAGTAATGTTTAGGTTACTGTGGATGTTAAAGGTGAAATATGTAAGAACTGATCACTAGGAATAAAATGTATACTCAAAGCAAATAGGGCAGTGTATTGCTAATTGACCGCTAACTAGTGTGGTTGCGGTTAGCTCATTAGCTCAGTTAGCCGTGCAGCTAGCAGTCTGAACTAGGAGTTGGGAGGGTGTTGGCTTTAGACCAGGATGTGTCAGGGCTAGCTGGTTAGCATGCTTACTTCAGTATATATCTTTGCAGCAAAACACATTGACGTCATGAATTCATTCACATTCTGTTGATCATTTTATTACATTTTTCATTAAATGTTTCAACTAAATTTCATACATATTGCAGCTTTAGAGATCTTGACAGTTAAAAAGCTCAAAGTCTAAACAGAAGTTCTTCTCTCCCACAGAAAACACTGCTCCTGAAACGCCTCGTCAGTAGTCCCGCCTTTAATTCTTCATGACATCACACTATGTCATCATTGTAACACATTTGCAGTATTTATACCTAATGGCTAGTTTCGCACGTGGAAATAGATTAAGCATAGTGGCTCTGTTGTTAGCGGTACTGGCTCAGGCATGTTTGAGCTGACCAATCAGAAGTGGCTGGGTAGAATGAGGACACTGTTGCTAATTCTAGCTTAGCTCAGTTAGCTGTGCAGTTAGTGGTCCAGACTGGGAGTTTGGAATCAGCCAGGATGGGTCGGGGCTAGCCGGTATTGCATAATAACTTCAGTAGATATCTGCAACACAATCTATTTCCATAAACTGAATCTCTCTCTGGTGTGAAGTTAAACCTGTTATTTCTTCCCATTGTGCTGATAATTTCAGCTATATTTTTGAGTGTTTGAAACCAAATTTCTTTAATGTTGCTGTATATTGGTCACAGGTGTTGCAGCTTCTTTTCTACCACTTGAACAGACGGATCGCCTGTCGATACTGTCACAACCTCTCATGTAATAACGCAGCATACACACTCTTAGGTCTCTGGGATTATAGCAACTATCCTGCGCCATGGTGGGAGGAAATATGTCTGTGTGTTTCAGGTTGTGTATGTGTGTGTGTGTGTGTGTGTGTGTGTGTGTGTGTCCTGCAGCCGCCTATTAAATTTAAACACCATTTTTATGACGGGATTTGTAAAAACAGAACACAGGCAGAGCCACAATTTACCCCTTCCACTTAGCACTCTATCACGCTATCTCTGTATTTCCCCGCACTCATCCCTCTCTTCTCGTAAATCTATCTCTCGTTCTTTCCACTCAAAAGTCCATTATAGCCTCCTGCCTGCAGCTTTCTCTGTTTGTTATCTGTCCCACTCACATTATCTCTGCCTCTCTCTTCAACTCTCCTCTCTCTCTTCATTATATTGGTTAAAATCAGACCTGATGTTCTTTCTCCGACACTTTTTCCTTTTACTTCTTCCTCTTGTTTCTATTCGTCTCACCGCTTCCTCGCCTGGTCCAGGCACTTTTCCAGCCTACCTATTTTTGTCCCTTTGCAGACAGACTATGCAGATCTTCTGTATTCTCTATTATTTTACACTTACTTTACTTTCCCCTCCTGCTACCTCTAACCCCATTCTCCCCCTCTTTCTTCACCACCCTCCTCCCTCTCTCTGAGTCTCCTCCCTGGTGCTACATGCACTTTATCACTTTTGGCAGCGCCAACTTAAAAAAGAAGAGAATTTATGCAAATGCAAGGCTGAAAAATGAGTGTTCACCTCCGTTGCAATGTGTAGAGGAAAGTAGAGAGCGCCTCATTACAATATTTTCTCTTTGTTGTGGATCCGCGGGATAATAATTAAGAATGATTTGTGATGCTGGAACGAAGCTGAGCCTCTTCTCCTCTGAGGAAATTCACCTAATACTTTAGTTACTATACGTGTAGACAGGCATGGAAATAGAGTCATAACCAGCAATCTGATTATAAAGTCATTTGACCGAGTCAGACGAGAGACAGGCAGACTGGTGCAGCACAATGAGCTTTGTCAGTTACAGGACAATTTTATTTTTTTGCTGTTTAGTCTGTTTGCTCACACGATAAATTGGTATCTGAAGTCCAGAAAATAATCACTCTGTTACAGAGGATATAAGGTAGAAGATAGAGGGAAGTATACAGAGAATATTATGTTGTTTTTTTTTTTGGTTTAATATAGGTTCATGTGTATGTAAAAGATCTTGAAAGTTAAAAAGGTCACATCTGCACCAGCAGAAACTCCTCTCTCCCACAGAAAACACTGTTCCTGGAACACCTCGTCAGTAGCCCCGCCTGTAATACCGTGACTTTGTGACATCACACTAGGTCACCGTGTCATACATTTGCATAGTTGATGCCCAGCTGCGAGTTTGGCATTTTAGAGATCGATTTAGCACAGCTACTCTTTTTTTGGTCAGATGTGTCTGAGCTGACCAATCAGAGGTTAGGACATTTCGGGGCGGGGGGGTCTTGTTTTTTGAGCATTGAAGCATGTAAACTTATTTTAGTAGTAACCAAAAATAAAATGATGAACCTGAAATATGTCTCTTTTAATAAACATACTTAAATAGTACTATTTTAATAATAATACGTATTACAGGTGGTTAAGATTAGTATAATAAAGCATACATCCATCTTTCCAATCTAATAAGTAAAGAGTAAAAATAATGTGTGTCTCTCCTCCTCTCCTCTCCTCTCCTCTCCTCTCCTCTCCTCTGTGGGTTATCTGTCATCCTTCTGTTTGCTCTTTGTGACTTCTGAAACTGACGCAGCACTGCTGTGGCCAAACATCACATTGTTAAGGGTTAAATGTGCAGAGGCCAGAGTAAGGATGAGTATTCTTGACACAAGCACACATACAGTCGCTATGCAAATGGGTGGCAGATTCAAGAGCATAAGGACACAAAGGGTCACCGTCTGCTTCAATGAGCACAAAAAGAATGAATCATATGCTTTATCCTGGCGCAGACACAAGATCTCACCATTATTGAACACCTGTGGGAGATTCTGGAAGCAATCTGTCAGACAGCCTCCAACACTAAGTGAGAGACTAATTTTTTGGGAAGAGTGTTCATCCTGCCAGTAGAGCTCAGAGAAGCACTCGGAGAATCTATTACAAGGAACACCAAAGCTTTTCTGGCTCTTTTAAGGCACTAAACAGCTAAATTTAATTTGTCTTAATTTATGAAAGAGATGGCACCAAAGTTTTGGGTTGGCAAAATGGAAAGTGAAACATCTAAAAAGCGTGTTGAGCTTATGCAATTTGTATTTTGAGGCAGTCGCTTTTGGATGTACCAAATTCAGGTCGGTAGGAAGTGGAATGTATACAAATGACTGCTACACTGGATTTAGTGTAAAATCTATGGCACTGTTTGATCAGACACATACAAAAGGGGAGTTTCCCAGTGGTGTTGACTGAGGGTTAATCAGTGGGGGGAGGTAATTTTTGATAACATCATACCATGAGGAGACTGAAGCCAGCAAAAACCAAACCATTAACTTGAGTAAACTTGTGGATTGGAAGTACAAAGTTCAACACAGTTCATTAGAGCATTATTTGATGTGCAGATTTTGTTTTTGAACTGTTTATTGTGATGTGCACACTGCTACAAACTTTTTGCATGCTTTGATTAAAAAAAAAGTATTTTCTATCTCAGCCAAGCATACAAAAGTTGTCGTGATATTTAAACTTTTTTACTTTTGATCCAGTGTCTCAATAGTTCATACAATAAAAACCTTATTCACACTATAACTGCAGTCAAAAATGTTGCCAAGATCTATTAAATTCTGCAGAACACTTTTTCACACCTCGTGAAACACTTAAAAGTTACTTAATAATTAACTGTTTAACACAAACAGTTAATACTAGAACCAGACTGATATATCGGTTAGCTGATTTTATTGACTGATATTGGGTATTCTGATCATACTGTACATGTTGTCTAATGTGCGCCAATATTAAAATAAACATACATTGGTGTGTCTATTTATCAGCCACCATATCACACATAATGAAACATTACTGTGATATTTGAAGATTTTCTCATTCCCACTCATCTTTTACTGTTTTTACATTTCTCTTTGTGTTTATTATGGAGGGAGCTTCCACTTCGTTTAATACAATCTAGAAAGAGACAATGGGAGAATCAGACAATAAAAGTAGAGTGAACAGCTGTAAATGTCAATCCTACACAAACATTAATACAGACAGATTTAACAGTTAAATGGTGCAACGTATGCACACATTAGATGAGTGGCTTTTTCTTTAAGATGCCGTACGATGAACAGATGGATGAGTTTTTTACCTGCACTCACATACTTGAGACTGCCTCTAAAATCTCACTGAGTAAGATGTAAAGTTTGAGTACACACACACACACACACACACACGTATATATAGAGGTATGTGTGTTCCTGTCTGCATTCATTAATAAAGGGAATGACCGGGAGAAGGCAGTGAGGTAAAGAGAGACAGACAGGACAGGACAGTACAGACAGGGAGGAAAAATAATAGCCAATTTAGCCTTGTCGTCTTAAAGCTACACCTTGGCATTTTGAATTTCGCCTGGTTATTTTTCCTCGCCAGACACTTGTCATATTGTGCGACGGAAAAAGTTTCACTTTCCCTAAAAACGGCTTGTTAGCATCAGTAGAATGCCACATTGAAACCTAAAGGGGGCACAGTAAGCGATCCCTTTAAGAATCCTTTACAAAAGCAGGAGGAGGAAGAGAGACCGGGGGGAGGTGGAGGAGGGAGAGACGGATGAAGAGGAGAGGAGGGTCAGCGAGTATGTCCTCACTCCGTTTTTGTTCCGCTGCTGCTAGATGTCCGCTGTGGCAGAAGGGGATAATGAGGAGAGAGGAAGGGAAGTAGGAGAGGGGTGAGAATGAAGAGAGGAAGGGGAGGAGAGGACTGAGAGCAAAGGGACTAAGAAGAGAGAACGGGCTGGATCAGGGGGCAGATTTATATAAAATGTGAGAATGTGTATTGAAGGAAAATATGAGAACAGCTCCTAGAGATGGACACAGTCGGCGGAGGTGCAGCACAATGGCACACAGAGATTCGTGCCACAGCTGGGTGTCCTCATTTTGGTTGGAATATGGGGTTGAACGTGTGTTGACGTCCGTTGCATGCTTCTCGTATGTTGGCACACATAATGTCAGTGTGTCTCCTTTTTTATGCGACCCCGCTTTTCAATTAAAGGCTGAATGCCGTCCTTTGTCTGGCGCACCGCCGAGGAGAGAAAAAGAAAAAACGAAAGCGTATTACTCTATTCAGACATTCACCGAGAACGAAAGGGAAAGATTCAATTTTGTTCCCATCTGCCTCGCACGAAGGACGAACTCTTTTCATTGGTGTTTAGAGGACACACACACATACACACAAACACACACACACACTCCACCTACCTACGGCCATTCAAGCCCACGAAAACGCTCTTCCACCCATGGTCCAGCTCTCTCTATGTGGCCACACACATACACAGATACAGTATGCGCTCAGTAGGTGGCCTGTATGTTCTGTACCACCTTCAATTCTAATGATGAATGTGAAGCGGGCCCTTCCCTCTCCGTGGTGAATCTGCATGCTGTGGCTAAACCAATTACGTAGGCTGCAAACTCTATTTTACTGACAGATGTATAGGAATGTAATTTGTACAACTAAATTCCTGGGATATGAAAGTGCAATAGTTTCTTGTAATGCTGCACGCTTCTTGCAGGCAAAACATGGAAAAAAAAACAAAAATCCCCCGGCTTCGTTACAAAAGCAGTGTCTTAAAGGAGACATGTTATGCTCATTTACAGGTTCATGGTTTTATTTTGGGTTGGTACTAGAATAGGTTTACATCACATCATCGCTGCATCACTTTATTCTCCCTCTAACTGAAACACTTCGTTTTAGCTCCTGATCCCCCCCTGCCTAAATACTCTGGATGAGGTGTTTCAGGAACAGTGTTTTTTGTGGGAGAGAGGAATTTCTGGTGGTAGCTACAGGTGTGACCTTTTTAATTTTCAAGATCTTTCACATGCAAAAGAAAGGGGAAAAAAGCACAACTGATCTCCATTAACTTGTGAAAGAAAGAATACAGAAAGTGGTAACTTTAACGTCCAGGAAGATATGGGTATGAGCAGGACATAAGACGTCATCCATTTGGGTTTTGGTGAATCAGTAGAGATTAAATGATCCCCAAATCCCCAGGCTGCACTTTGAAGTATCCTTGGGCAAGTTGCTGAACCCAAAATTGCTCCCAATTGCTGATTCATTGGTGTGTCATTGTGTGTGAATGGCTGAGCATAGAAATATCGTGGGGTGCTTTGGTTAGGAAGTGTTTTATCGCTACCAGCACTTTCAGCGGTCAGTAGACCAGAAAAGTGCATTAAAATTGTCCATTTACCATTTCATATACTCATCGCAGGCCTTTCAACTCCTTTTTTTTTTTTTAGAAGGGCCGCATTTGAAAAAGCTGAAGTGGTTTCACAATTGAAAAAGAAACCTTATACTGTAGATACAAAAGTAGAGGAGTAAAAAGAAAGAGAGAAGAGCAAGAGAATCATAGAGATATGCTGTGCCTGAAGTAGTCCTATTATATGTCTATGATGATACAGTTGACCAGTAGGCAAGACCAGCCTTGGGAGGTGCACATGAGTGCCTGAGGGCGGGCGGGGGGTGGGTGGGATTGGTTACTTCCAATGGGTCATCCCCTGTATTAGGAAATAACAAATCACTGACTAACTGTAGCTGCCATTAGCTAGTTAGCTCAGTTAGCAGAGCAGTTAGTGGTCTGAACTGCAAACTTGGAGCACAGGAGGAGTGTTGATGCTAGCGCAGGAGCCTCTGAGCGGGACAGGCTGGGGCTAGCTAATTAGCATGCTAACTCCAGTAGATATCCCTGCAACACAATACATGAACTGTTTATTTCTTCTGTCTTCAACTGGACTGTTGCACATTAAGCTGCACTACTTCAAGCTTCAGCATGCTAATATGTTCACAATAATAAGAATGCTAACATGTTGATCTTCGGCAGGTGGCTATAATGATTCTTTACCATGTTGGTAAAGTGTGTTAGTATGCTACCATTGGGCTAATTAGTGTTAACAAAGTACAGGTGTGGGTCATTATTTCAGCTGCATTTTTTAATCACAGTACATGACGAATTCCCAACTTCATAGTGACAAAAGTGACAAAAGGGTGTCGCCAGTAGCCTTCAAGCTCTGATGACCAGGTGCTGCACAACTTTAGGAATGTTCAATATTTAATAATTGGTGGCCTCTGGTAACTTTGAATGAGCTGTTCACAAGTTCGGAGCTTACATCAGAAGCAGACATTCCTGTGTAACCCACTTGGCCCAGGTAGCCAAGTTTAAAGATCTAAGAGGAGACTGGCGATGATTAAACAGTGATGCACAGATTGACATTTCTTAATCCCTACTTTAAGAATAACTCACACCAACAACCAAGTACTTTTATGTTTAACCGTAGTGTATTATTTGCTTATATTTCCTGTTAGTAGAAAAATAACTTTTCATATGTTCCATTCAGTTATGGCAACACACTTCTATTTTGTCACAGAAATCATTAAGGTTATACACCTGTTGGACTTGAACAATTTAAACCAACCACTATAGCCAATTCCAAATTAAACTGATACAAAATAATTATTTTTGGCTCATTTAAAGTTAATGTCTTTCACAATTAACCTAACCTGGCCAATTTTTCGTTCAATGATGCAACAAATTTAGCTATATTTGGCAATATGGCTCAAACCCAGTGTACTTCACACAGTTATGAAATGCTGTGATTCAACCAACAGCAAAAATAACAAAGATTTCAGAATGAATGGTCTGTCAATAAAAAAAAATAAAACAAACAAGTGTGTTCCAATATCAAGTCAGTCTTTAGGTGAATCATACACCTTCATAAATCCCCCCTTTTTTTGAGTGAAATGGAGTTCCTACCACCACCCTTAGTAGGGGAAACTGTCTGTCCTGATTTCCACAAGCATGGAAGGGGATGAAGCAGGCGGGAGTAATGGGAATGGGGGATGAAGATGATGAGGATGGATCCAATGAACGGTGAGGAGATGGGGATGATGGGTGAAGATCAGGAGGCAGTGGAATGGCGGCAACTCAAGCAGCACAGCTCTGTCCATGGAATAGTCTCAACAAAAAACCAGCCTGCACAAAACCTGCAGAGCAATCACTTATTTATCCACTTCGACAGTTCAGTTGTGTTTCTCCATCATCATTACAACTAAAATAGCGTAGATCTCAATAAATACATTTTTTCAACATTTCACTTACACATTTCAAAGATGAACTTAACCTTGTCTGTCCGGTTTAATGAACTAGCTTACCGGGAACATAACAACAAAAGGATCGGCTATGTATGTTAGTATTCATGTGATTCTTAAGTTATCTGAATAAGATATCAACCTCACATTTTTTAAAGTGTACAGTAACCATGAAATTACACATATAATCACACCACCAAAGTCTAAATCAGGTTATCAACTTATCCCGACAGTTTTTTTTAATGTAAAATAATCAACAATTGACAAGGTTAGCAACAGCCGGAGTGCTAGTTAGCGGCTAAGCTAGAAGCTAACTCACCAGGATTCAATAAACACGCTGTTTGGAGGAGTCGGCAGCTACGTGGCTGTTGTATAACTGTCCTCTCCAGCTTTCCAAGAATGTCTTCTAAGTTATCCTAGTTAGTTTCTACTCTATTAATGTAATGTCTTGTTTCTAATTTCTTGCATGGAGCCGCCTGCTGGCACTACCATACGCTGTGTCGGTCTCTCTTTTTTCCCTCTCTCTCCTGACGCAAGGCACGTCAAAATGTCTTACATCCCTTCCTCAATTACGCCACTAGGTGGCGCCAATGGACTATAATAACAGAAGGAGTAATTATTCTAATACTACCATACACGTTATCCTGATTAATTAGGTATTACAATGGCTGTTTAGACATACTGGTTACACCTGTATGGCAGACCAGAGGATTGTTGTTGTAGAAAGTGAACGACTACCTGAGAGACATCACATCAGTAGAGTGGGTGCATCAGGAAGCATCTAACCCCATCAGTGTAAATCCATCAGCCTGCTACTCTAAAGAACTTACAACCCTGGGACACAATTGCATGAATCTATATTAATTTGACTGCTTGTGGCTGGAATGTTTTCTTCGTGTAGAGAACGTGAGAGCGGCGCCTGAGCTGGTGCAGCGAGCCGACCGAAACATCAACTCAATTGTGTGTCACTTTTTTATCTCAACTCCTCGCTCTTGACATACATGTCTGTCACTTACTGCCAGCCGTGTGATGTTGTGAAGTGAGTATGGATGGACTGGGGTTGAAAAAGACAGTGTGTTGAGAGTGGCAGTAAAACCAAGAGGGTAATCCAACCGTACGCCAACTTTGACTTTCTGTGAAGACTTTTCTTGTACATACGTGATTGTTGTAAGGTCAACTTAAAGCTGCACTTTTTTTGAGGAAGATGATGAAACTATATTGTAATATTTACAATATGGATGAGGTAATACAAACTCTAATATGATTTTTTATGTGAATAAACAAGCTGTTGTCAGAGGAAAATAAGGTCCCGCGAACACTGTTTGAAGCTTGAAAGATGGCAGGGTCTGCCACATATAAACAAAGTAAATGAATAATGAAAGTAATGAAATTATGTTGTCCTTCAAGGTTAGTTGGTTTATTCAGTAATGAGTGTTTGTTAAGGCATTCAAACATTCAAAGAAATCAGACTATAAAGATCTTTCTCTCTGATTCCCCCCCCCCAAAACTACATACTGCTCCTTTAAGTATTATAATTAAACAGTATTGCCGTTTGCACACTGGAGCATTTTTACTGACCTTTCATTCATTGGATTATCTGAATCACATTATTTCATTTTGGTGTCTTCAAGGGCTCTGAGTGACACCCTGTCACCGGGGTCCCTGTGTAGGCCTGTGTCATCCATCTTTGTGTTCTGGAGGTGTCAGTAATACTCGTCGTCATCATTTCACTCTGTCATACAGTGCGTCTCGCTTGTCTTGGAGTTGGGCAGGACGGTGTGGGAGGATGGGGCTGCGTAATTGGGCAAATATTTCTGAATCAGCGGGTCAAGTGGAACTCAAGGTGGTTTCATCACCAAAGTCTGAACTATTGAGGCTCCCATGAATAAGAACTTTAGCCAAACAATGTCTCTTTTCAAGCTGTTTCATTAGAGCAATTATTGAACCAATTTACTGGAAGAATGTATGGTGTGTGAGGCATACATGTTGCCCATATAGACTCTTTTTTTCAGTTTTATTTCTCATAAACTGGACAATACGCCTGCAAATCCTTGTGGCCTCAGCATCTCCCACAGTCATAACTGCCTCAGCACCAACTTGTCAAAAAACAGTTTCCTCCATATGTTTTGCCTGTGCATGCAGGTCATTTGAGGAGACGATATCCAACAGGGAGCACAAGTGAAGACTTCCTCAGTTCTAATCAGAGGCGGTGCCAGGGGGGAGCTTAACATGCTTAAGACCCAAATGCTTTCAGCAGAAATCCTTCCTATTCATCACAATACGCATTTTTCTAAATAACTCTAATTCTGATTTATCTCATTCTACCTACATGAGACTTAGTGGCTTGTTTAATTATGTTGATTTTACTTATTATTTCACGAAGCCTTAAATGAAGTATTTGTAGGAAAAATGTATTTTTCGAGTCTCACTCCCAACTCGTCAAAAAGTGACGTTTTGGGATGGAGGCATCAGTTTTTGACGAGTTAGAAGTGAGACTCAAATATCAACTGTTCCTACAAATAGGACCTTCAAATCAGTGAAGTGACATAAAATCTCAGTCAGATCACAGGCTGGCGTGAGTTTCTTACACATTGTGTTGGAGCCTTAAAATAGTGTTCTTTGCTGCTTTTATATTCTTTAAATAAAAAATAATTATTATCGGTAACACAGGGTGGAGCACCGATTCAGGAAAAGCATACGGCTGTGGTCACAAATCACCAAAACCTATAATCGAAAGCTGATTTTTACCTTAGTGTGGCGGCCATGTTGGTGTTCATTCACCAAGCTATCTTTTAAATTGACGAACTTCGTATGTGTGATTAATGGCACAATTCAAACGGGATTAACAAATTGCCCTTAGCCATACACACCACTGTATGAATCTTTTCTAAATAAGGTCCAGGGGGACACCGGAAGAGGTGGGATTTCTCTTTATGATGATGCCTTTGTATGTATACGTGTTGATGTGCTATGTGTTTGGACATGAGTAGGTACGCAGCATAAATACCATGATGATGTACCTCACTCAGCACAAACCCTCCTCTGTAGTAGAGGCCACAGGTCCTTGTGGATTCACTGTTCCTGCCTGTCTCGAGAACTGTGAGTTAACCAGGTTCCATCTTTGATGACGTTTGTCACTGATATTAAATGCCAGTGCTCCCCCCTCCCCTAAAATATTAATCATGTGTGAAAAAGGGGGAATAGTGTTCATAGGCTTGGGAAATGGGTTGTATCTTTTGGTAGATGGTGTCATTTGTTGGGATGTTGAGTTTAGAGGGCCAGTTAGATCCTCCTACAGAGGCTAACTATGAAATTGAGAGAAAAGGCTTCAACATTTTTTGATTGTCCAGCCAAGAACTGCAGTTATGTTCTTACTAAACATGTATTCTTCAAGTATTTTTAACGATTTAAAAATCATGACCATTGTGCGGTAATTACAGTCTTCTTCTTCTTGCCTTCATCTTGAGGAAATCTAAATCTATATTTTATTTCTTATGACATCATACCTGTATTCTATTGTTTTAATGTTTCAAAAAGTTGAAGTAGAATAGAGAAAAATCAGTCTATCCTCATGTAATATTTTGTGACGTTTAACCTATTGAGACGGCATGATATATAAAGTGCCATTGTAAAATGTATCTAAACCTATCTCATACAATGAAATCCAGTCCCTGGTCCCTGACGCTGTCACAGACGCTGGTAGCTCAGCTCAGCTTCAAAAAACAAGACAGAACGCCACAACTACACTTTGGATCGATTTTGTAGTTAATGCATCGCTTTTTGTCTGTAGGGAAATTAAGTTGGAACTTTTGTTACAACATAGAACAGACATTTAAATGTTAAATTTCAATTTCAATACTCTATTCTGACCAGAAGTGTAGTTACTGGGCTTTGGCTTTGCAGGGCAGTATAGTGTACGGATGATCATGAAGAAGAGTGAAGAAGGCGTTGACCTGCTGGCAAGATGTGTAGAGTCAGAAACAAACTGATGATACAGACCTGCATGACTTCATCCTTAAGGGAAAAAAATGAACTCAGAGCATCATTGATCATTGATGCTTCCTCAGTTGACGGTTTAATGTGAAAACAAGCAGTTGATTAATGCTCATGTAAACCTCAGCCATTATCCTACTGTATCTGTTGTAAAGCAGCTGACCTTGTGCATCTCTTCCATACAATGCCAATTAAGCTGAGAACTGTTGAGAAAAATACTTCAGAGATGATCACATGGTCAGAAAAATTGCATTCACACCATGGAAACAAGCAAAGTTTAAGTCTTGTCCCGTACATCAGCAGCCCAGTGCCCTTGCAGATATGGAAATGATGAGCGCTTCAGACACATCGTCCTGTGTATAACTGACAGTCAGCCCGTGTGCTGTCCAGAGGGTGGACATTTGGATTCAGCTGCAGTGAGTGAACTGGTATCTGCTTGCAGTGCTGTATTCCACAGCAGCCAACAAATCAAATTTGATTTCATTTGGAATATAAATATATTTTTGGAATATAGCTTTAATTAATAGTACAAAAACACCAAAGAGACCATGGAAAGAAAGGGAAAGGAGAACAATACACCAGGGTGCAGGTCTAAAAGTGCAATACGTAAGAATTTTAATTTAAAAATGTTCAAAAATGACAATTATCAACAGAATATGAAGATTCCTTTGAAAAAAAGTTTCGATGTTATATTAAAGACACTTTTGTATTGTGTTGCAGAGATGTCAATCTAAGTTGGCATGCTAACCAGCTAGCCATTAACCATTTTGTACTACGAGAGGAGATAGTCTGATAGGGATAGGTGATAGTTAACAACACCAACACTCGCCCGTTGTCTGGACTCTCAGTCCAGGCAGAGGATCATGCACACAATTACCTTAAGTAGCTGACAGCTAGCTGTGTGTTAGCAGCAGTTAGCAGCTATGTTTGCAGCTGTTGCAAGTATAAATTTGACAAGTGGCGAATTCGAACATATTGCATGTGGGTAAACAACCAAAATGTATTGATGTGATGTTGTGATTACAGTGGAGCGCCCATTAGAGCAACAAGATGAGGGGCACAGTGTGTGAGTGTGCAGTTTGTTGCAAAGAGAGACCAGAGAGTTGTGGTTATGAATTACCATGTGTGCAGTAATTATTTGTACACTTCACAGCAACCTGGTGCAGAAAGAAAAAAGAAATGATGAATGCTTTACATTAAGACTAAAATAACTCTGGCTGGAACATTGTATTCTCCGAACACAGGAAGCTGCAGACCAACAGTGAGAAAGCAGAAAGTGAATATTAAACACAGAAAGGACTTCTCAGTGTGCTGGCATTTCTATAAATATTCAAGATGAACCCAGATGTGGTCGCCCGTGCAGGATGTCTACATCTGCAAAATGAAAAGAAAACTATGGATTTTCTAAAGGTTTGGAATTCCATTATTGCTTTCAAGCAACCCTTATTTGGCCAAGTTTCAATTCTGTGACCTTTCAGGACATTTTTAATTTAGATCAATGATGATCTTTGAAATTTCATCTCACTGATGTAGCTTAGTTTCTTTCAGTGCTGTTCCTTGAGGCATGTTTGAGATGTGCTAGCCATACAGAAGTTTAGATCTTTACAAAAATGACCTGAAAACATTGTTATGACACATTACAGCCTTTTGTAGGTTTGTATGGACATAGATGCAGTGGTATCCAAACCACCACAACAATATATCCAGTAGTAGCCCATCAGTTGATCCTCAGATGTAGCAGGAGCTTCTAAAGACCTCACCCTACCTCATAAGTTCAACTTTGAACCAGTGCTACAAACAGTCTTGAAGCATTACATTTTTGAAGTAGATGATTTAGAAATGAATGAAATATTATGTACGGTGTTCCAGCAGTCATTCATAGCTTGCTGATGCAAATCTGTGTGTTTGGCATTACAGGTGGCAAGAAACCCTGTGAATAATTCAGCTGACACCAGATCTGCAGCAGTTGCAGTATGTTTGATTTTGTTGAAATGCATTTAAAAAGTGAGTTAGCTGATCTCTATCTTAGCTGTGGCTGCTGATTGGCTGCTGATTGGCACTACTAAAAAATGTCACGACTTGTGTTGATTAGGGAACTTTACACTGTTAGCTAACATGCTGGCCACAGGCGTCGCTAGGAGTGCAAAACATCTTGCCTCAGTTACATTGAAAAAGCAATCTGATTACTGATTACTCCTTTAAAAAGTAAGTTAGTAACTTTACTGATTACTTGTTTTTAAAAGTAACTAAGTTAGATTACGTTACTTTATTAGTAACTCTATCTGCAGGCATCACTGCCTGCAGATAGAGTTACTAATAAAGTTACCTCCTAACAAGATCTATCAACTGAAGATTTAATAGAGTCTAATTAATTTAACAGAGACTACACAACCAGACTACACCCACGACCAAAATAAAAATTTTCATGAACCTGAGCTGATCGAAGTATTATCAGGGATTGGGGGAGATGATGTCTTACTCTCCACGTCTTCTTGCTCTGGCTTCGACTTTTTGTTTCCAAAGAACCTCCGTATATCTATAATAACTCTAACTACAATAAACGCTGCATCATGGGCATGCTATATCCCCGAATGCCCAGGTCTAACGACGCACCTGATGCTGGCTATATTGAACACAATGTATGTGACCGTTTGCAGAAATGCTGCTTCAACACTAAGCTTCCACTCTCATCTATGAAACCAGCTACTGGGGTTGCTGCGATGGCTCAGCCTTAGTTAGCAGTTAAGCGGCGCACCGCCAACTTCTCATTCAGGTAACCAACTCATTTCCACTCAATGACGTTATTAGCTTACCTGTTAGCACTGGATTCGAATCAGAAATATCGCCAAAAATAAGACTCCTGCTACTCTGTGCTGTGACTCTGCTGCTGCTGTAGTGGATGGATTTGTAACTATAGCGTCCATCGTCCGATTTAGCATTGATTAACAAAGCCATACAATGTTTCGGAAGTAACTGCTGTATGCCTGAAAACTGTGTAACACCAGTAACACCTTCTACCACAACAAGCCTACCGGCTACACCGGACTTGAGACAAGTGTGCAAGCTGTGCATATACAGTATGTGCCACTGAGATAAAATATGAGACTATAGACTAGTCTTCTATTTATATTTTTAATGCGAGGTTTGCGCCATCTTTTTATGCAGTTATGGATCATGAAGTGTCATTATTATGTTGAATTCATCAATCTCTCTCCATGAAATGACTTCAGCTTCCACTCTGGGGTGTGGTGGTTGCTTAATAACTTTATCCTGCTTACTGTAATGTATTCGTCAGCTCACCCATATTACACTCACTCGATTGTCAGACTGAAAACTGAGAATGTATCTGCAGGCGCAACATCTCGCACTTGTCTCTCTCCTTCCTCCTCCCTCTTTGTAACTGTTTGTCTTCATCTGAATCATTTGCCTGTGTCAAAAGACTGCCTCACCTGGGTTCTTCTTCAGAGGTGTCAGCTCCTGGGAGGTGAGGATTCAACTGCTCTCACCTTTTTTCTCCCCTTTCTAATGAGGAGGGAAATGAGAGCAAACATTCCAACCCGAAACACGGTCACAGAGGAAACGCGGCACAGCAAGTTGTAAACAGCAAAACAAGTTAATGAAGAAGATGGATGAAAACATTACTACAAATAATAGCACTTTGTTGTTTGTTTATCGCAACCTCGGTTGGAATACAGTGGGATCTCGAAATAAATTACAAATGAGGCGGCAATAATTCTTTTAATCCTGTTAGCGGCATCAAGTGAGGAAGCTTCTGAATTCACACATCTTGATAGTTCAGAACGAGGCTTCAAAAGCCCGAGGCAAGAGAGTCGAATATATATAAACAAACTATTGCAGTGCATTGATGTCATTTTTGAACAGAACATAAATGAAACACCCAAACAGACTCAAAAAACCTGTACACTGTATCCAGACTTCGATTCAAAATTCTAAAATTCAGGCTTTTTTTTGTTGTCATGCACACTGAACATGTGGGCCTGGAGGGACCTACAACACAAGACAACATCCACCTGGAGACGTCGCCACCTTGTCAGTTATTACATACAGCATTTCAAGCATTCCAAGAGCCCAGCACAATAAAACCTTGAACACTGCAAAAACAAAGCTCCAGCAGTACATGTGAGATTGCATAGGTGAAGAAATCAAGCGAGACGGGGAATCTTACCTCCTCAGCCGGAGCGATAATGAGGAAACTTAAAGCGCATTCAGATTTTGATTAGCGGCCAGTTGCGAAAGCCAGGGAGCAGCCTGCCACCATTAGCAGAAACATTTTACCTTAGCAAGCCCCTGAAATCTATTTCTGACAATATCTGGCTGAGAAATATTCAGCAGTGCAGTTGATAACATTTTTTGATCAAGTTTTGAAACTATTTGCTATTTTAAAGTTATGGTTAAAAGATAGATGCTACGAAGTCTGTGTCACTGCCCCTGCTTATGAAGGCTCTGAAAACCAACTTGTCAAGTGAAGTCAGTGTTAATTACATAGCGCCAAATCAGGAGAAATGTTATTCCATGTTCTGAGCAATCTGATCACAAGAGGACAGCTTTAAGCCCGTCAGTTAACACCTGGCTTTAACATGCCTCTGGAGTGACCGCTTGGGCTCATTTTGCAAATAAACATACATCACTCAAACAAGTGGATACGATGTTTTTTACACAAAGAAAGATATATTTGCATGCATAACGCTTGCCGAATTAACAAGAAGGGCCAAATATTTGAGAATTTGTTGTAGACAGCGTTTCACAAAGTTTATAAAGTTTCTTCAAACGCAACAACTCTTAAAATTAAGCAATTGTATAATAGTGTCTGGGGGCTTTTTCCACGGGGGACAAAGAAGTTGTCTGTGGGTGGAAAGTCAAGATGTCAATTGATGTTAAAAGTATTTTTTTCCTGCCATTATTTAGCGAAGCAAGACATAACAGGTGATACAATACAAGACACAACCAGGTTCACCAGGAGCTGTGGCAGGATTAACAAAACAGACGATGGCGACAACAAAAATCAGACGACAATATAATAATATTGGCACTATGTATGTTAGAAAAAATGTGCGGCGGTCTTATGTGTGGGGTTCCTGTATGTGTAGATGTGAGTGTGTGTTGAACAATAAATAACACAGACATACCAGCACAACAAACAACATATTCTTTCCTCTCCTTCCTTGAGAGTTTACATTTAAACCTTCTGCCGCTGAAGTGATGATCGGACTCAATCTTCATGTTAAACAGATCGTTTGTGTAGAAGAAGTTCTTGAGATAGTTGAGGGAATTATTCTCAGGGTCAAGTATTTGTTGGAATTCATGCATATTATGTGCGACCGATCGAGAGTCTTGTTATTCTTCTTCCCACATACAGCAAGTCCTGCAGCCCTCCGCTGCTGATTTGCGAGTTTATAAACTTTATTTCTTTAACTTATCAAGATTTTTGATATAAAAAGCTAATTTCTGGCCGTTTCACAATTCAAACACTCCATTTCTTTACAAAACTTTATCATCATTCGAGACCACAGTCACTCTTGATCAACACTCAGCGCGAGCAGTCCTAAGTTCAAGTTCGAGTAGCAACCCATTCAGGCTGGTAGCAGTCATCACCAGGCTCCTTGCTCTGAGCGAGCTGCCCTGTGTTTAAGAAACCACACACTGTGAATGAGTAATGTTCCGTTTTTTCATTACCTTTGCGTGCTGCTCCCCAAGGAGTTGTCATCGCTCGTATTTGTCCGATTCTGCATTATCCCTGATGACCGGCACTTTTGCCTCCTCTAGTGACCCATTTAGGTTTTTGAACAGCTTGCAGTTTGCTGTCCACATCGATTGGATCTTGTTCAGTTTTTCTCAGGAAGCGCGCCCGTGTGGCAGTGTTAGCATTTGTCTTCGTCAGTTGTTTTTCATTGACACATCGGAACCCTTCAGCTTTCTCCCTTGTCTGAGCAGTGCCTTTCATTGCTTCCTGTTCACAAACTGAATGTGCGTCAGGCCTCTCGCTTTTGTTTTTCTTCACTATCCTTGCGGTCCAAAGATATGCCTTTGCTGTCAAAAAATGTGATCACCTGTTGCACAAGACAGTCCGTTTCAGGATCGGTGGCCTCCCCACCCTCCAAAGCCCTGGCATATGAGGAGTTTACTTCAGGTTCTTGCTATACGGCATTCTAAAAGTGCAGTCCTCTCTTTCTTGTTGTCTCTTTTCAGTTCCTTGATCTGTTTCAACAAATCCAGGATCATTTTCTGTACTTCAAAGATCGTCAATGTATTTTTTCACCAACCATTGTTGGTTCAAGTCCGTCCTCTACATTTAAAACACCCAGAACATCACTGGTACCCATCTACAGAGCATCAGTGACATTGGATAAGTGACAATGTCCACAGAGTCCAAAAGATACTAAAAGACAACACCCGCCCCAGTTAAAGTATCTGCTGCCGTACCACCAGACTGCAGAGCAGCTTAACTCCCCAGGCTGTGAGACTCCTCAGTTCATCATCAACACTCCATTTTCCAAAATAGATGTAGCAGGATTCAAACACTGTTTCGTTTTTTAAACCCTTGTGATTTTAAGAAAATGACAATAGATTTACCTTGTAACCTTGTGAATAGGCTTCACAGTCCTACTTCTACAGCAGTGCTATGACAACATTGGCATTGCAGTCCCGCTGGACTTCAAGCTGAGAAAACGATAATTGGCTGCTGCATTTAAACATTTTCTCACTTATAAATATCACAGTAGACACAGCAAGTGAAAACTATGTCTACAGCAGGAATCAGAGGGGAGGAGATGAAAGAGAGGGGGGGAAGAGATAAGAAGATTGAAGAAAAGAAGAAAGACAAGTGGAGGGTGAGCATTCAAATGGACGCCACAAGAAAGTCCAAAGATAAAAAGTACGTGTACGTACACAGTACATGTGTGCACAGTGAACAGCTGATTTTTCCTGCTATCATTAGCCAGAAAACACTGCATCTGTAGAACACACACACAGTGGGGATTGCCTGATAAATCCTGCACCAATTAGCCAAACTAAACCCATCTCCCATTAGAGAGGAAGGTACAAGCCTTCAGTGGGCAAAAGATACTGAGCATTATCCTCATATCCAAACATACTACAGGCCCATTCTCCGTATTGTAAATATTCTGAGCATGGATGTAATGTATATTTTGCAGTGCAAAAAAAAAAAGGCAGAGTCTCTGCTGGCTGGCCAGCTAATTAAACGACTGCTTGGCCTCAGCGGCAGTTAATGCTGTTCAATTATGAATGAGAGAGATGGGGTGAAGAGGGCAGCACAATCAATGGGAGGGAGGGTTGCAGGGATGGACGGCGGGACGGTGCAAAGATGGGATAAAAGGGATAAACATAAGGCAGGAGGAAGGAAGGGGTTGAGAGAATGGAGCAAATAAAGGATGAAGGGTGGGAATAAATCAAAGAAGAGAGCGAAAGTTGGAAATCAGAGACCAGAGAAGAAAGAAGGATAGAAAGAGAGAGAAAGAAGGCATTCTCTTCAAACAAACACAGGTGGAGGTTCACACTTGATGTTGTCACAGTGTTGTGCTGCTCTGAACTAAACAGTGGAGGGTCTAATTTAGTGTCAGTCTGGCTGGAACGGGCCCTTTGGCGACATGGCACCCAGTGTTTGTTTTGGTCGACCTGACAGCCAGAGGCACCTCTCTTTATCTCTCACTGTCTCTGGCCACATCTTTGTCTAGATATACGCTGTCTCTCTCTGCTGCTGTCACCTGCTTCTCTGTTTGTTGTTTTCTGTCTCTGCCTCACACTTTGTTGTCTTTCATTTCAATCTCTCTTGATCCTTCTTTTTTGTTTCCCTCCAAACAAAAAAGAAGGATCAGACTTTAGTTCCTGAATTACCTGATGTCTGATAGTCTTGTAATAATAAAAATAACCTCGAGTAAAATAGTATTAGTTACTGTCAAAAGGCAGTGGTGAGTGCACTGCCAGCAGAACCTTCCCCGGTAAACACATCGACCCCTTCAACTCACATCTGTGTCTCTGGGCTGGAGAGAGCGGACAGGCAGAGTGTCCACAGGGAGGGCTGCCTCTCTGTACACATCGAACCTGAACAAGTTGGCTTCAGCAAGCCAGCGTTGGTCACCGGGCTGCTCGTGAAGGGGCAGCCTGCACTTTAGACGCCAAGCCTTTCCAGCGTATCTAGCCCGGAGACACTCCAGCAGCGAAAAGGCTCTGGAGGAGAAGTAGCCTACAACCCAAGAAGAGGAAGGGACTGCAACAGCTGAAGAGGTTGGTGTGATTGTGAAACAACAGGTCTCAGTCCACTATATTATCACGGCTGAGCACCAGAGGAGATGACTCTACCAAGCTGAACATTCACAGTAGGTGGGGTCTGCATCGCTGCGACGTGCAGTTACATTTATGGGAAAGTGCTCTTCGGGCTACTGTGTAGGATTCGATGCAGAAGCATAAATCAAGCTTCAGTGACTTTCTAACTAGATCTATCAACTTTTAAGTATTTTGTGACATTTTTGAGCGAGCAATAAATCTGGCAACTTTTTGGCCAGACTCTGACTCCTCTCTCTCGAGTTGCCAGTACCTCTTATTTAATGTGCTCTCGTGTGACTCTGGCTCTCTGGATTGGCTGTGTTCCCTGAGTGGTGGAGAGAAGCTGCATGTCTTGTTGACTAATCACCAGCCTGACAGAAACGTGAAAGTGTGTGACTGATCACTGATCCTCAAAGTTTATCCAGGTTCTTATGCTAAGGTGGCAACATCATTTTTGCCTCAACCATGGACCAAACTCATTTCTTTGGCTGGCCCCAACAATGTCGCAAATGTGTGGTTATGTGATTTTGACATATTGAACAAGACTACACATTGTCAACTGTCAGGAAAGGGAGAGGAAGGGACAGGAACATGTCATGAACTTTTGGAGGTCATCATTTATCAGATATTAGATGAAAAGGTGTTAGCTAGCTAACTGAAGGCTAGCTAACTACGCAGGACTCCACAGGGCATCACTCATGCACCCTAAATTTATCAAGTGCTACGAAACATTTTCATTGGTTCCACTGGTAACGTTTCTCTATGGCGAGCCAAGGGAGGAGAGGAAGAGGGAGGGAGATGGTGCCTGGATGCAGACAGAGGTGACCCATGACCAGATCATCAGAGTTTATAAAGAATATTTAGGATACATATCACCATACCACACATGAAGACAAAGGCTATAAAACAGACCAACCACAGTTGGGACCGATCATGTGAGTCAGCTGTCACACTGTCAGTTTGCAGAGAATCCAGTCTACAGTGTAGTTGAATCACCAGAGACCTGTAGAGTGACGCTGGTCCTGGAGAGTTCATTATCCATTATCAGCACACTCGCTCACCTTTTCTCTCAACCAAAAACAATGACAACAGAAGATGAAGGTTGATGATGTTGTAAAGTAGCCTGGGTTCATGGGAGTTGTTGTCTTCATTGTTAAATAGTCACTATTGCTGATGAAAATCTATCTGACTCTGGCAGAAATGTGTGTGTTAAAGTTTTATTCATGTCGTGCTTAGTCAAGTCTGTCATCTTCCTTTGTCAGTCTTTGACATATCATCTGGCGTTTCCTGTATTCCCAGAAACTATGACAACTAAATTAAACTCCATTAGCTTGAACAGAATGAAGGATCCCAAATAATTTGGGATAATGTCAGTAGACTACTCAAAATAACACTAGTAAAGAGAAAGTATGTAAAATAACTAGTGCACAGAAGAGGAAGCTTTTAGCCTGAACATCCATTATTCGGATATCTGCTGGCTACACCGATCTGGCAATGATTTTACCCCCCCAAGGCCAAATTCTAGCAAAACGATTGCCAGTGGACTCCGAGCTTAAATTAGAGCAGTAAATCAAATGAAGTCCAATCAACTGCTCATAACCGTCAAAAAAGTGAAATAAAACAATTAAAAAAAAAACAAAAACACAATTCCGTCTCCGCCCCATGCACACTATTGTGGCATTGTTGAAAAAATCCCAATCTTGACAGGCCTGGTATGGACCAAGGAATGGTATGAAAAAAAACGCATCACCAATCTTTCCAGGAATAAAGAAAAAGATATCTCTTTTCCAACCTCTCTCCCAGTGACCATGATGTGAAGTATACTCAAAAAAACAATACACCATGATCCTGAAAATCAAGAAGTCGTTTGGGTGTTTTATCTGCATATTAGAGTTTGTCTCCTTGTCACTTTGTCTTCTTTACTGTGTTATTTAATATTTTGTGTGTGTGTGTGTGTGTGTGTGTGTGTGTGTGTGTGTGTGTGTATCCAATATACTGTATCTCTGCAGGAGAGAGACATATGTAAACATAGTTGGATATGTAGTGTAGACACGTACGAACAAATGTATAGACAAATGTGGACACACACACACACGCACACACACACACACACACACACACACACACACACACACACACACACACACACACACACACACACACACACACACACACACAAACAGAATTAAATCAGTGTAGAGCTTGGCACTTGTGCCTCCCTGGCCCCCAACCCTGCTGGCTGATTCAATTTTCTGGGCAGATCTGCCGACAGTGACCGCTAACATTCACCTTTAGATGGAGAAAGAGGGAGAGGAAGAGGGAGAGAGAGAGAGAGAGAGACAGAGAGAGGAAGCAATGGGGATGGCGGGATAGGAGAGGCGAAGAGGGGATGTGAGAAAAGGTGACTGTTACTGCATACTTTTGGAGTTGGAGGAGGTGTGTGACGAAGGTGAATGCCAATAGTATTCCTGATGGGAAGCGGTCGGGAGGAGAGTCTGCCAACACTCAGCTTTACTCCGGAGAAAGAGTGTGTGATGAGAGAGAGAGAGACAGAGAGAGAGAAACTAAAGTGTGGCTCATGTCTTCTGTGTGGCTTCAAGGGAAAAATGATGTGAACATATAGGAGAAAACAGTGCTGATTTACACATTTCAAGCTTTTTTTCGGTGGGGAATTCTTGCCCGGATGTGCACACAGTGACATGAGAGACGGCTACAGTGAGGATACGATTCTCATATTATTCAACTAATAGCTGTGGCGGCTCTACAGTATGTCTCTCTCTAAGACAATATTTTATTCCATTGTCTTCTTTTTTTTATTTCTCTTGTTCTCTCTCAATAAAACTCAACACTATCTGCAGTGTATTTAATATGAAAACAAAACAGAAAGTCCCACTTGCAATACCGATGGACTTATTATGGAAATGTTAATTATATGCGAATTTAGCAGGCCAACAGGTTAACACTGAGGAAGCCTTCTTAATTTGCATTAACCCAGGGGGCGGGCATTTTGGTTAAGATAAAGCTCTGACTCTAACATAAGGCTTACAATTAAAGGAGTGGTTCCCTCTGCCACTATGGTCACACATCGCTATTTGAGAATATTTGAGAAATATTGAAAAATAAAAAATAGTTACAGGCTTGTACCACAGTTATAAAACACTTTAAATAAGATATAATCTTGTTCGGTGCTTGGTATGTGTGACTCGTCTCTTAGCTACACATACTACATGTATTTTAATTTAGCAACTGCATAATATTTACAATAAAATCACGCAGCAGTAAATAGACTGCAGCTCAGACAGAGAATATAATTTATTGTGTTATTTATTCAGCATGAAAACCACAAAATAGTCATTGTGCCAGCAATGTGATTTCCTTTTGTAGCAAAATTACTTTGTGCTGAACCTCTAATACAAGATACTGATGATGGTGTAGTGGTAAGGTCACGCTGATTGGTGTTTTGCTTGTGATTGTTGGGCAAAGACACGATCTCAAACCTAAAGCTTGATTGTGGATGCAGACCGTAAGTGTTGAATGGTGTTTATGAATCTTACAGAACACAAGTCAAAATATTCAAAGGGATTTTTAAAACGCAGCTTTTTTTTTAAAATACTCAACAGAAAATGTATTTAAAAGCAATTTTACTGCCATAAATTAGTGTAAATTGTGTTTTGTTTTGTAATTTCAAGCTAAATGATTTGTTGCTTTCACACTTTCACTTATAATATACATCAACAAAAAAATGTTAAATTATTACTTAATCAAACTTTACTTTGTAGGTATGTCACTGTGAACAATGAAGTGTCAATTGATTATGTTAACTAACTAATTATTAGTAATGATATAATGTGTATTATTTGATCATTAGTTTGTGTAATATAGAATAATTAGCTTATGAAATATTTATTGTATTTTTAAAAGTGTTATATGTGCTACATGCAGTTTAACTGACAATCAATTTATCATCGTGCTTATAAAGTGTTGATGAGTCAAAGGAGACAGAAAAAAACAGAGTAAGTAAGACTTTCCAAGGTCAAAATACACTCACACACACCAGCCACACCCAAGCCTCTGTGTGTGTTACATCTAGTGTAATAATCCAATATCTTTCTCCGTGATAAAAGGTGGTCACGATGGCAAATCTATCTACACACACACACACACACACACACACACACACACACACACACACACACACACACACACACACACACACACACACACACACACACACACACAACTCCAGTATGGCTTCCTCCTCTTCAAAGCCTTTCGTCCCGCCGTGTTCAAACTCTGTCATTAAAAGTGATCCTTGACAGAAGCTGCACAGAAACAAGGAGGAGGGAAGGTACAGACGGGGAGATGTGAAGGCATCTGATCTGGGAAGAGGGGAGGAAGAGACGAAAGGAAAGAAGAAGGGACGGGATGGAGACCAGAGGAGAAGAAAAGAGAGGCGGAGAGGGGAGGGCAGTTCTCTGATTCTGTTAATTGGAGGCTTTAGAAAAATGACCTGAATGCTGCAATCATATTCCCAGAGAGAGACTTCATTAACACACACACACACACACACACACACACACACACACACACACACACACACACACACACACACACACAATCAAGCCTTTTTAGTAGCATGACATCCACACAACAATACACACATTTCTGAAAAAGCAATAATTTCCATTTATCTCTCAGCCCACACACACACACACACACGCACACACACACACACACACACACACACTGGTCACAACATGAATGGATTCGCCTGCAGTACATCACAGTCATCAGGCTGTCATATGAAGCTGCAGAGGAGCTTGTTCTCTCCTATCAACAGCATGGATACACATTTCTAAAGAACTCTGCATGTGAAAGCAGTGTGTACCTTGAGTTTCATCCAGGTTTCACAACCGAGGTTCAACTGAGTTTACCTCTGACCTCGGATTCAATGAATTATACAAGCTGCATCCATTTTCTTTCTGGCAGACAGGAGGTGGAAATGACATCAAGGGCGAATGCGAGAGAGAAGAGAAGACATCTAATTTTGTGTAAATGATAGTTATGCGACTGTGCTTCTTGATCGCACTGGGAGATTACTGACACGTATCTGCTTCTAGGGCAGGTGGGAAAATGTAGATTGATTCATTTTAAGGGACGATTCAAGTTAAATAATAATTTCAGACACTTAAAGTAACATTATGTAGAGATTTTTTTGCAATTTGGCGCCCCCCACAGTCCCCATGTTACTATACAGATTCACAAATGGTTTCTGCTGCTGGATGATCGCTGCAGGAAATGTCAATCATTATTTCATCATTTCACCCTCTCATCCCACCATTACTGATCAAGATCATACACTTTATGACCCATCACGCCTGATCCGAGGACTGAGATGAGTGCACACACACAGAGGGACGCTGCAGATTTCCTCATCCTCCTCAGTTAAGTATCAGTTTATTTTCTTTCATATGAAGTCAAACAGAGTGGTTGGTGGGACAGATGATTGTGAAATGCCGGGTCATAAAGTCCAGCACCTAGAAAAACACATCCCTTTCCCTCAGCGAAGACAAGTTCCACTGTGTAATATGTGCAGGCGCTGACGCACCTGGCTCTTAAAGGGAATGGGAGATGACAGTCAGCTTGGTTTGATTTATGTTCCGCCCAAAACACACCCATGATTAATTCAGAGTGTAAATGCGAGCCCTTTGCGCACAGATTATCGCCTGTTTAAATAATAACAACTAATTCACTAGCACATTTCAAACATTCAATCATTTAAAAGTTCATACTGCCTTGCGTGGAGTGTTACTGTTGGTAAAACTACTACCAATACGAGGCAAAAAAAAATAAATGTAATTTATCGAAGTCCCATTTATCTTTCTCCTTCTTGTGAAAGGCATCATTCAACTGTAACACACCTTTAAACCATTTGATCCATTCAGAAAACATTGTGCATGCAGACAACTACAGCAAGAACAGTAAGTCAAAGATAAACTGGGAGCCATTTTTTTTAACTCTATATTTGTGTGCCTGCCTGTTTATCCAGTCCGACTTCTCTAATGTCGCAGCTGTTCGTCACAATTCAAATTTATGAGGGGGATTTACAGCACGGCTTGCCTGCGGTGCTGCAGCTTCCCACTCCGCCTGGACAATGCTGCACTGTTTGTCAATTTATAAAGGTGGACATGCAGCGATGGATATGGCAAGAAAGGTGAAATGTATCAAAGAAGACAGGCAGTCAGACAGAGAGGGAGGCAGGAAGCCATGAGACGGACGGAGTGAAACATTGATGGACAGGTAAAAAAGACAGAGAGGCAGGCGGAGAGGAGAGCGCGGAAACAGAGGAGGTCACATATGCTCACTTCCATAGACATAAGCCCTGATTAAATTGAGTGTGAGGAGGCTGGCCGCTCTTCAGCTGCGCGCGTGTGTATGTGTGTGTGCGCGAGGGTGAGAGTGTGAGTCCTGTAATATTGTCTGCAGTCCCATGGGCTGTGGCTGAGCAAACTCAATCAACTCCCACTCACCTCTGTGAGAACCCCCCCCCAACCCTACACTGCCAGGCCAGGAGTAGACACCGGCCTCTCCCCTCCTTTGGCCTGAGAGAGACACAGAGAGAGAAAACGGAGGATGAAATGTCTGCGGAAAGTGCTTCAGTGTGTGGGGTACGTACGAGAGCAACTGCAAGAGATGCGCTGTGTGTGCGAGTGTGTGGTGGTGTGTGTGGGCACATGTTCAGGTGTGCCCTTGACAGAATCAAAAGCCTCTGCGGAATGAATGCATCAGTACAAAAGACGGAGGTGTTCACGTGTTGTCAGCGTTCATGTGTACGTGTGTGTGTGCGCTTCCTCTGAGGGTGACATGTCAGCGGCATGGGCGTCTTCTTCTGCGTATTCTAACTGTTTAATTGCTTTAAACATCACCCAGTGGTCAGGAGTACAAGGGCACAGAGAAAAAACGTCGCTAACCTCTGGCCCTGCCTGCGCGCACGTCAATCAACAACATCTGCCACGACAAGCCGTTGCCGTGGGAATGGAAGGTGTGCAAGCAAAGGGACGGAAAGTGGCACGCGGGGGGCGGGCGCTGCCAGTGGAGACAACACCAATCAATCGGCTGATCAATCATAATTGGCTTATTTGCATATTTGCCACATATTCACAATCATCATTCATTTATGCAAATCCGGAGCAGGATATAGGCTCCAGGGAGAGACAGAGAGGTCAGGACTGAACCCTGTCGGACCTGTTGGTTGCTGAGAGATCAAATTAGAGCTTTATTTAGATTTATGCAGATGTTAACAGTAATGATATACAGCAGGCACATCGCCCTTCTGTGTCAGTGAAGACATTAATGCTTCGGCGGGAGCACCCAGAAACCACGGTCGCACTGTTCAAATGCTGTGTTTAAAATACAAGACTAACCTGCGAGCCTCATTTGTATGGCAACTTAAAGCAGGAATCATATATTCATGTTATTCCCAATGTTGGACTCAGCAGTGACTGAGTCTTACATAGTCTGAGGAACTATTCCTGTGTGGCTCTCTCACAGTGTCATCGGTTGGTCTCAGTGTTGAATGGGAACTTCGCAAAAACTACTCGACTGAAAGCATTTTTTAAGACGGATCCCCCAAAACTTGAGTCTGGATTTAGTTTCCTTCGTCTGACACTCATTAAAACACATTCATACCGCCAGACACTGTGTAAAACTGGTTTCCTGTAAATTGAGTTATTCATGATTTTTCGCTTGCTTATATTTTTGGTGTTGTCTTTGACGTCAAGTAGCATTTTATATCCAGGTGTTACTGTCTCTGGCTCAGGTAAGCTAGCGTGCTGTTACTGTCTTGAATTTACAAACTGTTGCTTTAAGGGGTTATTCAATTTGTTATTGATAACAACCAGCAAACTAAATGTGGCATTTCATCCTCCCCGCCACTGCATTCATGTCAAAACTGCGCCGCTGTTCAAATCATCTTTCATCATCTTTTTTCCACAAACTGGCAACTACCAAGACTCTTGATGCTGATGAAACACAGATAGGCCCACCATGTGATACCAATGGTGTTATTCCATTGGCTGACAAACCTTTGTAGAAGCTGGTCCTCAACCTCAGTTGCTTGCATGACATGCACTTTACCAGATTTACTATTTGTCAGTGCTGGCAAATGGCATGCATCAGTCATCCAACCTTCATCAGGTAGGCTAATGGTCTGAGGTTGGATGGCCAAAACATGATTTTTGATAAAACTGGCAAATGGCTCACCTGGTAAAGTGCAGGCTTCTGAGGTTGAGCTTTGGGGTTTGAATCCACCTTGTAGCTGCTGCGTGGAATACAATTTGGCTGACATAAAAAAACTTGAACCATAAGAAGTTCAGTAGAAGTCTGTGAATGATTTTTTAAAAAGTACATTGTACAAACTCTAACTTTAAACACTGTAAGGATGTCACTTGGACATCAATAGTGAGCCTTTAAAGACATCTAAAAAAGACATGATAAAAACTTTATTCCTGGCTCTGTACTGGATGTCGAACTGACATCGTCTGGATATGTTGATGCTCAGTGGGAAGGAGCATTATGCAGAGACTCACAGTTGCTTATAGCGATGCTATAAAAAATGTTTTAAGAGTGTGTGTTTAGATTTTATGGTGCTATACATAAAGTCTGTTAGTCAGCATATTGTGTACCCACATGCCAGGAAGTGATAAGGTATAACTGTATGTGCAATTATACGATACGGTAAAGAGCAGCACAAGTGATGCATTAAATCCTAGTATAAGCTGTAGATGTGTTTACAGTATTGCAGCGTCTGTGAGAGCTTTATAGACTGTGATATGTGTTTCTGTGTGTGACGTAAGTTTTTTTTTTTAACGAGTCAGATGTGTAGTTTATGATGGCAGTGTTCTGTATTCGAAAATTTGATCTTCACCGCCATGAACTACAAAACATACGAGCTTATGCGCACATCTGCATTCAGATACAGCGTGTGCATGTGTGCTCACATTGAAAAAAAAAATGTATATGACATTTGACATGTGAGAGTGTGTGTGCGCCTCTATAAGCTCCGGTATTACTTACTGTTCGAGACATGCTGAAAGGTTATTGGCTTCAAAACAGTTCAATATGTCAAATAAACACACAGTTCAGTGAGCAGCTGGAGAACAGAGTGAGAGGAGAAAAAGAGAGACGGCAAGAGAAGGACAGAGATAAAAGGCGATGAGAGGTGGAGAAAGATAGAACAGAGGCAGAGGGAGGGGAACAAGTTTGGATAGACAGAGAGGAGAAGAATAGGGGATGACTGAAAGTAGAAAGAGGAAAGTCATACTTGAAACTATCATGCACAATAAAGACAGGAGGATTAGTATTTTTTTTTCTCAAAGATGAGTGGGGTTTATGTTATGTTATGATATTACTATTTTGAAGTGATTACAGTTTCAGTGGGTTACAGTCAAAAGTTTTAAGTGTCTCTTTAAATGTCATAAATGTCACTGCGAGCGTGTTAGCTCAGCAGCTAAGGGGACAATAAGTGTGTTACTGTTACGTGAGACACTTTTTCGCACCATCGACTCTTCTCTCATAACTGTCCATGAACCATTATTCTCTCATAAAGCAGTTTATAATTAGGCAAAGTGGATGGTGGGACAGATAATAAGGCTTAGCTTCTTCCAGCTTCTTTGGGACTGATGGCTCTCTGCTACCTGAAAGGATGATGGTTGTATATGTGTGTCTAAACTGCACCAAGGCTGACCTTGAGAATCCACTTCACTAAATCGACTGCATCTAAATACTGTGCAATACAATGTACATCGCTGTCACCATGTAAAACCTGTTCCCTTGCTTAGACATCCTGTCACTGTGTTACATTATAACACATAATGAAACACCCTTTAACATAAACATATTCAAATAAAATATTATACTAACAGATGCAGCTGTAGTAAAAAGTAAATGCACTCATCGCACTGGCACTTCTCTTCATGTTCTTCAGCTATCTCGCTTTAAACTAACACATATTGCTCCATCTGGGAAATATGAGACGAGGGGTCGGGCTTGAGTGGTGCGTCATACATGTACTGTGTGAAACTACAAGTCACTGACCTCTTCCTAAACCCACGCAAACTGCCGTTTCACATTAACCATGTCCTAGAAAGACTTTCTGAAAAAATAAATGTTGGCAATGTACGTTTCTGCAAGCTACAGATATGTTGAAACTTTTTAATTAATGTTGTGACAATGCTCTGCTTATTCTCTGGTTAAGTTAATGTGCAAAACCAATTGGTTAGTATTAGAAAAAAAAAAAAACTGTGGTCGCCACAAACATGGCTGGAACTTATCCTGAAGTCTCCTTAACAATATCCAATGGTTTAACACTTAGAAATGTTGAAACACAGTCTTGAACTGTGGTCACTGGCTTGGAAGCCTCCCCGCTGAGCTTAGACTCCACCACCATCACCTCCACCTCCCGATACAACAGTCAGGATAAAGCGTGCGATGTAAACAAGATATGACACGTATTGACACTAATCTGATTGTAGCTGTTATTAAAGTTCACTGGTATAAGTTAAGCTTAACTACTTAAAACTGATGGACAATTAAAAAAAAAACAACGGGGATTAATAAAGTATTCTGAATCTGAATAATTCAATCCATGGCAATATATCATAAGTTGGTTATACATTGTGTATTAACTGAAAGGTAACTAAAGTAACTGTATAGAGGAAATTAACAAGTATAGAGTAGCATGAAATGTAAACATTCAAATACACGTACATGTACAATAAATGTGACCAATTTAAATCAACTGACAATTCAAAACATTATTGTTAAAGAGACAAATCTGCACAATTAACAATAAGAGGCTGAAACTAAATGAAAACTAAAATGTAATCACACAAAATTCAAGAAAATGTAGGAACAAGTGAATATCGGTGTTATCGCAATCATTTAGAAGTGTGTGTGTGTGTGTGTGTGTTTAGGCCATATGCCTGTGGGTCAGTGTGTCTGAGTGATCAGCGTCTGTGTGACTCACACTGGTGTCTGTCAGCTCTCAGCGACAACCGTAATACCATCCGTTTATCAGCGCTTTGAGGAATGACAGCCTAACAACGGAGATGTCGCTTAAATCAAAAACAGAAGGATTAACACTCTCTCTGAAATCAGAGGGGCAAAGTCTGTGACCGGGCAAGTCTCAACTTCAGTACCCACAGTTCAAAAACACACAGAGCCCAGTCCATGATCACCTGTACATTTAGTCTCCCTAGAACATGAGATGTATTCAGTCATCTGTCATATGTTGCTCTGTCAATCATTTTCAGATACAGTATTACATTTCAGTGGTCCACACAAACATATTGGTTTTGAGGTGCTTTTGCGGTGACACAGATAACAAGTATTATGAAAGAGGTTGAAGGACAGGCATCTGCACGGTGATTCATCGTGAGAGAATAGGTAAGACTGTGAAAGAAAAAACATCTGAGCACACACACACATGCACCCACACACTCCTACACTACATGTGGAGGCCAGCGTCTCTTTTCAGCAAGAAGTTGATGGATCCATTCAGGAGTCACCTTGATTTGAGTGGAGACAGCCTATATGAAGCAGCACGACGGCTGCTGTTGTGTTTGTGTGGAAAGGACCGCAAGGGGAGTGGATTTTTTTTCTGTGCATACAGTGGAGCTTTATTTTTCCCCACACTCTTTTATCGGGTTTAATTGTTGGAAAACTTTGTTATGTTCTCTACTCTCTCATGCAGTGTCAGTCTGAGTGTGTGTGTGTGTGGGTGGGTGGGTGAACACGTACCTGTGTGAAAGCATGCAGAGAATCATAGGTCATACACAAGGAGGGTGAGTAAGCGTCCTGTGTGCATTTGTGTGTGTGTGTGTCTTGGCAAGGTCAGGGGAGCAAACAATAGTAACAGTGTCACTTAACACTTACCGTGCCGTCTCATTTTCAGGGTTATACTTTTACATTGGGTGTACTAGAAAAAGGCTTGGATGGTTTAATGATCAAAAAACACAATATTCTTCTCATACTGCCCACTACTACTGCAGCACCCACCCTCTGTCTGAGGGCTCTGTTTTTGTGCCTGTCTCTTTAAGGCCCCCTCATCCTGAAAAGCCCTGGCTCTGTTCGGTCAGCTTTCACAGGTCTGGGCACCACCCTCCCAGCACAGGGGGCGGGGCTGAGGGTGGTGACATCACAAACTCACAGGAGTCCTGACGGCACTTTTAAAAGCTTGGTTTGTGAATACGAGCTGTGTGCACTTGCCTGTGGATTGAGTGTTTTTAAACTTAACCAGTATTTGTATAGCACCAAGACATGCTTTTAAGTAAAAACAAAACAAAAAAACTTCAAACTTCACTTTGTACTATATGGGACCTTTAATATAAAAACACCACCTTTCAGGATTTTTATCATTTATGCCCCCCTGTTCATGAGAAAATATATACATCTGTGTCAACCATGACTGCCCACATGCTTCCATGCATCCTCTATGCTGGCATGGATGTGTGGAAGCAATAAATCCACTGGAGAGCAGACCAGAGTCAAGAGTGTCTGACAACAACAGACGTAATGACGTAATGTGTCTGTTAAGAAAGAGGCGAAAACTGAGGCAGCTCGGTAGAAGACGATGGTCTGTGAGGCCATTAAATACACTGCGGAATGTTGGCGGAGAGTCTTCACTAGTTTTATGTCATGTTTAAACTCAATTTTTGTGTCTCATGGTGTTCTTGCTGGAACTACTGGCTACACTGACCCCAGTGGTTTCCAATGGTACTTCTCTGCTCTGTATCTGTATGTGACATTGAGCATAAATTAGCCCATACCCAGCATGGCTCTATGGATGGCATTGTTGCCTCTTTTATCCAGACTGAAATACTTTGATTAGATTAGATTGGTTGCCATTCAATTTAATGCATGACCTTAGTTAGCATGTTAGCATGGGCAGGGACACCTGAATAGAACAGAGCCTTTGTTACAGTGATACAGAGTAGTGACACCTAAGCTGTTCCTGCTATGACAACTCAAAATGTTTACTGTGAAGAGGGCCAATTGAGACATCATGCTAACACTGTCAGCATGAACTTGTTAGCGTGCCGTGTGCACAATATGTGCAGCTCAAGGATCTGTTTTGCCTCAGGTTCACTGCACGCCAGCTCACCCAGAATTCAGAACTTTTCCCAGTTCATTTCATGAATTCTCTTTAGAAAGAAGAAATCCTATTGCTGTCCTCAACATACTATTAAGTTTTAAGTTTTGCGATCATTGTATTTGTATTATAAAACTTACCAGCTGCTACTTTTTCGCTGGATTTGCACAAAACATTTTACACTGGACCAATTAAATTATAGATTCGATCCAAATCTTGGTTGTAACAAAGTGAAAGCTGGTGTAGATTATGTTCTCTGAAGATTTTTTGGTTCAGGTAATGTGATTACTGTAAACACCTATTTAAATGAGTACACGTTGCATATCATCCGTAGGATATCTCGGATTTTCAGGACAAATTTTAACCAAATAATCAACAATTATTGAGGCTGAGAGCACACATACAAAGACTCACAGAAATGATGATTAGTTCCAAGGTCAAAACTGAAGAAAAAAAAAACATAACTAGGAAAGAAATGTGAGTTCAGCTCAAGGATTGTGCAAGGTCTTGTGAATTTAATGAAAGTTTCTAAAAGATGCTTTTTCAAGAAATTCCTGGGCATGACCTCCTAGGTGCGTTGGCATGGAACAATTATTATTGGTACAGTAAGAATGAGTGCAAAGAATGTGGCACACAACTAGTTGCAGAGAACAAATGAAGTAACTCAAGTGTGAGTATACCAATTGCAGATATATTAGGGGTACAAAATATTGATTTGAGAGAATTAATTAAGTAATCAGGGTGTATGTAATACGAATAAGCAACATGAAGGCCTGAATTGTTCATCTGAATGAAAAAGAAAATCAAAAAACATTTTCCCAAAATGTCTGCAGGACTCAATATTATAAAATATAGCTGACAAAGAGAGGGTTGTGTCAAGGCAGACAGTGACATCAGAAGGGGGCGCTGAAGAGCACCGGCAGCTACTGACAAGACAAAAGAGGATGTGACCGGGAGGAGTGCAGACAGGCTGATGCTGAGTGACCATCTGCTGAAGTTTCTGTCCTCTTCACCTTCATCTGCCAATGAGAGCACCTCGCTCTGCCTCTCTGAGCCCTAAACTCGCTGTCTCTCAATCACATGCACACAAACCGCTCCGTCTCTCTGTATCTTTGATCCGACACCTCTTTTCCGTCCGTCTGTCACTCCGTCTCTGTGAAAAGATGAGCTCGAGAAGCGCTGAGAAGAAAAGCACACAGTTGCTCCCACCTGAGCTTTGACTCACATGCTCACGTACACATACGACATGCTTTCAAAAGCCACAAAGCCGCCGTTCACATGCGCCGAACATTACCTTGACCACTGAGCAAACAGCCTCATGTATCCTAGGTAACATTCACAGTGAATCTGAGAGTGTCCCTGTGTGTGTCTCATCCATTAAATATTCCATTAAGTCCAGTTAACACATCACCATGGAGAATCATTGATTTGGATTTGTCAAAGGGTGTGCGTTCCTCGAAGATGACTACGCCACCCGCCAACCTGACGCTGTTGGAATGAATAAATGGTCACAACAGTATTAAAACGGTGCGATCTGTGGATTTACTTTGGTGACATTAAAAGTTGTACTTCGACCACTAGCAAGCTGTGTTTACTGAGACCAAGATGGAGGAAGCACCGTGACCTTTTATGTAACCGTCCTCTGTTGAAATACAGAGAGAGGAGTTCTGTACAAACACTTGTGCCTCGATTCCATCAGGCACGTCTCTATGACCTTGCCTGTGCAACAAGGTTTTGTTATCCTTCATGCTGCTTCAGACTGAGTTTAATCCATCTTTTTCCCTTGATTTTTGTGCTTCTACCATTGGTGAGCGTAGATAGTTAAATGGAAAAATAGAAACTTTTTTTGCCTATAAAAAGTGTGTTTATTCTTATTATTTCCATCTTTGTTGTGCTGTAGATCCCACTACTGCACAGGGTTTTGTTTTTTTTCAAATTGACAGGATGCTCTATGCCGTTTCAGTGTTGGACTTCCTGCCTGGCTCGATCTGCTCTATGCAAACTGTGTTCGCTTCCATCAAAAATATCCTCGTCCTTCTATGCCTGCCCTGGAGCCTACAACAACCAATCGCACAGCAATTGTACAGACGAGTGACCCACTCTTTCTTCCTTCTTCTCTCTCCTGAGCCACCTACACACCAGCCTCTGTATGACTCACTGGATGACTGACTGATTTCAAAGCCAGTAATATACAGCTTATATCCATTTTTAAAGACCTTACATTGGGAATTATGCAAGTTTATGTAGTTTTATACAGTAAGCTCTTTTTGAGGGTTTTTCCACCTGAGCAGTGGTTTTTGACTATTTTAAATTGCATAAAGTTATTGTGAATAAGAAGAGGGAGATATATGATCAGTTTTACTGTTTACTGTTACTCTCAGGGAGGGGTGAGAGTAAAATGGTTATCAAGTGTCATTTTGCCAGAAAAGCATTTGTCAAGTGTTCATTTTCAGTGATAGTGTTTTCAAATTTCAACTTGGACCATGTTAGACTATATGATATGGACCCATTGTGTTTTCCAGCCAATAGGGACAGCTACAGGTAATCTGCAGGCTTACTTTGCGTTAAAAAATAAATAAATGTATAAATAATTCAGAGCTGCTTCAGGGACTCGTCTAAAGCATACTGTTGCTGATAGAACCACTATAGTAGCCGCGGCTGATAGAGCCGCGGCTACATTGCAGCCGAATCGTGGCGTAGAGGCGCCCTGATGAATCTGGGGGTTATAATAAAGCAGTGGTCCTCAATAGGCGGCCCCCGGGCCTCATCCGGCCCGCCGGCCATGTATTTGTGGCCCCCGAACTGTTATTCCTTCACTATGTGATTTGGTTGGGTCAGCATCTGTATACCGGGACTTGTCTCCATGCCAACGATAGAGGAAGCCATTCTCAGATGCAGAAATAATAAAAGAATGCATGACTGAAGTGATGGACACAATGTTTGAAGCCAAACAAAAAGAGGAAATATTCAACTACGTATTTTAATTCATGTCAAAATGGAAATGACATTTTATTTTAGTTTGTATTTTTGTTGTTGTTTTGAATGAAAAGGACATTTTGTTTAGAATATTACAGTATTATTGCATGTGGTCTGACCAACGTCAGCACATGGACCTTTGAGTCATTGAAAAAATCTTTGTGGCTCTTTGAGATTTGTATTTGAGTACCCCTGTAATAAAGGATTTGATGGTGTAAGAACGTCTCTCGAGTAATCCTATTTTCCTGTTAGTGACCTTACAAGCTTGCTTACTTACACTTCACACTATCAACTGATAGTCAGCATACAAGCATTAAGTAAATAACTCTTTAGCGTTGATAAAGACAGTGCCATTGCAAATATTCCCTTTAAAATGTGCTTTGTCACTTTAGTTGTGTCAGGAAATGGAAAATTCTGAACAAGTTATCAAAAAATAACTAACAACATATTTAGGAGGTTAAATGGCCCCCCAAAAAAGCTATTAAACAGAAGGAAACAATGACCTTGCAAGTACAACACAAAGATGGACTTGTGTGCATGCATGTCAGTGATCCATGTGATTGCCCATGTGTGTGTGTCATAGGGCAGATGTGTGTTTGTGTGGAGGCTATAAGCCTGTGGGTCAGTGTGACAGAGTGATCATGGGCTGAATGATGAACGCTGGTTTCTGTCAACTCACATTAACTTCTCTAATACGGCATTTATCAGCTCTGCCACACTAGGTCACTGGTTCCCAATTAGTTGGAAACAGCACGCAGGTTGTGACTCATCTAATAAAAAGTTGAGCTTAATGAAGCAAATCAATTAAAAGACCAAGTAGGGTTTTCTGTCTTGAGGTGATATTTGCTGGTGTGTCCCTGCAAAAACACTGAGGACGAATATTCACTGACACCAAGGTCCAGAAATAATGCTAACCGGCACTTTCAGGTGGCCAGCGTGTGTTAGCACCTAAAAGTGGACGAGGTTCAATTAAATGCTGGGATTTTCTTGCAATGATGTATTGAAACATGGTAACCAATGAAGTATTCCCTCATTACAGGCTGAAATATGTATGACTTCATTTTAAAGCACTGGGTGCACACATGAGAGTGATATCACCATTCATCGCCCATTCTAAATATTTGCATTTTATTTTAGTAGCCTCCACTAAGAAGTGAAATGGCCATATGTTTTAACCCATGTCAATCACAAGCTGCAGTCAGGATTGTTTCTACATTTGTTTTAAAGGACAATTTGTATATACTGTAAGTAGCAGAGTCTCGCTGTATGCATGTGTCACCATGGGCCCTTGGTATTGTAGGGCAGGCACATGCACACATAAGGCCCAAGGGGTGCTTGAGCCCCTGCCTTTTTTGGCCTGGTATTAAAAAGTGCCCTTTTTGTGTGTTTTTTTTAATGAATAAATAAATTTCTGTTGTGCATAGGGATGTAAAAAAAATAAACGGCGGTACATAAACGCCATGGTTATCTACCATACGCATTTCCTTGTAATACCGTGTTGTGTGTGTGTTGAGCCTAAAACCACTTCTCTGTCCGCTGCAGCTCCGCTCTGTCTGTCACAGAGGGGCGAGAGAGAAAGAGAGAGAGAGAGAGACAGACAGAGAGAGAGAAGCTGCTGCCTCCTCTAGAACTCCACCACGCACATAGATGAGACGTGACAGTGGAGCGACTTGAACCTTTGTGAGTTATAAATCCATTAAAATAACTTCCTTGTGGGGGCTAACAAGTCGCCTTCCACTTATTCAGCGTGCTTAAATATGATTCATATTTCAGAAAAACGCGCATTTGTGCTTGTTAAACTAACTGCTTGTTAATGAGAGTTAAGAATAATCTAATAATCTGACAGCTGTCTGTGTCGGCTGTTTATCTTGACACAAATCTTAAACTTCTTCCAGATATTGAGTTTATTGTGACTTTGCTGTTGTAAACATTGCTGTTCCTACTAACAGTCACAGTAGTCCTTTCTTGGTTTTGTCACATTTTTAGATGTGTAGCATATATTTCTAGTTTGCACTTGCCCTCCAATAAATAGCCTAATAATAAACCAGCGTTTTATTGCTTTTTAAGAATTGTAGCTGAATGGCATGTCTTCCAAACCTCAGTATTATGATAATGTGAATAAACTCATGTTGACAATAATTAGTTGACACAAAAGAAATGGCAATTGCATATCACTCACAGCTACACAGGATACACAGCTAAGTAGTTAGCTTTCTATAAGTACTTTGTTTATTAATTTTACATTAATCAATCTACATATTGTGTAATAAAGGCCCGAAAAAAATGTTGGTGCACGCTATGCAGTCCCTTTTCTGACTTTGAGCCCCTAACCCCTCTACAATTATGTGCACGTCCCTGTTGTAGGGTCATATTGTCAGATCTAAATTTAAAAGCCTCAGTATTAAGTAAACTTAAATGGTTGGAAACAATCCAGATTTTTAAGGGATTTGGCCTCAAATAACTTGGTATGTATATCGACAAATTGTTCTCATGTCATCAATTTTCTTGTATCTTTTTTTTTTCAATTTAAGTTTATTGGCATTCAAAGCCCACTTTCAATCGTCAGGAATGATGCATGGATCTTGATGAAAAAAAAAAGCTTTTTAAGTGGGTGGTATATAAGTGAGTACGATTTGATTTGGACCCATTGATCTGGCTACATTAAAAAAGCTGTGCCCTCAATATAATTTAGATAATAGGAGATAATATCTGATTATATGAGGACAGGGTCTTTGAAAGACAAGTAAGACATGTAATTCTTATAATTTTATGACTAACTGAATTGTTTTCTCACCTTTTCCACATTCTCAGTGACTGTCACTGCATATTGAAGCAAACGTGTAGCTCGTAAAACAAATAAGTTATCAATACAGCGCTCTAGCTGGGAAAAGCAATGAAACATTGCTCATACAGTATCAGTCCACTGTGATTTCTTCCTCCAATAATCCGTCTGTCAGTATCACATTGCACTGATGTGATGTGATGAGCAGGGAGCCAATGTCTCTCTCTAGATGACTGTTTTTCCAATAAAAAAAGACATGTGCAGAGTGGTTCTCTGTGGCTCAGAGCATATGGGCCTGCCAACGGAGGACAAGAGAGAGCGAGAGATAATTTTATGTGCAGGAAAAAAACGAGGATAGCCAGACAGACAAAAAAAAAAAATGAAGACAGCTTGAGAGTCGCCAGGATTAAGAAAGAGATACATTAAAAGTGGATGAGGAGGAAACCAAATCTAGACAAAGTGAAACGGATGGGAAAAAATTAGGAGGGGGAAAAAAAAGAGACCGGCGATTATTAGCAGGACAAACTGGACCTGTGCTAAGAAAAAGATCAAAACCGGAGGATATAATGATATAAACACAGAGGATGGATAATTTAGACCGAAATAGAAAGCAATACAAAAAAGACATATGAGCAAATCTTTGAACTAAACCAGAAGTAAATGTGAGAGGACTGTAAAAGAAAGACAGACAGGTAGAGGTAAAACTGAGCCTGAGGGAGGAAAGAAGGAAGAAAGAGGATGAGACAGTGAAAAATGACATACTTGACATTTACCTTCCATATTCTTCAGTAAACATGGAACAGGAGAGAGACGGGGAGGGAAAAAGGGGTGAATGAACAGGCCTATGTGTTACTGCGTGCCTGTATAAATACTGAATATATACCAGAGCCCAGAATCCATCCACTGCTGTCCTCCACCAGAGGGACAGGCGTCACATCTGGGAGTCTGACGTTGTCTCCTCTGAAACACGTCTCTGTTCGGCTACAATTCATTTGAGAGGAACTGAAAATGATTTAAAGTAAACACTTATTGATAAACCAACATCAAAAACAATCTTCCTTTATGAACTGAAAATCAATCACTTCTTTCAGTTTGGATTCTGCATTTGATGACAAGTAAAAAAAATAGATAAATACGTCATTATCTGGTCCATCTGCTGTGTGCAGGAGGGTCTCTCATATCTCAGAGCTCTGAATTAGAACCTGAATCTGCACATCCTTGAGAAAAATACGCTGCTGGAAGTCGATGAATCAGTAAGTTATAAAGCGTGGGATTGTCGGATATCGGTGTTTTTCAGGATTAATAAGGGATACCAGGCTGGATTCATTGTCCCATCGTTGTATTTTTAGATAGATATCCTGTAGCTGTAACATGCAGTGTAAGGATTGGGCACTAGCGAGAGCAGGTTGTCCTGGTGAAGAGAATACTATGCTGCATTCACAGTGTGGAAATGGGAAAACATAAGTTCTCAAAGAATCGCAATCGTGCGTATCTCAGTGGTCTTACATATGGATTGTGGCCAAGTGCGATCTAAAACAACTTGCTGGGTTTGTCAAGAACATAATTTTTTTTTCAAGATCACATCAAGGCAATTATAATCTATAAAATGAAAAAATGAAAAAAAAAAACATCTAAAAGTGAAACAAAGATCTGAAAGTGGAAAAAATGAATGAATCTGAAATGTTTAAATCTGCAACTGAAAAAAAAACTCAAAAATACATGAAAATACATATAGACTGAAATATGAAAATGAACGATTATTCTCAAATCAAGAGTCTAAGGACAGAGGATGTCGTTCACTGTACAGGTTGAAAAGTCCATTGAGGCAACGTGATTGTGATTTTGGGCTATACAGATGATATTGATTTGATTTGATTTATTCAAAAGAATTCTAGAATTTAATTGAAATTATTTGTAATTTTAAATAATCTTTGCCTCCACTTATTTTTAATAATATAATACGATGTTGTATTTTTTTTTTTTTATTCAAGACCAAATCCTGAACTTTCATTTTCAGATTCTATTTTTCAAATTAGCAAAACTCTTACCCCCAGTTTGGCTCCATACAGTTCACTCCAAATCAAAAGTACGTAATTTTCCTTTGACCTGTTGTGCTATTTATCTAGCTAGATTGCTGTAACCAAGCTAGCCAATGCCATAGATCAGCCTAGGAGGACGCCTTTAAATTCAAATCATATGATGTCACGAGCGAGAGTCACTCGTACATTAGAAGTCGCGCGCTTTCCTTCTGTGCGATTGTTACGTGTGCCGGCCGTGTGTTCTGCTCTGCTGCTTTTCTCTCTCTCTCTCTCTCTCTCTCTCTCTCTCTCTCCCTCTGTTTCAGGTAGCACCTTCCGCCCTCTTCACCTGAGCACACCTGAGAGTAATTGGTGCTCTAGAGTGGGGGAGGTGATAAAATAGCAGAGAGAGCAGGAGCAAGGGAGATCACACACAGCAGCAGCACACCTGTGAGGAGGGTTTCTTCCCTCACCTTTTTTTTGCTTCGTTATTCCAAGCAGGTTCTGTTAAAACCTCCATGCACTTAAGGTGCTGGGGTTTTTGTGGATTTAGTTTGTTTTGTTCCTTTTTGGGCTGGAGATTGCTGGTAGTCCAGTTATTTCTTCTTTTGTTTTAGGTTTAGTTTTTCCTTTAGGTAGTTTAGGAGAAGGTGCGGGAATGACGGCTCACTGCGCAGCTGGTCCCACATCTTCTCATCTTTTTTTCTTTTTGGCCGGCATCTTCAGCCCTCTTGTGTTTGCTCTTGGATTTTCTTTTGAGAACTGCTAAATAAAGCTTGTTTAATTGTTTGCAGTGTGGTGTCCTTAATATGTTGCTTCCTCTGACCCCTTTGAGCCCTGTGTCTAGGTTATCATAATGAAGGCCATAACAGCGATGATGCAGGGAGAAAATACTTGAACACACGGTCATGGTTTTTGGAAAGAGACATTGCTGTTGAGTTTATCAAATGTAATGTATTTTTCAGCACTTAGAGCACCATAAGCCAAGTGCCAACTTGTACCATTACATTAAAAACAATCTAGATGAATGAATAAGAAATAAGAAGGATATGTATTTTTATGTACTTTAAATAAATGTGCAAATGCTCTTGAATGTAGCATGTTTTCCCTGTTAATTCCTCCTGGAGTGTCAAAAGAAATGAGGACAAAAAAGTCTGTTTGAGAGCGCCCATTAGCTCAGTTGGTAGAGCAGAAGTCCCATGTACAGAGGCTTTGTCCTCGCTGTAGCCGCCCCGGGTTCGAGTCCTGGCTTGGGGCTCTTTGCTGCATGTCACCCCCTGCTCTCTCTCACCCTGATTCCTGTCCTCCCTCTGAAGCTGTCCTACAAATAAAGCCGTACAAAGGCCAAAAAATAAAACAAAGTTTGTTTGTGTTGTGACTGGCTGGATGCCACACAGACTGACCTCCTTGCTTGGTTTGAAAAAATAAAAATAGATGTTGTCTAATCACAGCAATGAAAGGCTGCACCCATGTAAATGTTATGACTGAATCATCCAGGGAGCATAATGATTCATGGGCAGATACATTGTAGATAAACTTGCACTCTATAATATATGTATACATCCAAACACAGTTTTGGTATGAATCTTTACGCACTTACATGTTTGTGAAATAAAGGTGAGTAACTTGTAGGTGTGTCTGTGTGTGTTGATGTGTTGTTCACCCTCCTAAGAGAGGTGACTAGTCTCTGATTCAGCAGAAATGCCCAGCGTGGGATGAACTCTCTCAGCGGTCATACAGTAACACACACAGTTCTGCCACCCACTCCTCACACACACAGGCTCCGTCACACTCTCTCAGAAACAGCCAGAGAAGACCACCAAAAACCACACGTCTTATTTTTTTTCTCCTCAATTCTTTCATATTTTTTGGTATTTTTACCCTCACCTTGCTTCCTTCAAAAAACTCTTGAAATCTTTGCTCTCTCTCAGTCTATAAAGCCTTTTCCTCCCGACTGGCCTGAGGCTGACATGATTCTCCAGCTGCGATCACAGTATGTGAAGGCATTTTCAGTGTTTTGTGTTTTCCAAGGTGAACCTGGATGTTTGAATGTGTATTCATACAAACTGTATAGAGTCCATCTAAATGTGTATGTGTGCTGTATTCAGACACTGTGTCTTTTGTGTAGCTTGTTTAGAAATAAGTTATCAATTACTAACACACACATTAAATAAGGACTGAAAAAAAACAGGACAGATTTCAACCTTGAGCTTGGTTACCATTAAACTGATTGATATGGATGTGCACTGAAAAGAGACTCTATGTAGCTCCATATAATCCACACAGATGACATAACATCCATTCTGGCAGTGTACAAACATGATTGCGCCAATATAATAACACATAACCCGGGTTCACATTTGCTAATAAAGTGTTGATAAGCCCCAATCAGGAAGTAAATGTGGGTGTCTGCATAATTGTTCCACAAATCTTCACCGTGGAAGCAAAGATCAGTTTAGATCATTAGTTTATATCAGGGCATGGTGAGACCTGTGTAATCATTGTGAGTGGAAGCTCTATGGCAGGAACAAGGTAGGTACCACATTAACGCGCTTCTTGACTCTAAAGTCAATCTTAATATTTTGTTTGGGTAAATTGTGATTATGTCTGGAGATCAATGCAACCCCCCTTCTGTGTTGTATGTGCGTCTGTGGGTGTGTGAAAAGTACATTTACTTTTCTATTTTTGTTTGTTCAAAATGAAATGTCCACAATAGGTAGGTGTAGAAGGAGAGTTTGCAAATAGGTGTGTACATGTGTGTGTGTGTATATAGCTGGTGAACCTGCTCGTGTCAGATGTATGAGATACAAAGCAACTTACAGTAATTCATACATACATTCATGTGTATGTATGTATGATGGCGGTGGCTGCCATGCAAGATGTTGACCAGCACATCAGGAGCAGTTTGGTGTTCATTATCTTGCCCAAGGAACTTCCACATGCAGACCAGGGGAATCAAACCAGCAACCTTCTGATAACAAGACGCTGGCTCAACCCCAGAGCCACAGCCACCCTACATGTGTACGTGTGTACATTGACTAGAATGAAATCTGCTGCCTATCCATGAACATGTAGGTAATCACATTCATCCTAGTTTAGATGACTGTAAGGGGACTAACATGAAATGCTGCAATGTGTCTCAGTTATACACATCAGAGAGTTTTACGTTATATTCTACAAGGTTTACAAAGTCCCCAGTGCATCTTATACATATGTGCTCTAAATCACAGTTAGAGGAACAATAAACCAGGAACTTCTTCGTATTAGTCTCCGAAGAAGATTTAATTTACGGCAATTTCTCAATTCAGCAACACGTATTGGTGAACATGTCAGGATCCTTTTCAATTAGCATATTCTTAAAGGATTCCTTCGACGTCTGCGCTAACTCGTGTAGAACGTTTGATGGGTAGATCAACACCACTCTCACTCCTGTACAGGAACAATGAAACAAAAGGGAGATAGTTAGCTTAGCTTAGAATACATACAAATCTGTCTACCAGCACATTACAGTTTTTTCCAACACACCAAATTGACATGCATAGCAGAAATATTTAAACTGACACACAGACAGCAAAACCTCTTCTCAAGTGTTCAAAACTTTAAACACATTTTCTGCTTTACACACATTTTACAATTCAAAATGGCACATTTTAAATGCACTGAACATGGTTCTCTGCATAAGACACAACAATCTGGCATAGAGTCACATGTTTGCCTTTTCAAAACACTGCCATTCAAAATGACACTACATGAGCTAATCGGCCACTATATGTGACACCTGGCCAAACAACCTTTAATTGTTACCACTTCAATCAGGAAGTAAGCACTAAAAGACCACAGGTGAGCACCTTTTTCTTTTACAACAACAATGGAAGACATTGCAGAGAAATGAAGAGGAAGAGGGAGGGTGAGAATGAGAGGGGGAGGAAGAGTGAGAGGTAGGGGTAGAGCTGGTAGAGGAGGTCATGGCCAAAGAAGACAACAACTTTCAAATGAAATCAGAGCAACCTAAGTTGATCATATCATCAACCATGGGCTGACAATGGCTGGACAGAGAGTGCAGCCTCTCGCATTTTTTTCCTGCAGTTTTCTTTTTCAGTTTACTGTTTTGTTAGCATATTTTTGTTCACTCCAATGTAAATATATCTGCTGTGCATATGTTGCACTCAATTGTTTGGTGAAAAAAAAAAAAAAATGTTTCAACAGCATGTGTGTGTATCTGCAAATGTTTCTGTGCATATGAACAATCTGAAGAATTCTCTACAATTTGACCTATTTTAGTATTATGGCAAAGCATTCTAAAGATGAAAGTGCTTTTCAAAGTTTGTTTTTGATAATGCTATATGTAGCTTTGGTCGCAGTGCTTCATTTTGCAGGACTTATGAGGTATTTTATAGTTTTGTGAGGTTTTGTGAATTGTGTTAAGTATTTTGATAAAACCAGCCTAGTTTGCAAAATTGTGTTTTAGCAATTTGAAAAAAACTACAACATTAAAATCACCTGCTTAATATTGCGCAGGTTCCCCTTGTGTAACCAAAACTGCTCTGACCAATCAATGAATGGTCATAAGACTTCTGGAGGTGTCCTATGGTGTCTGGTGCCAGGTTGTTGTCAGTCAATCCTTTGGGCCCTGTATGTTGGGGGGTTGGATCTCCATTGATCTGACTTGCTCCGGCATGTCCAACAGATGCTTGATTGGATTGGGATCTGTAGAATTTGGAGGCTGGGGCCTTGAGCTCTTTAACCCGTTCCTGAGGGGTTTTAGGGTGCAATGTCCTGCTGGGGGGGCCACTGCCATCGGAGAGTACCTGTGCCTTGAGGGGGTGTACTTAGTAGACAACGGTGTCTGGATGGGTGGTGCATGTCAAGTAGAGTCCACTTCGCCTGTCAATGGATCTAATGCTGTGGCTGATTGGTGTGTACTGAAGCTAAGCCAACTGTCTCCTGGCTCTAGCTTCATACTTGACAGTTAGTTAACAAGACATCAGCAAAATGCTAGTAATTGTGGTATGGTTGTTATAAAGAAAGACACATTCTCATAACCCTTAATTCTCAGTATTCCTCTAAAAAACCTCTGTTTGGAGGGCCACTATATATATAGGGATCCGGATGCCTTACCCCTAGGTGTGAATCTGCAGAACATCTTGGTAGGGCTCAGGTATGGGCAAGAGGTTTATTTGGATTTGGCCTAAGTATATTTGCCAAAATGTCACAAAAACACTGAACATGCAGTAACAACATTGATACACCTGATATAGGCATTTGGAGCCTAAACGCAGAGCTGGGGCCCACTCAACACAATTCAGTTCTCCAGTTCAGTAAATATGGGTCAAGAGGTTGATCCATGATCTAATTCAGTGGTGTCATTTATTTCAGTAAAGATAGTCAATGTTAATCAGACCTATTCAGCTCCCATTGATCCACAAGGTTGTGTGGTTCACCCCTTCATTTTGTACAGATGACTGTGAAACTGATATTCCAAGAACATTTACATTGTGTTTGTTGGGCATTAATGATGATCCTAGTATTCATCAATAGGATCATCATTAATGATGATGATGATCCTAGTATTCATCAATAGTGTATGGTTAGAAAACTGGAGTGGTGTGAAATGAATTCACTTGATAATCCAAAGAAGACACAAGAAGAAGCTGATTTACCTTGTAGTGCACATATAGATTTTATCTGTCGAAAGGCACAACAAGGTATTTACTTTCTTAGGAGACTGAGGTCATCTGGAGCAGAAACACAGACCCTATTATTGTTCTTATCTGTATTACAGAGGGTAAGTTGTTTCTCTGTTGAGCACAAAGCTCTACTGACTGGTACATATCCACGTTAAGACTGTGGGTGAAGTGCTAGAGTCAAGTTTTCAGACTGCTTATACTGTACTAAAAGAATGTTATGTCTGACTGCTAATAATGCAAGCATAAGCTTTTACCATCAAGCAGGAGATTTAGAGTCCTAGAGACTTAACGGAGCAGATTGCAGAGCTTTGGTTTCTACGTAGACCTTAGTGCTTTTGTAATCAACTAAGCTCTGAATGTCAAAATGCACCCATCTCAGCCCCGGTCTGTTTACCCTGCTACCATCAGACAAAAGACACAGAAGTATCTGCTGCTGTACCACCAGCTTTTTTCCAAATCACATCAAACTTGCACTTATTTGAAAGTTTGGAAAGGAAATTTGTATGGCATCTGCTTAGTCCAACCCATCCTTATCAGTAAAACAACTATATAGACTGACCTTGGAAGCAGTGTATTACTACTAATATTTCTTAATGTTTTTGTTAGGTGGCGACCTAGGTTGTGAACATATTAATGGTTACACAAGCAAAGGAGGAAGTCCGGGTAATACAAAGAGGAACATAGTCAGTGTGGCGGGGGATCGGGATGGATGGTTGAGTAAAACAAGTGCAAGACTTTCAGCCAGGAGACCGCTGTTAAGGTCCAATGTGTAACCAGAAGTCAATCACTTACCAACTGAGTGAATTGAGAACAGAAGTCATGTACATAACGTAGGTACATACGTAACTTAACTTGCATAAGTAACATAGTTATTTTAACCCAAACCACTATGTTTTCCTAAACATGACCAAACTGTGATGGTATGGCGATAGTCTGATTCCTCTGTAGCCGGTACTTTGGTCATGATGGTTTGGCAATTGAAATATGTCATTTTGGGAGGCACTGGCAGTCGACCTACTGCTGCATTCAATCAGAGCATCTAGTCTTCCTTGTTAAAGTACCTACTCGAGTGTTGACTCTTGTGCTTGACTCCGCTGATTCCCATAAGGTTCAGAAGTCAAATAAAACGTTCCTACCAGGAGACACTCAGGCCTTAAATAGAAAGCGCACTGGGGTCTAAATGGAGGGCAAACACATTACCTGGCTGTTGTGACATTTTGCGAGATCTCCTGTGCAAATAGCAGTTCAATATGTTTTCAAGGTCTCATATCAAACAGTTGTGCAAATGCAATGAGTTTTGTATGATGCCATAGAGTCTCAGCCTTTCTACTGTACTACAGACACCCACATCAGTGTTGGGCATTTCAATTCACTCATCTTATACAAGTCATATTTCTCCATCTGGAAGCCATTGCTCTTACTATCTGTTGAGTTCAGGGCTCATCCAAATGTGTCACATGTGGTTACATATTTCTAGATGTTTTATTTTCCAAACATGTTTCTGTTTTTTTAATTCTGGTTTATCATGCTTGTCCTTTTTTGTCTAAGCACTTGTGATTTATAAGTGGCGTTCCAGCATATGATATAAGGTTTAGAAATCCCTTTTTTTTCACAAATCTCTGCAGGGCTGCTGTTTTGAGTTTTCTCTCCATGGTGAGAGTGAACACCTGTTGCTGAACACAAAAGCTTTAGGCCTGGAAATACACAGTGCACAGGCCCAAGGCTGCACCTGTTCTCCTCGGTGCAGATTAAAAGGTAAAATGTCCCTTCACTTCTCAGATGAAAGCATTTTGTTGCCAAGGTTTTTTTCTCTGTATCCTTGTGCCTCTCTGTCTTCTCTCTCAACCCTCTTTGGTTTTGTTTTGCCCCCATTTTTCTATTCTGTCTCACCTCCACAGTTGGCCCAAACAGCTGGACAGAGAAGCAGAGTAGTCTGATCCAAACAAGCACCTGGACAAGTTGAGACAAACCACAGCAACGGCAAGAACAAAAAAGAACAGAATTGAAAACCGTTGTATAGCTGTGCCGTAAAAAAAGGTCTTTTAAGAGAGTTTTTTTTCATAATAAACAACAATATCAATGTCAATAACAATATGCTGATAATGTTTATTATTGTGCTGTTACCATTAATCAAGGCTGTGGGCCAACAGCTGTTCCACAGCTGTTAAGCTGTAGCTTGACCTCCTTCCTTATGCTCCCCTTCCACTCCATGACTTTGGTTACCCAGGTTTTCTACTCTTTGCAGCCAAAGCCAGTGGCTGCTGCTTTAGCTTCCATCAGTCCTCTTTCTTTCTTTCTTTCTTTCTTTCTTTCTTTCTTTCTTTCTTTCTTTCTTTCTCTTTCTTTCTTTCATTCTTTCTTTCTTTCTTTCTTTCTTTCTTTCCTCCTTTTTTGATTTACTAAATCTCCTGAGGACTGTGAGCACCATGAATAGTATTCAGTTAAACATTTTGGATGTCTGAAAAGAAAAACAAGGATGAAACTGTGGCGTTATTACCTGCGTCCTAAGTACCACATTTGTTTGCAGCAGCTCTTTTCATTCTTTCAGGGTGAATTTAAACTGCAGATCCAGATCTGCAGGTTTGGAACACCTGGCTGAACCTGGTTTCAGGTACGCTTCATCACTAGCCCTTTTTACATAGTTTCTCCGCATTATCTCCGGAGCTGTGGTTCGCCAATTCTCTGCCGATGGTGATTCACACAGAGTGAAGCATCTCCGCCTTTCCGTGCGTAATTCACACAGAGCCGGTGCTGTGGCTCCTAAAGAGATGTGACGGTACACGTCATGTTGATGATGTCAGTATTTCCCAAGTGTCCCCCCCGTCAATCTAAACCTCTGGACAGTTTACAATCATATGGCTGCTCTTATGTTGTGTAGTGATTGAGATCCTGACCCACCAAACATCCTGGAAAGTGACGAAGTTACATTTTATGCACCAAATTACATAATTATATAATCACCATCAGTAAACAGGACGCTGTCTGACTCCCTCACTCACGGGGACAGAGGCTGTTTTCTTGGGGAAAGTTCCCTGAAGTCTCGGTACGGAGGGCTGACGGTCGTGGTGATTTATTATCATCACAAACACTCAGTGAGTTAAAGTTTTTTGGCAGTGACAGACGCTGTTTTTCGGGCAGAAATGTATGTATTGTATCCAAGGGCGTAACCATGGCATAGATATTAGGGGGGTCCAAATCAGAGAGCCCTTTCCCTGTATTTCTTTTTTTAAAGTACATTTCCCACAATTCTATGATATTTTATATATGAAAATTTGCACATTTAGAAATTTTGAGGACAACATTGACCATTTGAATTCACATGAAAAGGAATATTCTGTGAAATTGCATGGATTCCTACAGAATCAAGATAAAACTTCTCTTTAAATTCCCATTAAGTGAAAATCAATGTTTTTATCTCAAAGGTTTTGCTCTATATCTCACCTTTATGCCAGTATCAGGCCCAATGTTACTAGTTTTATTTACTGCTGACATGTAGGACTAGGTTAAAACTAATGTTATCAAGCTGTTTAAGTTCTCATTCAAATTTCTCACCTGATCATCTGTATCCCCAGAGCATGTCCCTGCCTGGCCACTGCTTTCACCGTGCCTCTCCATCTCCCTGTGTCTCTGTGCTGCCTACATTGTGACCAGATACCATTATTTTACCAGAAGAACAATGGCTGACCTTGATGATCATTTTAATTTAAAACATTGATTTTTCTGCTTGTGTTACTAGTTTATTTGCTTTAGCTATATAGTAAGTGCATATATAACAGTGTACAATGTACAGTAGTGTAGCCCCTTTCACACATGCACTGCTATTCTGAACTTATCTGGACATTCACTGGAGGAGCTGCATGTGTAACAAATGAGAGCAGTAACAGGGATGAGTTGATGTAGGAAAAGAAGGTTTTAAGCTCCAACAAATAGCTTTAAATTACATAAATGAACACCTACATGGCATTAATGCAAGAATACGAATGTACTCCTGTCACATAACTCCACTTACATGACAACTTGACTTGAAAAAGAAGTCAATCTTCTGCTGCCTCATTCTTTTTGGCATTCCTAACAAAAAGAATAATGATCATGTTGAATAATATCAAAATCAGTGGCTGTTTCTAGAAAACTATCTGTCAGTTACCATTAACTTTACCTGGCTTACCTGGCTTGGCCTAATTGTTTGCCACCTGGCTTGCTTAATATTAGCTAACATGCCACAAAGTAAGACAGAGTTATTTACAGACAAAATTCTACATTATTAACTAGTTAAACAACTGTTTCATACCTCCACTCTGTTCGCTGTCTACAGTAGTGAGTGACTGCAGCTGGTGTTAGCATGTAATTGTTTACGTTCCGGGCGGCTGGGACTAGTGGGTTTGGTCAAATGGCTGTGATTGGCTTGATGGCTGTCAATCACTCTACCTTGACCAATGAGTTTTCATGTATGGGGGAGCTACTCAGCGTACTGAGGTGCGCTTCATTTCAGTATGCTGTCACACCGCGAGGGTGGGCAAACGGTTTAATACCTTGGGATGGGGGCAACCAAGTTTATAGTTAGGAGAGGGGGTTCACACACTTTTGTTTTCCTTAAAAACGGAAATAAATTGAAAAATAAATAAGAAATAACAAGTCAGATCTGTTGACAGGGTTTATAAAGGAGTCCATAATTAACATATTTTCTACTGTATATTGGGGGGGACAGATTGCCATTTTCTCAATATTGGGGGGGACACGACCCCCCCAAAGAATGCGTGGTTACGCCCATGATTGTATCTGTATTTAGTTGAGTGAGGGACCTGTGCAGTTATCAGACTGTACGACTGACACACCCCCACTCCGCGCCTCCGGCTCATTCGTTCACACTGGGGCGGTTCACCAATAATGCGGCCCTGATACTACCTCCAGAGGCGGATCAGCGCCAGAGCGAAATTTCCCCCCTCTCCGCATCTGAAACTTTCACACAGAGGAGGGTGTGGAGAATTGGCACAGGATCCCCGCATGCAAACGGCTGTGTGAAAGGGGCTAGTGACACTGGGCATTGTTATTAATTGACTGAATTTTGAGTTAGGGACGCACTGATTTTTTCTCCCCAAGAGGCTGCAAGTACACAACAACTCTTCAGTACTGTACAGCTATGGTGGTGTAAGCAAAGGCAACATGTTTTTCGGCTCTTGCCAGCTTTAATTAGATTGTTGGTTCGACGCAGTATCAACCTCACAAAGTCATAAATTCCATCACATTATAGTTGTCTAAAGCTATATGTTTAAGATGCACTGTTGAGCTGATTGAGTTAAATATTCGTGCTAAATCTCCAAAAAGGCTGTCCTCCACACTGCAGATAAGTGAACAGGCATGACAGCTAAACAGCAGCCCAGTCACCAGGGTAAAAATGTTAGCAGATTCCTCCAAAAATACATTCACATTTGTATGTGTTATAGGGTCTGTACCATGTTGAAATTTCTACAGTACATGTCATATCACCTTCCCATGACATGTATATGACCTGAATTTAATATCGCTAGGTGGAGGGATGGTGGTATGGTGAAGCGAGAAGTGTGAAACCACAGATTTAGTAACAATTTCCCAGAATTATTTGTGGTGACAAAGAAAAAACTGATCATTTTGACAGGAGGTCAGGACATCTCCAACCGTCTTTGTGGCGACCAAAACAGGTATTTGAAATCGAAAACACAATTTTTTGCTGTTCCTAACCAGGTGGTATTTTTGCCCTAGCCTAACCAATCCGAAGTTTGCAGAAACTTATATTGTCAACATTTATTCTGGTGACCGAGCTGGCTAAACAACATAGCTCCAGTTGCTAAAAACTTTGTATGTAATATGGACAGTGTGTTCAACATTAAGAAACAAAGGGTCAAATGTCTAAATTTTATTTAATCTGTCATGTAAATAGCTTTGGCACCTGTAAGCTAGCTGTGAATGTTGTGCTTTACTGTACCTTTATATTAGCTAACTGCGGCTAATACACATGAACAGAGCGGGTCACATCTGGGTTATATCCATTTCACATCTGCTTCCCTACTTTTCACAAAGAATTGAGTCCAATGCTTTTGACACGATTATTTTCTCAAGCATTAGTTGCTCATAACAATTAGTACCAAATAAACATGCATCAACAAATGACCAAGATGTTCAGGTCATGTTCATGCTTTTGACAAGTTTTAGGTAATAATGTGAAAGTGAACAATGCGTTTGACTCGTACTCCTTTATTGTCCGTACAAACATCACTGGATGAGAATCATACGAAAACGACAGATTGTGACTTGTTGACCCAGGTGAAGGCGCTGCTTGGTGAAGTGTTGTGATGTCTTTTTATCACCTTTTCTCAGTTCAATGACGACGGGCAAATTAAAAGTAATTTAGCTATCATGTGATTTGATCAGGTTTCATCATAAACACCAGGCTGAATGCATTCCAGTGATGAGGTCCATCACTGCGCATCCCTGTCTCTCTTTATCTCTACAAGTCTATCTATGTATGCTAATGTGCATTTGTCTTAATGTGTGCATATGGATCCTTAAGACATGATGTGTGTGTGTGTGTGTGTGTGTATGTGTGTGTCAGTGGGTAGAGGTTAATTTAGCCCAGCAGTGAAGAGCCCTTGATAAAGAGCAGCCTGATCCCTGTTTAATTACCTTCCGTCTACATTTCATTGGCACACACTGGGTCATAGGTGTGTGTCTGTGTGCGTGTGATGAATGTAAGATTTGGAGCAGACACACACACTCACACACACACACACACACACACACACACACACACACACACACACACACACGACACATCAGCGCACACTCATTGTCTGCTTGAGTGAGTGCTTGTCTGACATTTCTCCATGAATATTTGTGTCATACACCTACAAGCTGGTTTGACATATGAGGCTTTACTGCGCGTGTGTGTCTTTGTGTGTGTACTTAAAAGCCCAGTGACATGTGCAGGGTTGTGGGTGGAGTGCGGGGACGGTGACAGATAACGCAGTTAGGGCTGGTCGTCCCCAATTTGGAAGGTTGGTGGTTCAATTCCTGGCTTCTGGTGAATATTGAAGTGTCCTTGGACAAGATACTAAACAAATATGGTTTAGTGAAATAGGTAGAATTTTTTGCATTTTAAGTTCGTCGATGTCAATGCTTTTCTTTTTTTTCGAAAAAAAAAGGAGAAAGTTTAGTTCCTGAAATAAGGTCTGTGGTAAAAACAAGCTCAAATGTGCTATTTGTAGGAGAAAAGATGATTTTCTTAGTCTCATTCAAAAACTGACGCCTTGGATGGCGACTGACACAACTTTTCTTACAAATAGCACCCTTAAGAGATTTTCACATTTTGTTTTTCAACATAAAATATGCAAGTAAATACCCCACTTTGAATTATGAAAGGATTCATGTGTCTTAATAACAGTGCTTGCTAACATTTGGCTTAAAAAGACTACAGAGGTTGTCGGAGACATTAATCATGGAAACTAGCCAGTCTTTACAGGTGGACTCTAACTCCAAGCTATTAACTCTTAAACTTGATTCATGCTTCTGCGTTGAATTGACGGTGTATACACTGTGTAGCCTGACATGCACCTCACCATAAATGTACCTGCACATTGCAGCGGCGTGGACCACAACTACTGTGATACGTCTGCCTGGAAGCATCCCATTTTTGGGATTGTGAGCCGTAGTTTTCCCAATAAACACACTGCACTCTTCGGCTGTTGCAGTCCCTCCTAACCGGCTGACTGCTGCTCTTCTTGGATTACACTCCACCTACCAGAGTGTCTCTGGGCGAAAGAGTTATGTACAGGATCAGTTCTAAAGGGCAGGCTGTCCCTCCAAGAGCAGCCTGGTGGCCAACACCACCTTGCTAAAACCAAGTCCTTCAAAGCTGGTTGGAAAATCCAATTGGAAAATCCCATAGTCTTGTTTTTTTGTTGCTGAGGGAACCAAGGCAATGCTAACTTCCTGGTTAGCCTTAAAAAATGTGTGCTGTTGTTCCTGCTGGCTGTTACATCAGTGTGCAAGTGGTTGTATGAATGTATGAATGGCTGAAAATAGAAATATCATGGAGCACTTTGGTTAGGAGGCGCTGCATCACTCCTGATGAGCAGCAGGTCAGACCCTCTGCCATCAGTGTATGAATGTGCTTGTGGAATGCGGCAAGTGCTGTGAACCTCTTTGAATGGTCGGATGTCCAGAAAGGGCGCCGTGTGAATGCGAGTTCATGAACCATCCACTGTAAGATAGAAATGTTCCAAAAGGAAGAGGGAAAGTGAGAGAGAGATAGATGGTGAGTAATGAAGGGGGCGGCCCTGCAGCACACACACACACACACACAGATAATGGATGTGGACGTCTGAGCTTGCCAACACACCTATCGTGTATTGTGATAAATCTGCATCATACCAGAGATGCTGCGGTACATGTAAAACAATTCTGAGATTAATTTCCATGCAGTGGAATTTACCTTAAAATGCACACCCTCACCTGCAATAACACACACATGCACACAGAGATACCCTGCTTTCAAATCCACTCAAACAAACAACACACACACACACACACGTCCCCCCTCGTGACTGAGTGTGTCGCTGACGGCAGGACCAAAATAAAGTTAATTTAATTAGGCCTAATAAAGCGGCTGAGTGCAGCAATCAGCGACACATCACTGGGACGGGAAACGCTACCAGAATTAAATGACTGCACGGGGATGTGTATTATAAAGCTAATAACATAATTACACACACAACAGCTCGTCTTGTCATCGCTAAACAATGCTGGCAGAATGCTAATGGTCGTCCCGTGCAGCTCTTTTTCCCCTTTCTTCCCCTATCAGTCCATTTCTTTGTGCTCACTCGTGTCCTCGTCTCTCTGTCTCTGCATGTCTTTCAGTAACACAGCTGACAGCGATGAACAGCCAGCAGATGAGGGATCTTGCGTTTACAGGCACGACTCCATTTCTGCAATTGATAATTGTGATTGTTTTTCTAATCACAGTGTCATGGAAACATGGCAGCTGTAATTTGTATTCTTATGAATGATGTTGGAAATTAGCAATTACTTTGACAAATACAGTGAAAGGCAATTAAATAAAAAAGAAAATAGAAAAATAATTGATAGATGATTAGAATATTCAATTCAGCGGCGTCATAATCATTACTTAACATTAGCGGTATTAATTATTAATATAATTACCATCTGAAGCCAGTATTTGCAGCATTTGACTTTTTTAAAAATATCTTAAATGCTCTGCTTAGAAAAAAATGTCTCATATGATTTCCCATCTAGAGTAAATAAGTCATGATGTCATTATGGGCACATCTTGAACTCAGCTTTGAAGGAGCACTGTGTAGTTTTTTTGGGCAAAGACATTTTGATCAGAAGAGAAAGATCCTCACTGACTGAATTTCTTATTCCTATACAAACTAAATAAACAAACCTTATTTCCTCTGAGAACAGCTTGCTCGTTCAGCTATGGAAGAAAACGTTATTCTGACTTATAGGGTTAATATTACAATTCTGACATATTCATGCAGAAACAGTACAGGCTTGTCTACTTTACTACTCATTTTGCTTCTGAAGTATCACTTACAGACTCATGTAGAGGGTTTCATAATGTGTTTCACAATGTCGGAACATTCAGCAGATGGTTACAAATAAAAGCAGGTTGATATGTTGCAGTTCCTGATGACGAGATGACGACACAAGGCCTCTCTTCTAGCCAAGACTTTGCAAGGCAGATGTATTCTGTTCATGTCCTAAAGAAAAGGCCACATTTCTGGTCTGATTCAGCATCACACTGACTTTTAAACATTATGAGAGACTTGCGTATCAACAGGTATGTGAATATCGGCAAATATGACAATGCTGACCTTTTTAAGAAGGTCGTTGAAAGAATAAAGGAGGCTGTGTCCAGCACTGGTGGAATACTTTACTCTAATTCAAGGCATCCATGTTTTGATTGCACTAATCAGTCTATCCACTGTGGGTAAATGGGAATATTAATACATATTGATTTTCACCAGCCATGTGAACAGCTTAGTAGGAAGATTGTTTTTTTGTGGAATAATGACTTGAAAACTTTGGAAATACTTTGTGCATGTATATGTAATCAATTCATATAAAAGTGTGTATTTTATTAGTGAGGATTCACTAATAGTTTGCTGCAATTAGTCAAAATGACCACAGCTTGTCTGTGTCCTCTGTGGCTGCTTCACTTCAAAACACGTTTCCTCCACTCGGTGAACGTGCTCTAAATCTCTCCCTGTCTTTCACCCCGTGCATTTATTTGTGCAGGTTTGAGCTGGTGGTCACTGAGCCGCGGGTGCCACACCTGTCACCCCTGATCTGATTCATGCATATTGCTTTTCTTTTTTTGTCTCTCAATAAAGTGGAATGTATCATGTTACATGTTTGTTTTATTGTATTAATGTGATCTTTTGATGCAGGACAAGCCCGTCTTTGTTTAACTCATTTCACTCCATAATTAAAGTGCGTCGACTTCACATACGAAGTTCTGCGGGAAGTATTCAGGGTCTTGACATCGCCAGAACCCCTTTTTATGTATTTCATTAACATGTGAAAGGAGATGTTCTCTTAACATTTATTGAAAAGCCTGTGCGTATTAAATTCTGCCTCTCTCTCTCTCTAGCTGTCAGCCGTTCTCTCCATCACTTTCTCACTCTTTTTTCCCCACCGTCCTGCCTCCCTTTCTCTGTCCTTGAGCTGAAAATGAAGAGGTAGGCAGCAGTGAAGAGAGACGGATATTGGTTTGACACTCTGTAACATCTTTTTGTTAGCACCAAACTCATTCACTTGCGTACGTGTGTGTGTTGGAATACGTTTGTGTGAGCTTGCGCATGAATAGGCATGTGTCAATGTGTGTGTGTGTGTGTGTGTGTGTGTGTGTGTGTGTGTGTGTGTTGATGAAAAATTCAGTGAGCTGATTCAAGGCTGCAGCTGCTTACAAAACCGGTGAACTATCTGGCAGATTTTGATGAACATAAATGAACACATGAACAACAGAGAGGAAACAGAAAAAACAGAGGTGATGCGGTGGTCCGGCTGTTGCTAGGCAATTTCAGTCATCTTGATCTGTGGATGCAGCTTTTCTACAAGAGAGCAGAGCGATGTGCACAGCCTATAGAGTCGTATTATTTTTCACTAAAGCTCATTGTGATGATACTGAATACAAGACTCAGTTTCTTTTGCAGATTTTGGCAAAACATTTTAAAAAGTTAACATTTTTATCATGTGTGAGCATTGCAGCTCGAGTGTCAGTCATGTTTGTAACAAAAAATACATGCACTGTTGTTTAAGTCATTCTCAGTGATTGCGGTTTCCAGCAGCTTGTTTTAAAAGCACGTTTTGTTTTCATCGGATGGCACCATGTTCCTGAAGGTTTAGAATATGTGGTGGTCAATCTTCCACCTCACGTTTTTGTCTTATTGATTCTCTTACTATGACAGCTGCAGCCTACAAAGAAATGGCCAAGATTGCACAGATCTACTGGTTATTTTCACTTGATTAAAAACAACTGCAGAAAAAAAATCATTCATTTTTTTTCTTTTCATGCGCTTCAGTACGTCCATCGAAAATGCTCTATCCCCGCTTAGAGTTTCAGAGTTGATATTTACCTTGTCTTGTTTCCATTGTGATTTCATTTTTTTAAATTCAAGCCTTCAATTTGACCTTTTCCATTTTTTTGCTGTTTAAATGTGCTTTTCTTCACTGACTCATTTTACATTTTTAATCCTGTTAGATATTACATTTGGTCTTTAAATCTCACTTTTCTTTTAAAGATTGATTATACCTGATCATTCCTCATAGCGTAGTAAAGGAATTATCTTTCATTTTTTTTCTTTCAATCTGAAAAAAAATATTTAGACTTTTAATTGAATTATGACCTAAGATATCTTATGTGCAGAGGATGCTTTGAGTGCACCGAAACTGGAACTATGAATTTCTGAACAACCATTTCTCACAACAACGATGATAACAGTCGGAACTGAATGAATGACATACAATGTAGGGATGTGAATCTTTGGGTGTCTCACGATTCGATTCGATTCGATTCCAATTCTTAGGGTCACGATTCGATTCAAAATCGATTCTCGATTCAACCGATTCTCGATTCAAAAATTGTTGCAATGCATAGTGTGTTAAGGCAAATTATGGCATCAAAACAATACAGTTTGTATAAGATAATGCGATTTTTAAATAAACTGATTCCAATGATGTAATCACACAAAGGCAAACTTAAGACAAAAGGTAACATCTATCTATGGTCACATTATGCTATATAAGAAATGAGAACTTCCTCCATGAAATGCGCAAAAGCACAATCTGCTGCAGAATGAAAAACGCAAGCCCTTAAAGAGTGTGTTTTGACTAGATGAATATGGGTTTTGAAAAAGTTGCTGTCTCTCTGCTTGGAAGGAAGGTGCTGGCTACACTGTGTGTGGATGTTATGACCTGCACCTTCTTTTTGTGCACTTCTGTTTGACATTGTGCCTGCAGTGCATGGTTTGTTTGCATAGTTAATAGCCGCTTATATTCTGGGCAGCAAGCCGCCAATTTGACCATCCTTTTTTTGCGGCTCAGTCCGCGGATTTAGACAGAAGCCGGTGAATTGGGGGTCTGTTCTGGTCCGCCAATTTGCCACCTCGGAGGGTACACTTTTATCCAACTCCATTCCGATCTAAATCCGAGACGTCGTTATGCCGGAAACTGCGTGAGATGGGTGGAGGTGTGGATGACGGGCACTGTTGTGTGCCCCACAGCTGAGGAGTTTTAAAACCAGGAAACAGCTGATCACAGCAGTCAGTCCATCACTTCATCCGCGGACGTCAAGATGAGCAACTGGACAGCTGCTGAGATCCAGGAGACGCTAGCGACTCCTCGGTCTCTGAAGCTGTCTTCGCTGTTAGCTTGTTGTTGAAGCAGCTAGCTAGGAACGGTCGCTTATTTGCAAATTAAAAGCCCCCTGCTTACAACCCAGTTCTAAACTCCATGGGGTGTAATGTCAAGCTCCTATTTTGAAGACAAATTTCTTGTCTTTCTTTCCCCGAGCTTGCTGCAACACTGTGTATGGAAGCCCGTGGGGGCGCACAGAGACATGGGGGAACGTTAATAAAAAATCGATTTTTGAAGTTTATGAATCGATTCAGAATTGTGGATGATTAGAATCCCGATTCTTATGTGAATCGATTTTTTCCCCCACCCCTAATACAATGTTCTACATTAAGTATTTCCACTTCACACTAAGATTATAAAAGAATAAACAAGCAACATAGATGAGTAAACTAAAATTAATGGACACATGTACCACCATGTAACCTGTTCTCTTCAGGAAAAGGATCATAAAGGTTGATTGTGAAAGCAGCTTATTGATGTTTCCTGTTAGGCAGCGACCTCTAGTGGCTGTAGAAGTTGTCACGACAGTATAGGAGGAAGTAAGGCAAAGTAGTGTAAAGATTGACAAGGCCTGCAGAGGGAGGAAGATGAGGATTAATGGTTAGGTCAACCGACCCAGGAGATTGCTGGACATGTCTACATTTTTTTTTTCTGTAGACATGCAAATTACACAGCTGAGGGTATTTATTCTGAGCCGCATCATGATCTTTTTCTAAACCTAACCGAAATGCAAGAATGCGAAGAAGGTGTGGTTAGCTGGATGCTGGTATGCTGTAACAGACATGTTGTTTACAGAGTGACAGGCAATTGACCCATTCAGACTGCTGGCTTTTTTGCCACCTATCTGATGGACATACACATTGCTTCTTCTAAGGATTGCCAGATTTAGTTGGAGTTACCCCCAGATTCCACCAGGACTGTCTCGTGGCTTTTCTTTACAATGCTTGTGTTTCCAAAGGTCGCACCAAGGCACCAAGAGTCTATTTTAGATGGAAGCGGACCACTGTTGGGGCAATCTGCACAGAGCAGACTGAGCCATACAGGAAGACAGGCAGAACAGCACAGCGCATCCAGTCAGTTTTCAAAATAAAACACCCTGTGCTGACTCGAGATCTACAGCACAACAAAGTCGTAAATACCTATATACACACTTATGACTGACAAATAACCTAACCATTTTACTACGTAGACCACTCAACCACAGTCGAAGCACAAAAAGGAGGAGAAATAATTGAATAAAGACAATCTGAGCAACAATAAGTCAACAGCATCAGGCAAATGTGGTGCTCTGCTTCTGGAAACTCCAAATTGGATATGAATTTGTCTGTTCCCACATCTCAACAGTTACTTTGCAACTACTCTTATCAGTCCTAATATTGTCCTAGCACATGTTGTCTCACTCACACTCTTCTTGTCTGAACCAGCCTCACCTCTCTCTCTCTCTCTCTCTCTCTCTCTCTCTCTCTCTCTGGGTTAGTTCATGTAGTGCTGTTGCTTTGTCCAAAGTTTGTTTTACTCCAGAAGACAGATGAGACACACACAGGACAACACCAGAGGCATCAAACCCACTCCCACAGCTCCCACCGTACACATCTCAAACTGAAAGTGAACACACACGCACACACATGCACACACACACACACACACACACACACACACACACACACACACACACACACACACACACACGCACACACACACACACACACACACGCACACACACACACACTGCTGGAAGAGACACAAGCCATACCTTACTCTTAGTATCCTCACACCCTCCATTTGTTTTAACCCACAGCCGTTGGACACAGCCTTAAGGTTGCTGCAACACACACACACACACACACACACACACACACACACACACACACACACACACACACGCACGCACGCACACACACACACACACACACACACACACCAACATAAGTAACTCCAGAACTCCGTTCAGCCAATCACAGTGAGTTATTGCAGCCACACATGCTGTCTTTAAATTCCCTCTGTGTCTCTCTCATTCCCTTTCCTACACTTTCTCTCTGTTGTACCGACTTCAGTTTACCTCCCGTTCACCAATCTTTCTTTCTAAATCACCATCCCTAAATCCCTCTCTCTCTCTCTCTCTCTCTCTGCCTTCCTGTCCTCTATCCATCTCCCTCCTGCCTCCCCCTTCTCGCTGGTATCCCAGTTGGTTATTAATGGTTTTAATTTACGGAGAGGAAGGACCTTGGAGCCCACAGAGGCATCCCCTCTGCCCCAAGTGTGTATTTGTGTGTGTGAGCGAGAGGAAAAAGTGAGAGACCCCCTGCTCGTCCCTGTGTAACCGAGCAGCGATACCGCTTTGTCTTCTTTAACTGTGCTGCTCCTTCAAGGTATCCCATATCCTTCTCCCACCATCTGCACCTCCAGCTCTCTCTCTCACTCCAGTGCTCTTAACAATCTCCTTTACTTTACTCTCCTTGACCTGTCTACTGTGGTGTCCAAGTGTTTCTTCAATTCCTCGATCTCATCTTCTTTTCTCAGAAACGTGATCGTTCCAATATTTCCCACATGCGATGCCTGTTGTGCCCACCGGCCCTGGGCTTCATTGCCTTCCCTGTGGGCTGGTTAGCAGACACTGCTGCTTGTTATCTCTCTCTGGTAGGCGTTTTTTCTACCCTGTCTTCTAAAGTGCTTCCTGTGATCAAAATCATTTTTCGGAAAACACGTACAGATTTTCAGCGGCAGCAAAGGATTTTCTTGACTTCGGTCATTGTTATATCAACTGACATCCGAGGTCACAGCAGAAGAACACTCATTGAGAATCATTAATATGCTGTAAATTTTCCCTGGAGAGCTTCAGAGAGTAAGATTAATAGAGATGGCCGGAATTGTGTAAACTAACATTATCAACAGTGTGAAGAAACAACAGTCTTGTGTCAAAGACTTCTATGTAGAGGCTACTGTGTTGCACAGATATCAACTGAAATGTGCATGCTAACCAGCTAGCTACCATCTCCTAATACAAATTCGTACCAAAAGAGGTGATAATAAATAGCCCTCGTAGTTTTTCTTGGTTCAGGCAAACCCTGACATGTCTAGTTGCTGGCTTCCAGCACTTGCTATTTAGCTAATGGTGGCTAGCTACAACCAACTATAGCTAGGAAAGAGCAGCAGATGTCAGTTCTGCCCATTCTTTTTTTTCTTTGTTGTTAAAAATGACACCTTTAGAAATAATTGAGATGCTGAATATTATTGTTGTAAATAAGCCCCAGAGTGTGGGGACTATTTGATTACAACTCAGTGACCCATCACATATGCCCATGTAAAAAAATGACCTCTATCAGACTTGTTTGCAAGCTAGCCTGACCTCTCTAGGTTTACAGATGCTACAGTAGAGGGTACTGGGGCCAAATGGACAAATGGTGGTAGAGAGTTCCAGTGCTTTATCCAAAGCCTCTTATTCTACCATTCACAAACAAATGGCAGAGAGCTGCCATGCAAGGTGCTCACCATGTGGCCATGATCTGAAAAATGTAATCCAACTGCCATCCCTGTGAACAGTTGTAAGGCCGCTCTGCTTCCTGAAACAATATAGTGATAGGAAAACATCAGTAAAAAGCACCCAGGATAATATCAATGTCAAGACTTGATGAAAAAACATTCTCAGAAGTAGAATTGAATGTATTTGAAGATTCAGTGCCGTGGCAAAAACTGATAATGAAAAAAGGTAAAAGAAAGGTTGTTGCAATCTGTGACTCTCATGAAGATGTTGTGGTTTTACATTGAATGCTGGATAAAGGTCAGTCCGTCCATATCAGCAAAACAACCTTATAGCATATTTATATTGCTTGTTAGGTGACCTCTAGTCACTAAATTATTGAATACAGCAGCAAAGAGGGAATCAGGACAAGTAGGATAGAAGGCTCACGCATCAGGAGATTGGGTCAAGCAGGCACAGGACAGTCAGGTAGGAGATGTGTCCAGTGTGAAAGCAAAAGTTGAAAGTAAGTTAGACAGAAAATGTGCAGAAAGTTGGAGTATATATATTTATAGTGAAAAGAGGGCACTTCAGCAAGTTTTCTCCACTAAAAGGGCATCCTAGAGGACACTGACAGATATTATAATGCACCTGACACCGGAACACGAACCTATTCCCATTTAAATCTTTACACATTTTTGATATCAAGCTTCAAGTTTCTCTCACCAGTCACTGGAGATCTCTGATATTCCTCTTCACTGTTCCGAGTTTCTATCTCTCCTCTCTCACTTGTCAGTCTGGCTGAACGGAAGTACAGCGATTAGCTCCCTGTGTACGAAACGTTAAATCTTTTGCAAAACCCTTCAAATAAAATAACATCTTTTTGTGATGAGGTCCTCTCAGCCATCTGAGTGCACCGGATTAAGTGTTTGTGACAGGCGATTTCAAACTTTTAGAGTCATGTAGATTTGTTTGAGCTTCAAAACAGTGCTATGCTGTAGAAAGGGGAAAGAGAAACAGGCATCGCACTTTGAACTGTGCATCTGCTCATATGGAACACTCGTACCATTATCCCTTTTTTCTCTCTGACATTGTCTCTTCCTGGTTTACTTTCTATTCTATTTCTGTTTTTGTATTTTTCTTCCTCTGCCTCCTGTAACAGTCTTCCAGGCACCTTACAGTCATCCTCCTCTTGCTCCTTTTCTCAGGCTCTCTCCATCTTCCTCTCTCTCTTTACCTCATTCTCTTGACCCAATTACTTCAGCCTTCCTTCATGTCAGATGGCCGCACAGATTTCAGATCTTTGCCTCAGTTTCGCTCTCTTTTTCTAATTCACACACACACACACACACCACACACACACACACACACACACACACACACACGCACAAAGCCTCTGTCTGACAGGGATCTCATGCACAAACACACACAAAAGGAGGATATCAAGCAGGCGTGCTCACCATTAATATTTTACTAATATGACAGTTGGGTCTGATGTGATTTGATGTGCGTGTCTGCATGTGTGTGTATGTGTGACGTGCACCCATCACTTTTAATGAGGGCAGACAAAGCATATGGAGAGAGGCAGGCAGGCAGGCGAGCCGTTTTCCGCTGCCTTTTATTTTCCCTTTGAGTGCGAGCGTGTGCACGCACGCTGCATTTCCTGCTGCTTTCTGTGTGTGTGCGGACAGTCAGAAATACAGTTTGTGTTTGCGTGCGTGAGCCGCGGAGAACAAGTGAAGCAACAGCGGAGAGAGACGAGGGAGTGTGAGTGTGTGTGTGTCTGTGTGTGTCTGTGTGAAGCAGATCGTTGCACAGTGAACATGTGGTGTCAAAAAGACAGATGGGTAATGTCAAGCATCTTGTTGCTGTGAAGTTTGAACTTTTTCTAGATCTTATTTAACCTGACACACCGGGCTAAGAACGCATTATTATTTGCAGTTGTTGCCTCGGGGGAGTAGTTAGAGGGTGAGAGGTTACACATCATGCACACACGCAATTATACACATACATAAAATGTTTTCCCACACAGCTAACTTCACAATTCTGCTAGAGCACCTGAGGGTTAAATGCTTTGTTTAAGAGCATCGGTGCATCCTTGGAGTACTCATAACAAATATAACTGAAGCTCTGTTGAGCTTTAAGGCTCATTTGTGTTCTACGGTAGATACAGATAGAGCCGTCTGTCATACTCTGTGCATTGATAGTGTCAGTATTTCTGCACAAGCTGACTGATACCGACCAATGGAGCGGTGCCTCCTGCAGTCGTGTGGGACAGTGTAGCCAAAAGTTCCAGCGTTACACGACCACAGGAGAAGAGGAGGACGTTTTAAAAAGGGTGAAGCATTTTGAGGAGATGGTGAAAAGTTTTAAACATCAGTATGATGTTATGTTGCTTGCGCACAGAGTTACGACAAAACAGCTGGGAGGAGATTGTATCCATGCCAACGCGGAGGACGTGGAAGTGTATGGGCAGTGGTGGTTATATGGTTTGAAACTGACAAATCTATTTTTGTGTGTTCAGGGAGCACATAGGGAGGTGTGTTTTTCCAGTTAGTGCGGCTGGTTTGGGACGTGTGTGAAAGCTGTCAATCAGCCCCTGGAGTGGACAGAACCACTGGACCGAGACCGCTTGAAAAGATGGGTCTGGTCTGGTGCACTTCTTTGTGTTCCGCAGTGCAGGCGGACTGGCGACAGGATTTTTGAGAAAAGATAAGTTGTTTAGGCTTTAAAAAAATTAGCCAATGAAGATCTTTTGCTTCTGATTCACCAAAGTGCACCATTAATTGGCAAGCTTCTGTTACATAACTTCAAAACCAAACCTCGTGGACACTTGGTCAACATGTATCAAACTTTTTCAAAAGTTTTGTGCCACGTATTCGGTTTCAACAAGGTGTCAGCATAGAAATCCCAGTTCGTGCTCACTTGGATAGATCTCGTGTGGGGAGTATGTGTATATGCATGAGATTAATATTTACTCCCCATATTTTCAACTACAACATCCTGCCGTCATCTCCAGGGATGGTCAAAGGAGAGTCCCCAAATTCAGGCAGCAAAACAGTCCGTCTGCCGTATTGTGTTCTCGCTAGCAACAGCAGAAAAGCTGACACTAAAATCAAAGTCAAAGTCAAAGTCAGCTTTATTGTCAAATAGCAGCATGTCTGGAAGAAAACCCATTTCAGAATGCTGGAATCAGATATTTGGCCAGACTCTAATGAGACTGAATGTGGAGCGATGGAATCAGACACAACAGCGCATGGAAGGAGGAGATGGTAGCTTCAGCGGGTGAGGCCGGAGCATCGGCCGCTGCTCGGTGATGAGTGGGCTGACGTCTGTGTGACAGATGCAAAGCGATGGAGATTGCCTTGCTGCATCAAACTTTTCTCTGCTCACTTGATAAATCTTTTCTTCTTTTCTTTTGCTCCTTCCACTGAGGAGGAAGAGGCAGAGTGGGCCATGAAGAGGTATTTCTGGATCTCTTAGACAAACTGCCATAAACAAAATACCTTAAAATCAATATCAAAATCAAAATCAATAACAAAAACTAACCTAAGTGGCAGAAATGACTCATTGTCAACTGGAAAGCAACTTTGTACAAGCATTGTGTACATTCCCCACTTCAGGAATACACTGTATACACTGTTTTTTAATGCCATGAGTGTAAATGCGAATGTGTTTGGAGACGAAAAGCACTGACAGCATATCTACATTTCCTTGTGTGCGTTCAACAAGGACAAGTGCCTGGACGAAATGCCTTTCTTTCCTGAAGTCAAGTCGAAGCTTTTATTCTCTGATGCATTGGCTCGAAACGAGAAGAGAGCCTGCAGACTTGTCTTGTTTCATCAAGTTATGTGCAACTGGGGCTCATGTAAATAATAAATCTTGGTCTACAGTATCTGAACACTACTGTTGGCTTTCTTAGTTCTTTTAAAACACATCATCTGTCTTTAGTTGTGTTATGTGTACATACAATTTTTTTGGCTCCCCCTACACTTTCTACACATGTTCTTTATAAAAATAAGAGTTATAATGGAATGTAGTTATCGTCAAAATACGACCATGGGACCAGTGAATGTCACACAGTAAGTTAAACGGCTCTGAGTGGAAACACGACCCAGCTGCGTACAGTCCACGTCAAAGCGGTCCAGGTTATTGTCTGTTGATGAGGTATTAAAATTCAGTACTTATGCTGTCAGGATTCCCAGTGGGTACGTATGTCTGTGCTCAGGGTGCAGTTAGGAACAGGCAGAAACTGTCAGCTGAAGTTCAAGAGAGAATAATAATGATGGGTAGAAGTCAAGAGAGTACATCAGAAAATATAAGGAGGTGTGTGTGAATGTGAAGGTAAGACAAAAAGGAAAAATCGTGTTAAAGTGTGTGTGTGTGTGTGTGTGTCTGTGAGAGAGAGAGAGAGAGAGAGAGAGAGAGAGAGAGAGAGAGAGAGAGAGAGAGAGAGAATTGGGACCAGGGCAGTCTGAAGGCCAGACACTGAAACAAAATCGTCGATGGTTCTGCTAAATGTCAGTGAGTGTGTGTGTGCGTTCACTCCTACCTCTGTGGGCATGCAAGACCTAAACTCCTCTTAGCCCCTACACACACACACACACACACACACACACAAACACACACTCTCACCTCATTAGCGGCCGGACATGACATTTCTGGACCATTCCGGCCAGGCGTGTGGCGGAGGAGGGAGGAGATGACAGAGTCTTTAATTCCTCGTTTTGACCAGAATTCATTCTCAGTCACCATTTAAAAAGCGGGGTCCTTGGTTGAAATGAGGTTACTAAGAAATGTACACAACAGCATTACTGAATTAAAGCACTATGGGCCAGCTCAGTATGTCCTTGCATACACAGAGTCAACATACGATGTAGCAAGAACACATTAGATGCTCATTTAACATCCCATAAAGAAGACCTTTTCAACTGGGGGCCCAGCCCATTAACTAGTTATGTCTAAAAAATGCTCATATTCGAGTAGAAAGTTTGAACCCACCCTGTTTAAGCAGAGGTGATTTAAGAGGATCAATCTGACAACTGGTGGACTCAAGGGGGGTACAGGGGCCTGTCGATCGCACTCCCTGGAGCCCTGCACACAAAAAAACCCCTTCCAATGGACAAATGTTGTTGAAGCATCCCATTTTCCCAAACAGACGCTAGTTGTTTCAATTCTGAGAATAAAGTCAGAATTCTGAGATTAAAGTCAGATTTCTGACTTTAATCTCAGAATTCTCACTTTAAAGTTAGAGCTAAAAAGCTTTCCATAGACATGCTTTCCTTCGGTTTGAGGAAACCAGGGGACAAAGATGGAGCATTCTGTCATCCAGTCAGGGTCATATCTGCATGCCTACTTAACCTCCCTACGCGCACGACAGACACTATGACATATGATGTGACGCTACAGACACACGTCTACCCGTCTCTGTCCGCACACTCGTGCTCTAGTGTGTGTCTCGAGTGAATAAACACACATGCGCATCCTCGTCTGCAGAGCTGCTGGTGTAGCCTGGTAGCGCTGCTGGCGGGTAATCACTCTGCTAATGTCACTAAGCTGATTGGTCAGTTAGGTCATTTTGATGTTTGTTGGGTAAACCACAAGGGTAGATGACTCACTCATATAACTCTATCTATCTATCTATCTATCTATCTATCTATCTATCTATCTATCTATCTATCTATCTATCTATCTATCTATCTATCTATCTAATGTTATGTAAATGCATTGCCTGAAAGCTGCTGATAACAGAGTTTCATTTCCACTGACACCCGCCCTAATTGGGATGTTTTTCTAAAATGACTATAATTATTCATTTGGTGGTGGATATGGAAGGGGCAGGAAATGTTTTCAGTACACTGTAAGACACAAGCCAAAACTTAGATGTGACGACACATACAATTATTACTTCTTTTATTCCTCCGGAAAATGTCAACAAAAAACTCTGCTGTGGCGAGTGTGTGGCGAGTGAAGTGCTACATGAACAAAACAGATGCCTCTCCTCCATTTGACCGCCGAGTGCAACTTATATACAGTGCAACGCTGGCATCCCATCATCCCCTTTACAACAACCAAGATAAGTGAGCTCTTATCCCTGATTTGAAAATACTGATAGCTAGAAGTGATGTATGGATATTAACTGTTTTTATTGACAGGTTTTGTGTCAGGGTTCCCAATTATCTGATTTGTTGTACCACAGCATCATTTTATAGCTTATGTTTTAATATGCGCAACACATCGTGCTGTGTGTCTTCCTATGATGCAACTCAGGTCAGTGCATGTAATACATAGTCAGCACTGCATTCAGAATCAAAATAAGAATACTCACAGACAAGTTCAATGAGAACTCCAGTATAGCACAATCTGGGTGTTCCTTTCGTTGATGATCCATACACATGCTTTTATTGTGCACTGCGAACATGAGATTTGAAATGCCATAGAATTAGCAGGATTGTGGGAAAAGTAGCTATTTATATGTGGAAGTCATATTCCTCTATGATGACATCAGTTGTGGTCATATGTACATAAATGTACCCTGACACATATTGAACGTATAGTCAAAAGTGAGCACACTTTGCACACTGTAGGTCAGAGTTGAACCGGGGAGTTTGTAAACCACAATGAAGGTTTATAAGGACACAGACAGCCTTGTTTTCTTTTGCAAAAATTTTGGCTCACCAAAAAAATTAAAGGAGCTAGCTGTTTCCCTGTAATGGTTTAGTCTAAACTGCTATGCTAGGATAAACTATAGATAAAGTTTGTTTTGCTTTCTTCTTCCATTTCTATGCTTCCTTGCTTTTGGATCCTTGTTTTCCCTCTCTGTTATTGCCGTTGCATCCTCTTCCTCCCCCGGAGTGATCGCTGATGCGATGGCTGGCATCATCTGAGTGGCATTTGGCCCGTAGAGCTGAAGGAGAGGGACAGTGGGAGAGGGAAGACAGGGCAGGGGGTGAAAGAATGGACAGAAGAAAGAAGATACAAAGGCTGAGAAAAAGATCTACTTCTTCTTTCGTTCTTTCCCCTCCGCTCTATTACTGCTTGAATCTCCTTTCATCCCCTCCTCTCTCCACCTCTCCACCCTGCCTCCCTCTCTCTCTCTCTCTCTGGCCTTTCCATCGCATTGATCAGCGAGACCGACAGCGAGACAGAGAGGGGAAAGACGCTTTGTGATATTTTGGCAGGTTAGAAGGAGAGAGTCAGAATGAGATACAGAGAGAGAGAGAGAGAGAGAGAGAGAGAGAGGGAGAGAGCGGAGTGAAGAAAAGGAGGAGGGGTGGGAAATGAGATGGAGAGAAAGGCAGAAAGAAGGGATGGTCTGCTTGAATTTTCCATTAAAAGAATCAACTGCAGCGGCCCGGGAGAGATAGAGATGGATGAAAAGACAGGGAGGCATTGAAAGAAGGAGACGATGGGTTTATCTCTCTCTCTATGACTCGCTCACACAAACACACACACACACACACACACACACACATACTGTACACATACATGCAATTCAGAATCGATGAGCGCTCCTGGAATTGATAACATAATTCTGCCAGAGCCCAAACACCTGCGGTAACAGAGACAGCTCTGTGTGTGTGGTGTGTGTGTGTGTGTGTGTGTGTGTGATAGAGAGAGACTGTGTTTGTAGGTATTTGTGAGTTTGTCGCAGTGTGTTTCTGTACAGCGGGAAATGAATCCTTTTCTCAAAATGAAAGCAGTTGCATGTTGTTGAGTTCTTCTTAGAGTTCAGAAAAAAAGTCAAGTTTTGAGTGACCTGTCAATATCAATGTATGATATTTATTATGAAATGACATGTGTAATATTCTTGACATTCCTAAATAATCACATATAACTATTGGAAAATTGCTAATAAGCAGTGATGTAAAAAAACACCCCAAAGTCATACTTAAGTAAAAGTAATGATATCGTGTTATTTGTATCTGTGACTTTGGTGAAAGTCACAGATACAAATAATACTTGTATCTGATAATAAATGTATTTAAGTATCAAAAGTAACTTTCTGGTAATAAAAGAACTTAAAGCTGATAGCTGGGGTCAACTGATGAGGAATTGTATGAGGTACTTATCTCTAGTCAGTGTTATACCTGCAGTAGATGACCAGGTCAGCTCTCCACCTGCAGGGAAGCAGACCGACAGCAAGATGTATTTTACCCACCTAAAATAAGCCACACCTAAAATAATATAAAGCCATTTAAGTATTTGCTATATTGTGAACATTTTTCGTGTTTTACATTTCCGTCAGACTGTCCTTTTCTTTGGCACTACATTCCCTCGACTGAACAAAGTCTGTATACCTATGCACTGTCATTGTGCCTGTCTGCAATCCAAAGCATCAAAATGTTTTTCAGGTGTGCCTTCTTCCCTGTCAGTGTTACACGCTGCTTCTTCACACAGGGGGAGAACTGACCCGGTCATCTACTGCAGAGGAACGTACCCAATACAACCCACACCAACTATCCCTTTAAGTATCAAGTCCAAGTAAATAACAGATATATATAAATTACAGATATATGTGTGTCTATGCTATATGCTGTGTGTCGACCAATAACCTACCTTGACTTGTCATCACATCCAATATTCAGCATTTTTTTGATGATTGAACATTGAATAAAATACATCAGTTTAAAATTGCGCCTCTTTGGCTCAGATGCAGCATGCAATCTGTAAAGTACCTCCTGTTAACACATTACAACATTTACTCAAGCACATCATTTGTAAATTACTTTGAAAAAGGAATGGGCTCCTCCTATTGGTCAGCAGGCCCAGTCCTCAGATGATGTTAAGTATAATTTACAGAATATTGACGTCTTAAAGTTCGCTGTGAGTCACTGTCTCTTTTAGGTCCCATAATGCAGAACATCTTTGAGAATAAGACTGGTAATCTCCACATTATCATTCATACTTATTTCATTGGTCTTTATGTCTCCTTTGTGCAGTGGTTTGTGGTATCCAAGTCAAGTGCCTTAAATTAAACTGCGTCTAACTGAATATTGAACTGAGCTGAATTGAATTTTATCCTCACAAAAGAACCCTGTGCCATGCTGCAATCTTTCATCCTCAAGGTCACCGGTGTTTTCATTACTCGCTCCTCCTTCAAGAAAGAATGTTTCAATATGAGAAGGTGAAGAAAATAAGACAAAAGAGAAGTATGCAGTCGGCGAGGGAGAACGCAGTTTTGATGAGACAACAGATGTTCCACCTTTCACAAACCTTGACCCAGGCAAAACAACACAAGGACACCAGAGAGAAAAGAGCGGCTGCGGAACAGAGAAGAAGAGGAAGGTGTGAGAGAGGGGAAGAGGCAGAGATGAGGAGACATCAGGACACGGGAGGTGCGTAAGCGTTTTTCATCTCCTTCATATCCTTTTGAGATGTCTTTCTATGCTAATCCAGTCTTTCTTATGAGCATAAGGAGGGTACAGCCTGCTTTGTCCACTATGTACATGGTATGACGGCACAGGAAGGGAACATGCAAGTGGCAGTTAGCACTGGGTGGATGGACATTACCATTGTCCATCGCCAATGGCTGATAGTCATCCACTTCTGTGCCCTGTACCTTTGTGACACTGTGATTCAAATGGCAAGTTTGTCCCGAGTTGCTGGTTTTTGTCACACGTGGGAGAGACAATTAAAATAAGTTTTTTTTGCTAACATTACATCTCCTTGTCACGTTTATTTTCATTTTACCAGTTCAGTTATCGACACATTGGTGGCAGCAGCGTATCTTCTCTGCAAACATAATGACATACAGTAATGTAATGACAGCAGCATGAAAACATAAAAGAATTATAATGAAATCAACAAGTATGTAACACTTGGAAATGTGTTGCTTATATGAGGTCAGTGTGCTTAGTAAGTGCTTGTTAGATTGTGAAACAGTGTCAGAAGCCCTGCTGCTCCCCCCAAACTTTTCAACATTAGAATTAGGTATCTGACAGTTTGCCAGCTTCTGAAACTGAAGAAATAAAACAATAATGCCATCTCGGACAGCAATTAAACAGGTATAGCAGTCTTCATTTTGGATTTGGATTTATTCTTCTAACAACAATGTGCAGTAGTTTTAGTTTACAAGAAAACAGAAAATTATTTTTTAGACGTTCTGTCTCTTTCAGTTGTCAGCCTGGTTGAACCAGCTTTTTGGCCTCCAAGTACAAGAAATTACTTTTTTCCCCCTGATTTTGTCAGCCTTCAGTCTCACCTTCGCACCTGTTGATCTTGAGTTGAAGCTTAATTGGCGAAGTTTCAGGAGCAGGACCACACCTCAACAGCGCCAACTTCCGCATTTCTGTAAATAACCACCTGACCCTCTCCTCTGCTTCGCTCTCGTATTTTGTGCTCTCGTACCCAGAAACGAGATCACGCAACATCGCCTCGCCCGAGCACAACCAAACTTTTGTACGAGCAACATCAGCCTCTACTCACCTCATCACGGACTTCGTATCACTATCCCCGTCGGACGATGATCATTCAGACGAGATCAGGATCACCATTCATCAGAAGCCGACAACTTCCCGTCACCTCCGTACCCGAGACCCCGATTCCAGTGGCCTAACAGCCGTCTAGGACGCGAGCGAGTTCGAAGAGCACCAACTTCGTCTCATCCATGGTTCGCATCCCCGCCTGGTTCATCTCTCCTCAACATCCAAGATTATCATAGTTCGCCCGACGACTCCTCTGTGTCTCCCAGCCCACCTTCTTCCGCAGCAAAGAGAGGACGAGGAAATTCCGGAACAGAAAGTCGCCGTCACCGCAGTTCGCCACAGTTCGCCGACTCCTTCACCTCCGAGAGGCGAAGCCTCCTGTCATCGTTCCGCCAACACCGGCCGAACAACTCGCCGGTCGCAGCGTCACCACGCTCCGGTGAGTTCCCCCGGCCGGCTTTCATCTTCTAAAATCACCGATTGGAAAGTAACCACACTCCAAAAGATTGTGTTTCCCCAAACGGACAATAAAGCCGAACTTTTCTCCACACTCATGTTAGCTTGTTCTGTCAACACCAGCTCTCTTCCGGGTGACGTCATCACGCGCACCCCAACACACCGCGACGTCGACGCTCTTGTTAAAGGGACAGTACAATTAAATCCTACAGCTCTAAGACAACAGAAAGCTCAAAGACAACAGAGAGAGCAGCAGAAAAAGCAGAGACAGAGATCATCTGCCAGATCAAACAACTCCAGAGATTCCGCCACCACTTCTCGTCATCACTACACTCCAGAGGGAGCGCCCAGATGGATTCCAGGACCCTCCAACTTCCATCAGGATTATATCATCAGCTACAGCAACCTACAACCTCAAGGGCAAACGCCACAGCGCCCACCGCCATCCAGATCCAGGCATCACCACAGCTAACCTTTGCGGGGGCTCCTGGCACAGGGATGTCAGTGTCCCCCGCTGCTTTTCCAACAACAGCAACAGCTCGTTCCACCCGGGGCTCCTGGCACCGGGATGCCAGAGCCCCCCGCTGCCTTTTCCAACAACAACAGCAGCTTGTTCCAGCCGGGGTTCCTGGCACCAGGATGCCGCTGACCCCTACTGCCTACTGCCAGCAACCACAGCAGCCTGTTTCAGCGGGGGCTCCTGGCACCGGGATGCCAGCACCCTCCGCTGCCTGTTTCCAACAACCACAGCAGCTCGTTCCAGCCGGGGTTCCTGGCTACGGGATGCCAGAGCTCCCTGCTGCCTTTTCCAACAACAGCAGCTCACCGCAGCCAGGGCTCCTGGCACAGGGATGCCAGTGCCCCCCCTACTGCTTTTCCAACAACAACAGCAGCTCGCTGCAGCCGGGGTTCCTGGCACCGAGTTGCCAGTGAACCCTACTGCCTACTGCCAGCAACCACAGCAGCCTGTTTCAGCGGGGGCTCCTGGCACCGGGATGCCAGCGCCCCCCGCTGCCTTTTTTCCAACAACCACAGCAGCTCGTTTCAGCCGGGGCTCCTGGCACCGGGACGCCTGTGCCCTCCGCTGCCTGTTTCCAGCAATCACAGCAGCTCGCTTCAACTGTGGCTCATGGCACCAAGATGCCAGTGCCCTCCACTTCCCGTTTCCAGCAGTCACAGCACCTCACTCCAGCCGGGGCTCCCGGCACCGGGATGCCAGCGCCCTCCACTTCCGGTTCCCAGCAACCACAGCAGCTCGCTTCAATTGGGGCTCCTGACACCAGGATGCCAGCGCCCTCCGCTGCCTGTTTCCAGCAATCACAACAGCTCGCTTAAGCCGGGGCTCCTGGCACCGGGATGCCAGCGCCCTCGGCTTTCTGTTTTCCAGCAACCACAGCAGCTCGCTTCAATTGGGGCTCCTGGCACCAGGATGCCAGCGCCCTCCACTGCCTGTTCCCAGCAATCACAGCAGCTCGCTTCAGCCGGGGCTCCTGGCACTGGGACACCAGCGCACCCCGCTGCCCGTTTCCAGCAATCACAGCAGCTCGATTCAACTAGGCAACGAGATGCCAGCGCCCTCCACTTCCCGTTTCCAGCAATCACAGCACCTCACTTCAGCCGGGGCTCCTGGCACCAGGATGCCAGCGCCCTCTGCTTTCGGTTTCCAGCAACCACAGCAGCTCGCTTCAATCAGGGCTCCTGGCACCGGGATGCCAGCGCCCTCAACTGCCTGTTTCCAGCAACCACAGCAGCTCACTTCAGTCAGGGCTCCTGGCACTGGGAGACCAACGCCTTCCACTGCCTGTTCCCAGCAATCACAGCAGCTCGCTTCAAACGGAGCTCCTAGCACCGGGATGCCAGCGCCCTCTGCTTCTCGTTTCCAGCAATCACAGCAGCTCGCTTCAGCCAGGGCTCCTGGCACCGGGATGCCAGCGCCCTCTGCTTCTCGTTTCCAGCAACCACAGCAGCTCGCTTTAGTCGGGGCTCCCGGCACCGGGATGCCGACGCCCTCTGCTTCTCGTTTCCAGCAACCACAGCAGCTCATTTCAACTGGAACTCCTGGCACCAGGATGCCAGCACCCTCTGCTTCTTGTTTCCAGCAACCACAGTACCTCGCTTAAGCTGGGCTCCCGGCACCAGGATGCCAGCGCCCTCTGCTGCCCGTTTCCAGCAACCACAGTAGCTTGCTTCATTCGGGGCTCCTGGCACCGGGATGCAAGCGCCCTTTACTGCCTATTTCCAGCAACCATAGCAGCTCGCTTCAACTGGGGCTCCCGGCACCAGGATGCCAGCGCCCTCAGCTGCCCATTTCCAGCAACCACAGTAGCTTGCTTCAATCCGGGCTCCTGGCACCAGGACGCCAGCGCCCTACGCTGGCTCCATCAGTCCCAGCAGCTCATGTCGGCTGAGGTCGTCGGCACCGGGATGCCGGCACCCGTTCTTCCCCCTCAGCAGGCAACCACTAATTTCACTTTATCCACAGCTACCCACACTGAGCCGCACCAAAACCGAACGAGAGCTTCAGCCTTTTCTCGCTTCTCGTCGGCAGCTCCACCAGCACCCATACCTCGAAAACAGGAGTCCTCCCCATCCACCCCGACTTCTGCCGTTTCTTCGGTGTCCGCTGGCGCGGTGCATATTACTTTGCCGTCAGGCTCACCTTCGGCTGCAAAAGCAGCCCCAAAACTGTTCGACACCCTGTCTGAAGCCCTTTGTTGGATCCTGTCTAACAACCACGGGATTCCATACCTCGTCCATCTCTTGGACGATTTTCTCATCATTCCCCCACCGTTGTCACCACCCACCTCCGGCCTGGTCCTGACTTCAGTCTTCTCCGACCTCGGAGTTCAATTGTCCGCAGAGAAAACAGAGGGCCCCTCCACATCCCTCGAGTTTCTCAGTCTCACCCTCGACACAAACAAGTTCCAGGCTTCACTCCTGGTCGAAAAGCTCAACCGAATCAGCCTCCTGATCTACAATTTCCTCCATGCCCCGTGCTGCACCAAACGTCCACTTCTGCCCCTTTTGGGTCACCTCAACTTCGCCCTACGCATCATCCCCCAAGAGCGAGCCTTCTTATCTCACTTACTATCCTCGCTTCTTCCGTTCCATCACTCTTGACTTCCATCTCCCTGGATAGCTCAAGCCGTGCCGAACCACGTCTGTGGCTCAACCTTCTCACTAAGGTCACTTTCTTCTACGACGACCAACTGACTCACCCACATGAAATCCATCTGTACACCGACGCTGCCCCTTCAGTCGGTTTTGGGGGTTGCTATAACGGAAGATGGTTTGCAGCAGTATGGCCCCAGAGCTCTCAAACGAATGCCAGGTCGCTTCCTCTGCGCTCTTCGAGATCTACCCCATACTAGCCGCTGCTATCTTGTGGGGACATGAACCGTCCCGCAAGTCCATTCTCATATACTCAGACAACCTCGCAGTCGTAGACATATTAACAAAGGACGCTCCAACTCCCCTCCATCATGCCATTCACACGGCGCCTCATCTGGCACTCCGTTACACACCAATGTGTTCTCCGCGCAGCTCACATTCCCGGTCACGCTAACACCATCGCTGACTCTCTTTCCGGTTTCTCGTTTCAGAAGTCCAGAAGCATGGCACCTCACGCCTATACCTTCCCAACGCCAGTTCCTCCATATTCAGCACTGACATTCAACTTGTAAATCCAGCGTTAATACACCTGATAATCGAATCCAAGAGCTCCATCATCGACAGCCTATCACCTTCAATCCTCTCTTCCTACTGGACAGCTAGGAAAAGCTTCCACCACTTCCACGACCAATACAACATAACCTTTCCGTTGTTCGATCTTATCACCTTGACTTCTTTCATCACTTACGCACATTCCATCATGGCAATCAAAACACACATCATCAAATCATACCTAGCGGTATCAGCTTGTTCTTAATTAATTAATAACTGGCAGTTAGGGCCTGGCCCCCAGCCATCCCCAGATAACTTCCCTCCTCAAAGGACTCCTACGCCAAGAGCCAGCAAAAACCCTCGTCGTCTTCCTCTTACCGCCAACTTGCTGTCCACCTGCCTCCACACAATCTGTTCCAGGTTCGGCACTCCTCAAGTCGCCCAAACCCTGGAAGCCATCTTCTTGCTAGCCTTTTTGGCTTCCTCAGATTCTCCGAATTCACCTCCTCAACCATTCACTTTGACCCAAGCCGTCATGCCTGCATTTCTGACTTGTCTCGCTTATCAGACGACACTATGGTGTTCCACTTAAAGCGAACCTAAACCAATCAATTCGGTCCGCCTACACCCGTCTAATTCTTCAAGGTTCAATCATCACTGAATCCCGTCGAAACCCTCGCAAACTTCTTGCAATTCCGTAAATCGCAGAGCACAACAATGACAGATCCTCTCTTCATCTCCGAATCCGGCCAAGTGGCTACTCGATTCTGGTTCCACCATCACTTTCGCCACGTGCTCTCATCGTCTGGTATTTTGCCCTACAACTACACCGGGCACTCCTTCAGAATCGGAGCTGCCACTTCAGCCTCCCGTGATGGCATCCCAGAACACCTCATACGTCTCATGGGCCTCTGGTCCTCCCAAACGTGCCACCGCTACATCTGTTCGGATCTCAAAGATCTCAGATCCGCTCAATCTCTTCTCAAGTAATTGGAGGTTTTTTTGGGGGTCCGTCGCTGCCCGGGAGCGGCGGCGGCGGATTCTCTACAAGAATCCCCACAACGCATTCGAAGAACTCAAAAGAACCAAGATCTTCAACACTTTGTTTTCCTTTGTCACTAATAAATCCTTAAACACATCTCGTTGACGGTGTGGTCCTTGCTAGTGAATTGTGCAAAGCTGTATTTTGTGAAACTTGAAAGAAAGAAAGATGTTTGAAAACACAGAGTAGTCCTATAAGTCATAAGTCTGACTTCAAATCAAGCTTTTGTCGAAGATGATTCGCAGGAATCTCTTAATTAACATCTGCCTCATCCTAGTTGTTTTCTACTATTTTTAATCCATCGATGAGGACAAACAATCACTAGCTGACCAGCATGCTAATCACACAACAACATAGCAGCTTCATCTTTTGGCAAACTGATCAGCGGGGGTTCCCAACACGTCACGCACACGGACCATGGAGTGTCTCCCACACCGCCACACCATCGGATCCAATGTGAATCCAGTCGCCCCCGGAATGCTTCCTCTTCAAGCGTTCGAGCAGGGTGGAAGTACTGCTTACATCCTCCGTGTAAAAGTGTTTAAAATGACTGGAAGATGCTTTCTGCCGAGTGTAAGACAGAGCCCCATGTCTCTGTCATCACGCATTTGACAGACATGAAGAGTTTTTCGCATTTCATGATGTGTATCTGTGTGCGAACATATGAAAAATGACTCTTTTTTCTTTTGCACTGAATACGCTTTTGCAAATTGTCTCTTTTTTTCTCTCCTCAGACCTTGGCTTTCTCCCACTATCTTAAAGAGAGCGAGCAGAAACAAAAGAGAGAAAGAGAACACAGGTATAAAAAAGAGGGAGCTGTGATGAGGATTGGCTGCGCTCACTATGAAAACCATGGCAACCCATCGGTGTTACCTTGAACAAGACAAAGTTCCAAAGACGCACTGTAAACATCCCTCACAGCATCACAGCAAGCATGCACAAATATGACAGGTATAAAGGTTAGTTAGAGAACTAGCCTGTGCTAACATACAGAAGAAGAAATAATCATTTTGAACCGTGTTGAAGGGATGATGCTTTGGTACACAGTTTGATTCTGTTTTGGTCAGCTGCTGTCAGTCGACACCTGTAGAAGCTGGACTAGTAAACAATTGTCAAGTCTATCGAGGACATTTTTCCCTGTATGTTGGCTCTGTTGTTTTACCAACAGGAAATGAGCTCCGGAATCATCTGAATACCAAAAAATGTGTGAGATGTGGGCAGTGATTCAAAGATCTGAAACCAGGTTTTTCTTTCAGATTCTAACAAACACTCTGTGTTAAACCACCTTATATTCAGACCAATGATGTATGCATCAACAGCAGAGGTGGCTCCAGCCAGAGCTCTGGGAGGGCAACTGTTGTGATGTGGCAAAGGTGACATAGATAAATTAACCTCAATGAGCTGATATTATCCTATTGCTCTGCACCACATATACATGAGTTCACCCTGGAATGTAAAGGCAACTATTTATTGGAGCAAAATAAAGAACAGTGGCATTGGGACTGATAATGTGCAATTAATAAAACTATTTCCAATTAAAAACTGTTGAAGAGATACACGTGCAGTGTTGGGAATGTAACTAGTTAAATGTTCTCACTTAACTTGAATGTTTCCATTTAATTATACTTTGTTTGTTGTTTTTACTTAACTACATATCAGAGGCAAATATTTAACTTTTTACTCACAATATTTTTCAGCTTTAGTTACTAGTTACCTTTCAGGTTACAGTTTTTTTATCACCTTCCTGTACAGCAAACATCATGAGTCTCCACATTTGTTAATTTTGAACATTTCTCATTAACTTAAGGATAAGGTGTTCCTTTATGTGTGGAGAAAAATCTTCTTTTTAAGCTTTGTAACCTCTTTAAAAACCATCTTGGGTTATTTAAAGATCATCATCGAAGCTGAAAACAGGCTGTTTTCTGGCTTTTAGCAGAAATGTGGTTCTCAGAGCACAGCCTATATGATGATTTTATATAATATGATGATCTTGTGAAGCATTGCTGTAGATTAAACTAATGAACAGAATATAAAGGAGTTAAAATGAGCTCAACCTTAAACATCTGCAGCAGTAGAATAGTGGCCATCGCATCGGGCCAGATTGAAAGCAAGACTGAGTGACATGTGGAGGTTGGTAGCAGCGGACCAAACCAATGTGAGGCATATGAATGGGGAACTAAATCTTTAAAAAAAAAAAAAAAAAACACATTGTTTTGCGTTTCTAATTAGCAGTGATAAGTGTTTACAATGCATATTACTATACAGTATCATTTAAAAGTGGACAATGACCTAGGCTGTTGAGGGGGGCAACTCTATTTTTTCCAGGAAGGTCCCCACTGTAATCACTGCATACAACTCTGATTTCGTTTGTGAGTAGAGGAAATGATGGAGCATCAGCCAACACAAGATGTGTGTGTTGTTCGTTTTTTATTTATGACAACTACACTTTACAAATTGTCTCTTTCAAATAAATAACAGCAATGTCAGATATCTGTTTGATCTGATTTAGAAACAATGTTGCTATTAGTTTGTCAACCAGAGATTAGGTATTTGTGTGTGTTTAACTTATGTGTTTATTTTAATATTTAATGTATTTATTTTTGTCTTTTATCCAATCCAATCCAATCCAACTTTATTTGTTAAGCACTTTAAAAACAACCAAAGTTGACCAAAGTGCTGTACAGGAAAAATAAATAAGACATCACAAACAGACATAATAAAGCGCAACATACAACAATACATTAAAAGGCATAAATCATGAGTAAAAATGCAATAAAAGTAATAAAAATAATAAGGAATAAAATCAAGAAGATCAAGTCGACCTCTTACTAGTGTCAAAAGCTAAGGAGAAGAGATGGGTTTTAAGAAGTGATTTAAAAACCGACAAAGAAGAGGCCTGTTTAACGTGCAGAGGCAGATCATTCCACAGTTTAGGAGCCGACACAGCAAAAGCACGGTCCCCTCTGAGCTTCCGCTTAGATTTAGGCACACTCAGGAGCAGCTGATCATCTGACCTGAGAGAGCGGGCGGGTATATAAGGGTGTAGAAGCTCAGAGAGGTAGGGCGGGGCAAGACCATTCAGGGATTTAAAAGCAAATAGAAGAATTTTAAAATGGATCCGAAATGGAATAGGCAGCCAATGCAGTGAGGCTAAAATGGGGGAAATGTGCTCATATTTACGTGTGCCAGTTAAAAGAGGTGCAGCTGCATTCTGTACCATCTGGAGACGGGCGATGGAGGACCCACTGACCCCCACATACAGTGCGTTACAGTAATCCAGCCGAGTGGTTACAAAGGCGTGGATTACTGTCTCAAAGTGCTGCCTTGTAAGAATTGGCTTTATTTTGGCCAGCTGCCTCAAATGGAAAAAGCTAGTTTTGACAACAGCCTTGATCTGACAGTCAAGGTTAAGCTCAGGGTCCACTTTAAACCCGAGGTTTGTGATAGTAGGTTTAATATATTGGCCCAAGGAACCCAGATCTACAGGGGGGGTCCCCGTGGCGCCACCAAAAACCATCACTTCTGTCTTTTTATCGTTAAAATTTAAAAAGTTCAGAGCCATCCAGGCCTTTATGTCGTCAAGACACGAAAGTAAGCGTCTGGCAGAGTGTTCGTCTTTCTTTTTAAGAGGCACATAAATCTGACTGTCATCTGCATAACAGTGGAATGAGATGCCGTGCTTCCTAAGTATGGAACCAAGCGGGAGCAGATAGAGAGAGAAGAGGAGAGGACCAAGAACTGAGCCCTGAGGGACCCCACTCGAGAGAGGAGCAGAGGAGGATACCGAGTCACCAAGGCTGACACAAAATGTTCGATCAGTCAAGTACGACCTGAGCCATTCCAATGCTACACCCCTGATGCCTACCCACTGCTTCAATCGTGAGATTAAAATTTCATGATCCACTGTGTCAAATGCAGCAGTTAAGTCTAAAAGCACAAGGATAACACAGTCACCAGAGTCCGTAGTTAAAAATATATCATTAAAAACTCTTAAAAGAGCTGATTCGGTGCTGTGCAGTGTTTTAAAACCGGATTGGAAAACCTCTAGAATATTTTGTTCCTCCAGAAAGGCCATTAATTGACTGTGCACAACCTTCTCCAGGATTTTTGAAAGGAAAGGCAGTTTGGAGATGGGCCTGAAATTGGCAAGAACTGCAGGATCTAGAGCAAGTTTTTTAATCAGAGGTTGTACTACTGCATGTTTAAAATTTTCAGGGACAACTCCTGAGGACAGACTGCTATTAATTAGCGCAATTATAGATGGTCCTACAGTGAGGAAAACCTCTTTAAATAGTCGCGGTGGGACAGCATCATTTGGAGAACCTGATAGCTTCAAATGACCGACAATCTCCTGTAAGAAGGAAAGAGTCACAGGCTCAAACTGGTTGAAGACAGCAGAGCAGGGGACCGAGATTGAAGGGTCATAAGCAGAAGGTGAGATCTGTGCCCGAATTGAAGCGACCTTACCAATAAAAAAGTGAAGGAAGTTTTCACACACAGCAGGGGACGCCTCCATACAGGCAGTCTGCGGGGCATTAAGAAGAGTGTCAATAGTGTTGAACAAAACACGAGGCTTGTGACGGTTTGACAGAATAATATCAGAGAAATGTTTCCTTTTGGCATCTTTTACAGTTTTCTGATAATGACGCCATGAGTCCATTTGAAGATTTGAAGAGAAACCTGCAGTTTGTCCTTCTTCCACTTGCGCTCAGCTCTACGGCACTCACGTCTGACAGCATGAGTCGTGTCATTCAGCCAGGGCTCAGATTTAGTTTTAGGCTGCCTAAATTTTAATGGAGCCACAGTGTCCAAAACAGTTTGGCAGGTGGAGTGAAACCATGAGCTCAGCTCCTCTGTGTTGCACACAGAATCAGGAATTATGGAGTTCTGATTGAAAGCGACCGAGAACTGAGCAGCAGTGGAAGGGTTAATTATGCGACAGCGCCGAGCAGCAGCGCGAGGTTTAAATGTATCGCAGGCAAGAGCAGCCTCAAATAATACAGGCATATGGTCAGAAAAAACAGCGTCACAAATCTCTAAATTAAAAACGGGCAAACCATATGATAAAACAAGATCAAGTGTGTGTCCGTGTTCTTGTGTAGGTCCAGACACATACTGTATGAGATTAAAAGAATCAATGAGGTTTAAAAAGCCCTTTGTCATTGGCTTATCAGGACAACACACATGAACATTAAAATCCCCCACAATAAGAACACGGTCATATTTAGGCATGATTTCGGCCAGGAAATCAGAAAAGTCTTTTAAAAAGTCTTTATTGTACTTGGGGGGGCGATAGACCACAGCACACAACACTGTGTGAGAGCGACCAAGCTCAAATAAGCTCAGTTCAAAGCTCGTGAAAGAGTATTCCAGCAATATCTGCTTACATTTATAATGACTCTTATAGACTGTCGCTATTCCTCCTCCTCGGCCCGACGTCCGCGGGGAGTTAAAATAGCAGCAATCCTGCGGTAATAGTTCAGTGAAAGCACTGGACTCACCAACACTCAGCCATGTCTCAGTCACACAGAGGAAATCCAATCCTCGGGACGTGAAGAAATCCTTCAAGATACAAGTCTTGTTTGCTAGTGATCTAGCATTTACCAGGCCAATCCTGGCAGGAACCGGTGCGTCCGCAGCGTTGGCTGTCCAGGGAGCCCGACACAGAGGGCGCAAGTTGCGGTGATTCACCCCGCGCCAGCGGGGACGAGGCGAGCAGGGGCCGCGGGGCTGGAACACCACTTCCGGGCCGACGACAGGTACCAGCCAGCCGTCAGCAGGGTCCAGCGAGCAACGGGGAATAACGAGGCAAGGCCCGGCTCCAATCTCAGTCCAGGCAGGCCAGCGCACGGGACGGGCCTTCAGCCTCACCAGCCGGCCGCTGCGTTTTCCCCGGCGGCGGTAGCGCTTACGCCGAGGCGGTGGGGCCGGGGCGCGGCACAGGTGATCAGGTACCCTCGCGAGGAGCGGGGGTAAAGTTTCGCGTCCCGCATCATCCAGTTTTATATTATCTTCGGCAGAAAACCGAAGGTTCAGCAGTGTTTGGCGATCGTACACCAGTAGAGAGTCAACATCCAGAGCAAGAAGCAAAACAAACAGCATAAACACACATAGCACTGGCAGTGATAGACGGCAGGCCACACACACTGGCGCCATCTTGAGTCACCCAAGATATTTTATATTAAAATCAGATTTAAAATTCTCAAATACAGATTTCCTATTGATCTCAACATTCAGCATTGGTTGAGTTATAATTCGTATTCAGTCGTTGTATGAAACATGTTGCACTGAGTTGTACTGTGTAGGATTGTGTAGTCAGCCTCAGACTGACTGTGGAGATTTTGCACAACACTTAGATAAAAACAGTGAGGACGAGAAAGCAACGTCAGCCTGCGATTAGTAATTTCAGTGTTAGATCATCAAAACAGCCCTCCGCCACAGACATCACATACGGACTGAAGCAGACACAAAAACAGGTTAACAAATGGGTATAATTAGCTGTTCTGATCAATAAGACTTTAAATGAAACACACTTATCACTGAAACCCCCCCCCCCAGCCCCGACTCTTCTTCAATCCTGGCTGACCGCACAGTAGAAATGTACAATACAGTGTGTTTACTGCAGGTGTGTTTCCCCAATGGAGACATGAGTAAGAACTGGAACACCATTAGCGGGGGTCACAGGGAGCACTTAACAGTGACAGAGACAGAGAGAAGGAACAAGAGGAGGGGTGGCGTGTGTGTGTTTGAAGGGGGAGGGTGTGGGTTTAATGTATTTGTCGAGGCCAAAGTTTATTCCATCATTAATACTGCTTTGCTGATACCTCAGCTTGCTGGAAGGAAGGTGTTCGGCTCCAGTCCTCAAGGGCAGTCACCCACAGGTGTTTGATCCTGTGATATTTAATGGAAACACCCGGAGCGGCTCTCACTATCATAGACTCTCACTACCTCCAAACAGAACTCGGAGATTTGATGATTTTTGACATATTGAGCGTTGGATTATTATGGCATTGGACTTGTTTAAAGTGAAACTCTCGCCAAAATGCAACCTAGGCTTTCTTTGTGAATGTATATGAGTCAAACCTTCGTGTCAAAGTATAATTACGATGAAAGAGGCAATTTTAAGATTGACCGTATGTTCGTTTTCGGCTCAAACTCATTTTCAATGGGAATGCTTGGGGCAAATTAGCGATAGAATCAAAATCGCTATTTTTAAAACACTAAGAAGGCTCGACACAACATGAAACTTTGCTCGTAGTATCACCAGGGTCTCTACACATGAACATGAGCATCGAGAACATTGTTTGTGTATACAGAGTTTACTAAAAAGAAAGTTTTTGAACAACTCATGTTAGGAGTAGCTTCTTCCTCTAGCCATCATCATGGCAGCCCAGACATACTCGGCGATCGACACGTCTGGGTAGAGTGTATGTGGTTCAGTTGAGCTATGTGTAGAGACCCTGAGATTTATGTATTTACATTTTAATTATGATCACTTTGAAGTGTGTTTTATGATGAATTTGCTTAACAGTCCAGAGAGAGAAACTTAAATTCAGATGGTGTATGGTTGTATTTTTATACAGAAGTATTATGTGGTGTAATGTAGAAACAAAACTCATTATGTCAGAACAATGGTAAGTGTTGAAAACTTGTAACTTGAAGGAAACATGTATGTAATGATCCTACCTCTAACCAAAGTTAAATAGTGCAGACACAGTACATTACATTAACACAGTTGTTTCTTCACACTTTTCACATTTTAAAATGTTTAAAATAAAATGTGAAAAATGTGTGAAATGTGGCCCTATCTTAAATATTGCCCCTTTCAAATGCATACTGCTATAATTATCTCTCATTATAGCTACCTTTATTTTTTATATGCTATTTATACATACTTTATGGAAAACATGTCAGTGTAACTTGACTTGACATGGGTGCAACGTCCTTTTTGTGTTAAAGGTACAGCTGTGCTCCACAGTGTTGCCCTCCTGCAGCTTACATCAGCACATACATGTATTCTGTGTCCCAGTACAGTGCTGTAGAGAAAACAGATGACACTGCAGGCAGGGGACATGTCAGCGTCACGAGAACCTTGTATGATGTGATGCACGTTTTTTGAAATACATTAAACCTCATGTTCCCATGTAGAATACAAAAGGGAAGCAGATTTTCAGACTCTATGCAGAGAGAGAAAGGTAGCAAAATGAGTTGTTAACCAGGGGTCATTTGTATGGCACGTCACTTCTTGCTCTTAAGCTTCGATACCACCGAGTAAGCGTTCTCTCACTCGTTTCTGTCACTGACCTCAAAATAATCATGATTTGGATCATGTGAGTGCACGTGTTTGTTTGTTTCTACCGTGAGTATGTGTTTGCTCTGTGATATCTGGCGACCTGTCCAAGGTGTAACATATCTCTCGCCAGAAAGCATGCTGGGATTGGCTACAAGCCCTCTAACAGACTATTCACGTACAGAGAATAGATGGCGGCAGAGTTCATGTGATGTTCATGAGATGTATTCCTCTGGAACAAAAGACTGGTATTACATTTACAAACCCTTTTAATGCATGAATTTTTAAATTATTAAATTCAATTACAGTATGATATTTTTTATTTGCGCTGTATTTTTTCAATAATGAATTAAACAAGTGAGGTTTCCAATAATAGTTATTTCAAAGTCAGGTAAATGTTTGGTCACAATAACCCAACATGCTCTTAATGTCAAAGCATCTGATTGGCAGCTTGATCAGTGCCCTTAAGCTTCCTACTCTGACACTCTACCTACCCCTCTAATGTCAGTTTTGCACATGAAGGGCTCAAAGATCAAGTTAGCAATAATACATAAGCAATGTCTGGTTACACTTTCAAAATAAATTGGTCCAAGGTCGATGTTGGCAACAATATGTAATGTGCAAAGTCTGGTTAGACCTTAAAATAAAGTGTGCTGACAAACAGTTCCCATAGTGTGGCATATTATGCTATTAATGTTGTCAAATGGTTGCGGTCGCACTAACACAAAGTTACACTGTAAGCTGTGTCACCTTAAAAAGGCACTCTGTAGTTTTGGAGAAGAAATTCAACTTCAGAATTTTTATATTTACAATGTTAACTAGGTAATAACACCGATTTAGAAATAGCAATTATTTCATAACTGAATAAACAAGCTGTTCTCAGAGGTAATTAAGGTCCCCAGAACACTAGCCCCTTTCACACAGCCGTTTGCATGTGGGGATCCTGCGCCAATTCTCCGCACCTTCCTCTGTGTGAAAGTTTCAGATGCGGAGAAGGGGGAAATTCCGCTGCGGCTCTGATCCGCCTCTGGAGGTAATATCAAGGCCGCATTATTGGTGAGCCGTCCCAGTGTGAACGGATAATCCAGAGGCGCGGAGCGAGGGCGTGTCGGTCTGACAGTCTGATAACTGCACAGGTCCTTCACTCAACTAAGTACAGAGAAATGTCCCACAAAGCAACGTTACAGGACCGAACAAAAGTAACGTAGTAACTGTAACTGTCGTTGGCAACTTATATGAGGGAAAAAAATACCGCAGCTGTACGTGGAGAAGCGTCCGTCCTCCTGTCTGTCCTCCCGACTCTTCCTTACATTTGTGCCCGAAAAACAGCTTCTGTCACCAGCAAAAAACTTTTAATTCACCGAGTGTTTGTGACAAAAATAAATTACCGCGACCATCAGCTCTCCCGACGGAGACTTCAGGGATCTTTCCCCCAGAAAACAGCCTCCTTCCCGCGAGTGACAGAGTCAGACAGCGTCCAGTTTACTGATGGTGATTATGTGTAATTATGTAATTTAGCGCGAAAAACTTAACTCCGTCGCTTTCCAGGATGTTTGGTGGGTCAGGATCTAGATCACTACACATTATAACAGCATCCATATGATTATAAACTGTCCGCGGGTTTAGATCAACACGGGGAACACCTGGGGAAACACCGACGTCATCATCATGACGTGTACCGTCACGCCTCTTTAGGAGCCGCAGCGCCGACTTTCTGTGTGAATTACACACGTGAAGGCGGAGAGGCTTCGCTCTGTGTTAATCACCATCGGCGGAGAATTGCCAAACCACCGCTCCGGAGATAATGCGGAGAGGCTGTGCAAAAAGGGCTACTGTCTGAAGCTAGAAAGGTGGCATGGTCTGCCATATATAAACAAAGTAAAACACTATGAAAGTGTATTGTCTTTTAAAGTCAGTCTGTTTATTCAGTTCATTCAGTGACGAAAATAAAGAGAGCCTGTTTATTTAGTTTCAGTATTGATCTTTCTTCTCTGATTAAAATGTCTTCCCAAAAACTACATAGTGTTCCTTTAAACAGGTGTTACTTTCCTCACCGGTGCCTGTGGAAAAACTATGCATCACCTTGTATTGGTCCAGGGTGCACTCTGAGCTGAGAGGAAGGCTTCCCTCTTGGAATTTTACAAACATTTCCAAATAATTTTCTGGGGCATATCGTAATGCTCCAAGCAACTCCAGGAAAAACACATTAAAACAAAAAAAAGGAACTTGAGGAATAATAGTGAAAAGAATGTTGGTAGGAGTTCAAACACTACAAACACATTTTGATGTTTTGACAAAAAACAGTGGCAGAGAAGTGCTGACTGCTGCCCAGGAAAGGAAGAAAAAAAAATGGTGAATGATTAAGATTAAAGTTAAAGCAGTGGACAGAGAGGGTAGCGACTGGAGACAGTGGAGGGGTAGAAAATGAAGAGGTGAGGTGATGGTATTAGGGCAGGGCTAGGGAGGGAGAGAGCCACGGAGGCCAGAAAAACAAGCAGAGAATAAACAGATCGAAGGAGAGGAGAGAAAAACAGGCCGAGGTGGAGAGAGAGGCACGGAGGGCTGGAGGCAAACTCAGCGTGAGCCGAGAGAGGAAACGGCGACAGACTGGGAGGAAATAAGTGGGGAGAAGTAGAGAGAGAGAGAGGACAGTGGCTCGGCGAGATAAAATGAGAACTGAGACAGACACAAGGACAGGAAAACAGAGCGTGTGCAAAAAAGCCCAAAAAACAATGTGTTGCTCTGTTTCATTTATCTATTTGCATTTAATTTAATTTATTAGAATTTTACTGAAAAGAAGCATTTGGACAAGCAGAGACAGACAATCATCATGAAAGACACAGACCGAGAGACATAGGGAGTGAGACAGACGTTCAAGGCAACGAGGACCAGAGCGATGGAGAGGAGAACGAGCGAGAGAGAGAAAATAAAATAAGCAGAGGAGATGGCTGAATTTGCAGTCAGAGCTCTCCTGTCTTTATTACTTTTCTATAGAGCTGTTTGGAAGGAACAAAGGGAGAGTGTGTCTTCAATGTGTGTGGGTCCTGAATGCCCAAGGCTAACAGGAACCTGCCTGTGTGTGTGAGTGTGTGTGCGTGTGTGAGTGTGTGTGCGTGTGTGTGTGTGTGTGTGTGTGTGTGTGTGTGTGTGCGTGCTTGTGCGTGTGCGTGTGTTTGTGTGTGTAACCACTGCACACACAAAAGACACAAACACACTCACACAGGAACAGGGCGCTCACTGCTTGCGGATGGGTTCTTTTCATTGGAGCCCAAGGCTCAACCTTCAGCTAGCATAAGAGAAGCACAAGGCCAACACAAATGAATAGGAGACACACACACACACACTCACACACACACACGCACACCCACTCTCGAGCACACACGCACACAAATGACCACGTCTTCCCACGCCTCCTCACCATTACTCCCTCTATCTGTCCTCCTACATACTTTTTTTCTCATTTTTGTCATGCTGTAATTCTTCCGCAGTCGACAGCAGAATCTATCTATCTATCTATCTATCTATCTATCTATCTATCTATCTATCTATCTATCTATCTATTGTTTTGTCATTAAAGGAAAAGTTCAACATTTTGGGACAGTTTTCTGTTGCTGTGCGGTTGCCAGGCAACAAAGACTTCAGTAAAACCACAACCACAACTTTTCATTTCAACATTTCTGAGTCTGGATCCCTGGGCTCCCAAGGCAAACAGGTCCTAGGTGACGGGTCAGACTAAGATCGGTTCCAAAGCCCCTGATGAAAAAGATGACAACGAGGAAGTTTATGTCGCCCGAAATGGCGTCACCGGGGCCCCACCCTGGTGAGTGCCTGGTGGCCGGGTCTTTGCCCACGAGACCTGGCCGGGCGCAGTAGGCTCATTACCTGCAGGAGGGTTCAGAAGGGGCCGATGCTTTGTGATTTGGGTGACAGTCGTGGGCGGGGGCCCTGATGACCCAATCGCGGATGGTGACTCTAGCCATGGGGACATGGAATGTCACCTTGCTGGGGGGGAAAGAGCCTGAGCTAGTGCGGGAGGTTGAGCGGTACCGGCTAGAGATAGTCGGGCTCACCTCCACGCACAGTCTGGGCTCTGGAACCCAACTCCTTGACAGAGGCTGGACTCTCTTCTACTTTGGAGTTGCGCGCAGTGAGAGGTGGCGAGCTGGTGTGGGCTTGCTTATAGCTCCCAAGCTCAGCCGCCACGTGTTGGAGTTCACCCCGGTGAACGAGAGGGTCGCCTCCCTGCACCTTCAGGTCAGGGATGGGTCTCTCACTGTTGTTTTGGCTTACGCACCAAACAGCAATGTAGAGTACCCTGCCTTCTTGGAGGCCCTGGGAGGGGTACTGGAAAGTACCCCAACTGGGGACTCCATCGTTCTACTTGGGGACTTCAACGCTCACGTGGGCAGCGGCAGCGGTATCTAGAGGGGTGTGATTGGGAGGAACGGCCTCCCCGATCTGAACCCGAGTGGTGTTTTGTTACTGGACTTCTGTGCTAGTCAGAGTTTGTCCATAACAAACATCATGTTCATGTCCCTAGGCCAGAGGTCAATGATCGAATTTGTAGTCATGTCCTCTGGCCGTATGTCTTGGACACTCGGGTGAAGAGAGGGGAAGAGCTGTCCACTGATCACCACCTGGTGGTGAGTCACTGGCAGGGGAGGAAGCTGGACAGACTTGGCAGACCCAAGCGTATTGTGAAGGTCTGCTTGGAATGTCTGGCGGAACCCTCTGTCAGGGAGGTCTTTAACTCCCACCTCCGGGAGAGCTTTGACCAGTTTCCGAGGGAGGCTGGGGACATTGAGTCCGAATGGACCATGTTCTCCACTTCCATTGTTGACGTGGCTGTCCAGAGCTGTGGCCATAAGGTCTCCGGTGCCTGTCGTGGCGGCAATCCCCGAACCCCGGTGGTGGACTCTGGAAGTAAGGGATGCTGTCAAGCTGAAGAAGGAGAGGAGAGGAGAATTCGGCCGATAGTTGAACTTCGAATTCAGGAGGAACAATGCAGTTTTCGTCCTGGCCGCGAAACACTGGATCAGCTCTATACCCTCCGCAGGGTGCTCGAGGGTTTATGGGAGTTTGCCCAACCAGTCCACATGTGTTTTGTGGATTTGGAGAAAGCATTCAACCGTGTCCCTCGTGGCATTCTGTGGGAGGTGTTCCAGGAGTACGGGGTCGGAGACCCTCCGCTAAGGGCTTTACGGTCCCTGTACGAACTAGGGGTGCACCGATCCGATATTAAGATCGGATATCGGCTCCAATATTGACAAAATGACTGGATCGGGGATCGGTAAAATGAAACAGATCCACCGGCCGATCCAATTTTTTTTTTTTTTTCCACCGTCGCAGCACATCCTACATCATTCGTCAGCGTCAGTGTGTTGCATGCTGGAAGAGCGCAAGTTGTTGTTTGACCAAGTCTTTATTAGTTTATTCTCAGGTTCAGCTGCTATGTTCTATTTTGTATTCCTGTTTGCAGGACGTTACACTTACTCACGTCACATTTCTCCGCTGATTAGCTAGTAGCCCCGCCATCAGTTGTTAGCCTCACCGGTCAGCTGTTAGCCTAGCAACGCTAACTTTCAAACCTACGTACTCAATACTATGTGGGCTGTCTATCGTTGCTCCGTTGGTCCTCCCTCCACCACAACCTCAGGGTTATTCACCGCCGGGCTGCTTTGTCTCCTCCTCTGCTGCTGCGGTCTCCCCGGCTCGCAGCGATGCTGGATGGTCGCCCCGGCTGTGTGCACGGAGCCTCCAGACGCTTGTTTGTTTACAGACGGTGCTACTGAATTTGGTGCTAGTGTTCCCTCCGTGCTGACCAACAGGCGCTATATTCATTCATTCTTTGTTTTGTTTGTTCCACTTTGTTACGTGTGTCCTTGGGTACCCTGACAGGCGCTATATAAATTAAATGTATTATTATTATTATTATTATTATTATTATTGTTATTATTATTATTATTATTATTATTATTATTAATGTTACACATGTTTACAATGTTCTGTAACTGTTTGATTATTTTGTCTTAGTTAGGAAAGTCTGGTGCCTTTAGTCCCTTTCACATGGTGGAAGGTATACAGTTTATTATTAATTCAACAACGGTATCAGATCGGTATCGGGTATCAGCCGATACGCTCAGTCCAGGTATCGGTATCGGAAAAAACGGGATCGGTGCATCTCTAGTACGAACAGAGCAGGAGCTTGGTTCGCATTGCCGGCAGTAAGTCAGACCTGTTCCCAGTGCATGCTGCCCTTTGTCATCGGTTCTGTTTATTTTTTTTATGTACAGAATTTCTAGGCACAGCCAGGGACCGGAGGGGGTCTGGTTCGGGATGTTGTCTTGTTGGCTCCTTCGAGCCAGCACCCCAGGTTGGAGGAGAGCTCCTGCCTCCACCTCATGGTGAAGAGAGAGATGAGCCAAAAGGCGAAGCTCCCGATTTACTGGTCAATCTACATTCCTACCCTCACCTATGGCCATGAACTTTGGGTCATGACTGAAAGAATAAGATCCCGGATACAAGCAGCTGAAATGAGTTTCCTCCGCAGGGTGGCGGGGCACTCCCTTAGAGATAGGGTGAGGAGCTCTGTCACCCGGAAGGAGCTCGTGGTAGAGCCGCTGCTCCTCCACATCGAGAGGAGCCCCCGGGACGCCTCCCTCGGCAGGTGTTCCTGGCATGTCCTGTCGAGAGGAGACACCGAGGAAGACCCAGGACACGCTGGAGTGACTATGTCGCTCGGCTGGCCTGGGAACACCTTGGGATCCTCCCGGAAGAGTTGGAGGAAGCGTCTGGGGAGAGGGAAGTCTGGGTGTCCCTGCTCAGGCAGCTGCCCCCGCAACCCGGCTCTGGATAAAGCGGAAAAAGATGGATGGATGGATGTGTCTGGATTCCCTATATTGAGCAGAGGCTAGCTAATTTACAATGCATCCAGACTTTATGCTTAGCTATGGTAGCAGTTCACTGGCTCTAGCAACATATTTGGTGAACGGACGTGAGTGAGGTATCAATCTTTCCATTTAGCTCTCGGCAAGAAATTCCAACAGGCATATTTTGCAAAAGGTTGAACAACTGGGCCATCCTCAGTCCTGCCTCCCATTAGTAGCCCCTTTCACACAGGAGAACACGCATTAACGCCGCAGTTCGGCGGTTTGCCAGTTCTCCGCCAATGGTGTTTCACACAGAGCGAAGCAGCGTCGCCTTAAAGACGAACCGCTGTGTAATTCACACAGAAAGCTGGCGCTGCAGCTCCTAAAGAGGCTTGACGGTACACGTCATGATGATGACGTTGGTGTGTTTTCAAGGTGTTTCCCGGTGTCCGCCCGTCAATCTAAACCTGCGGACAGTTTATAATCATATGGCTGTTGTTATAACGGTAGTGATTGAGATCCTGACCCACCAAACATCCTGGAAAGTGACAAAGTTACATTTTTCGGGCTAAATTACATAATTACATAATCGCCATCAGTAAACAGGACCTGTCTGACTCCCTCACTTGCGGGGACAGAGGTTGTTTTCTGGCTCATAGTTCACTAAAATCTTGGCCTGGAGGGCTGACCGTCGCAGTGGTTTTTTTCATCACAAACGCTCAGTGAGTTAAAGTTTTATGCCGGTGTCAGACACTGTTTTTCGGGCAGAAATGTGATGAAGAGTTGGTAGGACAGGGAGGAGAGACGCTTCTCCACGTATATCTGCAGCATAATTTTTCCTTGAACAGAACAAATAAAACTGTTATCTATTATCTGACAGAACACAGCATTTTGTAAAACCATACTGTATCAGACATATTATGGGGGATTACATGTGCCATCCTCTACGGGTCAGTTCTGACTGATCCTTCTGATGCTGAAGCTCTGAAATAGCAGCATCACTCTGCTGTGGATTGAGGACTCCATGGCGCTGTCCGTGATGCTGAAATAGCAGACCGATTGGTAAATTCACCCTTTTCTCTCAGTCACACCTTTCCGTTAGTTTCATCTTGGATCCATGATATTCTATATTCCCTCTTGTAGAAGGAACAGGAGGAGGATAACTAAAATTGAAATGTAGAATTCAAAAAGTCCCAGTTATGGTGAAGGCATCCTGTAACAATGTCCTTTGGGAGGTATGTGTTGGTTTGAGGAGTGCACGCAGAGGGGTGCTCCCATTAAGAATGATCAAATCACCTAGTGTCTACACAGTTTACTGACTATTAGATAAAAGGACACAGGGTTATGTCACAAAGGGTCATCATCACAGCTGGATGCCATGTTTGCTGTATTGTTCTCATTCAATCAACTGTTCTTTATTTGATTCATTAATGCTTTTACTGCAGTTTTATCTTTACTTTATCCTTAATGAAGTTATTATAATGTTTTTTTTTTCTTTCTATCAGTACTGTAAATGGGTCCAGTAGTATTATGAGTACTTTGAAATTTACTTTTTTTTCATTTAACATTTTATTTATTTATTTATTTACAAAACATCGAACATGGCCTGCTTTCAGCTTCTCCCATGTGAGATTTTGCTGCTTTGTATGTCAAAGTATTTTGAATATCATTGTGTTTTGGACTAATGTCACCTTGGGCATCAGGATAGATAAGCTGATAATGAAAATGATTAATAGTCTGAGCCCTAGTTTTATCATACCTGCTTTTTAAAATTTAAATCATAGGTGGTGGGTCTGCCGCATCATCACAACAGTCTGTAACATTCTTTCAAATGACAACATCTGTTCTCTTGCCTGTATTTCCAATAACCAGTAGTCCATGGTTTGAACTGTGGATCAAACTTGGCTCAAAGTGTACATTGCTTATTGTAAGAACCTCTGAGTTTTCATATTGCTGTATCTGTAACTTCACTCCTCTATGCCAGCCCTGTAAAATCTAGTCACTGTTCAAACTTTCCTTTTCTGCATACAGTGACTATTGATGAATCAATTTTGCTCCCTCAGTTGAATGTCAGGGCTGGTGTACGGTTAACAAGTAGTTCACATGTAACGGCTGTATTATCTGGAACATTAGTATTTTCCGAAGTGAATCACTGCAAGATCAAGGTGATGCTGTCAGTGATTCAGAAAGCTGAATAAACATTGTCTGGAGGCATCTTTCAGAATCCCAGCACTTCAGATTTATGATAGATTTGATTAATTTCATAAAATCCTTTCATCTGGTGCACAAAGGAGGGTAGGAGCAGTGTAATTTAAAGTAATCAAATATGTAAATTCTTAATATTGCTATCAGTTCCGAAATGTAGACCTACTGGTGGCGTTTCATCAATACATTTCTCTGGAAGAACAGAACAAATAAAACTGATATCTATTATCTGACAGAACACAGGATTTTGTAAAACTTTACTGTAACAGACATACTGTGGGGGATTAAATGTGCCATCCTCTACGGGTCAGTTCTGACTGATCCTTCTGGTGCTGAAGCTTAGTTAAAGTTATAATATTGGCCCAAATATCAGATGATCCTGCTACAGGAGAACCACATGTAACAAAAGACAATTTTGGAAAAAAGCCAAGGCATTTCTGTACAGCGCTAAAACCACCGTTCATACCGAGAGACAGTACACACAGACCTAATCACACACTTTCTAGTGAAGAAAAATAGAGCGCACTGCAATAAAAGGCTCACTAATAGGCTTGGAGACAAGTGTAATGTTCGTCTTTGCTTTGCAGAGCAAAGGAACTGTTTGGGATTGTCATTGGTAATGCGACTGTGATAGTTTTCTAAAAACAATTTCATGATGTTTTTCTGCTTTAGCCGGTTGCCTGCACATCTGTCCGTCCTGTTCTTGTTAATGTAATATCTCAAGAATACTTTGAAGGAATTTCTTCAAATTTGGTACAAATGTTCACTTCCACTCACGGATGAACTGATTAGGTTCTTATTTGGTGGCCAAAGGTCAAAGGGTTACAGTCAATGCGATCTCACAAAACACATTTAGCCATAACTCAAGAATTTACACGATAAAGTTTTGAACAAATGTCTTATAGGATAAAATACTGAAGTTATGAGATTTGATAATCAAAAGGTCAGATGTTACACCCTGTGACAACATATTCTGCTAAAAGCGTTCTGGCCACCACTAATTCTAGTTTATTCAAAAAATAGGACGATTGTGTTAATTTAATTCATTATAAATACTGTTTGCATGTTAGAAAAGCAATTATTCCTGCAAATTGTCCTGTAAATTTGCTCCCAATTAGTCCCAATGTTGCAATTTTATAACATTTCCCTGAGATAACCTGCTGAAGGTCTAAGTAATGAAGTGTTGTCAATAAACTTAATTGCAAGTGAAGTGGATAGTGTGTGGGAGTTTTTTTTCCTGAGAACATTTCCCTTTAAACTTACCAAACTTAACTACCTTAAACTTTTTCATTCTCCATGGGATACTTACTGGAAGGTGAAAAAAATGTAGTTTTTTTTTCTATTTTTCTATATTCGTTTACAGGGAGAGGTATTTGATATAAACCAGTTTTTTCATGAGATACTTCTATTACTGGTAAAAACCACCTATTGTGACACTTGTGGTGAAAGGCACTCAGTTCCCGGTGTATTGTAACCCACTCGGGATAAAGACTTCACCTAACTGGCACTTAGATGATTACGACGGAGTAAGAATTGTGCAGCTGCAAAAACAAGCTCCTAATCGCTTCAGCAGCTCGTGCGGCGGCTCACTCATTTTTTTTCCAGTAGACGTCACGCTGAGTTCTAATAGGTCTGAAAGTCTAGGAGGAAAAAGAAATCCATGAGAAGAAGGCTGCGTGTGTTTGTGTGTTTGTGCATACGACAGAGAGGGAAAGCTAGATAAATAGAAACAGACGGACAAATGGAGCAGTTTTATATCTCCGCCCAGCTGGTAATCAGACTTCAAAAACACAGCGAGAGGGTTGTGTTCCACTAAGTGGCGATTGATCGCTGTGTGAGTGTGTGTGTATGTGTGTGAGGGGAAAACATGGGTGATAGTTTGACTGATCTCGCTAGATAGACGCGCAAATACACCTGTCTCACTTTGGTCTCATCTTCAGTGTTATCTCTCTTCTTCTTCATCACCCCCCTTGTTGTCCCTGCTTCAATCCCTCGCTCTGAGGAGTGGGTGTGCTCTCCGCTGTCCTCCTCCAATCTCCCTCCTCAGTGTGTGTCCACCGCTACCATGGACACAGCACACACACATAAAAACACACACGGACGCCTCTCCAGTCTCTTTTTACCTCAGACTTCTCTCCCTTTCTCTTTCTTGCAACTTCCTTCCTTCTTCCTCGGTCCTCCTCCTCCTCCTCCTCCTCCTCCTCCTCAACCCTATCTGCTCCCATTTCTCCTCATTAAGCCTCCACCATCTCCATTTTGCCTCCTGCTTAGTCCTCACTTATCATTGCTACATTTAAATCACAGGAGGAGATCAGATTTGAGACGGGTCAGATAAGACAGATAAAGATGGGGTGTGTGTAGGTGAAAACAAGTGCGTATCTTTGTTATTCGAATCCTTGTGTGTGTGTGTGTGTGTGTGTGTGTGTGTGTGTGTGTGTGTGTGTGTGTGTTTGTGTGTGCATCCGTTTTTGGATTGTTGCATTTTTCTTTTTTTGCCTGGAGCGATGTTGAGTGGACAAGGGGAGTCCAAAGCAGCTCTACCCTCTGTCTCCATCAAAACAAAGCAATTACACGGACGCAGACATGAGGGCGCCACCTCTGACGGCCCACACACGTAGAGGGTCGACAAGCCGCTGACTTTGATCTCGACTAAGAATGAGCTCTATCTTTAAAAGAACTATCACCTCTGAACAGAAATTCCCATAGCATGTTCCTGTGATCCCTCTCAATCAAGTGGAGACGGGTAAACAAACAAACCTTTTGAAAAAGCTGCAGGCCAAAAACCAAAGTTGGGAAACAAGCAGCACAATTCTGAATATTTGAGGCAGTTTAAATCTACATTTCCTGCCGTATTGATACACCTGTACCAAAGTGTTGACACATGCACATCAGGGTGTCCACCAGTTTATGACCCGTGCCAAAGCATTGTGGGATCTTTTTAAAATGTATAATTAAACTAAAACGTGTTGTGCAAGTAGCTATTAGCAGCCACACGTCCTCTTCTTTAGTGCTGAACACCGGAGCCCCCCAGAGCTGTGTGCTCAGCCCCCTGCTGTTCACACTGTACACCCATGACTGCACTCCCAGACACTGAGATAACTCTATACTGAAGTATGCAGACAACATCACCACCATCATTGGCCATATTGTAAAAGACGATGAGGATTCATATGGGGAAGAAATCAACAATTATGCAGAGCAGTACAGAGAAAAATCACTGTTCAACGTCTGCAACACCAACAAGCTGATTGTTGATATTAGAAAAAAAGAGGCAAAGACACACATCCCTCTCTACATCAGTGGCACTGAGGTGGAGCAGGTAAACAGTTTTAGGTTGCTGGGTCTCAACATCACCACCCTGGTTAAAAAAGCACAGAAAAGGTATTGCATTCTAAAGAAACTTAAGAAGGCTAAGTTCTCATCAACCTTTACAGAAGAGCAAAGGTAAGCATCCTGACTGGAAACATCACAAACTGGCATGTTTTGTGCACGGCCCGGGAGAGAGCCCAAATGAATACTGAAATACAGCACCCACTACAACTATAGTCTGTTCACCGTGCTGCCATCTGGCAGAAGATACAGAAGTATCTGCCACTGTAGCGGTAGAGTTTCTATTTGATTCTATCATTTATGATAGAAACCAATAATACAATTGTGGATTAAGTTCTTTATATGATCACACCAATATGAAGCTATTATCACTGCATCACAGGTTGTAAATGTTTAGTCATGCAATAATTGGTAATCAGCAGCATTACTGTGATGTAATAATAATTTCAGAAATAAAACATGAACTGTCACTTTTGCTCAGAAGAAGGTTAGAAAGAAGGAGGTTAATGACGTCTGGTTATCCAGCGTTTTCTGCTTAAGGGTTCAAAAAGGTTGAAGGAGTAACAGAAGGGTTTGGTGAGGAGAACTGTTGAACAATATGTGAAACACTTGAAGGTGACAATGGAACACAGAGACCTTGCAGACAGGACATGGGCATCTTCTAGCCTAAATCGATCCTCGTGAACGCTGGAAAAGAGAAACTTTATGGGGCAAATAACAAAAGGTGTCCGAAACAATGGGTCGGCATACAATAGCTGACAACTTTAAAATACAGCGCACTGTCGCCGGCTTTAAAATATTACCCACAAGCTATAGAGCGCCACAGGAATGAGTCCTAAAGCCCAGAAATAAGTTGACCATTAATCATTGTGCTTCAGGTTCCCTCATCTCAGAGTCAATTATCTTTTCGAAAGGGTTGTCAGTTAAATGGAATAAGGCCTGTGGTTAACACAAGCTTGGGAATTATTGTACGCTATAGAGTATAAAAGTAAATACCCCACTTTCGAAATTTAAAGCATTTGAGTGTCTAAAGGTGGTTGCTAACAAGTGGTTAAATGAAACTAGTTCTTATGTTATGCCGAACACAGAGACTTATCTACTCACTTGTCCGTCTTCAGAGGCAAACTATTCTTACTCTAACTTTGCAACTTGTAGATTGATCAATTTATAGAAACAGGTGTTTGTGTAGTAGGAAGTTTAGTGGTGGTAAGGGTTTAAGTCGTGTGTCTGTTGTGGTGTACTTGGTAATAGCCTAACATTAGCTTTTTACTTTGAGCAATGACATTTACGCTTCAAAAATCATAAAAGTGTTGATCTTCTGGACAAAACATTTAAGTGTCATAAACTTGTGTTTGCCACAAGACTTATTTCCTGCAATAATCCAAAATCCAATTGGAAAATTCTATCGGCTCTCGATAAAAGAGTGTCGTTGAATATAATTTAAAAGGTTTATAGAATAATACTTATATATTCTTGTCAACTTCATGGTGGTTCTGTTCTCTTTGAGGAATCAGATAATTATCTCATGGAAAGAGAAGTTAGTGAGAAGGCTAACTGATGAAGGACATTAGCCTTTCAGTAATGTCCAGCAATTGTAATACAGACAGGGCGAGCATGCCCTCAGAGAACAGTAGAAGGTTAGTTAAGAACCGGCAAGACTCCTTTCCTTGGGTGTCACCTGAGAAGCCAGTCACCTTAGGCCCTTACGACCATCATCCTCCGGTTCAATCTGGTAACATTAGGAAATGTATCACTGCCTTTAAGACATAATCAGCCATATTTCTAATAGGTGACCATTTTCCCCTATAGTCACTGCCTTTTTCGGGAGCATTGCGCAAACGATTGTGCCTAACACCAATTGTCCTCCAACGTGGAGGACAAGAAGCATTCCGTTGTGTCCCGTCCCTCCTCTAATTTTACACGTACGTAGTTTCTTCACAGAATTGGTGGTAACTTGCTGACAGGTGTGCATTTCCCACCTGTAATTATTCATTGAAAGATATAAATAAAAAAAAAAATCAAATCTCCAGACATGAACCTCAGGAAGCAAACGTATTGTAAAAAAAGTTGGTGTTTATAAGGACTTGTTCGAAAAGTTGCTTTCCAAGGTGACCACATTTGGAGGTCATATCCAGAGTCCTTCCCAGTTTATACTGAAAACAACTCTATATTATCTGTGAAAATGTCTGATTTAATTGCTCTCAACTTGGACTCTATACTCTGGTAAAACCACCTATGATGACAATTTATTCTGGATTTTAGGAAAGTACAGTTGTATGCAGTGGAATTCAGCTGGCTTTTAATTGCCTTAAAAACTTGACACATCACAGCTCAATACTACAGTAGTTCAAGGTTGATACAGTAGGTGTATCCCAGCATGGTGCAAGGTGTTCACTCAACCAGCTAATTGCTGATGAAGGGACAAAATATATGAACATCTACCTGCTGTGCACACATTTGCTATAACTACAAGATCTATTATCGGATAAAGTACATGATAGTGGATGTCAAAAACTGTCAAAACACAGAAGAGAATGAGGAAATGAGGGAAAAAAAAATCACTTAAATCACTTCAGTTACTAAATCCACTAGCCTTGCTAACCTCTGGGGATGCCAGTGCTGATTGGTTCAGCACTGTGGTCCAGACTGAAATATCTCTACAGCTACAGGACCCTAAACTGTTGTTAGTATGCGCTTCCTCTGACGATTATGAGTGGTTATTGGTGCTCGGAATAATATATGTAAATAAATAGCTTTGTTTGTGATAGCAGAATAGTTACAGTGATAATAATAGTGTCCTCAAGTATCTTCAGCCTCACCAGTGACCTATGCTTAACAACTTTTCTCACATGAAGAGTGTTGAGAAGTCTGCCATATGTTCAATTTGTCTTTCCTGAATGAATGTTTGGTCACAGATATTAAACGATGTGATTCCTTAGTTTGTGTCTTTGAAACTTCTTGTTTAAAGTTCTTAGTTCTCCACTTGAGCGTCCTATAAAAACCAATAGTACCAATGAAATATTGAGGTGTTTACAAAATCCCAGAATCTCTTATTCTCACATCCTTCATGTTTTCTTCCTCCTCGCTCCCTGTTCTCCTTTCCCTCCACACCCTCTCCTGCCAATCATCTGCCAGAATTTATGCAGATTTCTCTCTTTAAAAACATGCTGCATTCAGAATTTACGTCCCTCCTCCCTCCCCTCCACACCTCCCAATCCCTCCTTCACTGCCTAAAAATGGATGACCTCAACTTAATTTGGAGAGGCAACATTTCACGCTCACTCTCTCTGTCTATCTGTCTCGCTCTCTCTTTCTTTCAAGCATCATTAAAGGTTGACCTGACAGGGAGGCGTGGTGCGCGGGGTTGAAGGGTACGTGAATGTGTGCGCACCTGCTTTTTGGTGTCCTTGCTTAGCTGTGGATATTTATGTCTATGCATGTCAGTCTACTGTATGCATGTGTAAGTGTATTCACGTGTTTGTGTGTGTGTACATTGTGGTGTGTCAGTATCCCTTCAAACGATAAAATGTGTGTAAAATAATGCAGGATGGACGTGGATTCTGTATAATGGGCTGACGTTAACTTTTCGTTTTAACCCCTCGACCTTGAACTGATCTGAGCAGAGTTACTGTGTGTGCGCTGATCTGAACCATGCTAACATAACACATTTCCTGATAGGTGTCAAGGGCGTAGTACAACCAGCTATTTAGGGGGAGAGGAGTTTCAGCACTTCCAAATTTAAGTGCAAACCAAGCACATGTGGTTTGATTGACATCAAATAATTTCAGAAAAAGGATTTGCTATTAATCAGGATGGTGGTCCAGATGTTCCAAGGTGTCATTGCCTGGAAATAAAAAGAGCCTATTAATTCAAGACTTTAGTAATGTGTGGATTAATAGTTGATTTTTATATAATGCTTTTGATGTTCATATAAATCTGTTTATCGCAGTTCTCCATTGAACTCGCAAAAGAAATGTCATGTCACTAACTGATCCATTTTCTTATCAGATTTGAGGTTTATCAACATCGTTAGCTAATGCTAGAGCTGCTGCTTATTTACAGTTTTTTAGGCTGCTCATGTTATTATATTTTACATCTTTGCGAAATTAGAGACAGTTACGGAATTCATTTCCACGTCTATGACGATGACTCAGCTGTTTTTGCCTGTAAAGTTGGATGATCATACCAGATGTATTACATTAGATTTCTTCTATAGCCTGTTGTGAAACATTGGACGTCATATAGTTTCATCTTACGAAATTTAGATAAATTTGAGATGCTGGTCAGTGGCCCTGCTCAACATGTTTGAGCCTTCCCTTTCTTTTGATCAGCAAACCATGGGTATGTTGAAACTATTTCTTTCATTTTCTACTCTTTCAATTTATTTCCTTTGATGCAATACTATGTTTCTTTAGGTTCAATTTTACAATAAATTCAACACTTTAGGATTAGGAAAAGCTCATGTTTTTGCCAAAAATAACTGTTTTATTTTGCCACAGACACGGCTGGAAGTAGCCCCTTGTTCTCCCTCAAAATATCCAGTAGTTTCATGATTACAAATGCTGAAATGTAGTTTCAAACTGTCATCACGGGCTTGGCGGCCTTCTTGCTAACCTCCACCACTGTCCCCTCTTCTTCCCGATATAGTTATGATAGCACGGATATTGTAGAGCTGTCAATATGGTATATAGCCTCTGGCTGGTGATTGGGATGGCTGTACCATAGGTACTTACAGTTTTATCTGAAGCAATTCATATTTTAAAGATGCCCTTGTGAGTTTCTCTTGGATAGGAAATGTACATTAACATGTTTTTTTGTTTCTACGTATCTTTGCATTCTAAGATCCAGGTGTGTTGAGGGAGGACAAACACTGTGAAAAATCTCCACAACAAAATAAAAAACAAACAACGTAAAAACGTAGCTTTAACCATTTCACCCCAATTAATTTTTTACTTCTCTAATATCATAACACCCAAAGACACTTTTTGTCTTTTCCCAAAAACATGTATTTTTGTCTGCTTCAGCATTTCAAACAATCCATATAAATAACAGGTGCAAGCCTTCGTATATCTTGCCAATTAATGACGATCCCATCTCCCAGTACCTTTCTTAGTCCTACACTCTCTCACTCTCTCTCTCTCCCTCCCCCTCTCTCTCCCAGGAGGATAGGAGGGTAGACAGACCTATGAAGCTAATTATCGTGGGTCACACAATGAACATTTCACCCTCCCTCCTCGGTGCTCTATCATGCCTGGCTCCCACACACAAGCACACTTATTGTATGCACACTGAGGTACAAATAGCCACATACACTTGTTGCTTCTTTACCTGGAGGACTGAATACATATTCATGTCCCAACCTTGGACTTTGACCCTGTGGTGTGTGTGTGTGTGGTGTGTGTGTGTGTGTGTGTGTGTGTGTGTGTGTGTATAAAATTGCACAAATACAGATTACAGAATAGCGAAGGGTATGATGGAGTGGTGTGGGTAGAAAAGACCATTCAGGAAATATAGACATTTTGAAAATGAAGGAAAGGGGTGTGGAAAGTGAAATTGCATGAAATGAACTTAAATGATAACATAACTATTAGTGAATGAGGGAAAAGGAACGTGAGAGAAAGGTAAATAGAAGAAGAGAGACAAAACAGGAGTGTGTGACAGCTACGGGTCAACATGGAAGGAGGACGGGAGATGCAGGGGCGGAGGAATGAATGAAAGGATTACAGAAGTGTTGATGTGAGACAAAAAACAGCGATAGATTCAATACGAAGGTGGAGGATGTTAATTTGGAGAAAGGAAGGAAGAGCAGGAGGCTGATACGGGAAGGAGGGGGGGGTCGATTGTAAAGAAACACGACGATGGTGGTGGTGGAGAGAAATGTGTGATTTGTCAGCAGGAAGGACATCGAAGCCAGCTACACCCACTGTGTCCTCTCTCCTCCTCACTTTCTTTGTCTTTTGTCAACTTCTCACCTCTTAATATAAATTGATTTGTGAGAACACTGTAACTTACACAAACAACCTTATATTTGTTGCCATCCTATTAGAAACACTCAGTTAGGTGTGATGAAACCTTGCACGATAACCAGACAACAGATCATTCCTTTGAGAAGCTTAGTACACTCTGTTTTTGTTGATACACTGTTAAAACTGAACAACAGATGCAAGTAATTGCACCAATTTTAGCAGGTGTAGCTAATGGAAGGATGATAAATAAGTATCTACTACAGCAGTTGCTGAGAATTTTAATCCTTTTTATCTTAAACTGGCAATAAAGATGATTTCTGCTTCGACGTGTCATCATGAAATAAATGTTAACTGCACAGTGTAATAGATGTAGAGATTACATTAGCTTCTTAGAAACCTTGCTATCAGTGTACAATTTTGTCTACCATTGGACACATGGTCACCTAGGAAAAGGAAGGTTAACTGGCGATCCATTTCTATTGATGACCAAGTAATAAAATAAACTCCCGCTTTGTCCTCTGTTGTTTTGTGCGACTCTGAGGAAAATTGAAAAGATCCAGTTGTCTTTACAACAGCTGCACCAAAATTGATTACACTTGGAAACTAGTGGGTCCGTCTGTTGCGACTTCAACATTTTAATAATATTTTATTGACAGGCAGTGCTAAAAAATATACATTCCCAATTTTAGCAGTGCAGCAGCAAGCACAACTACATCACTGTACTGTTTGATTATTCCATATGAACCGACTAAGTCTTCCCGTCAAATGTTCCTTTTCCCAGTGTTTTAGTCATATATGAATTTATGCAGCCCATTATAGGGTTTATAAGAAAAAAATGTTTTCATACTGTTTCCAGCTAAAAGCAGAAATGTTTGATATAGATATTGAACATCTTTTTTGAGAAAAAGATCATGCCTGTACGATACATCCAGTAATTGTTGCGAGGAACATGCAGGATGCAGGAGCAGAGCAGGCACAAACATAATAATAACACCTCTAACATAGACTTTAAGCATTTTTCCTGCTGTCACAAGTCAAAATGTGTGCTGTGAAAAATAGCCTGTCGCTTAAATTGAGTAAAAGCTGAGGATGTTTGTGAGGTCACGACTTTCCACACCGGTTCATTCATCTGGTGACATGTGCTACTGAAGTGAGGAGGCCTTGAAGAAACATAAAGAAGAAGCTGAGTGACACATACAATCAGCTGGGACTCCTGTTTTTCACGTTAACACAAAATATAAATAAAAGTTGATTTGCATCTCTTTTTAAAAATTGTATAATTTGATAATACGACAACATACAGTAGGTGATTTGAGTGAGTGTGGGCGGTGCCATCCCCCTTGTTAACATAAAGACCAAAATCGTCCATCTTGTAAACCTGCCATCCCTCTCCATCTCCCCTTAAGGTCTAATCGGACCCAGAACTATAACTGATTAATTATTGAGAATTATTATTTTAACGGTTTCTATTTTAACAGACACAACTTTTTGAGCCCAGAAAACTCACTGACCAAATGCATGTGTTTTGAAATATCTCACATGACGCTATCTGTATCATCATGACTAAAGTCAGACCAATATGAAAATCAGTCTCATATCCGAGACAGTGGAGATAATTATAAAGGGTTCCTCCTGGACAATCTATGTAAAGGTGACTCTTTTCTAAGAAATTGCAGACATCGTAAATCACTTCTGAGCTGTAGCTTCTTTTAGCTTATTGGCCACGATGGTATGTTGTATCTTTGATTAACTCATAGCCAGTATATAAGCCTGGCTGTTGTATCAGTGCAGTAAAAAAAATATACCTGCATGAATACCTTGTGTGTGAATAATCCCTGTTGGTGTTTCTAAACTCAAACTGCAGCTACTTAACTTTCAGGGATGATTCCAAATATCCTGGCATCAACAGAGAGTGATCATTTTTTAAAGCCTTTCCGTGACGTGCAAGTGGCCGGCCCCTCTATCAGGCAGTAAATCTGCTGTTTACACTTGGCTACAAAAAAGTGGCATCAGTTGATGAATTACATTAGACATGTTGCACAGGGAAGTGTCTTCCTATGTCCCAGGAGGTGCCTTCTCTACCAGCGAGTGAAATAAACCAGCCAAATGATCGCTCAACATGCTTGTCCACAGCCCTCAGTCATGTTTGTGTGTGTGTGTGTGTGTGTGTGTGTGTGTGTCAGCTTTTCCATCACTGGCCCTTGACAGTGGGGTGTCAGAACTCACTGACAGCTGACCCACACTGCCTGCATGACTAATGAAAGCACACGCACACAAACACACTTCAACACACAAACACACACACCTCCTGAAATTTCCCAGTTATACATAATTGTAATTTTCTCTCCGATTTTCTCTTTCTAAGTCTTTACACTTTATCCGTTTTCTTCCCGTGTGAGCAGCATCAGTGTGTGTGTGTGTGTGTGTGTGTGGACAGCTGTGCACTGCCGATCTTCCGTTCCCTGTGGACAGTTCACACTGTGCAGGTGTGCACCAGTTCTCCTCTATATGTCCTACACACACACACACACACACACACACACACACACACACACACACACACACAGACACACAGCTCATGGAAGAGAAGGTGACAGCTGAGAAGAAGAGAAATCAAGTTGAAAAGCATGTGAAAAGGAGAAAAGAGAAGTGGAAACCCAAAATACAATTTGTCCTTTTACCTTGATACTGCTATCACTGTCTGGGCAGACGGAGTGACAGTGCATCAGCTACATTTAGTGTATGCAAAAATATTGTGCCCTAAGAAAATGTGTGTAAAAATGGCTGTTTTTTTAAAAAAAAACCCTCTTTCACATTCTGTGTGATCGCTCAAACATCCCCTCACTCACAGGCTAACGCATGTAGGTGATTACATGGTTACCAAAAGAAGTGTGTGTATATATATATATTTATATATATACATCACTTATACAGATCACTGATGAGACGGTTCCTTGAAATTTGATGAGAAGATTGATTTAAAGGTCGTGTTACTTTTGAATTCCTGCTGAAATCTCATCCCAGATAGCATAATTGCAAAACAAACACACACCAGACCAATCATTACAATGAATAGATAAACGTGTCTGGTACAGTTTTGCTATCTCGGAACTGATATCAATGCTGTCCATTAATATAACCTGGTGGGCCTGGCTAGCATTTTCTTTTTATGTTACGAATGTAATGTTGCTAAACCTGGAGTAAACCCATTTTAATCCAGGTAGACAAGAAACTCCGTACAGCAAATATCGAGGCTGGGAATCCAACCTTGACCATCGCTGTCCAGTTTGCAAAATTGAACCAGACGTGTCTAATGTGGGCCACGTCTGTGTTGCAGCAATTTTGCCATCTGGGATGGTTGTGTCCTCTTGTTTTGCAAAAGCGGCACAGTGGTCAGCACTGTTGCCTCACAGCAAGAAGGTCCTGAATTTTAATCCTTCTGGAGCAGGGCTTTTCTGTGCAAAGTTTACATGTTCTCCCCGTCTCTTCGTGCTGTAGATACTGTATGATATATGACATGAATAACTTTTTGTCATCTTCTTCTTGTTTTCATCCCAATAAAGAACCCCACCAGAGAGCACTTGGAAGGGAATTGAAGCCCCTATTTCCAGGTGATCCTGGTCTGCTTGATTAGTATTAGACCAGCCGAAACAAACCAAACCAAATGGGCAAACGTACCAGAGTTTGACCTGAACCCAGAAGGTCAGTAGTAAAAGCATCCCAAAGCCCTCCCAGTTGCCCTTACCCTGCTATGTCCAAACAATACAGAGAGAGAATTACCAACAAAGTAAGGATTCATCTTGAAAGAGTCCAACAGAAAAACCATGGGGTCATCAAGTTAAAAGGGATCATCTTCCTGAATGTGCTCTGCACAGCTTTTGGAAATCTACTCACCAGATTTTTAAGAAGTGCAAAAAATATACCTGACTGTGATGTTAGAGGAAAAGTGAGGCATGTCGAAGATGTAAGTACAGCCTAACAGAGCAGCTAGCATGGTTGTAGACTCTTTGGCCCAATCCAAATACACCCCTTGCCCCTTTCACTTTGCCCTACCCCTCCGCTTTGTGTTGAAGTGTAGGGTGTCCTGACTCGTGATGGGATAGAAGGGTGAGGCAACATGGCCCTCCAAATGGTTCATTTCCAGAGGCACACTTCTGGGGGTTATGAGAACTCTGTTGTTTCATTGCATTATTGCCGTTTTTTTTTAACAAGCATAAAACAATTGCTATTCATTTGTTGATGTCTCAGTATAAATGAGTAAAACGCCTCATGGCTGATTTGTGCATGACAGTCACACACTTTGATGTATTTCAGCTTTGCATTCTCCCGTTTTGGTGGCGTGGGACACCTGAAATTTGAAGTCCAGCAGCGAAATTCCTGCGCTTGGTATCGCCCCTCTAATATCAGAGGAGACTGGCAGGGTACGAGCACAGGTTGCTGATGTTAGCCTATATAGCACCGCTAGCAGCCAGGTAAATGAAGCAGTATTATTTTTATTTGATGGATCGATTGATAGCATGAAATTGTGCACGAATTGTGGGCGTCTCCATCAGACAAAATACTATTGTGATTATACCAGGATTGCCTTAGAAATGCGAAAGTAATCACCACAGCTGAAGACTGGATCACATTGCACTGAGGCAATAAGACAGCATATTGAAAATGTCTGGTCACGTCTGTTTACATAAACGCCATTGATGACTACTGATGATGTATGAGGGTCTCGAAGGGTTGTCCCATTTCATAGGGGGAGATTACAACCGCTACCCCTTGGGACTCTGCTCTGAGGGGGCAAGAGGGCACTTAAAAAAACGAGTTGGGGTTAGAAATGCACCTTATTCTTGTTTCAAGACCATGTGCTGTGTTGGACAAATAGAACATGAAGGCAGATCGAGTGACATGAGCATTGCTTTTCATGACAATCAAATCTATTCTCAGGTACATCTATATAGAAACCAGGGTGTGCGTTATCGCTTCAGCTTACACTCATGGTTGGGGGATATTTAGTAGATAACCAGCAGAATCTGAACAGAGAGGAAAGAAGAACTTATAGCAGACATGCAGACAGACACTCACCCTATCTCTGTCTTGCTCTCTGTAGTGCGCGCGCGCGCGCGCACACACACACACACACACGCACACACACACACACACACACACACACAATTGACGCCAGTCTTCCCTGTGAGGGCAGAGTCAAGTGTTCCGTTGATGTTTTTCTCTCTTCATGAATATTAATGAATCGCTCTTTCCATCAAAACACAACCGGTACTCATTTACACAGAGACCATGCGCAATCACACACACACACACACACTGAAATGCATGTGTGTGAGCAAAACATATTCCTGTGCAACCAAATTAAGGCTAAAAATATGCAATAAATCCCTTAAACATTTCGTCCACATTCCTCATTGACTTCCTTTCACTAAAGTGATGAATTGCTGATGTGTGATGATGTGTGTTTTACTTAATATTGCTATCAAGGGTATTTGTCCAATGGGAAGATTGGGCAAAGTCACTCAAGAGGACGTAGAAAGCCTGATTGTTATGTTATTAGACTTGTAAAACCAGAACCAGATGGGTAGGTAGGTAGGTAGATAGCTAGACAGCTAGACAGCTAGATAGATAGATAGATAGATAGATAGATAGATAGATAGATAAAAAGAATATTATAAAGAGCGAAAGGGGAACAGGGATGAAGTATTTAGTGAGGTAAGAGCAGGGGTAGAGTTGGGTGGTAACTAAACTGGTCGGTAAGGCTGAGGCTGTGTGCCGTAGCCAGATTTGCAGTCAATTAAGTTGGATTTACTGGGCCCACGATGAGATCCTGATGGACTGTGTGTTTTCATATTGGACTGGGGGTACAGGTAAGCCCTGATGCTTTCTGCCTCTCTCCTCCCCCAGCTTTTCTCTTCCTCTCTCTTAGTCTTCCTTGCTCACCGTCAGCTCGGAGGCTTCCTGCGGGCCGGGCTGTGCAGCCACTGGTGGAGGTGTGCGAGCCGCTTGTAATCAAGACTAAACCTCCCCTGAGGCCTGCCGAGAGGAGTCTCACAAACAAAATGCTTTATGAAGGGAGAGGTGACAAACACATACAGATACATGCACAAGCCCCTGCTGGGTCAATACACTGTGAAAAAAGCAGTTGTTTTGTGAATTATTTAAAGCAGAGTATAATATGTAAAAATTCTGCATTAAAATGTCTAAAACAACTAGACCCTTGTGATATATGCGTGGAGTTATGTACTGATGTACTGTTCAAATATAGAGAAATCTAGGTAGGGAAGTCGGCAAATGAATACAACTTTAAAACAAAACCTGAACTGTGATCATTTGTGCCTGAGTTAGATATATTTTTCTCAGCAATGTTGGTTGTTCATCGGTGGGCCGTCTCACCAGGTGAACTCTAAGATTAGCCACCACTGCACTTAAACGCTGTGCTACAAAGTTTACAAACGGCATGCTGTCCGGAAATTCCATATCTCTTCCAGGGTTTTGATTTTAGATTTGACGGAGCATTGTAAATCTTGTTGGCACTGTCGGACAACGCTATGCCGATACACGTATCAAAACTGAAATTGCGACACTCAGATCCACGAACCTGTCTCGCAGTGTGAGAAGGCAGAATCGCGACACAACTTCTAGTCCAGATCCAGCCCTATGAGCTGTAAGTAGCCCCTAACACATAGCAATGCTGCATTAACACCACAGCAGTGGTTCGCCAATTCTCCACCGTTGTTCGTTCACACAGTGAAGCACCACTGAAGTAAAGACAAACCCCTGTGTAATTCACACAGAAAGCCGGCGCTGCGGCTCCTAAAGAGACGTGACGGTACACGTCATGTTGATGACGTGTGTGTGTTTTCAAGGTGTTTCCCAGGTGTCCTCCTGTCAATCTAAACCTGACAGAGGCTGTCTTCTGGAGTAAAGTTCACTGAAGTCTCGTTCTGGAGGGCTGACCGTCGCGGAGATTTTTTTCATCATAAACACTCGGTGAGTTAAAGTTTTTTTGCCGGTGACAGACGCTGTTTTTCGGGCAGAAATGTGACGAGGAGTCGGTAGGATGGGCAGGAGGACAGATGCTTCTCCACCTACAGCTGCGGTATTTGTTTCCTCGTTGCCAAAGACAGTTACAGTTACTACATTACCTTAGTTTTGGTTCTGTAACATTGCTTTGTGGGACATTTATCTTTATTTAGTTGAGTGAGGGACCTGTGCAGTTAACAGACCATCCGATAGACACACCCTCCACGCCAATACTGCACCCCTGATCAAAAAAGAGGGTCAAAAATCGTGATACAAACCGTATCGTGAGTTGGTGTATCGTTACAGCCCTACCCCAAACCCAACCGCGATCCTGAATTTCAGCAGTCTAAAAGTCGCTCAAATGGGCCCTGCTTAGGTCTCCTGAGAGCAGGCCGTTTCTGTGCCTGCACCTTTAAATGCTAATGAGCTCCATCTGTCAACGCCTACTTGGAGAGCCTTGCCCTATGGCCTTGCCTGCTACATGGCCCTCTCTGGAAGACGAGTCTTTTTTTTTTAAAAAAAATGCTTTATTTAAACGAATAACATTACATGAGCGATGACAAACTCACATAAAAAACATGATTATTTTACATTTTAAAGTAAATTCACACCTCCTCTGAAGATCAAAATTGAAGGATTCTTACGGTTATGTATGTCACATTTCTAAAGCAAACATATAACAGATATAAAAATTGAAGAAAGAATGAAAGGGGCGATGCCGCTAATGCTAGTGGTAGCATGCGCTAATGTTATGATGGATGTATATATATGTATCGCGAACAGTATTGTGGGTAACGTGTTACAAAGTAACGCGTTAGAGTAGTCAAATTACTTTTTTCGTGTAACGTAACGCGTTAGTTTCGTGTGTCAAGCATTCAGTAACTTCGTTATTTTTTTTAAAAAGTAATCCGTTATTTTAAGAATTTCTCTGGATGAGGAAAGGAAAATCCCGACTGCAGCCTGCTTTTGTCAGACAGTACTGTGCCACCTGCGGATGTGTCAGCGGTGTCGCAGCGCTGTGATGCGTCTGTGCCCTGCTGCTGACTTACGTTACCTGTGTGTGTGTGTGTGTGTGTGTGTGTGTGTGTGTGTGAGTGTTTTCGAACCCCCGGCAAGATGGCAGAGAGGACAGCTTTTGCATCGTGGAAGTACGCACATCATTTTCAATTTGCCAGCGCCACGCCACACTCTGCGTTGGTGAAAAGCTTCTGTCGACCGCAAAAAATTCCACTTTAAATTTAAAAAAAAAAATTGTATCCAAGCACCCTGGTAGCAAAGCCTGCTGTTGCTGACTGTCTTTCCTGTTATTGTTATCCTGCAGAGTTAATTTGGTTGGATGAGTGACGTTATTCATCATTGTCACGACTTCTCGGTGCATTTAAAGGAGGCTGTGTGTGTGTCAGTTAAGTTGCAGCATGTGCAAGGCGCTGCAAACGGCTTTCAATTTTTGGTAACGCATGAGTACTCTAACGTGTTACTTTTTTTCATAGGTAACGCTGTAACGTAACTGATTACTTTTAATTGATGGTAACGTTGTAACCTAATTAACTACTTTCCAAAGTAACTATACCCAACACTGATCGTGGAGATGCTTTCGTTCAACCACACCAGTTTGACCCAGAAGGAGAGGCTCCTGAAGAAGTACAGACTCTGCGGCTGCAGCAGGACAACAATTTACCATTTAGCTAGCGAAAGCTGTGTTTGTCTCCAACACAGTCTCTAAACTCTTGGACACTGTTCACATCGTCTCTGTCTCCAGTCTGCACGTTTCCAGACTTTTTACTGTGACAACCAAGCTCCATCATAATATTATTAACATTAAACTCGCTTCAAACGCCATTGCATAGCGGACCGAAGCGGAGCTAACTAGTTAGCCAATTTCCAGCTGACTTCACCATAATCGTAGGCAACTGTAAATGCTATCAAACTGTGGCGACACTTACCTGTGGCTCGGGTGCAGTATGGCTCGGGTGCAGTATGGTTGGGACTGATCCTTTTATGAGGGTCAGTGTCGAGGCAAAGCCAGCTTTGGACTGACCCTTGTTACTGAAGCAGTCTGATGTAAAGTGGTTAGCACACACATACAAACTTACACGAACCGCAGCCGGCACGTTGTCTTTAAATAAGAAACGCAACCACTGTCTCTTCTGTTGTTCTGTAGCTGGGACAGAATATAGGCACTTATGTTGATTTTTATAACCAACACCAGAGTGTGTCTAGCTCTGAGCGACAACATTGCGAAACACTGTTATCTTACCACAGGACACACAGAACTTCACCTCGGGGATGGACGCCCCCCTCTCGGATATCTCCGGGGGGGGGGGGGGGGCTGTAGGAGCACCGTTTTACCAGTGGGTGGGCTGCAGAGACCATGCAGGAATCGCTTGTTTTCCTCATTCTGGGAGTTGGCAAGCTCAGGGAGGACCAGCTTATATGTGTAGAGACCAGAGAAAACATGTTTTTCATAATATGGGACCTTTAAATGCTACAATTCTAAATATATTTATCATATATATATATATATATATATATATATATATATATATATATCAATTCATTACATTCAAAATTGTAGATATGTTGTACCATCATCTACCTATATCACAGCAGACACATGTCCCGCATTACTTTACATAAGGAGATAATGTTTGTAAACATAATGACTTTTACACAAACTATAAATATCTCCAACAATATATTTCATTTATTAGAATTTTTGATTTGCCTTTATTCCCATTGCTCTGGTGCTGTTCTGGCCTTCATGCACTGGTTGCTTCTTTGCAATCATTAGCTTGAGTTCATTAAATCAAAACATGCATTAAAATCACTAATGTCCTTTATGATTAAGTGAATCAACTGATATATTTGTGTGTTTTTTTCATGTGCTTTTAATTCTTTAAAATCAATCAATGGTATTCTTAAGACTGCAGAAGAAGACTAACCTTCAGACTGATTCCCGCTGCCTTACACATATCCTTACTGTGCATATTGCCACTTACGTTGACTAATAAAACAAAAAGTTGAAAGTCAGTCAGACATTTAATTATTTTTTTTATATTCATCCAAAGCACCTGGTAAGGTCCTCTGTTGCATGGGATTTTTATTTATTTTTCTACACTCCTTTTGGAGTTAATAAACACAGAGTGGGCCAGTTGGCGCAAGTTCAAACACCATGACTGGACGGACAAAGAAAGAAGTGCCACTGACAGAAACCCATATGTCAACAAACAGAGCCTCAGAGAAAATGAAGACAAGACACCGAAGAGACGGAGAGAAGCCAATCAGACTCATTGAGGGAAACACACACACACACACACACACGCATGCACACGCACACACACACACAGACACACACACACACACACACACACACACACACTGCAGGAGGCTTCCAAGGAAAAAAGTGACAGAGACAATATGAAGACATACAGGACGAGAGACGGGAAAAGTGTAAGAAGTAAGAGAGGAGATAAGAGGGGGATAAATTTGAGTGCAGGCCATTAGCTGTTGTTCTCCGAATGCTATGTTAGCAGTTTACACACACACACACACACACACACACACACACAGTGCTAACAGTTTACACAGCACTTTATTTCTCCAACAAAGCAAAGCCCAGCTTGTCCTCGGAGCAGTCATATATTACCAACGGATAACCCTAGAAGACTGCAAGAGTGTGTGTTCTAGTGTGTTTGTGTGTGTGTGTGTGTTTTGTGTAACACAAGGCTAATTAGGTACTTCCAGTGGGCTAACTCACTACTTCTCTACTGGATGTCCGTTAGTGTTACAGTCGACTTTCTAACCATGTTGCTGCAGAAAAACAGCCATGTACTGCAGTATGTAAATCTGAGCTGTGAACTGACAAAGCTAGTGAAGAGATTTTGGTTCAATGAAAATTGAAACAGTTTAGTCATTTGAATATGGGAATGAGAAATGAGTGAGCTGTCTTCATTTTCTTCTCTCTCTTTGCATTTCTCTACAATGCATGAGCGTCCCTGTGTGTGGCTGTATGCGTGTGTCTGTGTGGATACAGACAGATGTGCTGGCTGAATCAGCTGTGTCTTACATGAGCAAAACAAGTCTTTTGTCCCACAAGCACAACTGTAAATAGTCCTTCTTCTGAAGTTCGCCGAGCCTAATGTTGAGATTTTCACAACTCTGGTTGATGTCGCAAAAGGAGCAGAGGCATAAAATTTGGAATAGGAAAAGTATCTTGACTTTAAAGGATAGGTGCACTCAAATTATACAGACATAGAACTTCTTGTTTGCCTTCTGTTGGTATAGAGTAGATTGACAGATTGAAGCTTTTTAGTTACTGACCAATGCAACTGCAGTACATTCAGTGCAAGTGATCGTCAACTACTGACAAGTGATCCAAAGATCAGACATCTCTAGGCTTGTGTGATTAAAAACAAAGTTAAGTTTGTCGTAAACCTGCACTTGGAACAAAATTTGGGATATTAAAGGAGACATTATGCTCATTTTCAGGTTCATGATTTTATCCCAGGTTACTACTAGACCATCACATGCTTAAATACTCACATCAGCACTATAATCACATCACTTTCCTCATGCTGTCCAGAGCTGCTGCACTGAGATGTGATACACAATAGTGGAGACATATTACATAAGCGAATGTAAGAGAAGACAACATACAATTATCACTTATAAGTATGCAAAGAAAAACACAAGTAGGGATGACAAACTGAGGGAAAACAGACACACTCACACAAACACACACACACACACACACACACACACACACACACACACTGCGAGAGCTAGTTGTGTGATGAGTGTGTACTAATTGTTTTGCTAAGCATGCTAATTGCAGCTCTCATTGGCTTCTCCAAATGTCAGCACTTCCTGCTGCCACACCAACACACTCACACAAAACACACAAAGACATCATTTAACAGACACAGGGCGATGAAAGAGATTTAAACGTAATATTTTTCCGCCTTTAAAGATGACAAAGAACTCCAGTGTATCCTGAGGTAAAAAAGCCAATTATGTTTTCTCTTTGGAAACACATTAGCTTGCACAAAGTGGTTGCTGGCACCCTCATTAAAAAATAACAACAACTTAAAAATCTCAGTATAAATGAAACTAAGAAATTGCAGACCCAACTAAACACTGCTCACAGACAAGAAGTGAACTAATTTCAAGTGAAAGGGTAAACAATGAAAAGTATAGAAAATAAAAAAAGGTTTTGTAAACACTTTTTTAGGACAAATGTTACTTATTTTTTTCCTCACAAAGAAATCTTGGGTGTCTACTTCTGCGGTTATTATTCTCAATAATAGCTCCTTCAGTTTGTTCAATGGTTGAACTACTTTGAATGGCTTAATAATAATATGGAGCTGCAGCCAGGAAATGTTTCATCAAGCTTAGCCTAAAGACTGGAAGCAGGGGTAAAGAGCTAGCTTGGCTAGTTAAAGGTCACTGACCTGACAGAAGAGGTCCAAAGGCAAGTCAAATGGCCTCATGCCATGTAAGCGCTGGTTGGATGAATAAAGAAAACAAAATGTGATAATTTGCTTATCCTTTTGGACATTTACTGAACTGAAAACAGTACAAAGACAATATATTTGATGTTTTATCTCAAAAACTTCATTGAGTTTAGTAAATATATGCTAATTCTATTTTTGATGCCAGCAACACGTTTCAAATGAGTAAGAACATCCAACATGTTGAACAGGTCTATCAGAACATTCAACAAGGTGAACAGGTCTATCAGTAACAGGTGATAGTGTTGTCATTGGGTATGAAAGGGGCAACCTCAAAAAGGCTCAGTTGTTCACAAGCAACAATTGGGCCCGTTTCACTACTTTATGAAACACATACTTGTGTAAAGGATATTACAATCTGGGCTCAGGATCACTTGAACCCTAACCCTTCTACCCACTGTCAATATCAGTTAACGCCTTGCAAAAATATAAAATCTTGTTACCACCTTAAGAAAGACTTCCAATAAATCCAGATTTGCATAGAGTCACACACAGGGTGAGACATTTAAAGGACATCTATTGCAGCTGGGTTCAGTGGAAAATGACACTCTATATATACTGTATGTACTGCATTAAAGTCAAAGAGGATAAACTGCTCATGGCTCTGAAAGAAGAGTACCACCTGCACATTCGTACACTATTCACACTGTAAACAACAGGCCAATCAATACTGGAGAACATGATGAACTCACTCCCACTGCTGCAGAACTGACACAGGACCCGGGTGTAATCGGATATATAAACATTTCAGCAACCCACTCCACCTTGGACCAAACGCTGAATGCCAGAGCTGACATTAGGGATTGCTATGTGTGGCCCTATGATAGTGCAGATAGTAAAAAAGACATTGCTGAGTCTGTGTTTAAATAATAATGGGTAAAGTCACCCAGGATTATGCTGTAATTTGACACATAACCTGCAGTACTGACAGCAAGACCTGTCAGCCAGGTGCAGAGTATAAATGGGATGACAAGGAATTTAAATAGTTACACTTACTGCAGAGTGCAGCCGTACTTAGATCTCACAGCAAAGACTCCCCAATGGAAACCAAACCATAAAGTTATAGAAACTTCTCTGTGACGATGTGAGATTTGGCCACGTTGGCACGAGGACAGAGTGTCAGTGAATATACTTAACTGAGACTGCTGAATGAGGTTATAAAGACAAACAACCTGGAAATGCATTCAGGTCTCTGCAGTAATTTGATACAAATGCTGTGCTGCTGAATGGAACATGCTACCTTGCAGTAAAGACGAAATGTTCATATATTCCTGAACGTGGCCTCAGAGATTTAGTGACAAAGCATTTTTGAGTTATGTTTTGCTGAACGGACTTTCAAAGAGGCCAATCTGTGAAGTCACTCCTAGTCTGAAGAGGACACTGTGGTAATCTGATAAACAGGCTGTGAGGTGCCTTGCCAAATGCTACCTGACATAAGGGATGACTGATTGTCTGCCAGTGTAACATGTGAACACAGGTCCACTCTATAGATTACCAAATGCCTTACAAAGGAGACAACCTGAAAGAAATGTAAAGCTGGTGGCCGTGTGGAAGAACAATGACTTGGAAAATTTCTTAACAGACCCAACTGTCTCCGATGTGTAATATGTCTAATGTGTCTAGAGGCCAAGATCTTCCAAATACACTCAAGCATTGGCTGATAAATCTTTCCTGTTCACAGTCAAGTTGAGACTGTTTCTGACGGGTTATTAAAATGTCCCAGTATTTTTTGCCAAAGTTGGATGATGCTGCCAAGGATGCTAGCTACAGTAGCACTTTGGCTGACAAATGTACAAACACAGACATGAGCATGAAGTTCAGGCTGGACACAAAGTGCCAGTTGGCATGAATGAGGTGAGTCTTTCTCTCAGTTGATCTAGAGCCCAGACTTAAGGTCATTAATGCCAGATGTATCAAAAAACCCAGTCTAAGATAGCGTAGCAAAATGAGCATTGTGTTCATTAACAATTCTTTGTGTCATAGTATAGCCAAAAGTATGTGGATGCCTTGGAGACACTAGAGTGAGCAGTTGTCAAGTATGGTATGTGAACATGTCAACGTGGATTTCAGATCTTCATGTTTTTTGTGGGCAGTCCTATTCACCTTTCTTTTTGTTCAGCAGGAAAATGGTTCACAACCCATTCACATTCATCCACTCGGCAAAATTTACAGAAGCTTTTGAGAGCTAGATTTGAAGTAGCATACCAGAGTCAAAACCTGCACAGGGAGAGGGAGGGAGAGAGAGACCCACACGACTGTGGACATCTACCTGTGACCACACTAGTGTTAGCCACAGGATAGCATTCGGTGTAACGCAGAGCAAAACGACACTTACCACCGCCAGAGAGAACCAGGCATCAAACAGAGCAGGGCACACTCTGTCGCTGCTCTGCAGTGAAAACACACAGGCTTTAAGCTTGAGGACACTGAGCAATATATGAATTGAGGAAGCAGCAGCAGCGCAGAGCATTACCTGCACCGGCAAACACCTCTGACCCAGAAGTGACGTGTCAGTGGGAACGCAAGAAGGAGGGGCCGTGGCTGCTTATGTACTGCTGCCCTGGTGATCAGCTGTGCACAGTTAACTGCAGCAAGACTATTTCTATGCTGCTACACTATGGTGGACTCGGGTCTCTGTAAAGATGTGGGCACGACAGTCTCTGGTTTCCTAAGTTTTGACCAGCCTGAGTGCCATGTCGGCAGAAATTAGCCATGAACAGCCTTAAATCCACGATGGGTTACTTATGCCTCTAGTAAGTAATAATGTGTTATGTTCTAACACATTATTACCTACTTATTATGTTATTTTGAACCACTGGTGCTGGTAGCAGTTGCTCGTCCTTCTATGTTTGCTGCAGCTACGGATTTTTTGCTTGAACAGTAATAATCAGGCTAATCTAGTCTATAACTGTCCAGATGTACTCTGAATGACTGGCCAGCCCTCTCTGATACTGTGAGGAGGGAATAGAGGGCCGCATCAGGTAATCAGACTTTTCATTTCCAAAAAAGAAAAGATGGGAGAAGTTGCCATCACCACCACTTTTACAGAAAATTAGTGACAGGGGAGAAGATCAGGAGAAGCTGAAAGAAAAAAAAAATTGCTTATACTGCTTCTTCTGCAAGCTCTTCTCATAAACAACATACAAATGATTCAGTGATGGAGTTAATGACTGCAAAAATTGCAGTGAAATACTCAAACACTGTGAGAACACTGTTTTGTATTGTTTGAACATAGCACCTTTTTACTGTGTGTTATGAAAGCTGTCAACAGGACTTTTTACATAGTTGTGTAAAAGCTGCATCAGAAAGTTGATTTGGCATTTTATTGTTATATTGCACTGTTCAATTGAGTGTTTTTGTTTGAAAAGTAATTAAACTGATGATGCTGTTACCAAATCCTAATCTTGCCTAGGGCACCAAAATAGCTAGAGCCAGCCCTGATTGCAAGAAACAGAGAGCAAGTATCCAGCCGGACATCTTGGCTGTGGATGCTAGGGCTAGGTTGCCGACTGAGAAACAAGCGACCAGTAAACCAGCATCATTCCTCATTTTGTCTTCAATCAGAGGCTACAAGCAGTGTTTTCTCTGTAACTCACAATCAAGAGGAGAGGAGTTGAGTAAAGAGAATTAGTGACTATAGCAGTTAGAACAGGCTTTGGCTATGGTTAATGTAAGCACCTGTGCTCCCAGCACCAGTACACAGCCATCAATCAGGCTGAACACTTAGAATGGGATGAAGAGGTAGATATCCTTAGCAGCGGCATCTGTTCAGGTACTGAAAGACATGCTTAAGGAACTTTGTTGCCCGAGGCCTTTTTTACACTGGTGTGCCCCTTCATATGCCTGTAAATGTACGCATGGAAAATTGCTAAACATGTTTCCGAAAGAGAACAGCTTGGACATTTTTTGTAGATAAAAAGAATGTTTGAAGAATAATTTGGATGCCTGCACATGAGCTAAACTCAACAAAGAAGGCAACTCTGATATAGTCTCTGGGTAGCTTCTGTTTGTTTAAATACTAAATTATGAATGATAAAGTTTACACCGTATGTAGAAAGCCAATCAGCCACCCACTCTGTGAACTGAAGACCCGGCTGGCCAGTCTACAAAACAGAGTCCATCTCAATGTGTCCCTGCTTTTCCCTGAAGGCTTTGCAGAGGTCTCAATACATCTGTCCACGTCCATTTATTCATCTGTCCATCTGTCTGTCTGTCCCTGTGTGTGTGCCTCGGTAACCCTATACATCCCCTGCGTCCAATCAGCTCATCTGACCCGGTCAGACAGTGGAAGCACCAGGTGCCAGATGCCCAACTATAATTGGGAAGCCAGGTTGTGTCTAAATACTGTACACCACATTGTTAGTGTTAGACATGAACATTTCTCTACTCCACCTTTGTATCTTTGTTTGGGTGACAAAATACAACATGGTGCTTTTAATGCAGCAACATACTACATGTGACTGCAAGAACACTAAAGTCGCTGTTTTACCAGGAGCTTAACGATTGGTTGATATCTTGCCTCTGTGTTCAGCGGACAGACTTTTTTGAATTAATTCTTGGATAAATAAGGCTTCAGATATTTACACATTTCACATTTACACATTTGTTCTACAACGTAAAGTATATCATAAAATCCCACAATTTAATTATAAAGTGCTTACTTAGAAGCAGCGGTTGCTACAAGTGGCTAAATGAGACTACAGAACTTGTTGGGGACATTAAACATCAGAGACTCATCTACTCACTAGTCTCAACTTACAGGTGAACTTAAACGGAAACTCTCTCCAAAATGCAACCTTGGGTCTTTTTGTGAATGTGCTCGAGTCAAACGTTTGTTTAAAAGCATAATTACGACGAAAACGTCATTTTTAAGATTGACCGTATTTTCATTTTCAGGTCAAAATCATTTTCAATGGAGTGCTAGGGGTAAATACTATGTTAGCATCAAAATTGCTATTTTTAAAACACTAAGAAGGCTCGACACAACATGAAACTTTGCTCGTAGTATCACCAGGGTCTCTACACATGAACACGAGCATTGAGAACATTGTTTCTAACATATTCTTACTCTAACTTGTAGATTGATCAATTTATAGAAAACAATGTAACATTGTAATTGTGTGGTTAGATGCTTCGTGGTGGTGACGATTAACTCATACAGCCGCAGTGTAGTCTATTTATAGCCGTACATTAGCTTTTTACTGCCACTTAAAAAAAAAGGTTGTGTTAATCTGAAAGAAACATGTAAGAATCATAAGCTTGGGTTTGCCACAGAGCTTATTTTTGGCAATAATTAAATATCCAACTCAGAAATCATATAGGCTTTTTGTCAAAAGAATCAGGATGATGCTAACTCCTGGATTAGCCTATAAAAATACATCAGCTCTAGTTAAAGTCTGAATTTTGACCCTTTGATGTTACTGGAGCTGCTCAGTGTGGTGGAGAGTCAAAGCTACAGAGCAGCAGGTTGAGTTAACGATCAACAGTTTCTAGTTTGTTTCCAGAGCATATGCAATACTGTTTATGCCCGCAAGTATAAGCACACATGTTGTTTTTCTGATGCAAATTAAAACGGATCGTTTGTAGTTTTGACGCTAACATCAGTTTGTTTACATGTTCATGATACATTTCTATTATATGTTAGCATTGAGCATACAGATTAAATACTACTTATAAAATAATAATAAAGGCATCAAAGATTTGATTCAGGAATCATAAAAACAAGAATAACATTAGTTAGGTGAATCTATTTTTTGGTGTTGATGAAATGCTTCTTTGACTGGGCACGGATTAGTTACTGAAATAAAGCAATATAACACACATTTTTTGCTGTTTCTGTAGATTAATGTAAAGAAACTGTAATATTCAGTAATGAGCAAAGTGTAATTGATTACAATGACAAGTAACTCGCCCAACACTGGTGACTTGTACCACAGAGGTTCAGCTCTCATGCAGCACTGGGCCCTCCATTGGAGCTGTCTTAGAGCTTACCCACAGCAATGCCAAGTCAGCCTTATGTCTCCTAACTGAATGATATCCAACAGGACCCAAGATAATACACATTGCCAGCTTTAACTCTCTGTCTGTCTCGGTCTGTCTCTTGTTTTCATTCACTTTTTCTCTGTCCCACTTTCATTGCTTGCTGTCTTACATTCTAATCATAATGTTGTTATTGGAGGTGTGCATGCTATCGCCAGATGGCCCGTTGCTAACCTTTCCTGTAGTCTCTTAGTACTTTTATTCTCACCACAAACACACACAGAGAAACATATGAGAAAAGAGGGAGAGGAAAATGGCACAGTCCAACATTTAAGTCCTTCATTAGCATCTTCTGAATTACTTATCTTACACAGTGCTGAAATATTCCAGAGGAATAACAAGTTTTAAGGGTATTCAAGGACACCCAAGTCCACCACGCACACACGCATGCACGCACACACACACACACACACATAGCACACACACACACACACACACACACACACACACACACACACAGGCAAACAAGCAGTAATCCAGCGTCAGTTTGACCCAAAGCTTGGCTGAAACCAAGCCAAAGTCAGAGTGCCAGAGTAATCCAGTCATTAAACATTAATGAAGGCTATTAATGAGAAGGATCTGGGTGGAAAAACACCTAATGACAAAGACTGCAGGAAAACAGGCTGCACACACCCTGTCCATATTAACTACTGTCCTAAACTGTCTGGGGGGTGGAACCAGACTGTGCACACATACACGATGACTTGATTCAGTGCTACACGTGTGAAAATGTCCATGGTATACGACAGATCGATGGATATAAAACTATTCTTTCTCCGTCTCCTGGTGGGTCATTTTTGGGTCAAGCATAAATGCAGCCGGCTGCGTGTTTGCAGTGGTGTTTACAGAAGACAGCTGGCATTATCTACAGGCAAAGGAAAGACACAAGCGCAGGAGGGAATTATTAATATGGATCAGTCACATTGATTTGCTAAACCAAAATGCACATAATTTCACCTGGTATTTAATGCCCAGGGGAAGCTGGTCCTTACCTCTTGTTGCTTAGCTGCAGTGTTATTTCTTGTAAGACACAACATGAAAAGGGAGGCTAATTAGACACAAGTTGTTTCTTTCAATAATTACTTCTTAAATGCCAGTCAATTAGAGTAAAATAATTAAAATGTAAAAGGTGACAAAAAATCAGGTCATGTCTTTATTTTCGTTTTTCTCTGTCTTTATTATGTTTGGTGGCTTGATGGCGTGAGAGGGAACCTCTCAAATTCAGTCATGAAAACACTGTTGGGACGAGACCCTTCATGAGGAGGCCTCTGGCTCAGCTGCAGGTACACATCACAGTGTGATCTCTGCCCTCTGTACCGTTAGCACAGCCTGCCATGCATGTTTCACCTTGTAGACGTACACACACCATTTCTCCAGGGCAATCCAACTGGGATGATCCAACAGGGATCATCCCTAGACTGAAAGCACAAGGTCTTTTACATACGATTAAATGTGTTCAATTACTTTTCTTGTGTCTGCTGATATTATTAAGCACTATGGATCCAATTGCGTCTCTCCATCAATGCAAATGAGCGTCCTCCCCGGCAGACTTCAGGCAGATGAAGTGAAATAAAAAGTGGCAACCACTCACTGGGCGAGGTCTGGACAGTGATGCCACATGTTGCTCAATAACATTACTTCCCTACCTAACCGTTGTAATGAAATGAAAGGAGCAGAATGGACGCTTGCATTGTTTCACTGCCACACACACTCACAGTCACATACACACTTTTTCAGTATTACACAACGTTGCATTAACATTCCCTAACTTTTCGTGATGAAAACGTGATGAAAACTTTAACATGTGCTTGCAAGCTCAGGGGAAATGTAATAAGTGTGCCTTCAGTTCATAAGTCCCAAGCCTGAATTCAGTTTAACCCAGAACTCAACGTTTCAAAATGAGAGGAAAAATATCCATCATCTATTCATAGTTTGTGGTTATTTAAAACACTGGATTGCTTAAATCAATAACACTGACAATTTTAAATATGCAAAACAAACACTTTGTAGTATAGTTGTGTTTCTTTCTCTATTACTTTTCACTCAGCTGCTCATTTGCATTTTCTTCTCATTTACTGAGCTGTCATCTATCCAAATAGACCTCATGTATTGTGTCTTGCCGCAGGAATCTTAAACTGGCAACAGACAACTTTTTTACTTTAACTTGTAATTCAGGAGTAAATACCAATGTTACAGTGCAATGGCTCCAGAAAAAAGACACCATCTGTGTATGGACTGGTTCCCTGTACACCTCGCTTCCACTCTGCCATTCCGTCTGCCACCTGGCTGGATTTTTCGGGGATAACAAAGAACGAATTATGGCACGAGGGATGTGCATCTGCCAATGCGCAACCGAAACAGGAAGAGGCATTGTTTTCCTCGGTGACTATCCCCAGGTAATGGTGGAACAACTGGAATAGCTCTACACTGCAAAGGAAAAAGAGAACCTTGTGATGGAAGAGGCAAAGAAGGCATAGAGGGAGAGTGATAGAAACGGAGGTAAAACAAGAGGAAACAGCCGGGCATTCACTTGATGGAGAACTTCGGTGTTGTGTCAAAGTCTGTTTCCATGCTGATATGTGTTTCCCCCTACCACTGATCTGATCTCATCCCAAACCAGTGGACCATTCTGAAAAACAGGTTGTACCAAAAGGGTGACAGTCTCCAAACCACAACCTGGTTTGCAGGATGTTCTCAGCTTGGTGGACCTTGCCCTCTCTCTTCAGCCTCCACCAATGACTACGAGAGGGGATTTAATGTGATAAAGCTTGTGGAAAGTGGCTGGAGCCTTGCTGTAGAAGTTCTAAGTGCTGTATCGTAGGCTGGACTTGTTTTAGTTTCTTGAAAACTTTTAGCCTTTCCTCAATATAACATATAACACTTAGATTGAGTGATATATCGTTACATTTCTGTTTGTTAAAGTTTGATTCTAAGTAATGGCTTGAAATGGAAATTATTCTACAGGGCAGCCATTTTTTCTAGGTCAAAATTGGGATTCCCTGCGATTGTTTTCTGCTTTGCACTGTGGCCAAACTGGTAGCAGCAATCATGTTGCAAAAGGCCAACGGTAATGCCACAGGGAAACGCTAGGAGGGGGGAATTTGAAAAGATGTCTGTTTTCGCTTCAGCCATTGTGCATGAGTGGACATAAACATGTAACTTTAATCAAAGTGCTTGTATTACATGTTGTGCCCTGCCCATCCCCCCTACAGTACACATCTGGATGTGGTACGTAAATGTAGGGCTCCCTTCACTTGAAATATTAGTGCCAGTGTACATAAGGCAAAAACCACACTTCCTTGTGAAATGTAATAGATAAAACGATCAAGTTGTATAAGTTTCATTTTTTGTAGTTTTACAAAACCGAGTTTGGCTTCGTGCTTGGCAAACCTGATGAAGTAAACATAGAATGCGTTGCTTGCTCTCCCGCATAACAAAAATGTTGCGTTGAGTCTTGTTTTGGTGTGCTGTAGGCCCTTTGTTCACTTTGATTCTTTCATCGAGCCCATGTTTGAATAGCAGCCAAGTAAATTAAACTGTTGTTCAAATGGAGTTCTGATTCTACGCCTACCCTCCATCCATCTTCCTGCTGCTGTCCATCTCTTCCTTCACATCCTTTGCTTCATCTCTTCACATCTCTCTCCGGTTTGGCTTTTGCCTGATTAGAGTTTTTATTGGACAGTCTCCTGTTTGTCCTTTCTCTCCCTCCCCTCTCTGTTCTCTCTTTCTTTTCGTATCCCTCCCTTTTCTTCGGGCTCTCTCTCACTGTCTATGCTAAGTGTTGGTAATTACATTATCATGCACCACCCTATGAAATATAGTTTCAGTGACACCCAGTGTGTGTGTGTGTGTGTGTGTGTGCCGCGTTGATGATGGAGAGGCTGTCTGCGTTTTTAATAAACACAACACTGCAACGCCCCACACACGCTAACTGCCTTAGCATCGAACTTCACACACACACACACACACACACGAACACACACACACACACACACGCAGGCATCTGCCAAGACTAGGCTCAAACTTGCAGGGAATTTATGTACAAATAATTACTTTTTAATAGCCAGTAATGTGATTTCCTGCCAAAGAAATATTCAAATGCATCTCAGGCAGTCCAGTATATTATCTGCCTGGAGCTATGGATGCGACTTAGGGGAGACGGCACAGGAAAGACAGATTATTGTTTGTGTGATAATAATTATTTTACCCTTGTCATCTGCAGAGGAAAATGGGAGATAATGCCTTTGTCTCTCTGTCTCCTTTATCCACTTTCTTCTCTCATCCTTTTCCTCCAACTCTTGTTCTTTTACTTTATCATTCGAGATTTTATCACGGCATAATCTCAACTTTCCTTTCAGTGCAGAGATATGATTCTTTTTTACCTGTGCACTGTGTCACAAATATGTGTGGATATATCTCCCCACCTGGGGTTATCTGGAATTATGGTCCATGGTCCAAGTGCTGTTGGAAAATTAGAATAAATGCTAGCAATGTTTGTTTTGGATATGTTGAAACTAAACATTTATTTATGTTGCAACTTTACCTGTCTATGGTTACATTTATTAATGCATGTTGTGATACTACTATGCTCATGGTCTAGCAGCCCAGTTGCCAAGATATAATGTTAACTGTTAACATTTCTGCAAACCCCAGATATGTCCAAGGTTGAAATGCGTGCCACCTCTCACATCATGAGATGATGTCAAAAAAGAGAGTCGGACCATTTCCATCTGTTATTGTGTTGACCAGTATTTTATGTGTGTGTGTGTGTGTGGGCACAGCGCTGTGACAAGACAGAAATATAAAAATTCAATCTAAGCAAACGTAAAGTTGCAATGGGAAGAAACATACAGTTTTACATTTTTTTAGTTTCTGTGATTCAGCAGATACGTATCTCATTAACATTTAGTCTGGCGACTGGGTTGGCTCTAGTGCTAGGTTTTAGCTCAAAAACCACTTGGTTACGGTTATGGGAAGATCATGTTTTTGGCTTAAAATTTAGTTGCCACAAACACAGTTGGCGATGTCCTGACTTCTTGTCAAAACCATCCCCTTGTTGACACATTAAGCATGGCTGGGAATTGATCCAAGGTCTCCCTAAAAATATCCAGCGATGAAAGCCTTACAAATGTTAAAATACAGTCTCAAACTATGGTCATTGGCATGGTAGCCTTCTTATCTACAACTCCACAACCATCCCATCCACCTCTGGGATGATAATAAACATGTAAAGTCAACGTGATATAACGCATTTTGTATGACTGTGACTATGTTATGTAGCCTATGACACATGCAAATGTTTTTAGCAGACGCATTAAAGGTGGGTAACAATTTGTAGCAATTTACATGTATTAGTCACTTTTTTATAGGCCGCATGTGAGCAGATTGTAATGTAATGTAAAAAGTGAGACCTCGCCCGTCTCTCTTAGTTTCCTATGCAAGCCTGTGAACAATTTGTCTAAGTTGTTAAATGCTGCTAGATTGTGGATTTCTTCATGAAGGACTCAGGTTGGATTTTGCCTGGCAGTCCAAAGGATGTGACCTTACGCACGTTCTTGAATGCCTCTCTCCGCTCTGCTAATGGAGTACAACTGTACCTAAAGTTAGTTTAGAAATGAAGCCTGTTAACAAAAACACATGGGTTCAGTTCAGACACAACACAGAAGTTCCACAGAGTCAACATTTTATCTTGGCAGCTGGCCTGGCAGTACCAGTTTTTGTGTCATGTCTAACACTAATTTGCTCAAATTGTGGCTGGCCTGTTCCTTTGTTTACCTTTTTGCCAGTACCAATATTTGTTTGTGCATTCATGTGTGGTTATTGTATCTGCTCCTGTGAATGAAAAATGTTGAGTTCCAATTTGAACTTTATTCAGCTCTGACTTGGATTCATTGCATATCTAATCTTTGTGTGTTATTAAAGGTGGGTTAAAATGTTCCTTTCTTCTTGTAGGGGGTCCAAAAGTCAAGAGTAGGTTCACTGGTGTGATCAATTTGTGATAGCCTCAGAGGTTCATCTGCGTTCAGACAGTGTGGTGGCAAATGCAGGTGAAGTTTTTTGCTCAGGGCGATGTCTGTAGCTTCAGGAAGGTTGTTGGTTTGCTACAATATTATAGAGGCATGAGCTTGGTCCAGAGGTAGAATATTGATTTATTTAGGAAGAGAAATCAGGTCAAACTCGTGTCAGAGTTACCAGGCATTCTGCAAGCATTTTCCAGATTTTGCTGGATGCTGCTTGTTCCTCCAGTCTTACCTACATCAGCTTTAACAGGGATTCAACAATTTTACCAACACATGTCCGTATGTTTTCGACCACAAGCAACAACATTAGAAACAGAGTGAATGTTGTTTCTGAGGTGTTTTGATGGAATTACATTTCTGCTTTTCTGACTCCATCTCATCTTGCAGCAGCCGACTAATAGAGAGGGCCGCTCGGCTTACCTTGACGACTGCACTTGACAGCACCACCTGGCATTCGCTTTTCCAGGGCTTCGATGCTTTGTTCCAGTTCTTGGCTGAGGTGTGTCTGCCTGTCGTTCTTCGCCAAGTTTGAGTTTGCCATGGAAACAGAGATATTTCTGGGCCTTGTGTCAGAGGCAGGGCTGTGTTTTGCGATTGTAAACTCAACCTACAAATCAAAAAGGAGCTCTTAAGTCAGGTATTACAGGAGTTTCTGCAAATCATATTCCAAGCCTGTTTTTCGATTCACTGAGCAGCTGAAGGCCGAAGCAACGTGTAGAAGATTTTGAAAATGTCAGCTCTCTGTTGTAATCATGACTCGTCTCGGCTGCTCTGCACACTAACTTACCTCTAATTTTACCATACAAGACAAAGATGTGAGCTTCAAATATGTTTGACTATGAATGTGTCCAAACAAAATACAGGAAACCATCTTACCACTAATGTCGTCTCAAATAAAGTTTTATCCAAGATCTGCATAATCTGTGTGTCATCATATGATGTGTTAAATGTGAAAATCCGATGTGAAGTTCGACATCTTCGCCTTCCTAGCTTCTTCTCTGGCTCTCACACACTCAGCAGACACCAGGGTTCACAATGTCACAGGTAAGTGACGGCGGATGTCATGTCTAGAATTCATCTTTTGCATTAACAGCTGACACCTCCCTCAGCAGGTTCAAGTGCCTTACACTGTGTGGATGTGTGAGCATGTGTGTGTGTGTGTGTGTGTGTGTGTGTGTGTGTGTGCGCGCATGCAGTTTTTTAATCTGTGCAGCTAGTGTGTGTGTATGTGTGTGTGCGTGTGTACTAGTTAATGGAGAGATGAGACTGCTCAAACTGAACCTCAGGGAGTCGAACCAATTGGAGCTCTCTGCGAATGTGTGTGTGTGCATGTTGCCGCGTTAAGCACCAGCTAACGCACCGCTATGTCTGGTCCGCACGAACAAATCAGAGCTAAGTGCATCGTCACACAGCAATACCCAGCCGTCGACACAGAGAGAGAATAGAAATCGTGGAGTAATGTATGTGTGAGTGAGATATTGGGAAACGCGAGAAAGCCGGGCGAATGTTATTTTTATTCGTGTTTGTCTTAATTTATTTCTGCAGCTTGTCTCATATTTTTACTTCCTCCTCCATTTGGTTCCTTTTCCTCTGTTTCTCTTCTCACTCAATGTGTAATATATTTTGTGAATACTTAATGTGTGTGTGTATGTGTGCTCATGTGTCAAGGGACAGATTACTGTTTTCTGTGCCTGTCTGTTCGAGGAACACGGTGTGTGTGTGTGTGTGTGTGTGTGTGTGTGTGTCCGGTGGTAGATGTGAGTGCGCATGACAAGCTGATAATGGGACTCACTGTGGGCCACGCCACCCACCTGGAAACAGACCTTATCTGCCTCTGGGGAGCACGCGCACACACATTTCATGTTATATCTTATCACAGTGACAGTCTCGCGGAGAGGAGTCAGATCCCTTACAGTGACGGATCAACACGCGGGTCATGCACGCACACACGCACTTTGCCACTGCTTCTGTGATGTCACCACCGCCTCACTGAAGATGATTACCTACAGCCTTCTCACTGCCGCAGTGGAGGAGCATGTATGGTGCTCTCTGCAAGTCCTGTAAGCCCCAGTAAGTATAAAACATCCTCCTTAGGCTTGTATTCTTTTAACTCTATTGCATGTGAGCATTGAAATGAAAAAAGCAACTGTATAGTGTTTATTCACCAATCAGGTACTAATCTTTGGGCAGCAAAGTTAGAGAGTAGGGTGTGGTGAAAGGCCAACATTCAATAAAAATACTGCTACACCCACAGTTTATATTGTACATTGGAGAAAACCTTTCAGTGCATGCTCATGCTGATGTCCGCCACAAGTGTTAAAGGTTCACTCTGGGGTTTTTGACCACTAGCAGTGCTGTAGAGCAATGCTTTTTTATGACTGGAACCCCTTTTTCTGTAAATCAGCAAACAAGGACATGATGCATGATTCTAACTGCTCATTATCCACTTATCTGCTAGAGTGCATCTCCCACCCCTACATGTCCCTCCTTTCTCTGCTAAAATGACTCTATATTGTGGATCAGTTCCAATATTTCAATGTTCTTTTGATTTCATGAGATTTTTTTTTCTTTCATCTCGCTCTACCTGTCATCATCCTCTCTTCTTTTATTCAGGTTTCTTTCCTCCTCTTTTTTATCCTCTCCCTCTCTCTAATGAATCATGCTGAAGCCTGCTTTCATACACTACTGACGGAAGCCCTCTGGCATTCACACATATTGCATACATTCATCACTGCTACAATAGAAGTTAGATTCTGCAAGCAAACACACATAATGATACAGCCAATTGCTCATACACATGTTTGTGTGTAAGAATGAAGATATCTGGAATACATGTGATGGAAGACATTGCATGATACACAGAATAACTGAATTCAGTAATTTATGCCCAGTAACAGATGGTGCAGTGTTACTGTTCCTGTGTGAGCACTGAAGTCAGTATTGACCGGTGTTTGTTAAAGTTCGCAGGACTAGCTGTGATGCGGCAGAAAGAAATGTCACCACCGTCAAAAACTTGTCTCCATTTTGAAGCAACTCAAAGAGGTTTTTTTGGGGGGGTTGTTTTGAAGGATGATGTCTGAGATCATCTCACCAGGAACGTGTGTGATAAAGTTTACTAAAGGTTTTTTGAAAGGAATCATCATCAATTTCAGCAGTTTTTCCAGTGAAAGGACCTTCTACCCTTTAGTTTGTTGGATTTTTTAAATCATTTGTTTGAGCATAGTCTTTGCAGTTGACTCGTCCATGAGGAGCAGTGGTCAACCATCGTACTGGTCCAGGGACTCACTCCAGTTCTAGGCCAGTTCTTCAATCAGTGAAAGTAGTGATTGTAACTCAATAAAGTGTGGAACTAAGTAAATGTAGTGAAGTACTGTACTTATGTACAATTTGTAAGCTAATACTGAATTTTTTTACAAAATTTTTTCCTCAGTATAATAATTTTTAAATTTTAGATACTAGTGACTTTTCTGCTGCAGGCTGCATCTTTTTAAGTTAACATATCAGATAAAGAAACGCTGATTCAGATAATCTGAAAAATATCAGACCTGATAATTGGCCAGGCTGGTAAAAAGTCAGCCCATAGTATCCAATATTTATATATGTACTTTTGATACTTGATACATTTAATATCAGATATTTTAAGACTTTTACTCGAGTACTATTTCTTTGAGTGACTTTTCACATTTACATTTTAAAGTAATATCTTTACTTTTACTCAAGCATGACTTTTGTGTGCTTGTTACAACACTACTTTATTGGTTACTACTACTACATTGCTACAGCCTCTATCAAGTGCACCAGCAGCGGTGTTAAACTAATTCACATGTTTGATGGTGGGGAAACCGGAGTACCAGGAGGAGACCTATGCAAACACAGGGATAGGTAATTATGAATATCAATATGAGCTGACCCACACACACACATGAAAAATGGAAAACACATATATGCACAGTCATGTACAGACACAATGTCCATTTTGCAAACACAAAATTCAAATAGAAAACACGCAGTAAAGCTTAATGTTATTAAATCTGTCACGTCTTAGAAAGCAACAGGCGAGAACGGACAAAATGATGAACACACAGCACCATGACACGCTCAAACACACACAGGAAGACACACAGATTGCATGCATATGTCACATATGGACATACATGGACTCATACAAACATGTAAAGAAAGATGGGAATAAAAAACTAAAGATATTAATGGGCATAAATGGGTCGACGATGAAGAAAGAAAGACAGGGAGAAAAAAAGAACACACACTCTACATTTGAGATACAATTGAGCTCATTAGTGCAGCTCTACATTTTCAGGAATGTTGCCGGATCCTGGAAAGTGCTGGACACCCAAAGAAAGATTTATGCTGCCTGGTTTGAAAGGAAACTTTAGGAACGGTCATTAGCCATGTGGACTGGTGCAGTCAGGATGGAAATCCTTCTGTTCTGCTATGTCCAGACTCAATTTATGTATAATAAGGTTTCTGGCAGGTGACATGAAACACCTCCTGCCACCATCACCCCATCTCTGGTGCTTGTTGGAGGGCTGTTTAAAGCCTTCTTAGGCCAATGAACACTCTATCACACACACACTGGAGCCAGAAGTGCAGCGGCAGTGACATCAGCCAGATTTGCTTGCTTTTATTTTTGATCTCAATATATTTTGTTGATTAAGTTATAGTCTCTATATGACTTTTCTGTGTTGCCTTTCTTAACAGTCGGGTTCAGCCAATAACAGTGTGTACCTGAAAGTGAGAGATTTTATTGTTATATTATTAAAGTGAACACTTCTGACACTCTGGACTTGGTTCACTCAGCAAACAAAATCTCTACAAATGAATACAGCTTTCGAACATTCATGCTTTTTCACATTAATTATTTTTAAAATAATTCAGTGAATAATTTTCGTAACATTTAAACTCTTTCATACAGCAGTTCGTATGGTTAATACACAACGACAATTCAGAAAAACCAACAACATTTCAGAGAGAAATTGTTTTTCTGTTTTTCAAGTATTTTATGCTGCTTATCTTAGGTTTTACTTGGCATGAATAAAGCAACTGAAATCCAGGTGCTTTATGCTTAGACAGACAAGAGAAAACAGGACAAAGAAATGAAATAACTGGAGTTCCTGCTGAGTTCTGACATTAGCCAGAGGCTGAGCTGCCACACTTACGCACTTGCGGTTGCCCTCATGGATAGCTAGATTACAGCTAACATCATATTGGTACATAAGATGTTTGTTCAGCAAATAATACAGACTGCATAAACAGTTAAGCGTAACACAAACATGCATTTTGTTTTCTGTCTGAACACCTTTAAAGATCTTTGAGATACATCATGTTTAGGCAGTTATGCTGGAAAAATATCTTTGTATTAATTAAATATTAAGCAATAGCCAACACAAACTTGAAGTGTCGCATGTGATTTGAACCCCTGAATCTGGTCTCAAAGGGTCGAAACAGTGTGAAGCAAATAACACAGAGCTGGATTGAGGATTCTTTTAAAAAATAGTGGGAAAAACAACACATGCATGCTAGAAAGTCAAATTGCCACGTGTATGTGTGTGCACACAAAAGAAAAAGACAAATAGACACAAACTGTTGAAACAACCTAATTTTTAACCACAGACAATTGGCCATTTTACAGCAGCCGCCTATGACATCATCACCGAAGGACAGGTCAATACTAATGAGGTCAGAGGGAGGGGATGAAATCTGATCATGGTCCCCAGTTCATAAACAATATATTTCTATTAAAATATAGCTTGTACACGAGGAGGGATGCCAGAGAGAGAAAGAGAGAGAATATGAGGATGAGAGTGAGAGAAGGAAATGTGAAGCGCATGAGAAGAAAGAGAAGAAAAGAAAACCAGATAAAAAACAAGTGACAGAGTGAGAGAGATGGCTATAGAGGAGTGGGGGGAAGTTGCGAACGTGAAGTGTTTGATAATGAATAAGCAGCTTAACAAATGCAGGACCACACTGGCTAACCAGATATTAGTAATTAAAACAGTGGATCACTGTTGTCCCCATCAGCCCTGCTGTAATAAACCTCCCCTCTCCTGCCTCCAGGCTATTATGACTTATTTGAAAAGGAACAGATACAAGCATGAAATTCAACCAGCTGCTTTATTGGATTAAAAGTACAAGCAAATCCAGTGCATAACAGCCGTAGACCATGTTCGATAGATTAAACACCATCACAAAGAGTGAGTCAAAGAGTTTGGGGATAAGCACATACTCTATTCATTCAAATAACTGAATATTTCTATCCCCCAGCCACCCAATTCTTATTTTGTGAGGGAGACACATTTCAATCCAGTTTCAAATCAAAAGCTTTACTAGCATCAAAGTTTCAATGACAAAACATAAAGGCATAAATGATAATGATGATATGATAAAACACAAAAGACTGATATGTGTATTGACTGTTTTCTTAAAAAAGACGATTTCAATTGACGCTGTGGAAAATTCTTGTGAAATACATTTGTGTTTTTAGAAAAAAGTTCATCAAAACAGATGTCACATGGACAGGGCCTGACTTTTGGTTTGGCTAATGATATACAACATGGTATCATCAGCATAAAAATGGACATTTATTTAGTTAAACACCACCACATAAGTTAATAAACGGTAAACGCTCATTAGTTATGTGCTGGTTCCTCTTTAATAGACAAAGGAAAAGTTGTTAATGTTACATTTTGTTAAACTGTTCTAAGACAACAGATATCATAGGCCAGGTAGATGTCTGACAGTCTCCGCATGATTATTGTGCTTGACACAATGTTCACAGATGTTGTAATAACCACAGGAATATGAATTTGTGCTTATTATTTTAACAAATGATGTGCATTAACGTCATTTTGGTTAAATCTGTAATTATTCTATTTTTTTTTTTTATATATATCCCATGATTTGGGTTTTTGGTTAAGGTATTTCCTGTTCTATTTTGCAGCTTCTGTTTTCTGACCCTATTTCCTGCTCACCTGTGTTCCGTCTCAGCCTATTTTCCTTCCACACCTGTCTCACATTAGCGGTGTTAGCCTGCCCTGTTCCCAGTGTTTTTCCCTGCTAATCAGTCCCTTCCCTTGTTTCCTCCACTGATTCTCCACCTGTGTTTCTCCACCTCTCACCACTTGCACCTCACCCCCTTGTTAGTTTAGATTGTATTAAAGTCCAGTCATTAGTTCACTCTTTGTTGGTTTGTCTATTTTCATCCACACGTCTCCTGTGCACCTGTGTCTGTTTTTCTACTCTGGACGTTTGTGTTTTCCTTTGACTGCCTTTTTGTTGCCAGTTTTTGTTGCCTGCAATTTTACTGTTCACACTTTTGTTCTCACATTTGTTCACACTATTGGATTCAGATTTCCTGATTTTGCTTATTAAAATGTGCCTTTTCTGCCCACCTCACCTTGTTGCCAGTGATACAACAACACAGTACCAATGGCATACTCTGCAGCCACATGGACATTGCAAAATATGTTTTTATCTATAAAGTAAATACTAAGGGCCTAATATTGATGCTTGGGTGGGAACTTGATTTGAAACCATGGGCAAAATAAATTCAAACTCTGTAATAAAGATATGACTTGTAATAACTTGAGATCAAAACCCACTTAAAGCTGCTTTTTTTAAAACACAGGAAATAAATACATAAGTGTTCACTAAGGATGTATACAGGGATTCTTAAGATGAATTTACTACCTTTTTACTACCTTCACAAAATGTTCTACTACCAGCACGACTTCATGCTACAACTATAGCAGCGTAAAGTGTGAAGTAAAGTGACAAGTATGGTAATGAAATATCTTTCCGAAACCAGCCAGCATAGAGCCCTGACCATAGGAGTTGAATTAATTGAGATGTCACAACAGGCCTTTGATCCATAGGTTTTACTCATTGTCAAAAACAATTGCATAACAATTCCAAGATTTACACTTTAAGAAAAAATAACTTAAGTTCAAAACTGTGCACAACAACTGGCCAACAGTCACACACACACACACACACACACACACACACACACACACACACACACAGAAATAGAGAGAGAGAGAGAGAGAGCAAACTTTAAGTGTAAGTCTGGTGTAAATTGACCCATAGTCCTGTTGTATCAGGTCACCACATGCAGCCCATAGGAGAAAGAATGAGACAATTTGGGACAACATAGACAAAGTTATGGACAGGCAGCTTAAAGCGGACCCAAGGGGACATGGGGGAGTTAGCACTTAGCACTGCCCCATGCCCCATGGAAGAACTGCTTTGCCAAAGTTAGATTATTGGTTCTCCAAATGTGGCTCACTATAAACAAAATCCATACAGTATAATATAGGTTTGGCTTTATCAGAGCCATGCTCAACCTTCAGATTAAGCATAACAGTTAGGCAGTTTAATTATATACATGTTTCCAATATTATGTTACAGAAATTTAACAGTAGGCTAAATAAATAAAATGAGAAAAAAATCATGAAAATGTTCAAATACAAAAAAAAAAAAAAAAAAAATCGGTACTATGGTATTAACTGTAACCTCTTTCGTGACACCTAAACACACATTTTGATGACCCTGACATGTTCTACATTTTTAGTAAATGTCCTGGTCTGTAATAAAATGCATTTTTGATTCATTTAGAGGGACACCCCCCACCCATTTGCATTCATTTTTATTAAGCATATCTTTGAATGGTCATGCAACACTCACTCATTTTCAATTGGGTTTTAATCTGTCAGTAACATTTAATGAACAGTGCTGCCAAATATCATGGGGACACGCAAAGTAGGAGCAGGCAGGCTACGGAGCGATAGGAGAGAGAGGGAGAGAAGAGGTGTGACATTGCGAGGGTCACGGTAATTTAAATAGGACAAGATTAAAAACAATGTATTCAATGCGTCAACACGATCTTCTATTGTCAAATTACGCTTTCCACTCTGACCTTTCGCGTTTGAGTCCGAGTAGAATGTTCTGGACAACTATTTCTCATAATGTAGGCTATCTGAAAGTGTTTTCCTACCTGGGCCATAGAGTCCGTTTGGACGATTTCATCCAGCCATTCATAAACGTTGTTGAACTTGTTTCTGGGGCACCCGCTCTGTCTTTATTTTCACCAAGTGCAGAGTGCACCAGCAGCCTGAGAAGAAGTAGGCTATCCTGCGCGGGCACTTTGACAGGCCTGCGGACGCGCAGCTAACAGTAGAACTATCTGTTCACTTGTCATGAATGACTGCCAGCAAGCTAATTGGCTGACGTTAGTTAGCAAAACAAGCAGACAACATTAGACCAATGCACGTGACATCATTCCTATCACTCAGGTCCTACTCGCAACATAGAAATTAAATTCACGAAAGTTTAATAATTTAATGGTCTGCACGAAAGTTACACAAATTGAAAAAAGCATAGGCCCAGTTGGATGGAAAATTTACTACCTCGTTAGATGACGTTTACTACTTTTTACTACTTTTTACTGGCCTTAATTTGGCTTAATTTAATTTACTACCTTTCACTACCTTTTACAACCCCGCGGCACCCTGTCACTGAATGTGTTCAATCTTCTTTTCTTTGCTGCACTTGGACACAAAAAACTTCACCCATACTGTAAAAATATACCAACAAATTCCATAAACAATTCTGAAAACCTGTTATTCTGGTCAAATGAGCATCATTAAGTCTTCATCAGCAGCTCATACAACCCGAAGCAACTTTTGATTTTGATTTGGTTCGGTTTAGTTTTTTTTTTTCTTTTCTTTTTGGAGGGCTTGTTTGACTTTAAAGCTTGGTTAAGCTAATGAGCAGTTTGGTGTTTTCAAGTCTAGGCCTTCAGCATCATGTTCTACCTTGGACAGCATAAGATCATCTCTGTCCACCCAAAAGGACCTTCACATCTAGCCTGTTTGGGTTGGTTTAAAAAGGCTCTGGTGATTGGTATATTACTGTTTGTTACAGTTTAGGCTGGTTTCAGTCAAACAACAGGTATGAGACTTCCTGACCATAAGGGTCTTTGTCTGCTTCCAAGCAGACTAATCTCCGGATTTTAAAATGATCACAGATATTAAATCCATTAGCTGACCCCAGGATCTGGGAATCGGTGTGTATACGCAATCTTTATAATATACAGTACTAAAGAAAACATTCTCATCATCAATTCTTTGTGAGCTCGTTGGCATGCTAAATTAGATAAATAACCACATGAAAAGCAAAATGACTTGTGTTCAGATGCCAGAATTTGATTTCTCTGCATTGGCCAAAAGCAGAAAAGAAAAACTCAGGACCCTGATTTTACCTGTGCATTGACATGCCTTCATCCATTAAACCAACTCACTGTGACTGTTCTATTCCTGTTTTGCAATATTATTGTCCACATCTTTTTTAGCTGACCAATTTTTATTGAACAAAAGCGGTTGGTACTGACCTCGTTGGCAAAAAGCTATTACATATCCTCTTGCTGCTTCATAACATGAGCCTGTGGAAAGCTTTTAGTATGATGTGGGACCACTGAAAGTCTTTCATTAAGCAGGGGCTACAAATGCACTGGGAGTTGAACACTTGCTACTTGTATGAGCACACATGTTGAGCCAATTATACACACACACACACACACACACACACACACACACACACACACACTGGATGAAATCAGAGCCTGGCCTTGCTTCCGAGTGATATATTTATATCTTACCATAATATAATGTTAGAAAGCAAATGGTTATAAAAAGTCATGCTTTCAAATGGCAAAATGGGCTCCATGCATCCTTAATCGTAAATAAATCCAAACATTTTAGCTTGTGGGCTGGCTGTAGCTCAGCGGGTAGAGCAGGTCGGCTAGTGATCGGAAGGTTGCTGTTTCAAATCCCGGCTCCGGGCTGGGCTGAGCTGCATGTCAAGTCTCCTTGAGCAAGATACTGAACCCCAAAATTGCTCCTAATGTGCGGTTGACACTTTGCATGGCGGCGCTGCCATCAGTGAGTTCCCCGCGATGAGCTGCCGACTTGTCCAGAGAGTGCCCTGCCCTCACCCAGAGACAGCTGGGATTGGCTCCAGCAACGAACCCTGCAACCCCATAAAAAGGGATAAAGCGGTTACAGACCATGACATGACATGACTTTTTAGCTTTCTTTTTAAACCATCAAGATCAAAAGCAACAGGTGTCAATGATATTCCCATGAGTTTTTTTCTCTCCATCCATGCCTACTAACGCACATCCTATGGGTGGAAAAAAATAAATGAGTCGATGTCAAGAAGCAACACATTCTCACTGCCAACTTGTCAAATTCAGCTGTGATGCGCTACCTACCCCTCTAGCATCCATTTTGCACGCGAAGGGCTCTGAGGTAAAGTTAACAGTAACACATTATATAAAATGTAGGTTTTCAAAACAAAGTGTGCTAATAAACAGTCCACATAGTGTAACATTTTATGACTTTTGGAATGTTATTTTACGTAACAGCCACAGTTTGATTAGGTTAGGCTTCAAAGCTAATTGGTCAGGTTTAGAGAAAGATCCTACTTTGTGTTGAAATAATGACATTCAGTTCCGTAGCGTAATGTCACATAACGTATACAACATTGGTTACGTCATTTACGTACATTGACTTACTTACATTACGAAGTGGCGAAGTGCAGGGCGACGCTGCTAACCTGACTGACTACTGACTAGTTTATGAATGACAAAAATCATTTTTACTGCACTGCAAATACAGACACTGCCAGTTCAAACTTGATTTCCTGATCAGATTTGGGTTTTTTTGCAGTAAAATCCAGACCAGACTCTCTCTCTTTATGAATGCGACTGAGCTGTTTTGGGGTCATGTGCAAATGTTCCTCAAAACCCTGAGACAGTTCAGTGCCACACCCTCTGAATTTAATCAACTACATCAATACATCAAATAATAATGAAATAAAAAATAAATACAAATATGATACCATGTGGCTTTTCTTTAAAAAAAAAAAAAAGAGAATATGAATGACATTTATTTAGGCATAAAACCAAAGATCATTTTAACAAATGAAGACTGGATAACCTTACAAACAATTCAAAAAATTGAATCGTGACCTTAAATCTGAAAGTCAAACGAGAATGATGACACACCTAGACCTGCACAAAAAACGAAATCTGGTTTCCAGGAATACTGCAACACACACACATGCCACATTTAGGGGCGCAATCTGCTCGAAGGAACACATTAGATTATTGACTAACTAAAAGAACAAATAAAGCTCTACACTCAGAAATCACACACACACACTGACACATGTCTGAATGCAGTTACACACCAGGAACAAAGTTATCAAACACACAGTATACTATGTATACCCACACACACACACACATACACACACCACAGCACACAGCCTGTGGCAGCAGCAACTGTGGCATCTGTTGCCCACTGAGCCAGTCTGCTGGAGCTGGAGTCAATTATAAACACATTAGACTCTGTTTCCCATAACACACAATGACAGAAATACCTGTACGTGATCGCTCACACATAAACAAAGTCACACACACACATGCACCACAACAGCACAACTCTATAACCATTATTATTTCTCACTACATTGGAAAAGAAAGAGGAGATGATGGCAGTGAAGAGACAGAGAGAGAGAGAGAGAGAGGGAGAGAGAGAGAAGTGAGGGCAGACAAAGGAAAAGAAAGAACGAGGCAACAGAAATGTACAAATAAAAGAAAGAAGCTGTTTTACTTTAGGTGAGCCAATCTTCAGAAGTAATCCAATCTCTCCTAATACACGGGGGGCGAGCGTACGTTTCACATTTGATATGAATAAAGATTGACTTCGAAACGGAGAGAATCATAAACAAAATATCTTCAGCCCAGTCATCTTATAAAACTCAATTTGTTGAAGAACCCACTTGTAAAATAACAGCCATGCATCCAATTCCCACCAGACCCCCCAAATGCTAAAAGTATCTGCGCCCTCAAAGACGGCGGCTCTGGATTAAACGTAGCTGACAGACTGAACAGAACAGAATCTCACTGTCTGTCTGGTTGTCTGTCTGTCTGTCTGTCTGTCTGTCTGTCTGTCTTTCTCTGGGATTTCTTCCATTTGCGTGCTCGACAAGCCGTCACCAAGGTGGCTCATGGAGGCGTACGGAGCAGAGCCGCTGTGATGTGAGCTCGAGGGTGCATCTTTTAGTGTTGTATGAATGCATGTGTGCTTCCTATGTACAGTATGTGGGTGTGTGCCTCTCTGAGACACCTTTGTGTGTGTCAGCGACAACACTTCTTGCAGAGCAGGTGCACAGCAGACCTTTTGCATTTTGTTTGTGTGTGCGTGTGTGCGTGTCTGACAGCTGACAAACAAGCTTCACTCCCTCTGAGGCTGACTGACAGGAGGACTGAGGGAGAATAGAGAAAACACACACACACACACACACACACACACACAGGCGCAGATTCGAAAGATACAGGTACTCGTTACAGAGATTTGTTATCACAGTGGGGAATAATTCACACATAGAGATTAGAAAGATGGGATCCTGGAAAAAAAATGTAAAGCTAATGTGGGTCGAGAAACAGAAATACACACAGTAACACCGTTTACGGCACACACACATCGCTTGCAGCATAGTGGGTGGATTCAGAGGCCTGGCGTATTTAAGAAAAAGCATTATGATTTTATGATCACGCTGCTGTCAGTCAGTGTGTGTGTGTGTGTGTGCCTGTGTGTGTATGTGTGTGTGTGTCTGAGGATAAAGGTTGACAGATCTGACAGAGAAGCCGGAGGGCTCCAAAATCTCTGTATGTCTGCATGTGTGCCTCTGACCTCACCTGTGTTTGTTCGTTCACTTAGTCTCTCTTAAACTTCAGTAAACAGGGTAAACAAGTGTAAAGGAGTGTTTTTGACAGCTGGTTCAAGCCCTATGTCAGCCCTTCACTCACTTACAGTACAAGACACTCCACCATCAAAATGATTTGGAAGCTGTTATTTTTTAGGTAAAAATGTTACACGACGCTGCTCTGACTGTTTGCTGGGCAGAGGGTTATCTGATAAAAACAGCTTAAATGCTAATGTGGAGTCATCACTATGAGAAAGTTTTTTCCCATACAATTTGTGCTGTGACCCATTATAAATTTAATTGCAATATTTAATCATAATAAAGTAAAAAACATGGTTTTAAAGGGCGTGGCAACAGGCATGAAGTTAAAACTCACAACCTAGGAAACCAACTTGAAGTGCTCCAATCTAAGACCCTTGTTTTAATTGTCTTCGTCTGTTATTCATCTGTCTTCAAGCTACTATTGCCAGCATGTTCTCTGTCTTGCTTGGTGCCTTTTACACTCTGAAAAGAGAGGCAGAATCACAACCTCCTGTTTTCGTAGCAACAACATTACCAGGAGCCCCGTGCCTCTCTCAGCGACTGCCAAGGTAATCCGGTCTCGTGTGAGGGGTCCAACTAATGACTCCAGAGATGGTGTCCAGCAGATCTGAGGGAAAGTGGATCGTAGGGGGAACACAGGGTCGCTCGCTCCAGCCAGGCCTGGAGTGAGCAGAAGATGGAGAAATTAATTAATCTCTAATTAGAAACTATTTTGCTTGTCATAGTGGTGTGCACATGTACCTGTGCTTTGCATGTGTATATTTGTGTGCATATTTTCTGTTTGTGTGAGAGAGAGGAATGAAAAAGGATCCCTCGCTGCTTAGGCGTCCCAGGATGCAGCAAAGTGCCCAGGGAGAAAATATGTCTGCATGTGTGTGTGTGTGTGTGTGTGTAAGAGACAGCATGAGTGTGATAAGTAATATGGCTGTGTGTCATAGAGGAAGCCACTGTAACCTTTATACAGCTCTTTACACTGTCACTTCGTATAAAAACACACCTCCATCACTTGGAGAGGGAGAGGTGAGGACGGAGGGAGAGGAACAAGGAGGGAAGCTTACAGAGGGGAAGAAAGAAGGGGAGGAGGAAGGAGGGAGGTGTGAGGGGAGAAGGTGATAGAGGAGAGGAGGAGGCAAAGCATGTAAGAAGAGCCAAGTGAGATGGTGCAGACAGAACAGGAGAGGACAAAGGGAAAGAGAAAGACAAGGGAAAGATCTACCTGAGGAGGACGAACAGACAGACAGATGTAAAGTCACAAAGAGGCGACCGAAGAAAAGGGAACAGAAAGGAGGCACAGAGTGAGAGAAAAGCGATGGATAGATGTTGTATACTTTCACAAGGTCAAGTGTGGAAATGGGCTCATACTTCGTGTGCACCCGGCTGTCGTCACATGCTGTCAGCCGGCCTGCTGCCCAGGAAAAATGAAACGAGGGAACGGAAGGGAAGTGCGGGGAGACACAGGTAGAACGACAGAAAGCAAAATGGCAGGTGGTGGCAAGCGACGGCTGCCCAATGAGAGGAGGAGACGAGAGGGAAGACGATGGAAGGACGAGATGATATTAAGAAGTACGAAAACCAGAAACACAAAATACATGGAGATGGATGGAGTAAATAGTAAAAAAGACAATGACATACGAGATATTGAGTAAAACGTGTGTAATGTATTATATGTGTTGAGAATATTAACTTGCCTAAACACATTAATGGGATTCATTTACTCAAGGTATAGTTTATTACCAGACTACAGCCTTAAACCTTAACACACTGTCATCCAAAGAAACCCAACAGATAAACTCCTGGATAGTAACACAACCTCAAAGTAGAACGGGAATACAGTAGGTCAGCAACCATATCAGCATATCAAAAAGAATAAGTTACCATATTATTCTGGGACATGTAAGTGACAAAGCAGCACAAATGTAAGGGCTGTGACCTCTGCTGTACGATGTCTTCATCTGTTATCGATCTCAATTTCCCTTCAGACGGAGCCGGCAGATTGGATTTGAATTGACCTTTACTCTGCGGCACACACTGACATTCATAATGATCACACACATCAACACTTTGAAGAGGTTCGGGTTTGGCAAACCTTCATATGACAACTGTTTTCTGCGGAGGAGTGGTGTGTGTGTGTGTGTGTGTGTGTTTGTGGGGGGGCACTGCTTCACAGAGGGGAGAGGGATTTGCTGCTGCTGCTGCTGCTAACAATGCTAGCTGTTGTCTATCACACAATCACTCACGAGGGGTCTCTAAATCAGAACAATAACCAAAGATGCAGTTCATATTCTCTCCCCATTCGAATGTCACAGTCCGCGCTGTGGTGGATAGATTTTCCGAGATGGTTCACTTCATCCCTCTGCCCAGATTACCCTTAGCCAAGGCAACTACTGAGGTCATGTTGCATCACATTTTCTGTCTTCGTGGTCTCCACAGAGACGTGGATACTGACAGAGGCCGCAGTTTGGGTCTCTGTTCTGGCAGGCATTCTGCTCCTCCTGGGAACGTCCGTTAGCCTCTCCTCCGGACACAATCCCCAAACCAACGGGCAGACGGAACGGCTGAATCAGGGGTGGAGACCAGCCGTTATGTTGTATCGCCACTCAGAGCCCCAACACAACACAACTGACATGCGCCTATGACCAGTGGTGTGCCCGGGGGGATCATGGCCCAATTGTTGAAAAACGCAGTAAAGTGTCCTCTTGGGAGCCAAAACACACTAAACTGCCCCCTTGGCTGGTTAAAATATGATAAACTGCCCTCTTAGGAGCCAAAACACGTGCTAAAGTGCCCTCTTCGTTGGCGAGAACGCACTGTATTTTCGCCCCTGCCCTTCAAAAAGTCTGTGCACGCCACTGCCTAGCTATCAGCCTCCTCTTCTCCCTGATCTGAAAAGGGGGTTAGTGTGCCCTCGGTGCATGGCTGACGGCCTGGTTCTGAGCCCAACATAGCCTGCTGTGCAACACTGAGCATTACAAAATGGCAGCAGATCAGCAGTGGACCCCTGCCCCGATCTACAGAGGAGGTCAGAAGGTTTGGTTGTCTACAAAAGACATGTCCCTCAGAGTGAAATCCTGGAAACTCCCCCCCAGGTTTGTTGGCCCCTTCCTCATCCCCAAAGTCATTAACCCAGTGGTTAATGTCTTGTATTATTTATTGTCTTTTACTTCCTGACACTCAACTCCTGTCTTGTTTCAGGTCCTGCTCATGCAGCCCCTCTGTGTTTCCCTCCTGTGTGATTACCTTCCCCTCCTCATGTTACACCTGTGTGTCATCGTCTCACAGCCCCCGGAGTATTTAGTCTCAGTATCCCCTCCTCCCGTGGCAGCACCCAAGAGTTTTCTGTTTTCTGATTCACCAGCAAATTAAAATGTGTCAGCCTGACAGTAGTAGAAAAAAAGGACCACAAACAACTTTCTTTATTTATTGCAAACATTTTTCTTTTCGTGATCTGTTTTAAACACGTGAGGCTGATCTTTCCTGAGCGTTGGGTTTCATGTGTTACATCGTTTCAGTTTTCCCTGACACATTTAATCTAAAAATAGTTTCCAGTGTCCAGAAGACACCATAATTACATTCTGTGTAAATCATGATTTCAGAATCAGAACATCACTGAATACAGAGGCAAATAATAAATAAATATATAAATGCATTGTGCGAGTTGAAATGGTTCCTGTGCCTCCAAGCAGACACAGTACACAGTATAAATACACAGCACAGAGTATAAATACACAGCACAGTGTATAAATACACATTACACAGTATAAATACACAGTACAGAGTATAAATACACAGCACACAGTATAAATACACAGCACAGTGTATAAATACACATTACACAGTATAAATACACAGTACAGAGTATAAATACACAGCACAGTGTATAAATACACAGTACACAGTATAAATGCACAGCACACAGTATAAATACACAGTACACAGTATAAATACACAGCACACAGTATAAATACACAGTACACAGTATAAATACACAGCACACAGTATAAATACACATTACACAGTATAAATACACAGCAGACAGTATAAATACACAGTACACAGCACACAGTATAAATACACAGTACACAGTATAAATACACAGCAGACAGTATAAATACACAGTACAGAGTATAAATACACAGCACAGTGTATAAATACACAGTACACAGTATAAATACACAGTACAGAGTATAAATACACAGCACACAGTATAAATACACAGCACAGTGTATAAATACACAGCACACAGTATAAATACACAGCACACAGAATAAATACACAGCACACAGTATAAATACACAGCACACAGTATAAGTACACAGTACACAGTATAAGTACTTCATGCGCAGCAGTTTGTTAAACAGGTAACAGAGAAAATGGCAGACGCAGCTGGAACTTTAAGGTTGTGGGCTCACAAAAAAAGAATCCAGAAGTAGTTTAATGTGTATAACAGAAGCTTTGTTTGCATGAAAATGAATAATCAGGATATCAGCAGGAGCATCACATCCCGACATGTCCAATGAGAGACAAAACTGTGAGAGTGAAACAGGAACTGAACACACACAAACCACAAAACCAGACAGCAAAGCGGGATACAGATCCAGCTGTTAGAGTTTCTCCAGAGATCAGCCTTTGAAAAAATAAAGTGATCATGCAGCAAAACTGTGTGCCGTCCGCTTCAAAGACATTTAAACAGGTATAAAGAACAGGGTTGGTTATAATGTAGCACACAGACAGCAGCTGAAACAATGCAGAGTACTAACTGCAAGACAAATCAGATCTTCATTTTAAGCCATCCTTGAAGTTCATCACAATCTAATTTCCAAGTGTAGATCTAAACTATGTTTACTATAACTTTATTCACATGAATGTCTGAACTGATTATACTTTAAACTACAGACATGTTTGATTTTTTTCACAGTGATGATGTATTACAGGTAGGCCTATATCCATGGACAGCGCAGAAAATCTGTGAGTTGTGCAGTACAGGTCACAAAACTAATCACTGTGATTATTAATAGATACTAATACAATATATTACAATACAATACTAATATAATAATGCATGTCATTAATGGGGAAATCATCGCATTACCTGCACTATAAGAAATGATACAAGTGCGTCTTCCTGTTAACAGAGCTGTGCACTTCACTTGACGTTGCAGAGGAAAGGACCTCTAAGAGCAAATTTCCTCGGTCCTCTTCCTCCCGTGGTTACCTCGCTTCTCTCTGTGAATCTTCGGTGATAAGGTGTGGTAACAGGTGTGTGGATGGGTGGGGTAGTCAGGTGATGAGGAAAGGCGGGAAAGTCTGAGGGCATCTGGTGGATGAAGGGAGAATGGCACTGGGAAAAACATAAATGTGGCTGGAGAGGAGTTAGTTTTTTTTTCCAATTGCTAACAAACTAAAATGACATGCATCGCAGATATATTTAAACTGACACACAAAGAGCAAAACCTCTTCTCAAGTCTCCAAAACTTTAAACACATTTTCTGCTTTACACACATTTTGCGATTCGAAATGGCTCACTTTTCATTCTGCCCAACAGTGTGTAGTTGGTTAGGCAAAAATCTGTAATACGAATGAAGTGTGTGCCATCTGGTGCAAAAGTTTGATTTTGGTTGCAGCGCTTCATTTTGCAGGATATATGAGGTATTTTGCAGTTTAGGTGTGTGGTTTGGTGAATTGTGTTAGTGTTTTGATAAAACCAGCCTAGTTTGCAAAATTGTGTTTTAGCAATCGGAAAAAAACTGTAAACACATTTTCTGCTTTACACACATTTTGCAATTCAAAATGGCACTTTTTAAATGCACTGAACACAGTTCTCTGCATGAGACACAACAATCTTGCCATTCAAAATGACACTACATTAGCTAATTGGCCACGATATGTGCCACCTGGTCAACAATTTTTAATTGTTACCACTTCAATTTAAGCACTAAAAGACCACAGGTGAGCACCATTTTCTTTAACAACAACAATGGAAGACATTGCAGAGAGATGAAGAGGAAGAGGGAGGGTGAGAATGAGAGGGGGAGGAAGAATGAGAGGTAGGGGTAGAGCTGGTAGAGGAGGTCATGGCCAAAGAAGACAACAACTTTCAAATGGAATCAGAGCAACCTGAGTTGATGATATCATCAACCATAGGCTGACACTGCGAGGCTGACAGAGAGTGCAGCCTCTCGCATTGTCGCATTTTTTTCTGCAATTTCCTTTTTCAGTTTACTGTTTTGTGAGCATATTTTTGTTCACTCCAATGTAAATATATCTGCTGTGCATATGTTGCGCTGACTTGTTTGGTGAAAAATAAAAAAAATACATGTTTCAACAATGTGTGTGTATCTGCAAATATTTCTGTGCATATGAACAATCTGAAGAATTCTCTACAGTTTGATCTATTTTAGTACTATGGGAGTGAGAGTGCTTTTCATTATGCCCAACAGTGTGTAGTTGGTTAGACATTAATCTAGTAATACGAATAAAGTGTGTGCCATTTGGTGCAAAATTTTGATTTTGATAATGCTATATGTAGCTTTGGTCGCAGTGCTTCATTTTGCAGGACTTATGAGGTATTTTGCAGTTTGGGTGTGTGGTTTTGTGAATTGTGTTTAGCATTTTGATAAAACCAGCCTAGTTTGCAAAATTGTGTTTTAGCAATTCTCAGTGTAACGGCAAGCTGCTGTTTCTGGAAACTTGCTCAGTGCTAATTCTGAAATACTTCAGTAATTGTCCCTGTAGGGACACAGTGCAGCAATAAGAGGGTTAAAAAGTTCCAAGTTTCCTCCTTCTTTGGTTTATTGGATGAAACTTCAGTTTCTCCCCCAGCACAGTTGGAGCAAAGGATAAAGCACTGTGGCCCTCCTTCTGTCTACACTTTCCACTAAAAAACAAGAAAAACAAAGTGATTGACCACATTAATGTTATTTAGTGAATACAAATGAAAAGGTAGGCTGATCAAGGTTATTAAATTTAAAGTTAACATGAATATTTAAACAAAGAAAATGGAAAATAAGTTGTACTTCATGGTCTATTGTTGATGATTAAAGGGATATTCCGGTGTAAGTTTAATCCATGGTCTAACACACCGTGACACCTCTAGTAAGACCCCCCCTCGAGAGATCTGAAGTTAAAGTTCGGTGCTGTTCTGAGCATTATTTGTGGCTGTGAGTGCCTTTTTGATGTCGGTTTCTTGGTTGGAGAAATAGACTGCAGTGTATTATTATCGTGCGGTCTTTTCTGAGGTTGCTAAAACTACATAAGCTAGCGGTCGGAAAACTTGATCTCTCGAGGGGTGGGGCTTACTCGGTGTCACGGTGTGTTAGATCATGGAATAAACTTACACCGGAATATCTCTTTTACATGCAATTTTTGGAAGTTAAAGATGTCTACTCACCCATTGGTAAAGGCAAAAGAATATCAAAGAAAAACGTAGTGGCAAGATTAATGAACAGCAGTGAATCAACCCTCTCAGTCCACATGAGCTGCTCTTCCTTCACATTTTTGACAAATTCATAACATTTGTCTGCTGACCCCACAGAGATTTATGTCGAAAACAACCATTTTACACACACATGCTGTTGCCACTAGTGACCACAAGTGTCACCGGCAGGGAACGAGCTGACTGGATGCACTGTGAAAAGTGTCGCTTCATATTGGCAGTAGAAAACTGCCATCTGATTTTGCTGTTTCCCACAGGTGTACAGAATCTATATATTCAGCATTTGTTTTTTTACGAACCACAGCAAATGGCAGGCAGACAGTCCAGATGACCAAACAATCGGCTCATGTGTGTTGAAATGTATAAATTGAGATGTTTGATAAGAATAACGCGAAAAGATACATGTCAACTAAATCAATCAATTCTCTCCTTTTTTGTGCTTTACATTTCCCAGGTGTCTGTGCACTTATTTGATTATCAGCCAAGGAGATCTGACATGTTCCCACCACGGCACTGTCGAACCTGTCTGGCTGTCAGTGAACCTGTCATCGGGATGGAAAGACAGTGCTACATGAAATAACATCAGATGGAGCTTAACTGTGTGATCATGGTTACAGCTGAATGATCAAAGCCCTACCAATACAGGGAGACAGAAGCGCTGTTCGTACAGGCTCCTGTTAAATCCAGCACATAGAGAAACCTGCCCCCTCCCACCCCCCCACCCACCCCACTAATGTAATTTACTCACATGGTCCTATCAAAGCTAGCCAATAAAGAGCTTAATACTGCCCATGATCAAGAGCGCTGCACTGTCTGTATAATTTAACTGACATTGTAAGGTCTGATATGAATGGCAAAATCCACGCTGATGTCATGATGAGCTCTACTGTCTGAGTCAGTGTTGTGCAACAGTGTGTTCTGGACCCTCTGTGATTTGGTCACTCTGAGGTGTATTGTCTTTTCTCTGCTGTCAATGCAACAATGTTTTTAAAAAGCCCTTTTCCCTGCCTGTCAGCAGATTTTCTTATATCAATACTTTAGACAGAAAGAGAGGATTTGCTCTGAGGTGACTTTTACCCTGCGTGACAGTTTAACCTTCATCATGATCACCCACATGACAGGACATTCAAGATGTCGGGCTTTGGGAAGATTTAACTCCTGTACTGCGAAAACGGATCACTCACATAGGTAGACACAAAAGGGCCACTGACTTAGTTTATTGATTGTTGGCCCAGATAGCTCATGTTACTGTAAAATATTTTACACTTGTTTTGCTGTTGAAGACCTTACCCTTTCCCTATGACTTCAGGGCCCTGACAAACAAGGCCGACAGTCATCAGGAAAAGTCTGTGGCCCTAACTGTTGCGGTGGGTCTGGCACCACTGACACCAGTTGTCAGCAGCTTTATGGCTTTATGGCAAAGAAACTGAGACAAAGTTGTATGTGAGTTCCTCTGATACAGAATATACAGATGATGTGGTCATAGGTAGACACATTTTCTATTTACAGCCCAACAGTCCAAATGGGAGGAAATACCAACCTCAGATCTTCATGTGAATGTTGCTTCAACTATGTTTTGACACGATATAATCCCCACTCCCACTTTGGGGGTCAAACCAAACAGTCAGTGCAAGTGAGGTTGAAAAACCTAATGATAATATGACCCTCAAAATCACTTCCTTAGACACTTAAAAGCGATCACATTTCTGCTTGCATAGGCCAATATGTATAATGTATACCTGATATAGGTTGCTCAACCAAGTTATAAATGTAATATAATGCAAATCAGTCCATGCCAAATGGAAGTCTGTAGTGTAGTATCCATGATTTTAACCATATAGTGTAGTTCTCCATATTTTGTGCCTCCACCTCTTCACCAGAGCCATTTGCAAATTTTTATCAGACATACTCTTGATTAGAAGTGGTTGTATTAGCGAAAGTGGTGTGTAAATGCTGCTTTATCATCATGAAGGTTTGCATGTTTGCAGTCCTAACTTTTCCGGTTTTGTCTTTTAAAACGACAAACCCAGCACACCTCTCCATCTTGGTATGGAGAGTTATTTCCTTCCAGAACATATGAGCTTTCTGGCCTTCAGCTGTAGAATTGGTTTTGTGTTCAAGTGCAGTCTTTCGGCCAAGATACAGGTGACATTAGGTGACACAGCAGCCGGCCTTCATCACCACTTTGTTTGAGTTTAGAAGTCCTTCGATACCATCCCATAACTTTTGCCTCACTAGTATCCAAAATCTAGTTTCAGCAAGTATCCAAAATCAACCTGTGTTTAAGGTTAACCGACTGCAGCTGTCAACCTTCTGACCTTAACAGGAGAGACCACCGTTCATGTACCATTTCCTACCACGAGTGCTGAAACATAACCAAACTTTCTACATATTTATTTTTGAAGCAGTGGCCTCTTTTTGACAGTGGCATCACATCAGAAACTTTTCGTACACTTTTTTCTGGTTAATGGACAGTGTATTTTGGTAAAGGTTAAAAGCAATGCCCCCAACAGGGTTATTAATGTTTTCTTTGAACCGTCCTCTTGACTTAGAAAATTACAGCATCTTCTTTCACAAAATGACAAAACATTTGGACATTGAGTACTGAATGGTTACATCTTTTTAAGTATGTATCCCAATAAAATCTCTAATATCTTCATAGAACTTCTAATGTGTGCCACCGATGTCATTAATAAAACCCTGATACTGAGACGGAACTGTTTCCCTGTGCATATGCCAAAGTGCACCCTAATGAGTCATGATGCATATGGCTTTTTGTCGTTTTGATGTTATCATTATGGTACTGACTTGACAATATTGCAAAGGAAGACTGAAATAAAATATCACTTCACATAAATGGTCTCACTTAAATCAGTCTCAGAAATATTGCCACAAAATTGTAGTGACTGGGACACACGCAGAAAGGGTAATGTTGGCTGTTAGTCATCAATAATAGCTGCTTATTATTTGAATTTGCCGCAAACAAAGCTTTGTGTTTATTTTCAGTAATGATGATACTGATGTTGCCTGCAATTACAGTGTAATGACAGCTTCCTCAGTTGTTTGTATTTCGTCCATTCTGCCTCCTTTTCCCCTCTCTTCAGCCTTATTCTCATTTCCTGCAGCCTCCCGAACCTGAACCTCTCTCTGAATCTGTCCCTACTTGAACTTTCAACCTGCCCCAGTCCTTCTGATGGCCCGTCTGTTAAAATTCGTGATCAAACCTTCTGCCCTTTACTGTTGATGTAGCACCTGATAATGCCCTGATTCGTCTGTTGAGACAGATGTGCTGGAACCAGAACAGAGCCACATCAGCTGCATTCAATCCTCTAATCAAGACTCCATACAAAAGTCAGGAACGACCAAAGTCACCAGGATTAATTAAAAATGAATATCTGTGCAAAATGCTGTGCCAGTCCATCCAGCAGTTGTTGAGGTAATTCAGTCAGGACAAATAGGAAGTGCCATCCAAATAGCCAAGCCGTCAGCAAGACTAAAAATAAGGGCTAATATCTGAAATGGACCTGAGGACAGACAAACACTTCCCAAAATAGACCTGAGCGAAAAGACTAACAGACCTAAATAGAGACTGAACGGGCGTCTTCTCCAACACCTCCTCTGATGACTACACTACACCTCGTGATCAGAGCTGATGGGAATCCACACAGATATTAGACACATTGACACACAGACCCGAGGCCCACGGCAATAAAACCAGACCCTACACAGGCAGACGTCAGCGTGGCTACCACAAGCTGAGTGGACTCATAAAGAATCAGACGCATAGAGCTCACGCTTTGATCAAGAATGTGGAGGTGATTGATTCTCTGTTTTACTTTAGGATCTGTTGTCCAGAGTTGTCTCCTTGTTTTTTCGAACTGTCATCCCGACCAAATTGCTTTTTGAAAGTGACAACAAAGAACAAATTTAGACTAAACACGGTTGTTTTTATCATCCTACCTCACCAACAGTACAGCTGCAGCTTGGAGCGGAGATGTTAATGCGACAATCTGGTAAGAAGAGCGGATGATTTAGGGATCAATACAGGATCGCGTGGGCAGTGCGTGCCCAAAATGTTCATCTATTGAAATTGATTTACCATAACCCTAAGCTTTGGGGCTTAGACTACAACAACACAATGGACATACATGTGTTCTTATATGTATATGTAAAGTATGTTCAAGGAAAAAAAAAAGACATTTGTGATGATGTTGAGAAAAAAGAAATGATGAAATGAAATGTAGAATGTGTAATTTTGTGTTGTGCTGATACATGTACTTAACAGCACATCCTTTTCTGTTGTGTGGCCTTGGTTGTGAGCTGTCGCTGTGCCATCAACTCACATCGACTAAGCACGTTTTTCTTTTCTATCCAGCAATAAAAGTCTTGGCTTATTCCAGATCCACTCATTAAATCTACTAAATAAGAGCTCAAAGGGAGGCGGAGTGTCATCCTCCGTCCCTGCTTCAATATTGTACTGTACAACGCTTACGAGACGGAGTGCTTGCTGCAATGCAGGTGAAATGGAGGACGAAGAGAGGAAACACTGCGATGCACATGGACACACACACACACACACACACACACACACACACACACACACAAAAAACTATAGCTACCAGTCAATCTCTGCCCACAGGTGCCTCCCAAGTGTGCCAAGCCTGCTGAGAGACTAAAGAAGAAGAGAGAGGAGGTGAAAGAGGGAGAGCAGCTTTGTCCTACTGTGATAAACCACACGCGCACACACACACACACACACACACACACACACACACACACACACACACACACACATACGGACAGACACTGAGCCAATATGGAGTGCGTGTCTGTGCATATGCATTATACAGGAGTTGAAGGAATTTAAAACATTTCACAACACACAGTTTAACTAATTCACCAGGCCTGAGATGTTGGTGAGGGTTAATGAATCTATGAATCAACTTCAACATCTAAAATGAAATAGTCAGTCTAGATAAAACCAATAAGACGTGTGACCGATTCAAAGTGAAAGCAGTCCACATCAAGAGAGGAGTGCTGCAATGCTTATATCATGTTTCCCACTTAAGACTCCATACCTTTGCCTCGGCTGTGCAATCTTGTGTCATTGTTAATTGAATAACAGAATACGTGTGTAATTTTTCAATCCACATCTAAAAGTTCTCATCAGTAGTTTTTTTCAACTATTGTTGATTTTAAATTCGGATTCAAATGTTTGGTGGACACACATTGCACTCACATACTCAAACACCAACAGTCATATTGACACCTACACCTGAGGGAGTGGAAATGAGCTTTTTGGGCTTTATTCTGATTTATCCATTTGAGGAATAGAGTACTAAGAAGTCTCCTGGTAAAGCTGTCGACTGTTATTTATATGCCTATATAATATATTTGTATATGGTTTTATAAAAAAAAAACTATATGATATATTACACTTAATTTTGCGTGTTAAGAAGTTTGATAAAAAGGACCGATCTATGCTAACCCAAATGAATAATTACTGATGTGATTGATTTGATTTCTCTGACACCTCGCCTCGAGCTCAACAGTAGCTTTAACTGTAAAACAAACCAAAAGAGACATACAGTACAAAAATACTTTTTTTTCAGAGTTTGAAAAACTTTTTCTAAGTCATTCTTTGGTTCACAACACAATATTTCTCCTCAGGCAACTCTTCTGTACTTCAATTTTCACGTGTGAAGTAATTGGTAGCTTGGAAAGGTGTGCTTTCACAGCAGCTTCACCAACACTGCATCTATATTTATCCACCAAATGAAGTAATTCCTCGCAGGAAACTTGAACCTACTCGAAAAAAAGAAAAGCAAAAAACCTCAGCCTTCGGAAATATCATTCGTCATTTATGTCTTCCAAAAACAATGTTATTCTAATAGCTTGCATCTATTATGCATGCATCTGTAGCCTTGAAGAGGCTGATGTGTAGTTAATTAGATTAAACGCTGGCCACATAAAATAACAAAGAAAGCTGTGTCCAGAGCTTTGCATGAGCCACTATAACTTAGTCATGGACTTTAAAGGTGAAATCATTTGAGAATGATGTAACGTTCAAAAAACGCTCTGTTATTTCAGAAGAAATGTGATATAGATTTTATATTGCCATTCACTTCAGACGACCCGCGAGGAGGTATCTATTGTGCAGAGCCCCAGACATGACTGAGGCAATTTTTTTTTTACTGTGGCCACAATATAGCTATAACGTGTGCACGAAATACTAATTCATGGCCACGAAGTAGGTATAATGTGCGCATTAAATACTAATTAATAATATTAATATCATTCCTGGACAGCTGGGTAAGCAAATCGAGCGATCTCTAGAAACTGCAATAGCCTACGCGATGTCCTTAAGGTGAGTGTCTTTCCTCATTCTGTAATAAACTCATAAACTCATATGTGTCTGCAGGAGCTGCTGCACAAACAAATGAGCTGAAGCAAACCTATGGGGGCAGACATAACCGAAAGTGAAACTTGAGGATGTCTGCCCCCATAGGTTAGCTTCAGCTGCCGTTCTGATACTCAGTAAATATTGTGCCAAATGTTCTCATTATTTTTCCTAATGACAGCACTCGGTAACCTCGATCAACAGGGATACAGGTTAAAAACGGCCGAAGTTCATCATCAGTACATCACGTAGGCTATTGTAGTTTCTAGAGAAGGTGCGCTTGATTTGCTTACCCAGCTGTCCAGGAATGATAATATTATCAGTTAGTATTTCGTGCGCACATTATGCCTACTTCGTGGCCACAATTAAATTTTTTTTTACCATGTCAAGGGGCTCCATACTATTGACTAGGGCTGACCTACAATAGTCGACGATTCGAGGATTCGACGATTCGATTCGGAGAGGTCTGATTCGACTATGAACCTCGTAGTCGAATGGTCCGAAAATGTTGTTATTTAAACAAGACCGTACCATTCTGACTATATGTTGGTGCCCACGGCTGCTGAGCATAAATTGTTACATAGAATGTCTTTTTTTCATTATATAAAAGCATATTTTGATACAAAATCTGCCTACTTTCTGTTAATAAAGAGTTCAAGATGATGTGTGCGTTAAACTGTAGTCTTAGCTTCTTACTACGTATTAATAAATCACCCACTGCAGTTGCACAATCCAAATGAGTGGAGGTGAGCAGCACACTACAGGACCATTAGCATTTACGGATTTATTGGCTCACAATGGCTACTAAGGCCCCGTCCAGACGGGCGAAAATGATAATTTTTTTCTCCCTCTTCCTCGTCATCGTTTTAAGAATATTTGCATCCACACGGATCCACTGAAAACGACCGAAAACACTGTATTTCATATTCCAGGCCTATAGGTGGAGAAGCATGGAGCATGCGCAGAAAGCTTCCGCGCTGGAAACAAACGGACAGTAGACTGAGAAACCGAACACAAGAAGAAGAAGATGAAAATGGCGAGTGCAAGAAAACCAGAATCGTTTGTGTGGACCGATAATGAGGTCGAACTGCTGCTGAGACTCACACTCAACTTAAGGCAAGTAAGATGCAAGAAAGCTCAATATCTTCTGCAGCACAAACACAAGCATGCAGTCCGCCATTGTTGTTGTGTTGTTATAAGACGTTGCGGAGTTGAGAGGTAAGAGGCAAGAGGTCGAGGGGTGGGGCGATGGCGTCATCGTTTTGGAAAGTATGCGGATTCGCTGTCCACAAGAAAAGGGCTACGTTTTCGGAGCCTGCTATCTAAAAAAAAAAAAAAAAAAAAAAAAAAAAAAAAGGCAAAATCTGACGAATCAGATTCGACTGTGAAAATCCTTAGTCAAAAACAGCCCTACTATTGACATTACAATTCAGGCTGGGAAACCAACATCAGTCCAGGCCAACTGACCTGGACTGACAGCAGCATGTTTAAGCATAAACCGTCATAACCAAATTCAAACAAAACAATTACAACTGACCTTTAAAACGCTTGTGAAGATCTTAATTAGTTAGACTCAGTGCACACTGTTGATTTGTTCTCAGAAACAAAGAACTGAACACAGAGTTGTAGCAGGGCAATTTAGTAGAATCCTAGAAAGAAGTCCCTGTTCCGCTGGAGCACTGGCAAGATGCACAAAATCTAATTAAGGTACACACACTGAGCGAGGCATGTGGAATCACACAGAGCTATGGAAATATTCCCCGTCCTGCGAATGCACACTGAGGCTGTCCTGCCACATTCTGTTTTAATTTGTAGGCACACACATTCTTTTGGTAAGAATTATCCTTAAATTTTACCAAGTACAGCGAACAGATAAAATATATGTATTTGCCTTAGAGTTCTCAACGGGTCAGGCCGGCCCGACAAACCCGACCGGACCCGCAGGTTCGGGCCGGGTTCGGGCCGAAAAGATGCGCAAATGAGCCGGGTCGGGTCGGGCCTCGGGCTTCCTTTTTTATAAAACATATTTCATAAAACACATTTCTTGCAGGTTGTAAATTATATAGCCTGTTGTGAATCATCGCTGTTCAGGTGTGGTGAAGAGTGAGTCTGGCTGCTGCTTCATGGGGAGGGGCAGACGCAGAACTGATGCCGCTGCGTGACGTATACTCGCGCCTATAGCCTGGCTGGAGAAGATGGAATTGGCTAAAAGTAAACTTGCCACAGGTGAATTCACCCTTGCTTTTCGAGGAGTGAGGAAATCGTCTGTTTCTGTCTCTCCGAATATATTTTCCTACTGGTCGAAGCGCGGTGTCTTCTTTGCAGCGGGAGCGGGTGCTGCTGCTGACGGTGACGCAGCACCTGTCTCCTGCTCGCGTCACCTTTCCGTCTGCTGTCAGTCAGATCATGATAACAAGTGTATGAGGAAAACAATTCAGGCGCGCGAGGGGTTGGGTTCGGGCCGGGTTCGGGCAGACAATTCATGCTGGTGTGTCGGGCTGCGTCGGGTTCGGGCTTAAAACCCGCGGGCCGGGTCGGGTCGGGTTGTAATTTTCAGGCCCGTTGAGAACTTTAATTTGACTTTTGTTTGATGAGAAGATCAATAGCATTCTCTCATCCGCCCATCAAAAATAACGCCACTTCCTCATATCTACACGACTAACTAGGTCATTTTGTCAGCATCTCCAAAAAGTACTTGGCTTGGTTCTGGAGAACACTGTGGTTTGAATTCTCATCACCACGTTATTTCTGTAACTACAGTTGAAAACGTACCTACGTTACCGAAGTAACATCAGTACGTTATGTGTATGGCATTTTTCACTTTGTTGGTCGGGAAAAAAAAGTCAGTGTCGATTTCTGCTTTCAGACTGGACATGAACAGCGGCCTACTGAATGAAAGCCTAATCCATCCGCTCTTCATACACTCTTCATACTACTCCACCACACTTCCTCCTCTGTAGCTGTAATAACTCATGTCATCACTAGAGGTCGCAGTTAGAATGAGCTGCTTGATCTTTCTAACTTTACGTTGTTTTTTTTTCCTGAAGGGGCACAAGCTCAAAACTATAAAACTACAGCCAGCAGGTGATTGGCTCAGACTGGAAAACAGGAAACAGTTAACCTGACTCTGTCTAAATGTAAGAAATAAAAAACTAAAAAATCTGCCTCTCAATCTTAAAGTTCATATTGACATGTTATATCTCAATTTTTTAATGCAGACTTAAAAAAAAACAACTAAAATATCACACTTATAAAATACCACTCCCTGTAAAACTACTACACCTAGATTTAACTTCTATTTGATTGTAGTAGTTTTAGTTTAGGTGGCTACTGACATAACTAGCCCTTTAACACACAGACGGAACTTCAAATAAAACATTTTTACTTCTATCCTAAGTGCTCCGAATGCCGTGTGTTGCTGCAAAAAAACATATTCCTAATGCTGAGCACAGCTGAATTGCTAATTAGATTATGGCAGTTAGCGTTATAATATGATAATATGACATTTCGTTTTTATGCAAAGCACTTGCTTCCAAAAATAAAATGTTTTTTGGCTCGAATTAAAGTAGCATTACAATTTCATTCGGACAAAAAGAAAAATTGATTGCAAAACAAAATAAAAGCTGTACTTTAAGAGCCGTGGATTTTAATTCACTATGTAAGGCACCATAAACTGAATATGCTTGAGAGAAAAGTTAGCAGCTCATTAAGGCAATTCAGGCCCATGCCTACACTGGCTGATATAGTTGAGAAACAATCTTTTTTATTTTTTTTCAATAATTAATACACATGCTTCACTCTCAGATGCTATTTAATCAATGCAAACAGTAAAAAGTCAAAGGCATAAACATATGACTGCTGCCATGTGTCCACTGGGGGATCCAACAGTTTCTATGTCAACCAGCGACAACATGATGAGGGAGTAACATGCAAGTCAAAACTCAACACTGGGGTTGCAGCTGAGAAAAAGTAAATAAATCAAAGCGTGAAAAGGTTAAGATCTTTTTATTAAATATACTTTTAAGTTACATACGAGCGTTAGCGTGAACACAAACACAAATATACATGAGTATCCACACAGAGATACCAGAAATTAATTTGAACAAACAAAATATGACACAGCACACGCGCGTGTGTGCGTGTGTGTGTGTGTTTGTCATGGGGTGGAGCCCATGGGGTGTTTGAGTATAACAGATATGAAACGGGGCATTAATTGAGCTTCAAACTAAAGGGAATAGAAGGAGCTTGGGAGACAAGGGGTAGTTGGAGCGAGCATGAGAGAGAAAGAGAGAGAGAGAGAGGATGTGAGTGAGGAAAGGGGGTTGAGAGAGAGAGAGAAATGCAGAGACAGACAGATGCATAGAGAGAGAGAATCATGCTGAAGGGAATAACAGCGAGTGATGCTCATTAAAACTGATTATTAAAGCAGTAACACTGAAGAGCTGCATTCAGGCATGGCCACAGCATCCCAAACGTGTTTGTGTGTGCATGCGTGTGTGTGTGTGTGTGTGTGTGTGTGTGTGTGTGCAGTTGCATCTGTTGTTACTATAAACAGATTGCCGCTGAAGTATTCAGAGTGCACGCAGTTAAAACATACAGCTGATTTTCATAAATTAAACATTTATCCTATTCTCTTATTGTTTCAACGCACAGTCACACTTCTTCTCGGGTCCGCGCTGTTATGCATAAGTGAGCCACACGTGTCATGTCGTCCAACAAGTGCTGCCAAAGTGCACTCGAGCAAGGCACTTGAGTCAGGCACCCCACCTGCCCCATTGCTAAATGTGGGAAAAGAGATTGGGCGACACCAGCAGGGAATGTGTGGCAGAAGTGTGGCGTTAAAAAAACTACAAGTGTAACTACATCTATTGCGAAACGAAAGTTGAGACATTATGTAAATATCAGTGGGATTTTAATTAACAGGGAATCAGAATGAAAATTACCATGTGTTTGAACAATGCAGGGGGCAGTGTTGGTGTGTATGTGTGTGTGGGTGTGTGTTGTTTCATAGATCTTGAGACGATGAAAATACAATCCCGGAAGTATAGAGAAACAGATAATGTCTTTGCAGGCCTAACAGACACTGAACTACGGCCAAACAGCTTGTACAAAACAGGATGTTAAAGTTATCACAGCGGCAACAACATTCCCGAGGTAAACAGTGAAGAAATATGTCGCCAAGTAATCTACCAGGAACATGCACTATTGTGTATGTGATTGGCTAATTGGTAGTGCCTTGCCTTTTTCATTAGTTCTTATTTTTCATTTCATTTTAAATTGTTGTTTTCAGTTCAGTTTAGTTTCAGTTAGTTTCCATTAAAATGTGAAGTTTAAGTGTTGTGTTTGTCAGTATAGGTTTTATTTTTTGATTTGTCAGGGGCTCCTCCTCAGCATATTTATGGTACTTAGTTTAGATTTATATAACTAGGAAAACATTGGCTATTGCTGTGGTAGCTGCAGCACATACATCGGGACGAGGAAAGGTGGACTGCGTGTTTAGGTCACTGATGCTTGGTGCGAGAGACCCTGAGGGGCATAAGTGATGGAGTGTGTGTTTAAAAATGGATAGATAATAAGCTAATCTGCTTTCAGGCATAAAGTTACACAAATACGAGACATCTGGCATCAATCTTTCCATCTAACTTCTTATGGAGGTTTTTTTTTCTCACAAAGAATTAATAACACAAATTTTTTTATCTTTTATTCAAAAAAAGAGAATAAATTAGTTTATTCAAAGCAACTTCAATACATTTAACTTACAGTTTGTTTTTCCCTAGATGTGGACTACTGTTGCCAGAATGAAACTGTTGCTTTAAAGAGGAGGTAGACCGATGGCAACAGACAACACTCCTCCTCAATCCTTGCAGGCCTAGATCATTAACTGCACCATCCACCAAAGTCACCAAAATGAGGCATTCTTTTTCAAAGTGTCTCAGACAACAAAATATTGCTCTTATTGAGCTGTAAAAATAATAAATGTTTCTCCAAGGAATGAAGCAGCATTCAGTGCCCAGAATTCATTACTTTGGATCAAATAAGGTCTGTTTTTTTTTTTTTTTTACTCGAGTTAATAAGAGAGAAGGCAGCAGTTTAGATGACATTAGCCCCCACACAGAAGTTCATCATTGTTGTTCAACAGTGCACGTCCTCCTTTTTTTCATAACAAGGTTAAACTCCAGGTCTGAGGAATCAACTGTAACTCATAGCGAGAGGGGGTAAGTGGTGGTTTGGTCACTTCAGTGCTGGCTCTTACTTCCTACACTCAAAAGTGAGCACAGATTCACAGGCAAAGGCAGATTTTCAGAAGGCTTTACAGGAGGGATCTGCATGAGGATCACTTAAAATAGCTAACTATCCTTGAGCTCAGAAACCAACAATAGATGAAGTCATCAATGACGTTAAGAGCTTATATCAGGCAGCAGTTTCTTTGAAAACTTGACAATGTGGGGGACATTGTTGAACAGATTAATTTTCGGCCTGTTTATATCCAAGGCCGCCACTGAGATGCTTTTTTCAACATTATACATCTATAAGTATGTTACACTGTGTGTTGGACTGCTCTAATATGTGTCCTCTCATTTGTTATTTTGTTAAAAGTTGATGTAAAAGTTTTAACCTAATCATTTTTATTTTTTCTTCATTAGCCATATGTATTCTTACTGACCAACGAAATTGTTATTATGTCAAAACACATAACTTTATCAAATACAGTGTCAGTTCTCATTCTGCCAAATTATCGATAATAAATGTGTTGGGTTAAACTGTCAAAATAAAGCTTGCTGAGAAACATTTCAGCTGAGGGTTGCAGTTTTGTAAGAGCTACAACTAGGAAGAGATCATGGTGTGTAACGTAAGATACCTATACACATCAACACAGCCCAATCACCAGAATGTTGCACCTTCTTTGGGTTCAACTTTTAAATTTCATGTTGTGACAACGGGTTGGTATTATTATTATATATTTTTGTTAAACCAACAACATTAAAACCACTGACATGTGATGTGAGTAACATTGATCATGGGCATAGAATGCAGTGTTCTGCTCAGAATCTTTGGATCCTGGCTATGTGGATGCCGCTTGACATGCACCCAAGAGTAAAGTACACCTCCGCATTGCAAGGGCAGTGACCCCCAGCTGGACCGTGGGCTCTGACACATTGCCAATACTGCTCAGAAAGGGCTTGAGGAACATGACAAAGAGCTCAACGCACTGACCAGGCATCCATGCAGGCTCAGAGCTGTTTTGGCTTTACAAGGGGAACCCAAACAATATACGCATGGTAAGCAAACCTTGTTTTACTGGGTGAAAGTCCTGTGTTTGACCCATCCATCCATCAACCTCCCACCTATGTTGGCTTTCTCACTAGTGTGCTCAGTACTGCACCTGCATCCATGTGTGCATTTTTCATATCTTAGCAAGGCAAAATGTGACATTGACACAGTATCCTCGAGTGGATCAACAGGTCTGGTGCAAACTTTGGCACAAGCCTGTCTCTGAGGTACTTGAACCTTGATCTCCATCTTTTAGAAAAGGTTGAAGTTTAGGGGAAAAGCACATGTGAGTAACCTCCAACCATCCATGTTGCCACAACCAGTAGGTGTAACATTAAATCATTCCGTACTGAACAACATGTTGTATTCCCTCTATGCTCTGTTTAAGCACGTGTCCCCCTGGGCTGTTGCTGGCTGCAAGCAGTAGTCTAGTGGGAATATCTATTTGAATACAAGGCTGAATATTTGCCATTGTTGGGAGGAATGAATGAAAGGCGAACTTAAATATCTGCTGAGGGTGTTTTCTAAAGCCCACAGAGGTGTGTGTGTCTGTGTCTGTGTCTGTGTGTGTGAGCAAAATCCATCAGAAGAGAGCCATATAGTTCGTAGTAGTAAATTCTGCTGCCACAGGCATCGCCTGAAGCTGAAAAACTGGATTATGGGTGTGTGTTAAGCTGTTAGGATGTTACTGTTGTACACCTGGGAAGTGCAGAAAAAATGTAGACCTATTGCATTAACCATGTTTTAAATATCATTCCTACCTTTATCTTTATACTCTGTTGTGAATGCAGTTGGATTAATGATGATTATTACTGGATTAATGAGTTTGCTGATGCAAAACCAGCGAACAGTGTTCATTGGGATGAAACAATGAAATTATTCAAAAATGACTGAGACAAGAAAGAGAAAAAAAGTATTACTCTGAAACTGTATTGAGGGTATATATGTATACTGGAACAAGATCACAGTAGTTTATGGGTTTCACTGATTACTGCTCTGAAAGTTGGAGTAAGCCTATACTTAACTTTTACATGCAAGGCTATGCAAAAGTATTATGGAGTGAAATGAACTTGAATTAAGGCTCCAATCAAATCATGTGTCCTCCTCTACTCTTCTGTCAACCAATCAGAAAGTCGATCACATCCTCAAAAGCAATCATTTCACTCCAACATACTATTCTTGCTTCACATTCTTTGCATCTATTTAATAAGTGACAAAATATGCCATTTCATATAGTTATTCAATCTAATAAATAAAAAGCAATGATGAAAAGTGTACATCATCCTTCTGACATTACTTTGCTCAGTGAAAGCTTCAGGGTTAACTATGAAATACACGTCTGGACAGTCTAAGTCACAAAGTGTGTTGCAATGGTGATGAATACCCCCGTCCACCCTCCCTGTGGTGTGTGTACGATCCTCCACCTGTGGAAGGTGATAAATCAAAACCAAAAAGAACCGGGGCTGTCAACTAAAGTTATCACTCAACCAATCTTGCCATTGTGTGTCTTTGAAGTTGCATTAATTGATATCTTACGAAAAATAACTCATACGAATATGTGTGATGTGGCAGGTGTTGATTGTAGTGACGAACCATCAGAAAATCACCACACAGCTGAACAACTCAACTCTTCCACTGTAATCAATGAAACCATGTCTATATCGGAGCGTGAAAGTGGTGTGTCTGTGTCCTAGAGATCTGCTCCACTATTAACTGTCAATCGTTTGTTAAATTAAACTGCCTGTATACAGGAAATGACTGGCTTCCACTCTGAGTTCTTGATCGCCCAGTCACCTTTTAATTCACAGTTGGGGGTTGCTAAGTAACTTTATCTATCTTATTCTATAGCTGATAACGCACCCATTTTACACAAAATCCGTGAAACGTTGAAGTTTCACAGCGGTGGTCCAAAAACCAAGGACAAAATCCCGAAAACGAAGGGTCGCCTACTTGTTTTTGCCAACATGTTCTCACTTCCACTTCGTCAAAGTCGCCAGCTTAGTCAGTGGCCTTAAGCTTCAAAGTATGACACCCTGCCTACCCCTTTAACATCAGTTTAGCACAGTACTTAAGCAACACTACCTCTACTTAGACTGTCAAAATAATGTTAGCAACGATATGTTACATACCACGTCAATGTGTACATCTACAACAATATTAACTATTACAACGTATGTGATGTCACTCATGTCACGTCTGTGATTTCAGTAATTTTCTTCTCAGGGGATGGTGCCCATAAACACAAAAACAATGCTAACGGTGCTCTGTTTTTATTGGATGTTTAAATGTTTGCTAACACATTAGCTTTAACAATTCTTTAAGGGGATAATATGTTTTATATGCTTTCACCTTACCCTGTTGTCCTCATATGGCCTGAAACAACTTAATGCATCTTTACATAATGTGATGAAAATATTGTCTCACAGTTACAAAATCTGAAATGTGTGTGTACATTGTACAGTTTGTGTGTTTTGCTGTGTGTTTTTCTTGCTAGGTCACCTACAGTAGCTTTTGATTAGTATGTGCTGTCTGCACTCCAGCATGCTTCACTCATTTATTAACCACCCAAGATATCAGCACCATATCATTATTCATCACTAAATCATATTAATCATCTTCCCTCTTGTGTACATAAGCCCATCCCTCCGCTGTCCTTTACTCTCCATCATCTATTCGCTCACTCCCTCTTCTTACATTCATTCTATTCCAATTGACCCTCTGCTCATGTTTGAATCCCCAGTGATGGTTGTTAACTTGGACAAGCCATTACAGCGCACAAGGAATTGATAGGAAGCTTATGATATTTGCTGCTACGTTATTGGTTCAGACAGAGGAATGGCTGAGGTACAGTTTTACATTCACTGGGGAAATCATCAAAGAATGAGGAATAGGTGTAGTTGAATTGGGTGATGCATTAGGGATTATATTAAGAACATATCAAAATTAACCACACTGGTCCTGACTAAATGACTATTCATGTCATGACTCTTTTTGCAGAGACTTCAACGGTTTTCAGATGATGAATCCTGAGAACATCGGTGATCCCATGAATTTTCTTCCAGCAACATTATGTCAAGTTTTTTTCATTTGTCCCAAACTTTTGTTTATGGCACTGTGCTGTGTCAAATGTGAGTGTGCAATGGAAATTATCAAGGTGAATGTGATCAGCATAACACATCTCTACAGAGCTCCCCTAGGGCCACGTGGTAGAAAAAAAGTGGATGTGGAAATCTATGGGAATGGTTTTGTAAATCCGTGCTCTTGTTCATCTTTGATGAAGAACATATTAATCACATAACCTGCAGCCATCCTGGAGCATCTGGGCCCATTGTTTTGCCAGCTGAAGTGGCACACAGTGCAGCGCAAGTGTCATTGCTAGTTTTAGGCCCACAGCTTTAAAATGAGGGAAAGCAGTGATGAAGTCGGGAGATTTTAATAATCTGTAAAATCAAACACTGTCTCCAAGCCTACAGTCTAAGTAGTGTCAGCCAATAGGAACACTGGCTGCTTGGCTAGCTTAGCTAACTAGCTTACAGCAGTTACAGATAACAGCAATGAATGGTTACTCTGGTAATATGCTGTCCACTATTTGTTTTTGCGTATGAAATTGGCAAGTAGCGAATTCTTAGAAATTGCACCCTTAACCTTGTCATCATGAGCGTGTTAGCATGTTGATATTTAGCTCCAAGTGCTGTTGTGACTAAGTACTGCCTCACAGAGCAGCAAGCTTTACTGCAGACTCCCACATTTTGTTCTATTAAGCTTCAGAAAAGGTGCTGAAACAGTGGTAACTGATGATGGGAACAAGTTCACATGATTCAACAACTCTCAACATTTTATGATCTGCTACTTCCATTATTAATGTGTGATATTTTGCCTTCACTAGCAAGGACAAAACCACAGCATGAAAGGTTTAGTGATGTAGAGGTTTGTGTAGTGAGGCTGGATAGAGGCAGGAAAGTGGATGAATTGGGTAATAAGTAGGACAGGTAACTGTCTGTAAAGTGCTAAATTCTAGTGTTGATATGATAGCTGACTTTCACGCTGACACCAAAGAGATACTTTTTGATACTTTACATCGAGCAACATAATGATACAATGATACATAGTTATCGTTAATTAAGCTACTGAAAAAGTAATGAGGGTCAACACTCATTCCTAAAATTAAGAGGTTGTTACAGGAGGCCCATCCAGGTCAGACTAGTGAAATTAATGAACGTGGATACAGGAAAAGGAAAGATTGCCATGACTGCAGTTTTTGCACATAATTAAAGCTGTAACAAAGAGAGAAATCAAAAGTCAAAACGTAATGCTTTTTTGCCGGGCTAAACTTTGTGTAAAAGGACATAGTCATGCTACTTACCCTTTGAAAGATGACAGTCAGCATTTATGGCTGTAAAAGGTGACTTCGAATGTGAAAAGTCGGCCATTTTAAACACATCCTCATACTTAAAAAGCCAAATTGGTCGATTGCCAGTGACTTCTAAAACGACATATATCACTGTTTATAAAAGAACATGAGCGGAGTACCAGACCTAGAAAACTACTTAGTTTAACACTAAAACTACAAACGGTAGGTTTAGAAAAAACCTACTTTGACTATTTTCACAAGTTAAAACAACTCACTGTTAACTTTTTGTTACACGCAGCAATCCTAACAGTCGTCTCCTGCTGTTTGACCCATCCATCGATCCTGCCCCCCTCCCTATGCAGACTTTGTTGCTCTTCTTCTGCTGACTTCCTCCTTTGCTCCAGTGATTATTATTACAGCACCTAGAGGTTGCTGCCTAACCAGAAACATAAATATGGATCATAATAAGCTGCTTTCACAGTTGATCTATGAGCTAATTTTTCGGACGACCACAGGCTGGACTAATGCATTAACTTTTTCTTGTATGGACACAACCCAATCAGCAGAATATATGTGTATATATATATATATATATGCTAAATATAATTCTGCAGAACCACAGATAAGTTACAACTGAATCCTTCTTTATGTTCCAACTTGAGGTTTAAGGTTGCATTTTCTAATTCTATTGTGCCACAACCATGTGATTATCTCAGGTTCACACACAGAAACCACTTGGTTAGGTTCAGGAAAACATCACGGTTTCGATTGAAATACTGATTTTGGTTGCCAAGATCAAAGATGACACTGGTCTGGTTTTCCGTGAAATATAGCCGCTTTTGTCGCCAGCTGGAAATGTCCCCAAGTGTCCTTCAATATATCCAGTGGTAGAATGGAACTATGGTCGGCTGTCTGGCAGCCATGTTGACTTGTTATAATTCCTCCACTGTACCCCCCACCTCCTGATGTGAAAGTCAGCTAACAGGCATAAAATGTAGAAGATCATGAGATCATCATTGTTTGGTGCAAATGTCAACTTTGGATGCATGTGTGGTTTGCAGAAACGTTAACTGCTAACATTAAATCCTGGTGATAGGCCTGATGGACAGAGTCGATGGGAACTAAATGAAAGAAAAATGCATAAACACAGACCTAGGTGTTTAACCGTATGTTACAGTATATGCCCTCCTCTTCCCTTATGGTTTTGGGTATTTCACTTGACATGACATATTGTTTTAGACCCATATACTTCACTGCAGTTTTCTTTCCACGTTAAATGAGCAGGATGATACTTCTATTTCTTCCAAATAATTTCATAATTTTTTTCAGCATTTTTCTCTTCGCATCTGGTAAACACCATGCTGATTTTTTGCACCTTTATCAAAAGGGACTGTCAGCCAAAAAAGTGGGTGTCCCTTTAAACAAGAGCAGCAGAGGTGTTACGTTATGACGAAACTGTCAAAAACTTGCGCACAAACACACACACACACACACACACACACACACACACACACACACACATACACACACACACACACACACACATATCAGTAGAATGCCCCATCTGCCAAATAAAAAGAGACGCAGAAAAAAAAAATCGTAGGGCTTTGTAAGTGTGAAAAAATCTGTACGCCTGAAGTCTGAAAAAAGGTGCAGACGGCAACAAAAGCTTTTCTGGGGAGCTGAGCACAATATGATGGGGAAAGGAATAGAAGACAGGAATGTCATGCATACGCCCCTCCTCCACCCCCCACCCTGACTGCGTCCCTCCCTCTCATCTGTCCATCCCCTCTCCTCCTTTTCTCTTTCCCTCTTCCATCCCCATCTCTCTGCTCAAAAGGTTAGTAAATGTCAGATGGGAGTTGTCATCGTCTTCAATGGCGTCATCTTTCTTCATAGAAACACTGTCTGTCTCTGCGTGTGTGTACGTGCGTGTGTGTGTGTGTGCGTGTAAGTTGAAGGAATACAATTGAAAAGAATGAAATAGAACAGGATATTGAAAATGGGAAATTACTGCTTTCAACAAAGGGCGGACTCACACACTCATGCAGAAAGACTTGGTATAGAGCTGGGGATGTACAGTGTATACTTCAGACTGCACAGTCTCTTCTCTGTCTCGCCATTTATTTTCCCTCCTGACTCCCTCCCCCCGTTTTCATCATAAAGGAACCACAAAACTTCATTGAACAACTTAGCATCGGCGGAGCTGCCTGTGACTTATCCAATTTCCATACACACACATTTTCTCTGTCTCTGTCTCGCTGCTGTGTCTTCATCACAGCCCATATTTGCCTCTCTATATATTTTATGACTAATGGAAGGAGGAGGCCTTTGTGGTGGTGACAAATCCCCACACTCAGACAGTTTTACAGCCCCTAAAGAGCCCTCTGACAAACGACGGGGCTGTAAACCTAATATTCTAATGCTGCATGTTATTGTAATGGCGTATGTGTGCATGAGTGAATATTTAGGAGATGTTAAGTATTGCTTATCTTTGGCAATTATAAGAGCGCTTCAGCATCAAAAACAAATCTTACCACAGACACGTATTAACACACTCACAGAGTGGTTTATATACTGAGGATGTATCTGTGCTAATATGCATATGTTATAAAACAGAATGTGAAATAGACACTTTCTGCATGCAAGCACGTGCACACAAGGATTTAGAGGTAATCTGTAACCTGTGCCTATCTGAACCAGTTTCTCCTGAATGGGAAAATCAAAAGAGGAGGACAAGTCTGACTAATGAACAAAATATCAGGAAATTTGAGCCTTTTCATGAAGTCCACTGGAGAAGAAATGAGTCCAGGTGAAAGAAACTCATGCAATGCAATGCATGCAATGTGTTGCAGTTCAGTTGGAGATGCCAGTAGGTGTGTGACCCCAGGTGCAACATGGAGACATCTGCCTGGTGGCAGACAGAATTGTATGGTGTTAGCGAGGTTTATAGGGAACCAGTTTAAATGCTGATGGCTTCATATATCCATTATATTGTGCAATCAACATTTATTTTATAATGATACAGTGAAGCAAAAAACTTTAAGTAAATGACACACTGCTTTTTTGGGCACAGAGCGATACACTTGTCATAACATAGTTTAATCTCCTCACAGAGTTTAAGTGTTTGCTTAATTTGGGTTTAAATGTCGGGCACAGATTATCTAGTAATGTGTGGGGATTACAGATCCAGACTCACCGTCTGTCTTGAAGTCTGAACGGTAACATTGATACTTTTTTAAGCCCCACAACCACAACAACCAATGAGAGAGGCCTCCCAGAGCGACCGGCAGAGCTGCCAAGCAATGGTAAACCACACTTAGTCCAATATATATTAGCTGTGTTTCAGCCTCCACTAACTCCTGAGGGAAACATCAGGTTTTATAGCTGTTAAAGGCTCCACTATGTGCACCAGCTAAATTTGTCTATTTGGCATTTGGTACTGAGCAGGTAGTGTTCAGTCACGTTTTTTTTTTTTTTTTTTTTTTTTTGGAGACGTTTTGCTGCTGCAGCTGGAAACAAAGTTTTATGAGAGTGGTGAGATTAAACCAGAACAGTAAAGCTGTGGGCTATAAAGTCAAACCAAGTAACTGAATGGCTAAAGAGCTCTTCAGGGTTGAGGGGAACTGACAGAAAGTCACTTTGGCCAAACCCTCAACCACTGAGCATATTCATCTTGATCCACTGTTAACTTAAAAAACTTTGATTGCTACCGCTTTAAGGTACTCAGGTTCTGCATTAGCCCAGTTTTTTGTATATATGCAGCGCCTCCATGGAGCACAGGTACTTTTACCTCACCTGTATAAAGCTACATGTGTTTATTTATATTAATGGGAAGGACCAGCAGTTGTGGGTGACATTAAAAATCTTAACTCTGAATTATATTTTGATACACACACACTACTGCATGTGTGAGAGAAAAGTATAACAAACTCTTTTATGCCTCTACAGGAAGCTGCTAATCTGATAAATTTGCCTCTAGTGATGTCACTCAATTACTAAGTTGCATTGTGGGTAGGCAAAGGTGAAATCTCTGGTTCTGCTGCATAAACTGTCCATAATGAGTCCAAGGGCTCTATCTTACACTAAGCGCAACTGACTTTGTACACTGGCGCTTTTATAATTCCTATTTTGCATTCGGCTCACATTGGAATTTTCCCTCCACAGACGCACGTCCTTAAATTAGGGAATGAACTTGCGCTCCCGGGGGCGGTTCAGCGAAAAGAGGAGGCGTTCACTGGTGCTGTTTTGCTGCTTCAGAAAACACTTCCGCAACAGACCAGAAAAAACCTAGTCTAAAGTCAGTGGCGCTTATTCAGATGCTATTTTAAGGGCGCATGCTTGGCCATAATGTAGCGTGTGCTCAACATGCATGCACTTTGCTTCTCTCATCTACAAGGAAGCAGTTTCCGTTTTTACAAACCATAAAAAAAAGTTGAAAAGATTTAAACAGAAGAACTAATTCTTTTTCCCTCTGATATGCGACGCGGCCGCCGTAGCCATGAAGGTCCGGGAGTGGCAATGCGCGATGTGCTCCTAGTGGAGCAGGTGGACGGAGATAGAGTTGGGGGAGGAGGAGGAAGGGGCACAACAGGAGCAGGTGGTACGTTTGGAGACTTGAGGTGATGCGCCTGAGAGGCAGCAGCAACATCGCCACCAGGTCAAAACGGGCATTAATATAATACCTTGCCGCATCCTGGGCAGTGCGGTCCGGTCTGACAATGCTGCCATGGCGTGTAGTGGGTCTGGATCCTCTGCACCTTGGTGTTTGCACTTCTCCCTCATCAGCTGGCCGTTGCGCACTGCTCGGCCTGTGCGCACTGCTCCGAGGCAATGCAGTGTGATGTCATGGGGATGCAGTGCGATGTCATGGGGATGCCAGCCGTGGAAACAATTGTGGCAATTTCCTCCCACGCCGGTTTAACCAAAGCTACTTTGGATGGATTTCTCCCATCCCCATACAAGGCCACTTCTCGGTCTTTTACAGCCCTGACGAGAACGTCGGTCTCCTCGGCTGTGAACCGCTCCTGGCGTGCGCCTGGCAAATTCGCCATTATAATAACAATCCGCCATGGAACAAGCGCGCCTGCTTTTAAAGGGAATGTGAGATGACGCTCTGATTGGTTTATTGCACGTTATGCCCAAACCACACCTATGACTAATGTAGCTACCTCAGACCAAGACATTTTAGATTTGCGTTGGGCGCAAGAGTCATTTATCCTGCCGGCATAATAGCAACAGCGTTTGATACTTGCATTTCAGATCGTTAAGATAGAGCCCAAACAGTGTTATGGGAGTGCAATGCAAGACCAGCGGACTGCTTTACAAAACCTGGCCTACATGGCCCACAATGCAACATAGCAGCTGAGTGACATGACTTGATGTGTAATATGAGTTAAAACGGTGCAGTTATTCTCTCAGCTACAAATCTTTCCAATAGACATTGTCCAATGAAAGATGGAGGCTGAAATTACATGTATACAATACATTTCATCTATAATCAGAGAAGAGTTGCTTAAAGTAAATTGAAAACTTGGCTGAGAGGAGGTGAACTTCACAGAAAAAAAAATAAAAATGTGTCCACTCATGATTTGCTGGTCAGTAGTGACACAACATTCCTGTTTAGGGCGTGGTGTGAATGGGCCCGGTCATTTTTAAGACTTGAGCAGCGTCCGCCTGTACATAGATAAGGCCTCCGGGCCCACAAGCTCAATCCTCCGCCCATACAGTCTCACAGTGTATATGTCTCAACACCTTTTCTTCCCTTTATCCATCTATAATCCCCTATTGGCTACATGCTGTTATTTCCCCTGAGGGTCGGCGAGCTGCGCAACGCTGCGGGAATGCATTAAATTCAAGAGTTGTTGACGCACGCTCAATGGAAAGCAATAACCTGCGCACGGTCATTTTTTTCCCCCACATTTCCTTTCATTTTCTGAGGTCGAACAGAATTGCCTTTCAGTGCTAGTGTGATTATGTTCCGTTTAACATGGGAATTATGAGAATTACACACATAAGTGTAGTGCAGCATGCCTCGACAAGATTAACAACAGCAGCTCTGGGATGGAGAAAGACACCAAGGACGTGAGGGAGGGAGGGGGAGAAACACCCAGAGTAGGAAGATAGACATGTAGCTTTACAGTTTTAATAATATCCAGCCTTACACTTTTGGAGGATGAGTTGTATTTTTTAGGACTGAAATCATCAATCCTGCATAGATTCCAGTTTCTGACTGCAGCCACCAGTGCAAGACAGCGACCGCCAGCTATCTGAAGAAGTTTAAAAGAGCCTGGAACCCCAGCAGGAGCCTTGTTCAGAGTTATTCTCTGAATATTCTGCCTCAGGTCAGTTGTTGGGAGCATATATTATACTAACAAGATGCTGGCCTCCTTCCCCTGGCCACCTGCTGCCATCTGCTAAACACTCCTGGCATGTCACACACTGTATTAAAAGAAATCAGCTGTATTGTTCGTGGCCCACCAAGGACTTTGGCAATTTATATTCTCAATCTGTGACTTGCACTTTGTTCTGGATCATCTGTAAACATGGACAAAGCTGGAAATTGCCTGCCAGTTACCATATAGTGAAACCCATCCTGGAGGACATTGCTCTTTCTGGTGAAAGACTGGTGGGTCACTGACGGGGAATCCCTGGCAACTAGGGATGCCATGTAACATCTGCAATACCACCCTTTTTCGGCGCACACACGCGGGGGGGGGGGGAGTAACACATTTAATACTACACATTTGATATGGCAAATAAAAAACAAACACTCAAAGAATACAACAAGTTCACTCAAGCAATACGGGCAAAGACACCGAAGCAACAAACACTCGAGGATACTTTCAAAAGATAAGAGAAATATCCACGAGACAGCGACATGGCCAAAAATATTACAGAGAGTGTAATTAAATTAATGGCTCTGGATAACCAGCTCATCTTCGTGGTAGAGGATCAGGGTTTTCTTCGTCACCTGGAGTTTTTGAATACCCGGTACGCCCTATCATCTCGGTATTACATTACATTTCTTCCACTTTCGAGTTACAACGTGCTGGTATGGGCACCAGTTTCGTGAGTCTCATACAGCAAAGCATGTAAAACAGGCAACCGAGGAGATGCTGAACGCTGTGAAATAGACAAGCAGCGTCCACGTCATTTTACGTGACAGCGTAAGGAACATGTAAAAAGCAGTGGATGATATGGAGGTACCAAGCGTGGGCTGCATCTCACACACTTCAGCTGCTGTACACGAGGGTCTGCTGTCACAGTGCAGCGTCACAGACTCACCTGCTAACACAAGAAGGGTGGAGGCCTATGTTGGAATAGCATATGCAGAATAAGGAAGAGCCATATGAAAGTATTTACTTTGTTTCAACAAAATAAAAAAAACTATTAAGGAATGCAGGTACTTTTTTTCTTACTGCAGCTGTATTATCCAGGAAAATATTAGTTAAGGCTAAGTATCGGATCGGGACTCGGCAGATACTAAATATTAAAGGACTCGGATCGGATCGGGGTAAAAAAAACCTAATCGGGAGATCCCTACTGGCAACTTCACCCCAGAAGACATGAGCCATGTCCCCTCCGGGCCTCAGCGGGGAGCCGATAAATTAAATGACTGGTGAAAATGGCTGTAAAAACTCTCCTCAATACTAACTAACTTAATTATCAGAATCAGAAGAGGAGCGTTTTCCAGCCGCCGGCACAAAACAGTTCATTAAAGACCCGCCACCGCTTTGTTACCGCAGCAACTCCCGAGGATCAATGCATAACGCGCTTTTTGTTTATGGAGATGGAGGGAAAAGGGGGAGGAGGGAGGACAAACTAATTGAGCCCCTCCAATTATCGTCCTGATCGCCTCGTGGCCTGCTCGATGGCGAGGCGGCGCGGCGGAGAGAGATCCTCCCTGTGAACAATTATAGGTGCATCTTTGACTCAGAGCTGTCGCGTGGATGGGACGGTGTGTAATCGCTCCTGGCAGGTGCACTCACAGCCAACTCTTGTGTGAGCGGAGCCACAAACCCCTTTGCCTCTTGTCATCAGAAAATAAAACCGCTGTTCTTTATCTTTCCCTCCAAAGACAGCCAATGAAGTCTAATGGCAGTCATAATTGAATTGCACACACACACACACACACACACACACGCTCTCAAAAAGCCCTCTTGGCTGTTAGCGTCTGAGTCAAAATAAACAGCACTAATACGGTGCCTCACACGCAGTAATTACAACCCAATCTGTGGCGTTTCTCCTATTTTTTCCTTTTAATTGCTCCCCTTCCCTATCAATCCCTTCCTCCTTGTCTTCCTCCTCCTCTGCCCTCCCTTCATCCCAGCCTGTCGCTCCTCACTATACGGCATTTGAAGAATTAGCCGCGCTAACGCAGGCCCTAATTGGCTGTCACTGTGTGCTCGGAAATGTGAAGCCACTTCCTCGATATAATCATGTTTACACACGAGCGCCGGGTGCCAGACTGCTGGGCTTGTCTCTATCGAGCTTGTTTGGAAGGTAATTTACTGTAAAATTGGCTATGATAGTCAGTCACAGAGAGAGGGAGAGAGGGAGGAACTAGCTCAGCGTAAAATGGGTGTTGCTGAGACACGATGACTCCCTCAGCGTGCAGGTTATTTCCTTTTTTTTGTCCATTTCTTCTGGTGATTTGGAGGAGGGTTCACATTCTAGTGATCACCTACTCGGGCCTCATTATCGGCGTATTATCTTAATCGGCTTAATAAAACTAAAACCGCTCTAACTGCATAATACAGCAACTAACAAATCACATAAGATGGATTACAGGACGTCCAGTTAGAGAAGCAAGCGGCATAATCATTTTGCTCGTACATTTGTTTACACGCGCCTTCTTTCCGCTTCTCCAATTCATCACACTAATTGGAGGAGATAAAACACGAGACCGTTTCAGGAAATAACAAATCAAGATGCAAGATGAAAAAAAGAAAATAAAAAATAATAAACACCGGCTCATAATTCATCCGTCGCTTCCCTTCCCGTTCGGTGAGAAAGACCTTGATGGTGAAGCGATCAAATGGGTGACTTCAGAAAGAAAACAATCACGCCTCATCTCCCACTTCTAACAGTGAAGGCGCAGTTTTCTCCAAGTGTCACGAGTATTTCACATTAAAAGCGTCTCCATTTGGAAGCGCGGTGACCGGAGGGCAACTCTCCCAGGAGCACATTCCTTATTTACCAGTCCTGTTAATTCTCATTCCCAGCACAGCGAGGGTTGGGGGGGCCACTTGAGAAGTCTGCATACTGTGAAGTAGACCTGACATTTTTCTCCTCTAATTGTGTTTTCCTCTCCCTTTGCCGGATTGCTGTGTGTGTGTGTGTGTGTGTTTATTTGTTTCAGTCTGTGCATGCAGCTGTGCAACCAAAAAAACTGTTTCGACAATGCGAGTGTGTCCCCGTGTGCACGTATGTGTGCATGCGAGCAGGAGCACTTATTCATCTTGCTGTGTGTGTGAGTGCAGCAACAGTGTGTATGTTTTTTGCCAATTAGGCACTCAATGACAGGACATGTGGTGAAGCAGCTAGCTGGGCTATTCATGGATCAGCAGTTATGGGAGGAAATTTTCAAAATACCAACTGGATACACACACACACAGGGACACACACAAATACACACTCACACACACAAGGACACACACACAGCGCTCCAGCAATTTGAATGCTCAGTGTATGAAGCTGATCTTAGTGGCTCAGACAGCAGGATGCCGTCTGTCAATGCATCATGTGTTGACACAGTTGTCCTCCTCTTGTGTCAAGTTCACTTGTGATTTGGGATTTGCACATTTCTAAAGATTGACAGTTGCTGTCAGTGTTCTTGTTGTTAATGCACGAGTTGACATTTGAGCCCCCTTTTCAGGTTTGAAGGAACAACGTGGGAAATTAAACACACGTGACACGCCTGTCACCCGTTGTCAAATGAGACATCTGGAACATTTTAGCTTAGCACCTCTATTAAAAGGGCAAGAATGCACCCTGCCCAACAGCTCCAAAACATGAGTCTGATATTATAATGGCAGACAAGAAACTTTCTGAAATCTTGCAGGATCTGTTAAATGTAGGACTCTATTTCAATTCCTCAATATGTTTACTGACTTCTCAGTGTTAGCGACATGGACTTCATTACCAAAAAGGAACATGTGGTGTTGAGATACTTTGGCCAACAGAAGTACAGTCTGTGCTGTATTCCTCCAGCTTGCCTGCACAGCCAGAGAGTCGCCCCCCTCTGTGGAGAACGTTGTTGCTGAAAGACTTCTGGAGCTGCTGTTGGACTCGTATAGCAGGCTTATTGGTGATCACCTGTTTTATAAGCCAGGGATGTCTTGTCCAGAAAGCTATCCAGGAAAACAACAACGATCTATCCACAGGCCCCCTTGTCATCACCGCAGTTTTCGCTTCACCAAACTGGAAAGGCACTGAATTTCACGGGCACCCTGGAGGACTGTTTTATCATGTTTTCTCCACCTAAAGGTCACCCCTAGTGGGCGCTTCGCAGTTTCTCCACGGGAAGTTCCCTGGATGACTCTCGCACATGAAGTTATGTCTCTATCACAGTGCATATTCTAACTGCATTTTCTACTTCAGTTTAATATCAAGAGTTCTGACTTAAAATAGATAAGAAGGTATTCTGTTTGGCAGCAAACCAATGTCAACCTATGCCAATTTAAAGCAACGTTAAGTAGAAATTCTGTGAGATTTGGCACCCCTGACAGTTTCAGCACCACTGTGGTAAATTTAAATCAGTTTGTCAGAGCTCATGTCATCGTAACAATATTATGTATTGAAAACGTGTATGTTGAAGTGAACATGTATGTGATGCTGTGATTCTTCTCTCTCACTGAACTTACACAGAGCAGAAACAAGAGGTAGAGACACCATTCACCCTGGTACAAGACACTGTGGAATCAGAATGATTTAGAAGCTGTTATTTTAAGGTAAGGTTTAAAATGCAGAATTAGGTTTTTTTTTTATGGCAGCCAAGTGTCAGCAAGTCCGTGAGACAGCTCGAAAAAGCCTCTTGGTGAGGAGGATAGACGTGTTGTTTTAAACATGAAATCAACTTGTGTGTGCTGTTTTGCTATGATGTCAGGCTTCAGCCATTTAACCGGGCATATTTATGTTTACACTGGTATCACGAAATGTCAAAAACGATCAGCCATTGACGACTATGCAAGACTAGGTTTTTCCAGTTTTAGAGCCAGACGTTGCTACGCTGATGTCTCCACACTTCCCATTAACGTTTAAGTGGTCCCTGGTCTGTTTTATGGAACACTGTTGCTTGTTACATATTTTGTTTCTAACGTCCATGATCTCGCCCTTAATAGAGAAATCTGTCAGAGAGCATTTCTCGAAAAGCACATTTGACTAAGTAAACCAAAGTCAAAAACCACAGATATTAACAGTTTCTTTATGGGTTTCAAACTGGTTCTGATTATCAGAGAGCAAAACTACAGAGACAAGCTCAAAACTCCCTCTCACAGTTCCACTCTAGAAGGAGTCTTGTTTGATTTTTAGAGACAAAGAGGCTACTTCTGTGTCCATGTGGCTGTGCGGACCCATCTTAACCGGAGAATGTGAACTCAAATGAGCTGAAGACAAAGATAGAGGCAACAATTTCAACCATGGTATAATGTAAGTTTAATTGCAACCTGTGGGCAGCACATGAATTATTTTGCACAGTGTCTGGGATGCATGCAGACCCCATGAATCATAACTGTGTCCTTTAATTGGGATTTTGTAGGGATTCTCGGCCACTCGACCTGCAGTACCCTCTCTCAGGGAAGTACATGCTGTCGACTGGTCTGACAAACCCAAACTACCCACATTTTATAATTTATATGCCGGATGAGTTAACAACATGCTGAAGAGTCTCATCAAAGTCTTATGGCGGTCTGAACAGAAAATATGCCATTCATCAGCCAAAGAAGTCGTTTGTGTTTACTTGAAGTACATTTTTGGTGTTCAAACTCCTGCACAACAAGGCAGATAACAGACTTCCCTCCATGTGTGTCCAAAAATACACCACAAAGTAAGAGGAGGTTGGAACTCTTCTCTTCAATAAATAGTCAACGCGCCATTGGATTGGTTTATCTCCTTTAAATGTAGTAAAGAGAAATATATGGGCAAAGGAAATAAGAGAAGATGCAATTGAAGAAAATATGATAGACGGAAAACGGAGCTGATAAGACATGAGTCGGGAAGGGCGGAACAAGAGAGTGATGGAGTGGGTTGAGTGGAATAATGATCACTCCTCTTCAAATGTCAGCTTCTCTGGATTAAACAGAAGTAAAACATTTTTTTTTTAGCCGCAGTATTTTCTGTTCATCTATTTGGGATATGTAAACTATCAATCCCGTCCAGAACGGACCCTGTGTGTTCTAACGGTCACCCACTGGACCGAATGCGCGCTAAGTCACTCCTTCCTCAATCAATCATCTCAGCCGTCCTCTCCTGAAGAGATGCCATATGGCGTGTCTACCTCTCTCCTCTCACTCTGCTACACTGTCCTGTTCAATTTCTCACCTCCTTGTCTCGTCTCTCCTTTTCCCGTCCCTTCACCCTCTCGTCTCTACCTCCTTTCTTCGTCTGGTTTCTTCATCTCGATGCCTTTGTCTCGATTCTGCTCGTTCCTCTTCCGCTTCACTTGCTTGAACACACAGATGTACACACACACACGCTGCCCAGCTTGCCCTCCTGCCACCAATCTTTCCAGGGCCAGATCTGTTTCATGAGCGAGAGTGCTGCCAGTGGGCACGACATCTCTCCCTCTATCTCCCTCCCTCCACTCCCTGCGCCCATGTCTGCCTCTGATTCGTATTTCTCTGTCTTCCTCTTAGCTCCGCTCAATCTGCCTTCTCAGTCGAGCAAATGCAGAGTTACAGCGTTATAGTTGAGAAGTGGCGAATGGGAGCAGCTGAATGCTGTGCAAATTCTCTAAATGATGTCCTCGGTGTTCTGAATCACAGGAAGAACGGAGTCTACCACCCCAGTATTGCTAGTAATTACACATCACAATATTTGTCTAGTGCCAACATTGACTCTGAACGCAGGAAGTACTGGGCGTACTTTGTAGTGAGACGTATGCAACACTGATTCATTTCATTTCAACAAAAAGTTGCTTACCGGGTACATACGGCCAAAAGGATTTGGGCTCTGAAAGTTTATGATGGTCAGAAACGTGTTCATCATTCTACAGCCATGTCTTTCCTACCTATTGTGTTCTTTTTTTCTTCTGATCAATACGGTGAGGTGAATGCAGATGTATGCTGTCCCACATTCATGTTATGAATTATCTTACATATTAACTTGTAATTCATTGTAGTTATCGTTGAAGCAATGATAGATTCTTTGGCATGAAAACCAAACAGGTATCAACTGGCCAAAGTCACTCACTGCACTCAAGCTCATGGGCTTTAAGTTATGCATGGCACAAAGCGACATATAGCGCAGCACAAATGTCATTGCGACAAGACAGAGGAGACTCTCTAGCATTTTCATTGATGTTACACCCAAAACACACCCAGGAATAATTACCTTACTTACTTTGCTACCAGATTATTCACCGTTGAACTTGTAAAAGAGAGTTGGACACTTGTGCCATGTGCTTTAGACAGTGCACCATAGATTGTTAGAATTGGGCCCACAGTGTTTAATCCTCACACCACCTCCTCTGTAATCACACATCCTTTTTTAATAATGAATGCTCACAATAACCCGACACGGCAGGTGGTTTGTTACACAGAGCCGTGTGGAAAAGCACCGCTAGAAACTGTTTGGAAAGGGGCAGGCACTTTCAAAAAACACTTGGCAGGTGACTGGAGTCAGTTGGTAAATCAAATCTTCACTAAAGCCAGTCGGGCCTTTCCTTATCAAGAAAACCTCCAGTGCCGTTTCTTGCTCTATTTTCAATCAAATGTCCTCTCTAGTTCTGATATACAGCATATGCTAACCTAGGAGCTGCCATTATTGTTTTAAAAGGAGCTATAACTTCTCTTGCTGGCCACATCTGTGAAACACGCCAAAGCTGCCAGTGGTTCTTCAAGGTACATTGATTGTTCTGAAACCACTGTGTTTTCGGCCATAAAAGAAAAGATGCAAGATGGCTTTACGAGATCAGATTCAAGCTGCCACAGAAGGTAACGCTCACAAGTCATTATCATGAGAATCTTTCCCATCTCTACCATCAATCCCATATGCCACAAATGCTGCAATATTGGCACGCATAACAGGGTTTTAAGCTCTGTGAGATATTTATACCAGAATTGGCTTCTTAAGTTTTTTGTCAACGGGCGGGTACCATTCACTCTTTTTTAAAACATTTTTGAGAAAAGGACATTTTATTACCATTGCTTATTCATTCCTTTATGTTTATCATTTGATGTCCATCCAAGCTTGTACCACCTGCCAGTTCACCTGCCGAACATTGTCTATGCAGACAGTAAATGAGCTTTGGGAACACTGTGGGGACACTTGATGCCCAAAATAACTTCACTAGGCTATAATTGCTAAACTATTGAGCTACTTTTATTACGAGACATGTGTGAGTATCGCAATATAAATACAATGATGTGATGTGTCACTGAATGAACAACTTACAAAATCAACATCTTTAGGATTTAAAGTCATTGACCATCAATGTTGCTATGTCTCCCTTGCCTCTCTCTCTCTCTCTCTCTCTCTCTCTCTAGTTCTCTCTCTCTCTCTCTCTCTCTCTCTCTCTCTCTCTCTCTCTCTCTCTCTTTCTCTCTCTCTCTCTCTCTCTCTATTTCTCTCTCTCTCTCTCTCTCTCTCTCTCTCTCTCTCTCTCTCTCTCTTTCTCTCTCTCTCTCTCTCTCTCTCTCTCTCTCTCTCTCAGAGTCAGCCCGTCAGACCGGGCGTCTGTCCAAGCAACACACCTGCTGGATGCCACAAAACACATTAGTCTGGTGTGAGAGACTCTCACTGCAGCCCTCTCCTCCTCTCCTCTACACTCCACTCCATTCTCCTTCTCTTCTCCTCTATCATTTCCTCTCCACGCCTCTCCACATGCAACCTTTCCTGCTGGAGTTTCTCTCTCTCTCCCTTTTTTTTTCATTTTCCCCCTCTGCTCTCTCCTGTTTGTCAGCATCACTGTTGAAGTCCATTCTGAAGACATTTTGTCCATTAACCCCGACTTGTTTTGTGAGTGTTAAGACTCATCTTCCTCGCCCAGTGCAGTCTTTGGCCTTGAGCGTGTCGATCTGATTTAAACTCAATTATCTGCATTCATTTTTTTTGGTGTATTATAATTATCTATGCTTATGTTTCAAGACCTTGAAGACATTTTGTATTCCAATCAAGGAAAGGGGGCTCTTTTGTTTTAGCCATAAAAAAGAACTTGAGAAGTATTTTTTGAGAGTCGTGTAATCAACTGAAGCCGGCCTCAGAGATGATGGACCCAGTTGGCAGTGTTCCTTCACTGTCTGGCAATCAGCTCAGCCACCGTATGTGCCTTGTCCTTCAGATGAGCTTGTATGGCCTCATTTTCCATAAATGCTCCAGAAGTTTGTGTTTGCCAGATGTGTTAGGACTGCACCGGTTGGTTGGATTATTGATTATCCACTTCATAGGCTTTCTGCATCCAGTTAGCACAGATGCATCACTTTGTCCATGATAGACCAGCTCTTGGGAACCATGTGATCATTTTCTGTGACTGACACCCTTGGGCCTCTGTTGTCCCTGTTGATGAGGCAGGTTAAGGTTTCCACCCTCAGATGCATGTATTGAGAGATATAATCTGGCGTTGAAGTTAAAATATTTCAAGTTCAATGTGTTTTTTCATAGCTGCACTGCCTCTGATCTGGTGGTGTACATTTCAAACAGCCTTCTCCAATCAGAGGATTAGAGTGGCTTCAGCGGCCTGCGAGGTGTAGAACAGGGTAAGTACACAAAGCACCTGCCCACTAATCTTGAATCCTGCAGTGAAACATTGTGAGGTATGTCAAGGGTTTAGAGAGAGATTTTAGTGTATAGAAGTTGGTATCTTGAATAATGACAAGACGCCCAACCCCATTGGAAATAACCCCATTGTCTCCAATGTATATAAGCCGTTGTTCTTAAACTTTTGCAAATTGAGACCACTCTTTGTCTGATGTTAACAGCCAGATGTAACCTAATAGTAGCTGTGGTGTATTAAGGGGAAATATTCATCGTGCCGATCCTCTCTCACCCCTGTGATTAGCTGTCATCAGTCTTGTCTCTCTTTCTTCATCTGGTTTTATTTTTGAGTGTCTCAGAGTTACTGAATTTCCATATTTTCCTCATTCTCTATGAAGAGCTCTCAGCACCACATTTGGACTTACTCAGTCTTGAAACCGCTCAAACTTGGACACACAAAAATCTACTGTAGTGAGTACACTGTTGCCTCTGAAGGCAAGTTCAGTGTTGGTCATGCCATCACATGACTCACCAAGGACTTTATCTGAACCTAACAAAAAAACCTTTTCAGTTTCCCAACACATCCTCAACAACTGAATAAGTCTATTGCCAATGACTCACAAAAACACATGTTGCCATTCCCTAAGCAACATGACCACTGCAGCGTACCACTGACAGGACCTAAGGTACAGTACTTGTGTATTCTCAGTCATGAATGACCTTATATAACGAATTTAACTTTAGTAACATACTGACATACTGTAACTTAACTACATAAGTAAGTTAAAATAACACACCGCTGGCTTTATGATGCGTTCCATTGAAATGCCCTAAAGTCAAATTTCCCACTAAGGAAAGTGAGACACACTTTACCAAGTCTGACCACAAAATCCAAGATGGCTGCTTGGTGAGGCTGTGAAATGGCTGTGAAAGCTTCTTTTTTTTCAGCACATCTGTCTTTTTTTTTTCAATTACAAAATACTCATTATATTTAATATCAGTCTCACAAACAGTTCTATCTTCTATCTGTGGACATGTTGCTTTATTTTCTAAAACATATAGATGACTTACTGTCTCTAGACCTCTACTGGCTTTAGGTCAAAGGCACAGTATGTAATTTCCCTTGCTACGGGTCTCTGAATCATAAAAGACAAAGAAAAATGAGCTACATATGTCAATGACATTGTGAAGTAGTGTGTGATTGTCACAATTGTTGACTTCAGAGTTATGTGGGATGTGGGACTTCAGGGATGTGTTGCCTTATAGCGACAGGCGTCGACACAAAATGTTACATATTAAATTGTTTCCCATGAGAGCCACGGTATAGCTGTGCTCTCTGTGGGGCCTGCTGTGTTTAGCACACAAACACACATGATCACTATCACGGACTGCCGACTACAGTTTGGTTGCACTGGAAAAAGTCGGTTGAAATAATGCAAACTGTGCCTGAGGGGGGTGGAAAATTTGAGTGATATATATTACCATCAGCAGCAGCACTGATGCCAAAATACTGTTTGTATGAGCTCTACTGTACGTCTCATTAGTCTCACCGCAGAAACATTATGTGTGGGTACATTTTCTCCTCAGGCCATCACCACAGAAGAACAAAGTAAATAAACCCAGACTCTGGCAACAGTAAATATACAGCAAAGTAACGACCCTCTCTCTAAAAGACAGTGATGAGCAGTAGGTCTTCTCATCATGGCAAGTTTCTTCAAAATTACCTGTCAAAATTGGTTTCAAAGTTTATTTGAGGCAAGAGATGCAGTCGTGGACTTTTTCTTTTCAAACAGAAACGCTCAGGGACAATAATGTCAGTGTCTTTCCCAGACGTAAAAATGTGAAAAGGTAGCCATTATGTGTCAGACACACTTCTTGCACCATTTGTTTCTTTGGCTTCTCGAGATAAGGGATTATAAAATATTAACACAAACCTGTGTGCCTAATTACTACAGCAACCAAACACAAATCGATTCAGGGTGTATCAGGTGAATGTCTCATTTAATTGCCTGGTCACAAATATTCTTGAAATTTCTTTTCACATGCACAGAAATTGAATACATAATGATGATTTCTCTTTACTATTCCACATTGTTTTATTGAACAGATCATTGTCAAACAGCCTGAGGCTACACAAACATGCACAAAGAATTGTAAACATACTTATTTATTATAAAAATACGTTGCGAAACTCATACCAAACGTATGCAGATGAGCTGGATGTGATGACACAGATTGAGAGTTTATGTTGTATTGTGGCACAGTGTCTCTCTTGTTTAGCCCAGGAGGTCAACTGATCTCAGTTTTGACTTTTTGTCTTCTGCAAATCTTTTCTGTTGCAGGATGAAGAGTCTACAGCTGTTAGGCTTTACTTGGTCTACATACTCACATCAGCTTTCAACATGTTGAGCAGCCGTATTGTTGACATGTTTACCATCTCAGTTTGATGTGATAGCATGCTGACATTTGCTAGCTCTAAACAGAAAGCACAACCACAAGGTCAACAGGACACATTCTTTGGGCACCATGATTGCCTGTACCACATCTTGTCAAAGGAATTGTCAGGTGATTCCCCAAGTTAATAGAACTGCTCGACTCTGGAACTTAACAAATAAATTAACAGATATCCGTGAATTAGATTTTAAACCACAAATGTCAAACTCAAGGTGAAACCAAGAAAGGTCTGAGGGTCACCAAACTCTGTAGGGTTCCTCTGGGGACCTCAGTCTCTTCATGTTACATGGCAAAGCATGGCGTAGTTGTTTGTAATCTGGACCAAAATGATGGACCAACAGACCGACATAACCATCCATCCCCACAGCTACAGATGTTAACCAGGCTTGGTGTGAAAATTTGTGTGACAAAGACGGGCGATGGAAGTGGCATTCTGACAACCATTCAGTTTGTCAAAATGCACAATAATGTCGTATCAAGGCAATAGGCCAATACTTTTTTGTCAATCTGTAACTAAAAAAATAAATAAAATCCTCTTACTCCCTCACCATATATTTTCTTTAAAAAAAAGCAGAGCCAACACAGTTATTTACACATTTTTTAGGATCCGTCTAGTGACTTTAAAAGAAAGGAAAATAGCAATCTTAGCCAACTTTTGGAAGATGTTTACTTTGAGTCGCCCCTCTGGCTCTGCTCATCGTGGCTGCATCTCAGCTCCCATCAGGGACACAGAAACAGCTTCAACCAGTCAGAAACACAAAGCAGACTGAATGCAAAGTACCAACAGCATATGTAAGAAAGCACGGATCTGGTCCAGCCCGTTTGTACTCTTTTTATTGTCACTTCCTGAAGCCTCCCCCTAGTGCAGTGGTGGAGTGACTTGGGTGGTCGGGTGGGTCATTCACAGGACTTTCCCTCCAGAAACTGATTCATGCAGTCAAGAATGATTTGTTTTTAATTTATGTAAGGTTACTCAGTTGAAGGGTGACTATGTAGTTTTGGAGAAGAAATTCAGACTCAGACGATATTTACAATCCTAACTAGGTAATAATACAAACTCAGAAATATTTGTTTTTTCATAACTGAATAAACAAGCTGTTCTCAGAGGAAAATAATGTCCCCAGAACACTATTTGAAGCTAGAAAAGTGGCAGGGTCCACCACATACAAACAAAGTATATGACACTATGAAACTGTGTTATCATTTAAGTTCAGTTTGTTTATTCAGTTTGTTTGTGTTTTTAAAAAATCATATCCTACAGATATTTCTCTTCTGATTAAAATGTCTTCCCCAAAACTACAGAGTGCACCTTTAACCTATGTGTAGTACATAACTAATGTGAGTTACGTCACTTACGTGAGAAAAATGAGCTACATATGTCAATGACATTGTGAAGTAGTGTGTGATTGTCACAGCTGTTGTCTTCAGAGTTAAACACCGACCAATGTCAGTGAACAGGCAGAAATGTTCACGGACAAGGGATATGTTGCCTTATAGCGACAGGCGTCAACACAAAATGTTAAATGTTAAACAAAGTTTATGACAGTATGACAGTATGAAACTGTTTTATCATTTAAGGTCGGTTTGTTTATTCAGTTTGTTTGTGTTTTTTAAAAAAGTATACCCTTCAGATATTTGTCTTCTGATTAAAATGTCTTCCCCAAAACTATGTGTTATGTGTAGGACATAACTAATGTGTGTCACTTAAGCTATGAGACTGAATATTTTAGACCAAAGTATGATAAACCTTAACAATAGTTTTGTTATCTTACCCCAACCAAGTAGTTTTTTACTGGTCAAACCTGACTAAACCGCATTTAACTACATTAATAACATTCCAAAAGCCTAATACGTCAGACTATGTGAACTGTGTGTCCACACCCTTAACCCTGAATGGCTAATTCAGAAATATAAATATATAACCTATTGCTGCCAACTTAACTGCAGAGCCTTTATTTTGAAAGTCAAACTTGACATTAAAGGTCCCACATTATGAAAAACATGTTTTCTCTGGACTCTACATATATAAGCTGGTCCTCCCTGAGCCTGCCAACTCCCAGAATGAGGAGAACAAGCGATTCCTGCATGGTCTCTGCAGCCCACCCACTGGGAACACGGCACTCCTACAGGCTGTTCAGATTCAGCGCCTGTCGTTGTGTAGCGAAAGGAGAGATATTCGTAGGCTGACCTTCTCTGCGCGGTGATAGGAGATATCCGAGAGGGGGGCGTTCATCCCCGAGGTGAAGTTTGGTGTGTCCAGTGGTAAGATAGCAGTGTTTCGCAATGTCGTCGCTCAGAGTCAGACATGCAAATTACTCTGTTGTTGGCTGTAAAAATCAACATAAATGCCTATATTCTGTCCAAGCTACAGAACAACAGAAGAGACAGTGGTTGCGTTTCATTTTTAAAGACATCTTGCTGGCTACTGTTCGTTTAAGTTTGTTTGTGTGTGCAAACCACTTCAAATCGGACTGCTTCAGTAACGAGGGTCAGTCCAAAGCTGGCTTTGCCTCGACACTGACCCTCGTAAAAGGATCAGTCCCAAACATAAGGGACCCAGCAACTGCACCCGAGCCACAGGTAAGTGTCACCACGGTTTAATAGAATTTACAGTTGCCGAAGAAAGTTACCTTTACCGTTAGCATTAGCTACATGGTAGTAAATGTAACAACACATACGAACAAACTAAGTAACATATTCAGACATACTAACCATTCTGAAACGTCCTGCTGCAGCCGCAGAGTCTGTATTTCTTCAGGAGCCTCTCCTTCTGGGTCTGATTCTGGTGTCATGGTTGAACGCCACTATCTCCGCAAGCCATAGTGTCACATCCACCGTAAAACATTAGCACATGCTATGGCTAGCATCTGCTCCCTGAGCGGGCGTGTAGCAGGCAAGGCGGGCATTGACAGACGGAGCTCATTAGCATTTAAAGGTGCAGGCACAGAAACAGCCTGCTCTCAGTAGAGCTCACTTGAGCGACTTTTAGACAGCTGAATTTTAGGACCACAGATGGGTTTGGGGCAATACATTGCGAATACAGTGTTGTTGGACCTCTGACAGCTGTGTGAAATTGATGAAAAACAGTATAATTTGGGACCTTTAAATACAACATATTAGTGCTATATTGACCGCTGAGCCATTCATGTGCAGAACTGACACTACAGGGTTAGAGGGCCATGGTCTCAAGCTGAAGGCCACTGAATTTAACAAGCTGTGTGCTGGGTCAATTGGTGTGTCACTGTGGACTTTTGTGTATTTTTGTGGGGAATTATAAACTCATAAGGATATCATGCATTGGCCTCTGCGGTCTAAATGTTGATAGAGAATAGGGCAAAACTGCAAACACTTTGAAAGCAAAATGTTGCAAAGTCTCTTTATTACAAACGAATAGGAAATCATGGGAAACACATCATTTTTGAGATAAAGCAACTTCCTGCTCCTCAGTCTTGTCTGAATCACAGTAAAGAGCTTTGTTGTACCTTGTTGTTATTTTTAATTACACAAACTCTGGAGCTATTCATTCATTTGAAATTTCATTTCATTATTTGAGTGCAAGTTCCCCTTCCATCCACCTGCTTCACCCCAGTCCCTCTTCAGCATCGCTGCAGTCACCTTTGTCGCCATGACTGTGTTCCTGTGGGAGCCCGGGCTGCTGCTCTGTCGTGTCACAGCAGGAGACACAGAGACACGACATGTCTCTGAGCCCTGACCACCCCGCTCACTGAGGCCGCTGACACAAACACAGGTGTTTGTCCTCACACAAATGGACGCTGTAGCATGTTTTTACACATATAGAACGTACACGCACCTGCCATTCACTTTTCTCCCTCTCCTCTTTCTGTATGGCCTTCACGTCTGGTCAACTCTTCAGTCGGAGGTCCTGCCAGCCCGTCAGTTAGAGGAGCTGACAGTTGGTTATTGATAATGTTGCTTGCAGACTATATAATTAAAAACCCAGGACATTATTCAAGAAGAAGGGCAGTGAAAAACACATTTGTAGCCTAGCTTGAAGAAGATGAACAGCAACAGACAGAAATCTCAATCTTGACATGGGGTGCAAATTGTCTGTAATCCACTGAATTGATGCAAGAACAACCAAATCTCTGCGCTGTGGTTTTAAAAGTGATGGTAAAAATTCGCAGGGGTGAACCAACACCTCACATCCTGGATCCTGGATTACCTCACTAACCGGCCACAGTATGTGAGGACTCGGGACTACGTGTCGGACACAATAATCTGCAGTACAGGGGCCCCACAGGGAACGGTCCTGGCCCCTTTCCTGTTCACCCTGTACACCGCAGACTTCTACCACCAATCCCCTCACTGCCATCTACAGAAGTTCTCTGACGACTCTGCTATCGTCGGCCTCATCAGGGACGGGGACGACAGAGCCTACTGAGAACTCATCAAGGACTTTGTGAACTGGTGCCAGCAGAACCATCTCCAGCTCAACGCCGGGAAGACCAAAGAGCTGGTGGTGGATTTCTATTCTATTTTTTCTTTACTTTTTAATTTTTTTTTTGTCTATTTTTCTATTTCTATGTCTTGTAATATTCTGCTGTTGCAACATACAAATTTCCCGGTCTACGGGACATTAAAGGAATTCTGATTCTGATTCTGATAAAACACCAGACTAAGAGAAATCATCTCAGTGTTGTAACCAGTGTAACCTGGTCTCAACAATCTGCGTGCAAATACAATGAAAAATTGCATGCAGTACATGCTCAAAAGTGTAATTTTGTGTATGGGTGATACGCCAATCCCTCCCAACAATCGACATGGGGAGCAGATCCAGCATCAGGTGGCCTTCGTCATCATGGCAACAAAATGAAGACGTAATGGCTGCAGTTTGGTTAGGGTTTCTGGCAACAAAACGTTTAGGATTCTGCATTAAAATGTCCCTACTTCCAATAAAGAAACTAACTGATACAACCTGTGATCTCTGGTGACTGAGTCACATCAGGTAGATTTTCATCAGCACTGGTGGTCATTAAATGGTGTATTCACCACCAGCAAAGCGAGCTTGACTGCAGGACCATTTGTGTTTATTTGCGTTACTCCTGCGTTGTGTACCCGCCACAAACAGCCAGATTACTTTACAACATTAGCCGTGAGCTAACATCAGCCAGCAATGGCACACAACGAGTGTTTCTGTTTTTAAATTCATTTAGATTCTCACTATTTGACACTCACAGTCTGTGGTTCCCCCTCTTCTTTTCCCTTCTCCTCTCTGTAATGTTACGTTCATGAAGTGAAGTATACTTCCCATCCAGCTCCAGTCAGCAGTGAACATCACAGCAACATGACATGAACACTGACAATGAAGGTCTCCTCAGCAGAATGCTGCTGTAGTTGGTCTGATGAACAGGATCAAAGATAAATCCACTTTTTTAATCCCAAAAATTTTAAAAGTTATCTCGGAGCTCTCCTCCCTTTGGTGAACATCTGTATCAGAGCAGAATCCGATGTGACTGGTGATTTCTCAGGTGTGGCTTACCCCAGTAGCTGAGCAGCAGCACTATGAAGATGTTTAATGGTTTGGTTTGTATTTATAGGGAACTCCCGAGTAGCCAAAACTGTATGTTAAAGTACAACTTTGAGTTACTACATGTATTTGTTGACTGTAGTTATTGTAGTTAATTTGAGCATTGCATGCTGCATCAGACCCAGTGAAGCACAGTTTTAAATTGATTTATTTTATTGGTACTCACATTTAAAAATGAAAAATTGGAAAAATTTGAATGTCAGAAATGATAATTAATAGTATACAGTATACTGTATATATACATGTTAAATTTGATCCTTTTACATACACACATGTACATACGTACATCTATCAGGTACTAAAAGACTTTAGTGAGTTAGAAGTATGGGTGACTGTTACTTTTACCAAAGTGATATTTAACTCAAAATCTTACTCAGGTTTGAGTGTTGGGTACTTTTTAGTAGGCCTGGGCGATAACCGAAATTACCGAAATTTACGACGATAACCGACGTCATTTTGGCCATGTCGGTATATTCGGTGTCATAGGCGTAACATCCATTAGGGACAGGGTGACACGTTATGGGTCCCATTGATTAATCTACCCGGCGTATGTGCTTATTTTACATTAATTTGATGGCAAACTCCGCCCCCCGATGCAACACCAGCTATGCCAGGTTAGTAATCAAGTGAACCCACTCTCGCTGTGAGTCGCGTACAGTTTGGGTTTTGTTTTTTATTCACTCAAAATAATGACTGTATTTCCAGCTAGAAAACACGCATCTCTCTCCTCCCTCCATTGTTGTTTGCATTTGTGTCTCTGCGTGGTCTGACACGTGAGTGAGCTCATGCTGAGAAACGTGACTTCTCGCGTACGTGACGCAAGAAGAAAGCAAAAATATATAATATATAAGGAAAATGACATAGTAATGCATTACCGGCATCACTGATTGTGTAGCTTAAGTACAACATGGAGCATGAAGATGTAAAGAAAAAAATAAAAACTGTAGAATTAACTTTGAGCAACTTGGAGGAAACGTACTTAATAACATGTGTCGGCTTTGTTGAGTGCACTAAGTCTGGCACTTGTTGCATTATTCATTAAGATTTCTGTGGTTCAAACAACTCGCAATTGTAGTCGAGAACGTCAGTTATAACAGCCCACGTCTTAAACAGTTGTCGGGTTTAAATCGGTCTCGGGCTCATAATTACATTCAATGTGTCGGGCCGGGCTCGGACACAACGTGCACGGGCTCGGGTCGGGCTTGATTCTAAGCTCTACTCGGGTCCAGCCGCCACTTTACTGAGGTTCACCCAGTGTGAGCAGCAGGAGGACGGTCAGCTCACCTCCCAGAACATGGCACTGAATCACTGGAAACTGATTTAGGGACTGTCATCAAATTACTTAGCATAAATATATTAATACAAAATAATTGCAGTTCTTTCAATATCTTCCATGTCATGGGGCCCAGTGACTCCAGCAGCAGATTGTGATTCAAGAAATAAAAAAAGCGAGAAGCTTAGAATTTGTTTATAAGGGACTGTACATTTTATACTTTTAAACTTGTTCAGTTGTTGTCATTTCAAGTAATCTGTGCTTTTCAGATGTTCAATCGTGTGCTTATCAGTTGTTCTTAACTACTAAATAAATAGTCCTTTAAAGTGGCATTTCTGTAAATACGCAGGATTTCTGTTCCTTTTTTTTAGGTGTGGGGGGAGGGGGGGGGGTTACTTATCGTTCATTTATCGTTATCGAGGTGAGTTGCTCAATATATCGTGATATTGATCTGAGGCCACATCGCCCAGCCCTACTTTTTACAACACTGCTTACAGACAGACATTAAACAAAAGTCTACATTAATTTTCACACAGGACACGAACATCAGTCTCCTGAGTGAGATTCCTGTTTATTTGACCAATCAACCCCTTCAAACACTCTGCTTGGACGTTGTGGCACTTTATGCTGCGTCCCCTAACATCTTTTATGTGTATTATTTGGACGCATCTGCTCTCCACTCAACCTAAAGCGAAAGGATCAGCATATTAACTGTAAAACAGGACTGGTGTTTGTACCTAACACGTTTTAAAAGGCAGCGACTGGGCTGCAGCGTCACTTGGTTTGCAACAGCATAGCTACCTAGAATCTCCAGGCCACTAGAGCAAGGCGGTGTACCTTATTCACAAATCTGACACGGTTTCTGCTGAGAGCCAATTCAAATTGGTGTTCTAATTTCATTCAGGTTCATATTTTGTGGCATTTTCTTTTCAAGCTTCGTCCTTTTAATAACCTGATGGCACAATGGTTCATCTTGCCACAGACTGATATACAGCAGGTCTAATGCAGAGATGAAGACAGAATGGCATTCTCAATATCATAACCTGCATATTCATAAAACCTTCATTGTAGCTTTAATATGAGTTTCAGAGTAGCGTCTGCATTGAGCAGCAGCTAAATCTATCAGTTTACTTCCTTATACCTTCAGCCAATGGCATGAATTATGAAGGGCAGCGAGCTGACGGCTGTAAACTGTTTACTGCATTTTAATCTTTGTTTTCCTGCCAAACAATTCCGAGTATGAAACGTTTCTTTGTGTGGTGTACGGCGCTGACACAGGCACCGCTTACTCACAGTTAAATATTCAAAGTTTCTTTAAAGTGCACTCAGCAACATCCTCAGAACCGCAGACAGACGACACTGAGGAGCTCGTCGCGCTCGTGCTGCAGAAATCTAAGAGTGTTGGTAGAAAGACTCTTCACAGTGAAGTTATCGCATCGGCTACACAGATTACACCCATTAGTAGGTGGAATTCACTGATGGCTTGATGATGGTTGGCGTGCTGCATTTCATGTCAATAAGTTTGTCTCTCCTAGTTCATTCAGACGGTGATGAAATCAGTTCACTGCGTGGTTTTTCCAGTAAAGACTAAATCATTTACCCAGATTTGGCTTTCGTGTTGCAGGATATGTTCAAAAGTATAGTGCATAGTGTGTCACAAATACAAACACAGAAACTGAATATGTGATAACAGGTTTAGTTTATTCTTACAGCAGTATCTGCTCCGATCTGATACATGTTTGACAGACTGCAATGGGGGGGGGGGGGGGTTAGTAATTCAGCATGAGACTCGCTCTGTCAATTTTCATTACATTCTGTTCTTTGCTCTGTGTTGTGTCGATCTGTAACTACATGTTCTGGTCTCTCACCTGCACTCCCCCATCACCTCAGCTCATATTGCAAAATCAACACAGTCAGTCTCTGCGTGTGACACTACAGACACATGGTACTTCATGAAGTGTCCAAAATATCACATTTGTCGATCCTCCCTCCTGAACTACATAGGGCCGTCAATGTCTTCAATTTGAACTCAGTGTAGTTATTTTCTCTTGACGTGTAAAATGCCATGAAACAAATAACCATACCTGTCAACCCTCCCATTTTCCCCGGGAAATTCCATTATTTTAATCACCTGTCCCGCCGTCTTCCTATTTACATATTTTCCTTTAAATCTCCCGTGTTTCCCCTCCGGCCCAGCAGGTGGCAGTACAGTAGTTGTAGCGCCCCAAGTACCAAGAAGATTCGCGAGATTCGGGATTCAAGCAGGATTCGAGTTGCGAGATTCAAAAAAACGCGAATGCGAAGTGAAAATGGCCGAAGACTGAAACAGACTACCACCTCCCAAAAAACCCCAAACTATGTGCAAATACTTTGACAAGCGGGAGACTGACTTCCCTTTTTTTTTAAAAAAAAGCAGGATTGGACAGAGCCATGCTCTTTGCAAGGTATGTAATGCAAATTTTAGTGTCGCTCACGGCGGACGACACAACGTGAGACAGCATGAAAACTCTCTGAAGCACAAACATGCTCTAGAAGCCCAAGAAACACGCCCCTTCAATGGTCACATTCATCACAAGAAAAGTTACGGAGGCAGATCAGGTCACAAACGCGGGGGTGAAGATGGCAATGCTCTGTGCTAAAAACAATGTAGCTTTTAGCTTCTCTGATGACTTCAATAAATGTGTTGCTGCCATGTTCCTGGACTCTGCCATCGCAAGAAAATACTCGGCAGGAAAAACCAAAGCAACGCAACTCATCAAAGGTAAGCGAGCCTTTCCTATTGAGTATGCAGCTGAGTGTTATTCTACCTAAGTGTTGAATTTGCACTGTCCCTTTTTAAAAATAATAATTATAATTTGAATGGAGGCATATAGATGAAAATTGGGAATGTTCTTTGTATGTTTATGCACACCTGATTAATCACTTCACCCAATAGGTAAGGACAGGAAATAAAAATGCCCACGTTATTTCAGGAGGTAGGAGCTGTAAAAACCATCTTGTAGTTTTTAAGTGCTTCACTAGGGGTAATTTAAATGTCTTGTACACTTTTCTAAAAATGAAAGGGGTCATAGCCCATGACGCGGGCAGTCCCACCACCCACAGATGATTTGCAGAGGATTTCCCTTATTTTCAAATCCCAATGTTGACAGGTATGCAAATGACTCATTAAAACACCGGTGAAAGAAGATGCACTGTCAAACAGTTCCGTTGTACCAGTATGCAGCACTGTTTAAGTGAACATTTTGCAGCAGAAGGGGGACACACATAAAGAGCCAAATAGGCAACAAATACATAAATCTCTTTATTTCTGTGGGCTATGCTCAGCTGAGGTTTTTTTGACTACAAATATATGACATATGACTTAATTTGTCTTTTCTCGCAGGGTTAAACAGCATACATTCGAAATATTAGTGCCCTAAGAATGAGTAAACACTCTGAAACAAGTCTACATTTAGAAAAAAAATGAGTTGCTAGAAGCTCTGATCAGTAACAATTTGTTTGTTTCTTTGCTATTGGCTGATCTACGCGTTGTGCTCCTTGAAGCCGTTAATCTGCTACAGTCTAACTGAACCAGAGACAATATACGGGAGGAGACAAGCCACTTAAAGCGTTTTGGATAGAAAAGTCTGTAATGCCAGCGATGGCTGTTGGGTGACACATATCCCCACTCCTTTCCCTCAAAAGCCAGTTGTTTGCTTTATCACCTCCCAACACGGAAACATGTCACCACAGTTTCAACAGATCTGCTGTGGCTGCACAGTCCTAAAGGCGCAGCATATCATGCATATCATGCTAATGCACAGGATTACTGAGGCAAGTGAGGTTATTCAAACATTAGATAGTTGGACTGAGCTGTAAAAGAAGTTGGTGTCATGAATCTGTTCACAAGAGCTGCAGAAGTATAACCTGTGGAAACACGTTTTAAACCTTGTTTTGAGGAAAAGTCAAACTTTTTAAGCTTTTTTTTTTTTAAAATTAAAAGTTAAGTCATGGCTCTAACCCTGTTCATTTAGATAAGGGGCTGGTCTTGTTAGCCTGAAATAACTGGAGCCAAGTTGGCTAACATTGACAAGGGATAGTTTGGGTTGTTCAGGTCCATCACCTTGAATGACCATACATTTGATTTCTGAGAAAAGGTGAACTCTCTTTGTTTTTCCTCTAAAGTTGATGTTTATTGTTTATAGTAGCTGATGACAGCACAGCTAAGACAAGATGTCTGTTACCTAGGACTACATTCTGTTAAGAAGTTTAACATGTTTTAATGGTCGCATTTCTTTTAAGACCACTTGATTATACATTTCAAAATCTAAAAAGGTTTTACAGCAAATCTACAAGGTGTCACTGCTGGAAATGGTGGCTTGTTGGCAGCACCTACAACCTGGATTTGTTACTACCACTACTTACCTTTTTTTTTTTTTTATAAAAATGTAATAAAGATTTAATGTATTCAAAAATGTATGCCCTCCAGATATGGTTGAAGCCATACAATATTCTGCTTGGAATAATAATGTGTGCCTGATATGATTTATCCACAAAAACTTTCAAATACCTGATTAGAAATTCATAAAATTATATCTTCTTCTTCTCTGACATTGAAAATCAAATCCATATCTATGAATACGCAAATGTTGTTCATCTGGTTGTTCACAGTATGTCTCCTACTTCACTTAAAAGTACATTTTTAGTGTAGGTGCGCTTGAGGCTTCAAGTTTCCACGAGTAACGTACTGGACCATGATTGGCTTCCAAACTAGTTGTGATGTCACAACTCATGTTTATCCAGTACTAACACATTTAAAACTCTGATGAGAAACGTTCCCTCCTCTCCAACACATTAATGTGAAAACAACCTTCTAGTGTCAGACTCTGCACAGGCATCACTCTGCAAAGTGAAGCTCAAACATCCAAGTGAAGTAACAGTAATTAAAGGGGCACAATGTAATTTTGGAGAATAAATTTAAACTAAGAATTACAATTTTTACAATATTAATGAACTCAGATATATGTATCTTTCCTTAACTGAATAAACAAGCTGTAAATAAGTATAAATAAGGTCCCCAGAACACTGTTTGAAGCTAGAAAAGTGGCAGGGTCCTCCACATATAAACAAAGTCAAACAGTATACACAAATAAATATATGTATAAATATATGAAGCAAAGAGAAGGGTTGGTGTCAGGGTCCACTCCACTAAAGCTCTGACAGATATCTGCTATGCAGGTTTGCTGTATCCTTACCTTTACACATAAAATATACATTTATGAGAACATTTACAGACAAAAGTGATCATATATACTTATATATCTTTTGAACTGTGAATCTAATACTGGATCCCTTCTGATGCAGGTCTTTCGTTATGTTCTTTTTACAGTCCAAAAAATAGAAAACCAATACAGGCTGCATGAGTTATGTAGAGTGACTGTTTCTATAAAGGGGCTCTAAGTAACATGTTGTAGCAATTAACACATACGGATCACTTTTTAATAGCTATATGTGAGCAGAATGTGATGTGAAAAATGAGACCATCCCTGTTAAGCTTGGTTGCCGGTACAAGCCTGTGGACACTCACACAAAATATGACCCGTCACAGTTTTCTTTTTTTCTATATTTTTTAAGTAAATTAATGTGATTAAATTAACATGTTTTTGATCATATCATGACAAATCCTTTTTAATTAAAAGTTATTTTTGTTTCCCTGCCCCACAGTATGTACAACACGGGTCAAAAATGACGATTCCTATGTAACTGTGCTATATGTTTGAAATAAATGTATCATTATTCAATATTCTAATTATTCATTAAATTTTTCCGTCTGATTTCAAAAGATATAGCACGAAACGTGTACATGGGGGGCTTGCACAGCTTGGGCATCAAAGGGTTTATTTTGCTGGACTGTAGATTTCTTTGTGAAGGATTCAGATAACAGCAACAGTCCAAGGGATGTGACTTTATGCACGTTCTGGAGTGTCTCGTCTCAGTGAAACAGAACCAACATTAGTTAGAACGTCTTCCAGCACAACCAGGAATTTCCAGAGGATCCCTTTAAGAGTCACTATCTATACTGAAATGACGTTTTCATTATGCTCCTCTGTTTCCTCACGTGCATAAACTCAAATATTGTAACATTTAAACACGGACATATTCAGATATTCTGTTATATTCTGTTGTGTTCTGAATATACTCTGTCAAATTTGCTTTTAGATGGACAGGGATTTTCAAATCTTTCCCCATCTTTGTGCAGGAAAGTGTTCTTTGAGTGACAACAAGGCAAACTGAAGGGGGAGGCCTTGAGGGACTCGGTGTCAGATGATCTGAAAATGCTAGAGATCAAGCTACCACGAATGTGTCTCCATTTGTGTGGGAGTGTGTGACCTGAGGAACGGCTGAGTGTGCCGGGGGTCAAAGGTTATCCTTCACTGGGACGACAGAATTGCTGGTCTGTTCTTTTTTTTTTTTTTTTTTCGGTTTAGATGTCAGTCTGACTCGCTCTCCGTGGCTCCGTCTTGTTGGCTGTCTATCTGCCTTCATGCCCATCTGGCTGTGAGAGGGCATGGGGGCAAAAGTGTGTATGGCAGCTGGAAGTGTAAGCAAGTGTGTGTGTGTGTGTGTGTGTGTGTGTGTGTGTGTGTGTGTGTGTGTGTGTGTGTATGTGTGCTTGCGTGCGTGCCTGCGTGCGTGCCTGCGTGCGTGCCTGCGTGCGTGCGTGTGTGTGTGTGTGTGTATGCTCTTGGCAACTGTAAACAAGTGTGTGCACATTTCCATAGCGCTGAAAATATAATGCTGCATCAGACGCAACTGTCAGCTTTCTGTTGACATTGAGAGGAGAGGAGAGGAGAGTGGAGGGGAGGGGAGGAGAGGAGAGGAGCAAAAAGGAGGAAAGTGTAGTATAGTGGAGCAGACGCAGGTGGGGAGAATGTAGGAGAGAACAACCACTATACACACACACACACACACACACACACACACACACACACTTGGTTATGCAGTGACCTGCTGCAGACAATTATGTCTCCCTCTCTCTGCCACAATCAAATTACTGCTGGAGGACAAGGCCCCTGGACGGACCTGCTGCTGTGAGGGAAGTGAACACACACACACACACACACACACACACACACACACACACACACACACACGTTCCCTCTCTGTCAAAAACTAACCTCATCAAACACACTTTCATCCACATTCCGTTAGAGGTGATTGAGTTAACAGAATTTAAAAAAAAAAGAACAAAGAAAAAGAGAAAATGTATTAGCATGGATATGAAAATGGCTTGATCATAAACAAACGTGTAAAGCGACTTTAAACTATTGTTATACAGTATATCAATATTTCTCTCTGGTGTCTGCCTTTTTTTCTTCCCAATTGGTAGAAAAATGACAGTCAAATTGTAATTACTGAAATAAATTAGACCGTAGTTACTCTTTTTTCTGTGCTGTGTTTCTAGCTGTGCATGGAAAATGTCTCCGTGCTGCTCTGGGCCGACATCTCGGAACAAAGTAATTTCCACATAATTGTCTTTCCGTCAGGACGTTGCGAGGCTCCCAGAAGCTTTTGGGGTTTTCTTCCACTCATGACACAATAAGTGGGATAAAACAAGCAATCTTCACACCCAGTGCTCATTTTTATTACTGATGTACCTCCTTTTTAAGGTCGGAGCGATACTGGGTTGAAATGGTGTGGTCCGATCTTTGCTTAAGTGACATAAACAGGCCTACAATGAAATGTGTTACAATCAGCACATATGATCGACGAACGTACTTACTGACAGTCATCAATGAAACCAGCTCCACAAACAGCCTGTAATTATTATTTAAATAATTTACCAGGGAGGTCTAACATAAAAAACTTAAATCCAAAGTGGGATAATAGTGATCTGAGTGATGTTTTGGATTTATTTTAGTCTTTGATGTTTGACTATAGATTTTTTTGTTTGTGTACATGCTAATGTACAGTAAGTGATGGCAAAGCTCACTCTTGAAGTTCTTTTGATCACTTGTTTAAACCTTGTATCTGTACTAAATCATTATCGTGGGCACCAAAATCTAGAATAAGTTTACTTTATGACCTCAAGAATCAGTGTGAACCAGTGGATTATCTATGTTTTTTTCTTTTGACACCTCTCCGTACTACTATTTCAAACAATTGTGCAAGCAATCAGTTAATATGTTAATACATTTGCTAGTTGCAGCTTCTGAAAAGTAAGCATTGTTTTTCAGAACAATATACTTTTTTTTGTATAAAATTGTGTTGAATATTAAACTGGGCTACCATAATGTGTGGCTAACTGGCTCACATGTTTTAATAATATGTAGTTAGCCACATGTTCTCATAGCATTTAGCGTCACTCAAAGCCTTCCAGAAAGGGACACACCGAGTGGCGTGTATTTGACTGAATGAGACTGACCTGAGTTATGTGACTAGTTTGCTGTTATGATAAGGTGATTTAGTGATTTACCGTAATGTTAGGTTAACTTGCTAACATGACTGCATGAGGAATCATGTGTAGCCAAACTTGAAAATGTAAGAGGTACCAGTAGCCTAGCTGCTCCATCTTTCTGCTAAGCTAAGCTATGTGCCTCTGACTATAGCTTTATCTACCCTAAAGACAAGCGTGTGGGCCTTCTCATATAACTCTAGTGAAGGTAGAAATCTTTCTCTTCCTTAACCAAGTAGTTTTAGTTGCTTTTAGTTTAACTTAAACTAACCTATTTTATAGTTAAGTTTTTTTGCTTTTAGGCCAAAAATACAGGGACTATTGGAGAGACAGACAGTGACAGACAGAGAGACAGCACAAATACAGAGACAGAATGTGTTGAAAGCTACCCATGGACAGTAAGAGGACTCCAGTCTTTCCAAAGTGATTAAGAGTGAAAATGTTGTCTTGTGTTTGTGCCAATACAGTACTTGGCAGTTAAGAGGGAAACAGATATTCAAAAGAAAAACCTTGTGACAAAAGTAAAGATGAAAGCTAAGAGAAGAGGGGAAATGTAGAAGAAAAGGAGAGCCACCGAGACGGGTCTGTGCAGAGTGGAAGAGGACAGCGAGTCAGAGACGGGAAATAGAGGGGAAATTGGAAGAATTGAAAAGAAAAGAAGAACGATGTGTGAGAGAAGAAGGGAGATCAAGCAGTGGGAAAGCAAGACATAAAGAGAAGAAATGAAGTCAGATGAAGGGGGGAGAGAAGAAGGAGCAGGAGGAAGGAGGGATCTGAAAAGAAGAGGAGACGATGTTGATGTTTGCTTGTTATTCCAGCTCTAATTTTCCCCCTGGAGCTCATTAGAGTCTGGAGAGAAACGAACCACAAAATCTTAAAAACCAACAGAGTGGGGAAAGAGAGGGAGAGAGACGGAGAGCGACACAGAGAGATAGAGACAGAGAGAGAGAGAACGGGTGAGCATCCAAAGAGTTTAGAGGGGCCAGGACAAAGAGGGACAGAGGAGGCAACGCGACAAGGAACCCTCTTCGATCCGATTGAGAGAGAAACTGGGGTGTAAAGAGAAATAAAAAGATAACGAAATAAGGTGTAGAAGTGATTGAGTAAAGGTCCAAAGAGAGGGAGAAAGGAGGAGATACCGCCCACCATCACACACATCGACACACCTGGGGCTGTGTACACCGCTGGTTGCTTTCAGAAGTTCTGCCAGCTCCAACAAAATAAAGTGCCAGGCCAGGCTTAAAGTAGGTTTAAGAAAAATAAAAGTACCATTTAAATTTTATTGATTTTATCAGAGCAAATAAATAAGAAAAACAGTAGGTAAATTGATTTGATTGATTGATAATAATAATAATATTAATTATAATAATAATAATAAATAAAAATCCTTTTAGCTGTAGGTTTTTCATAAGTACTAGTCTCAGCTTTTTAGCCACAACTTGGTTTGACCCAAAACAAAAACAAGAAGCATGTTTTTAATCAGAAGAGCAGAACGGCAGCCTCAGATTTCCACACACAATCACTAGTAAGTTTCTCTTAGAATATTTTTTCTTTTATATAACACTTAAGTACGGAAATACAGATATTATAGTCATCAACCAGATTCATTTTTCATTAGTATTATCATTATTATCATCATAATACCAGTAGAATAGAAATGGTGGCTTAAATTTCGATATATTTATATATCCATTTGTATAATCACTGTGTAAATTCCTATATATATATATATATATATATATATATATATATATATATATATATATATATATATATATATATATATGAAATAGAGTTCGGTTCGTGGTTTGTAAGTTGGTTTCAGAGTCCAAAGTCCAACATTGAAGAGAAGCAAGGTAGGATCTGTGCTGGGAGGCAAACGAGTACAGCAGCAGATAACAGACATGAGGAAGGAGAAGGGAGATGGACTGTTGAGGAAAGGAAGAGTGAGAGGTGAGTGAGGGGATAACACTGGTATACAAAAAAAGAAGAAAGAGAAATCTGCACTTGTGGGTGAACAGAAAAGTTGAAGAGAGAAAAGGACCCTGGAGATGACAGGTACAAATCTGAAAAACAGCAGCAATGATGAAGGGACGGAAACAGGGAGAGGGTGGGAGATAAAGGTGTGGCCGATGGCTGGATGGTAGGATGGGATGGAGGATGATATGAATGTTTGTGTGGCTACTTTCGAGAAGGAGCACCGTATAGCAATACTGCGTGTGACTGTGACTTATGCAGATGTTTATTAGTTACAGGACAGTCACAGTTGAGCACATGACTGGAGACTAGATACGTTTTATGACATCTACATGTATCCATCTATCTGAAATACCTGCTGTTGTAACCTGTGTTATACACTTCTCTATGGTGCTTTCACAGAGCTTTATCAATTTTTACCAACAGAATTCAGTTAGCTAGTTACAAGTATTTACTACTGATTTGTTTTCCCAATTACAATTTATACAGAAAAAGAATTGCTGCCATGATAATGTGTAGGAAATGTTAAATTTATGTAGCACTCGGGAGCTCTGACTCATTGATATGTAAAGCAGCTGTTTTAGATATTGTCTTAATGCCAAAATCAAACGATATTGTGAAAACAATGTGACAAATAGTTAACCTACAGCAAACTGTTTAACAGTCCAGCCCACATCTTTACTGTTTTGGTTCACTCTCATCTCTCACATTGCGTCATTTTTAACTTAACAGCTCTAATGGCCCACTTTACACCACATGTTCAGCACCAAATGGTAAACAGACATAGTTAGCGACTAGGTGGTAAAGACAGTGGAGCATTTAGCCAGTTTGGAGTCAGATGTTTCTGGGCTATAACAGAGTAAATATTGGGCTTACATTCGTCAGTCTGACAGAAATGTGATGCTCAGTGTTAATGTTTCTCTCTGAGTGCTTGGATGTGTAAGGAACCAACAAGGTCTTGTTCATCATGTTAACTTTAAGGGTGACAATCTGTCAATGCTGTGTTCACAGTTTGTTTACGCTGTGGAAAAACAGCTATTCTTGCTGGTTTAGTTGAGACTATGATGTCTTCCTTAGTTTAACCAAGTCCTGTGAGTAACTGAACTCAACCACGAAAAAAGTCAAAGACTGTATTCATTATGTGCAGTTATTGTATGGTTACGCCAAGTATCAGGATCAATGACCTGGCCAATGTGATTCATGTTTCCTGATTATACTGATCGAGAATGTGTTTTGGGCAGCAATACCTTCCTTTTAAAGTGTATTTGCTGTTGCAAGTTAGTAGTATATAAGGAGGCATTAACAAAAATATATTAATGGTTTGATAGTATGCTTACTTGCATGAGTCAGTACATTTGATGTGTCAACTGTTGTTTTTAGTGTCCAACCCAGTCCCAAGGAAAAAAATGTTGGAATCATACATTTCTGCAATTCACGATATGTTGAAATTGTACGTTTCATAAGTATATATATATATATATATATATATATATATATATATATATATATATATATATATATATATATATACATACATACATACATACATACATATATACATACATATGTATATATATACATATATATATATAAAATACATTGTTACAATGCAAGTCTTGTTATGTTGAGTTTACATTTATATGACCTGATTTTTACTTCAGGAGGAGGATTGAGTAGCATGACAGCATGAAACCAGACTTGGAGACGACGTCTAAACGTATGAAGGTGTGAAACCATACTAGGACCACTGTCTGAGCTGGCATTTCCTACATTTGAAGGCAGGAAACCATTAGACATTTTTCTATCATAGGACCATTTCTTAAGACAGCGTTTTAACATTTAAAGGCATGAAAGCACTGGATATTTTATCGACAGACTACTGCTCAAGACAGGGTTTTAGAATGTAAAGGCGTGAAACCATTGGATATGATTGAGAAAGAATTTAAACATTGGAAGGCATGAAACCACTGGATATTATTTCTGAGACCATTGTTTGAGACAATGTTTCAACTTCTGAAGGTGTGAAACCACTGGATATCGTTGACAAGACGTCAGGACAATTTCCAGCCATGTTTGTGGAAACAGAACCAGGTAGGCGAAAAACATTGGTACCTAAGCGTAACCAGATCATAAGTTCAGCGCTGTCACAACATTAAATTGGAAAGTGAACATAAAGAAGCGTAAAGATGCAACATCAGGAAGCTCAGCAATTCAATGTATCAAACGTTTTAACATATCCATGGTTTGCAGAAATGTACATCCCCAGCATTTATTCTGTCAGTTGGGTGGTACTGTCAGCCACACACAGGTCACACCAGGGTTGACAATCTGAGATAAGTTTGTGTTTAAAGTTCATAGCTGGTGAGCATGTTGTTGGCATTAGCTAGTTGTTGTGAGAAGTCAAGTCATCTGATTTGAAGTCAAAGAAGACAGGAAATAGGAAAAGGGTCGTGGTGTGCTTGGATTGATTTCAGAGAGTAGGAGAAATGGGTAGAATAGGGGTGAAACAGATGTCTCTTTCAAGAACAAAGTGTACTATAAAACACAGCCTAAGGGAATGTAAATAGTCTGAAGCTCCTGATTTTGTGATCAGAGTTTAGTGTTTCCCCTATAAAAATTGTAGTTTGGCTTTGGGGTAGAGGCTGATCCAAAATCAGTGCAATTTATGTCTAGCATTTAAAAAAAAAGAAAAGAAAAGAAAAACTACACATATGGCCACAGAAAATGGGAGAGCAGTTCTTCAAGAAACATTCTTCAAAGCGTATGTTGAGGACAATGAATTAATGACTGAATGAATGATTGTGGAGGAAGGGAGGGGAGGTTACACTTGGGCTTTAGAACACTCTGGAACATGTAAATGATCAATTGCGTCTTTCAGCAGAGAATAAAAAAAGTTTTGGCTGTCCAAAGCTGCAGTCAAGCCACAGAGAAAACAAAGGGAGGAGAGGATGGATGAAAGGATGGATGAAAGGAGGAAGGGAAGTGAAGAAGCTGGCCATACACTTTAATGTACTGGCGTCATTATTCCTCTCTCATTTTACCCTTGTGCAATCGTTCTGTGTCGTTCTCTTACATCTCTCTAACACCTCTCATCCTTCCTCTTCCCTCCTCCCTCTGCAGCGTCCCGAACAGAGTCTGTTGTCACATTCCTTCCTTTTTTCTTTTTCTTCTTTCCCAACTCCATCTTATTCACGTCAAATCTCTTTCCAATGCCCCTCTTCTTCCTCTGTCATCCTTTACCCAGTCGTCGTCACGCTCTCCGTCCGCCACCAGCTCCTCCTCCTTCATTTCCACCCCTGCTCCTCCTCCTCCTCTTCCTCTACTTCTCTACATGGGGAACACCAGGAAGCCAGAGAAGGTGGAGTATTTCCATCCTCCCATTAGGTTTCCTCTCTCCAGTTTGAGGTAGGCCCTGTCTCCCTTCTCCATCTGGATCAGAACACCATTACTGGCCGCCTCACGCGTCACATCCTGGTCGCCAGCAAACGCTGAAATCACCGGCCAGCCGTTGTGCATCAGGCTCACCTGGATAAGGCAGAAGAGAACAGACAGTTTACAGATATAAAGGAGCCAAAATAGAAAAAAAAGCTGACAGACACTCTCCCACACAAACAGTGAAATGTAAGGACATTTCAGGATGATGCTTTCATGGTATATTTTTAGACTAGCAAGTTGAGCTGCAAGATTTTAAAAAATCCTTACATTCTTTCATTAAGAAACATGCAGAAATGCATGTAGTTATGATAAACGACATAATATTATATATGCGTGGAGCGACTTTGTGCTGTGCAGTCAGCACATTATCAAATATATCATGTGTACCTCTTTTTTTTCATTTACCACATGGCAAAGATTTCACAATGACTTTGGTAGACATCCAAACACACAAAGACACATAGAACCCACATTGTGTCTGACTCAACAAATGTTTCAATGGGGGAATAACATCCTCTTCTTACAAAGCGAAGTAGCTGTCAGTGATGCTTCCTTTCCCTTTCCAGGCCAGCCAACATACACACCAGACAATGGCTTTCATCACTTCTCTTTTGAGCAACAGCAGAAATACAAGCGCTGCCTGGATTTGTTTCCCCGGGATGCTTCACTGAGAAAGGTTTTTTTTGCCACCCCTGGCACCAATGCAGCACTAAAACAAACTGAAATGAATTTTGGAGAAATGTCTGTTTATGCCAGATCACACCTTATAAGACCTGTGAGATTACAGCCTTCCTGTGAGCAAACTCACTGTACCCTCTTAAGGAAAGTGAAACCAAACAGGGTTTGTGTTCAGCTGCATTTTTAGGGCTAGTTGTAAATTACAAGACTATGACTACATGATATGTGTCACCCAGATTGCAAAATTTACCAGACATCATCCTCCGGCACACATACTGCATGGAACTATGGCACTTGGGCAGTCTGCTCTTGGCCAAATGTCAGCCAAGAGCAGACCAAATAAACCAAAACTGGACCAACTCCAGATCCAGCCCACCAGAATAGAATGAGCTGTTGCCCAGATTTCGGCCATATCTGGTTTACTTGGATCACTCTTAGCTGGCATCTGGCGATGCTATAGCAGACAGCCCAAGTGCCATCATTCCACACGGTATGTGGGCCAGATGAACGCATCTTGTGTGGGCAATATCTTGGCCAAGACAAATTTGCTATTTGGGTCGGCATCAGGCAGGGGAAAATATACAAACCATTTGTGAGTCAGTTATGTCAGCTGGCTTTATAAATGTAGGCTTTATTATTAAATGCGATCATTTCTTAAAGAGTAAAAAATTCTATAATGGTAGCAAAAAAGCACAAGCCATTCATGCAAAATTACTGATCTGACAATAATGGCTGGAAAACAACAAACAAAGGACACTCAAATGTTCAACTGTGTCCCAAAACTCCATCAGGCTGTGCACATACCAGTGTTTCACACACATAGACTTTACTTGAACCAGCCATCCAGATATATTTACTGCCACCCAAGAATATTTGGCAACCTGTGTTAGAATTTCAGTTTGTTTTTTTTTTCCAACGAAGAGAACGACTTTCAGACTCTCACTGTTGTCTCTCAACATTTTGACACCATGTTTTTCCTGGAGTTTCACTATGGAAAATTTCCACATTGTTTAGGTATATATAAAAGCTGTCGTGTCTCCAGCAAATCATCAGGATCAGGAGACACAGAGTAATTAACACTGCGTTCTGATCATAGTGATCTTTGTAAAGCAGCTTTGAGTTTGGTACAATGTCAAAATTAAAGAACTGCTCTGCTCTACTCTTAATTACTACCAAATCTAACAATGTAGCTTAGTGGAATCCGCCACAGGTGCAACGCCATTCTGTTGGAAACACTGTAGACACCGTACATAGGGAGATGTTGAAGTAAAAATGTCTATTGTATTCAAATAGTCTTCCAGATTAAAAACAACAAAATACTTTTGTTTGTCCACATTCACACACAAGCATTTTCTGATCTGAGGCGGTGAGTGGTTTGAGTTAAAATGACCGCTGTTCTCCTACTGAACAATCATGCCCATGCGACAATGTGTCCTATACCTGATACTTTGTTGGCAAATCCATCCACGATGATCTCCTCCCTGCATGGACTTCATGATAACGCCACCTGACCTCTTTTGAAGCATTTGCTTAAAGGACTTATGTTGTTGTTCTCGTGTCTACCACCTGTAATCCTTCCACTGATTCCTGTTTAAACATACGCTAGAGGGGGTTTCATCCCAAATCAGTGATGACACAACATACAAATTAAATGTAACTTACAGCAGCCAGCATAAAAATATTACTCAAGCAATCTGCTTCACAACCTAGAGCTTCTTTCTCAGCGTAGGCCTGTGTCTTTACCATTTTCTAAACGACGACAACAAAGTGTGATTTTAAAGTCTGTAGCGACAGTGCTCAGTCCCACATTGTGCCCCTGTGTGACTGCAACGCATTTGTTTCTTTTCATTATTTACACAGCATAAAGGAGTTTTATGACTCATGTTCTGAGTATAAACGTCAAAATACTTCTCTACACCCTGGAAGTAAATAATTATAAAACTGATGCTTGCTTATGGAACACAGTCATCAACATCCCATAATTATACACTTATCCATCTCGTTTTACCTAATGGTCAGGAGAATGAGAGAGGATGTGTGTGTGTGTGTGTGTGTGTGTGTGTGTGTGTGTGTGTGTGTGTGTGTGTGTGTGTGTGTGTGTGTGTGTGTGTGTGTGTGCGTGTGTGAGTGTGTGTGCAGCAGATGGAGAGCCTGTCAGAGTCAAGAGCTCTCCTGGCCAGGCACTCCTCCTAATAGCAAACTGAACATAGTGACTCAGACGGTATGCATGTGAGTGCCTGTGTGCGTGTGTGTGTGTCGCTCTGAACAACCGGCCTGTGAATTTGATGAAAACACTCAGACTATACTTAAAGTTTTATTTTATTATTTGGATGGAAAGCAGAGGTCATGGACACACTTAAATGTCATAATGTTGCAAATGAAGTTGGTTATATCCAAACAAATTTACTGAAAGAGGGTTTTGTGTATTTTCTCAGTATTTATGCATTATGTACAGTAGCCAATTGAGGCTAAGATGAGGTAGAGGAGGCGTCGCTCTGTCTGTCTGTCTGACCTGAACTCCACTACTGTTGAACACATCTTTTACTGTGGGGAAAATAACTCTCCTCCTCATCCATGTTTGTTCAACTTCAAACTTTTCCGTTTGACAGTTTCTTACTCCCTCCTCTGATCCATGTGCTGTTCTCTCTGAAGTCTAGACCACGCTATAGTGACATAAATCACTGCTCCTGGACAAGGAGAGGTCACTCAGGGCAACAAGTTTCACACTGTACTCGCAGCAGCTTTAAAGTACATTTCAGGAATGAAACTGGAGGAATATTTTGTGGAAAGTCTCATTAATGAAGCAGTTGGAGTGAAAATGTCAGTGCATTTGTACTTTATCCCCTGCTGATACATATATAATGCACAATATTAGAATTTTTACATAGAGCAATAATTTCCCAGGACAAAACAACAATGATAACACTCAGACCAGCAATACAACACCAGCCAAGTGCACCAGTTTTAATGTAACTGCAGTAATTAGTGAAGGCTTCTAACAGTAAAAACACTGCTTCATTAGGATCCACCTTGATTAATTACAAACATTACACTTTTAATGAGACTCTTCACTCAGTGAGGGAGATGATGTGTTTTGGGAGGAAAAAACATTCTCAATCTAATTTCTTTCAAATCTGAAGTTATGTTTGATAACTGCGGAATTATAGCAATTAAAGGTGCACAGTGTAGTTTTTTAATCAGAAGGGAAACATCCTCACTGAACGATTTTTTATGCCTAAACAAACTAATGAAACAAAATCTCTTCTTTTTCCATTACTGAATAAAGTGAATAAACAAATTGACCTTAAAGGACAAGACACTAGGACATGTTTGGCGGACCCTGCCACCTTTCTAGCTTCAAACAGTGTTCTGGGGACCGTTTTTCCTCTGAGAACAACTTGTTTATTCACTTAAATATTTATTTGTATTATCACCTCATTTATATTGTATATATTAGAATTTAGAGTTTAAAAACTGCATAGCGCCCCTTTAAAGTAACTCTTGTGTAAAAAGCAGACTCAGACATAAATGACATTCACCTCTTTCTTGCAGCAAATCAAGCAGAAAGACTTAAAGGAGGCCAGTCTAAAAATACCATGTCCTTCTTCCCCTACCCAAAATGTCAAGCTGAGCCCAATATTCCTCAATTACACATGATGGACACTTTGGCCAAAAAGTGTATGTAGACGGGGGAAAGCAAAGACTCCATCTTAGCCTCCGGATATGGAGAAAAGAGACATAAAATGAAGAGGGAAAAGACAGGTGAAACAAAGAGACACTAGCATAGATGGATATGTGTAAGTAGATAGAAAAGAGAGTCAACGAAAGAGGAGAAGAGGGGGGATTTACCAAGAGGGAGGGAAACACAGACGGAGGAGGGAGACTGTTGGGGGATGTGTGTGTGTGGTTCCTGTCCAGTGTGCATGTAATGCTTTCAACAGAGACAGACACAGCAGACAAAGAAAAGCCAGCATCACTACATCACTTTGTTACCCTCGGATACACACACACACACACACGCACGCACACACAAACAACACAGGCAAAATCCAGCCTCTCACCTACCCGACCGTTCAGCCAAGTCACTCATGTAGAACTTGCACTTGCAAAGTTTCCCTGAATCCACATTTTTTTTTCTTCCTCACACACTTATGAACTCTCTTTCTTTCACTCAATTATTTAAACAGGTTTCCATTGTTGTCTTGCTTATTTAAGCACCAATCAGAGCTGGAATCTGTAACATCGCTGCGCTCCTCTATCAGTTACAGTAATGGCTTTCTGGCTTCAGCACAAAAGTCTCTGTTGCACAGGAGTGCCACATTGACTCTGTAAAAAAAAGATGGCACTGTTAGGAGTGATCTTTGGCTTTTGCCATGTAGGAAGCAAGGACTATTTACTGTATAATTCCATCAAGCTGCACTGTTAAGTTTGTTGCACACAGTAAGCAGAGCAGTTCTTTGAATTTTTTCACAAAAGTATAGTAGCTTAGTCTTCTTTAGGGCAGGGCAGCACAAAGTAGGCCTGTGGGCCGAAGCTGGCCCTCCATAAGGCCTGCTAGATGTTTCCAGTGAAAAAAACATAAATATAAACCATAGTATAAACCACTGTTTATGCCATTCTTTTTTATTTGTAAAATTGCTCTTAAAATATATAATAATTATAATTATTCGTTGTTTTTCATAATCTGGGCATGGCAGGAAGAGTGACACTTTGTGCAGAAGCTTAGTCAATAAGGGGCATTTCGGATCCAAGTTCCAATTTTTGCATCACAACAATACAATACAATCAGCATTTGCTTTTGGCCCTTGGCTCACCATTAAGTTAGAATTTTAGGCCTCCCCTGTTTCAGAGTAAAATAAGATGCTTTACAAAGGTCACTGTGATCGAAATGCAGCATTTAACGTTGTTATAACTCTGATTAGAGTCCATGCTTGTGTTGTCTTTTTACTGGCAATGTGACAGCTTTTTATACATAACTAAGCAATGTGGGAATTTTCCATATTGCCTTTTAAATTGGAATTGAAAATAACAATGATGCTGGTATCTGACTTTTCCTAATAGTGTCAGTATTATTATTTAATTTCAAATAAATTACACAAAAAGCCAAAAAAAGATCATTTTTACCTATTTCAGCCACAGGTGGTCACATGGACCACACTGATTTTGCTGCGGGTAAATTGATACTTTTTCACCCGGCAACTATCATTGTCTACCATCACAAAATGGCCACTTTTGGTGGAGACAGATCATCCAGAACGGTGGATTCAGGTGAGCTCTGCACTGCTGCCCTTCACTGGACAGCAGCACTTCTACTAGTCATGGAATTCGGGCACTTCCAGTGTTAAGGAAAAATGACATCAAACGTGACGTCAAGATGTCAAATTGACAGAGCATTTATAGAACAGTGCAAGTCTGAAAGCATTTCAAATCTCTTCATTCCTCCCTCTCTCTCTAACACACACACACACAGCCACACTAGGTCAAGTATGTGTGGTGTGTGTCAGTGATGTATAGCTCTAATAACACTGTGACAGTGGCTTTAGAGGGATGACACTTTTGTCACCACACTTGTCACACACACACACACACACACACACGCACACACACACACACACACACACACACACACACACACACCTGTGAAGAATAAAGTACATGTGTTGGTTCTCCCTGTGCGCGGCTGTCTGCCACCCCCTCCCACAATCTCTGTCTCACACACACACTCACACACACACACACACACACACACACACACTGTCAACTACACCCTTACAATTACCACCCATAAATATAAGAGCATGATAATAGGGCTGCACATTGTGTCAGGGCGCAATCGATCTGCATTCATTAATGCATAAGCACCAATTAAGTGGCTGAGTAACAGAGAGATGAGCAGACAGAGAGAGAGAGAGAGAGAGGACGCAGAAAGAGGACACATAAAAAGAGGGAAAAGGGTGAAATGGAGTGGAGAAGGTTCGATATGTAAATAGAAGTTGGCTGACGTCTCAGTGCAGCACTTAATGCCAACGACATGATGACATCCTGTTATTGCATCATCAATTCATGTCCAGTCGACTGTCTTGACGTGACAATGATACTCCTCTCCGTCTTCATCCTAGTTTCCTTTTCTTTTTGTTTGCCTCACTTTCTCTACATCTTATTTTCCTTTTTCCCTTTTTTCATTTCCTTCCTTTTCTTTCCTCCCTAGATCCTTCTTTGTTTTCTTTACTTAAACCTCTTAAGCCTCTCTTTCCCTTTCTCTCTTTTTTATTTCTCCAAGAGCTCTCTCTTACAGACTTTGTAGATAGACGTGGTGATGGATACATTCATAATAGTGCATCTGTCTCGGCCCGTCACACCCTCTGTCTTAAAATGGACAAGTTTCTTCTATTGAAAGTTTCTCGAGTTAGTAGCAAAGTTACTGAAGGGTCATTCAGGAGATGGGTACACAGCAAAAAGCTAACCTTGATCAGGAAAAGAAGTGTCCCTGGGAAAGAAACACTGGCATCAGTGGATGAAAGACAGGGTACTTACATGTCATACTAACCTCACTAGCATTGACACTACTTCTTTCTGATGTTTCACAATTAAGGCAAAGGCAAACCACCTGCTGAAAGGTGCAACATGTAAGAAATGTACACCTGTCAAATTCATATTCCAAACAAATAGCAGGCAGCATATAAGCAGAGCTACCACTAACTGCTGCTAACTGTAGCTGCCATTAGCTTATTAGCTAAGCTAGCTGTGTAGCTAGCGCAGCGATTAGCTGACTTGTACTGGGAGCTTGGAGCAACGGGGGAGTGTTGATGTTGTTTACTATTACACTCTCACGTCTTTACGTATAAAGTGGCTAGGGGCTAGCTGGTTAGCATGCTAACCACAATACATAGATGTCTTTAATAGATAGATGATGCAAATCCTAATTACTCGCAACCAGTCACCTGCTGCTGCTGCTGGTTTCAATGGGTAAATTAGTTTCTCGTAACGTGCTTTGCATTTTGGAAAAAATGCTGCTGCTCATTATTAGAATCTGGAACATCTGTACTGGCCAGGAGACTTTATGTAGGTCAACTCTGTTTGTTTGGTGGTTTTGATTCTCAGATTTCTGTTCTTTGCTCGTGCACCCTGTAAGCAAACATGCTCAGATATTGTGGCACTAACTACAGGTACAATCCCGAAATGTAAATACCACCCTGCAGCTATCTGTGGACCATGACTGTGTTTTGTAACCATTGCTATAAAGCAGCTTTTTCCATTTTGGGCAAAATCTGTACATAAATGGCAAAGGAGGTAACCATGTTGTATATTCTAAATATATGAAGGAGATGTTTGTGTACAGTGTCTGGTGAAAGGCAAACCTTCAACCTACAATTGTTTGGTGCTCTGTCATGACAGAGATTTACAAGACAACTTAAAGACAATATGTGTTGTAAGAAGCAATGGCAATACAACAGATTCCGTTAACCTGTAAGAACTGTATTTTTCAATCCCATTCAGAGAGTGTTATTACAAACAAAGGTCAGTCAGTCGTTTACTTATCCTCAATCAGTGCTCCAGTGATAGCTGCAGTGATAGCTGCAGCCTCTTTGCTTCTGCCAGTGGACTGTGACAGATGTTAATCTTAATAATAGGAAATCTCAGAAAATTATAAATGGAATTTTATAATTCACTTTGAAAAACTGGACAGGCACAAAAGAAATGACTCACTTGTCGCATTGCTGAAAGAGGTTTCACACCAGAAGTTTCAGCCAGAGTCGCCAGAAGGAAATGTTGGCAGTTATTTTTGCAATGGACTGATACGTTCACATTTGTACGTGTCATATCACATTCACATTACATGTTAATGATTCTCATATTGGGAGGTGGAGGGGATGGTGGTGGCATTACAGCTAGGCGAAGAGGCCAAGCCAGTGACCACAGTTCAAGACTGTGTTTCAACATTTTCAAGTGCGAAGCATGGAACAATTTTCTGGCATTTTCGTGGTGACAAAAAATGTTTTTTGTCAATGGGTGTTCTTAACTAGACCTTGTGATACCTCCATCCATGTTGTGTGGCAACCAAAGCAAGTATTTTAGGCCAAGAGATGATGCGCTCCTAATCTTGGCGAAGTGTTTCATGTGCCTAAACCTAACCATATCCCAATCACAGCATGCTCATGACATAAGACAGAAAATTAAACCCTAAAGAAATGGGAAATTTCAACATATCTGTGGTTTGCAATGGATGCATGGTCACAGGGCCTTATCTTACTGCTGGTGCAGTGCAAGTGTCATTGCCAGTTTCGAACTGGCACAGTTGTCATCTTCATGCCAGTGCCCACGTTGTGTAAGTAGCAAATGTGCTTGTGCCCACCTGCCCACAGACAAGTGCTGCTGTTTAAATAGCAATGTGCCAGGTCCTGGCATACCTAGCTCTAAAAAGGAACGGCAGATGAAACTCTGGTGAATTTCATGTCACAGCCAAAACACACCCATGTCTAAGAGTTCAGATACAACCCCTTTGTGCCTTGAGCCTTACTTTGTGCCATTATCTGCTGTCTAACATAGATGTAGATCACTGAAACTAGTTGGTGATGTGTGTGGAAGAAAACTGATTGCTGCCATTGTATAAAGTCAGTCTTGGTATTGATATTTCCATATAGTCATACCAAGCCATATGTTTCAAGCTATAAATTGGTAGCTATACAGATGTGTCACAGAAGGAAAAGTAAAGATGTGGATACTAAAATTATTGATATCTGAATTCTATTTAGCTGCTTGAGTGTCATGGTTCTTGATTCGATGTCTTTGTGTTGTGTCTTGTTTTGTCTTACGTCATGTTTCTTTGCCCTCTTGTGTCTCCTCTGTCTTTTCCCCTTCCTCATTCCATGTTTGTCTCCCTCTGTCTGTCAGTATCTCTCTTTCTCCTCTGTGTCTTTCCATCATTATCTCACCTGTCCTCCTCCCTCCTCAAAAGTCAAAACAGTCAAAAAAAAGTCAAAAGTCAGCTTTATTGTCAAGTGTGCTAATATGCATGACATACAGCACAGATGAAATTTCAGTCCTCTCGGACCCAGTGCAAAACGGCATGTAACAATAATATTAAAAATAACAATTTAAAATATATACAACATATCCTCTCTCCCCACCTGTTCCTCGTTCCCTCATCAGTGTTTCTGTGTACTTAAGCCTCGGTTCCCCATGTACTCTTAAGCCTCGGTGTCAGTTCGTTGTTGGTGTTTCAATGATGTCCCCCTCAAGTTTCTTGTGTTTCCTCTTGTGTCTTGTGTGTTTTTGTTGCTACTTTATTTTTTTTGGTCCTTGGACTCTTTTCGTTTGTTTCCTTGGTTTTTGTACGCGTTCAGCTTTGTATGAAATTAAAGCTCGCTTTTTGTTCTCCCCCTTGCCTCCTGTGTGTCTGCATTTGGGTTCACCTTTTAGTTTTTCCCTTTAAATTGTGATATTTGAGTTTCAGTCTTTGTAGATTTTATTAGTAACGACTGTTTTCTTCCTGCGATGTGGAGTCAAAATATCTGCCGTAGAAAAGGTCTACTATGAAAAACTCTGTCAGCAATCAAAGTCTTAGAATTTTATTTGCTTTTTGTCAAATGAATCCAATGTGAATTTGCAGTTCTCATGGCCTATTCCTCTCTTCTGGTGGACATTAGTGATTTTTTTTGGTCTGAGTATGTATACAAATGTTCTCTCAGCTAGAAGGTTTTTTAGCAATCTGATTTAATAAGGAACAGCATCCTATACAATCAATTGTTCTCTGTGTAAATGGCTATGCAGAAACTGCATCTGTAGCACAAAGTTCAGATATTTGCTTTGTTCCTGTGCAAACACAGGACGGGATGTTACTGTGCAGGAGATGTGTTGTATAATAGTGACGTGTGGGTCGCGAACAAAACGGCTCTTAGAGCCGGCTCTTTGAAGTGAACGATCGGAGCCGGCTCCTGTCTGGGAGCCGGAGCCGCTTTTTTTTTTTCCTCTATTTTTTTTTCTGTTCAAGCTGCACGTGATTGGTCAACTACATGATGTGTGGTGGTGCCTGTGTGTTTGCACTGAGCAGGAGGGGACGGACACAGCACACACACACACACACACACACACAGAGGGAGAGAGAGAGAAGGCGCTACAGAGACAACACCCTAGAAAGTTGAGAAAATGAGTGACGGCAGGAAACGCAGTAAAATTGAGTGTAGAGTATGCAAGGTTAAAATCTCGTATGGAGCAGGCTCTACATATAACTTGCACAGGCACATTAGAACTGTACAACCGTCAGTGCAGTTGGAAGAAAAAAGACAAGCAAGTGAACCTGCTGCTAATGAAGGTGCCAGTTTGTCTCCTGCAACTGTTGCTGTTGCTGCAGTGTCTACAGTAGCACAACCACCTGGACCTACAACCCAGAGCTCTATGACACAGTTTGTGCAAAAGGCTATGTACTTTAAAATTTATTTTTTGTAGCACTCTGTTGAACATTTGATATAGTGTATGTTTTGTATATTAGTAATTCATTTTACACATAATTTTTTCATTATTTTTGGTAATAAATTAATTTAAGCAAAAAAAAAATCTGAGGAGCCACTTGGGAGCCGAAAGAGCCAGTTCTTTTAGTGAGCCGAGCCATAAGAACCGGCTCTCTTAAAATAGCCGGAATTCCCATCACTATTGTATAAGCTGCAGTGATTATTAAGAGTTTCAAGAAAAGCAGCTTGTAACTAATTAAAAAAGAGAGATTGAGATAACCAGAGCAAAGGTCAGAAGTTGAACTAGTCACATTATAGACCAGGACACAGAAACAGATCTTACAAACGTCAGATAATTTGCTTGGCATCAATATTGCCTCAGGGAACAACATCATTAATGTGAGGACAGCCCTGAGCAAAGCCTTCACCCTAAGTATTTCTTCATCAGTGAAATGCAAAACAGGCAAACTCAAAATCAGTTACCAGACGTCGAACCACAGCAAAAGTGAAAAAAAAAAATTCAAATAAGTCAGTTGAGAACATCAATGAGCGCAGATGGTTCTATGATTTTTAATAGCATTTTCATCGATCACACCAAAAAGCCAAGAGGGACTAATTATATGATGCTCAGAGAAAGAAAGCTCATGACTGAGCTAAAATAAAAAGGACAAATGCTTTTATATCGCTCTCTTCAACAAAAAAGTAACACATAACAAATAAAGAAATAGTGTTGAGGAAAATATTATCCTTGTTTCATCACTTTATAAAAAACTGGCATTTGAGAACAAAACTCAGAACATACCAGAATACTGACAGAACTTCCTACTTTGGCTGAACTGCAGCTTGAATTCACAAACTGCTCTATGCACCATCGACACTGCCTGCCAGGCATGTTTCATGTTGACACAAGCACACGTTATGACACTACATTGGCTGCCATTCATTTGTACAGCCTAACACAAACCCTTACGCTAATGCTCACAAATGCATAGGGGAGCTTCATCAAACAGGCACTCAACCTGACAAATGCGCACTCATGTTTGTTTGTTTTTACATGCATGAGGCACTTGTGCACCACTTGCTAAATTAAGCCTTCGATGCTTTTATTTTGGCAGTTGACAGGAAGCACACAGCAATCTTTTTCAGTATTAATACCTTGCTCTTTTAGTTGAGTAGACTTTTGTGAGACCAGCCACTAATGTTGTGTACTATCTACACAAAATTGCCTCTTGAGAACAACAACTACTGACAGGCACTGTTCACAGGAGCATTTGACCTTCATTTCTATAAGTGGGCGGGCTTAATTACTAAAGCCCTGTGGAAGTTCCCTATATCCCAAAATCCACTCAATATTTTCTTAGGCACACTTTTTGCCAGACAGGATGTGGAGAACCAGAAGCTGAAGTCCACACAACATATGGTTCTCTGAATTGACAACTAAGCAACCAGGTTCACATCAGTATATCGAAGGCCATTCAGAACTGAAGAGACAAAGATGTTGGGCGGATGTTTCAGCTCTTTCTTAACAACCCAGCAATGGTTTACATGTTGCAGCAGCTAGGCAGTAGAACAGAAGGGGAAGCCTCAGCCACTGTCTATTTTTCCATCACTGCCTTCAAGGTCTCAAAAGTCAAGTTGACAGAAGAGTGTTCAGGTGTAGCACGCACATAGGGAAGTTCAAGCTCGCTCTTGTCACAGCCCTATGCTCGTGGTAACACATTTGTGCCTACGGGACTGATGCTGTTCTGTGTGCTCTTATCAAGTGTATGCACCTCGTTTTAATGTGTGCAGGTTTTGAGACTAATTAAATGCCATCTCTATCTCGCCTCATTATAGTGCAGCAGATGAGACATCTCCGTCCTCATCAAAATAAAAAACAAAGCCTTCAAACACAGATTTGGGCATCTATGACAATGGCAAAAGTGGACACTTGCAGGCATTTAGTCAGTCCTGCAATGAATCCACCTCATCTAATGCTTTCTTGACTAAAAAAGACTCAAATAAGGTTTCCCTAGACTTTAAGAAACAATAAAATATTCACATTTTCAGTAATTATTGATCAAAGAATCCAAAGAAAATTCTTAGTGATCAAATTATAGCCCAAAGAGCAGTTGGCAAGATATGTGATTTTCTCTTTGTGGCCTATTTCTACAGAACTGATGACTTTTTTTTGTTGGGTCTTTGCCATAATTCATTTTAAATAACAATGAATTCTTTCTCTCACACCTCCTCTCTTTCACACAAGCAAGTTCTATAATGCTATGCCAAAGCGAGGCAGACTGAGCACAGGTTGATTGGATGATAATAAACCAAGCATCTGGCTTTCAGACTCATTGTGGTATTGTGTGTGTGTGTGTGTGTGTGTGTGTGTGTGTGTGTGTGTGTGTGTGTGTGTGTGTGTGTGTGAGACAGCACTCAGAATATACTGTCTCTCTGGCCAGTTGCAGACAAACCAGGTCCGTTATCCCATTTTTTTCCTCCTGTTTTCTCCATCGTTTTAAAGGCAAGAGAACACAGGAACAGATAAGGTGTTTATTTATGTTTCTTTGACTTGCCTCTCATTTCCCCGCTTCTCCACTGTACAAGATGAACGCTGTTTGAGCCAGCAGCGGGGGACTACTGTATTTCTATTCTTTCTTTGTCATAGCATATTTCATGCTGCTCATTTCTTTCACACATCCTTCATGTTCAACACATCACTGCACTGCTGGCCCCTCACTACCCTCAAACACACAGCTGTGGTACGCTGGGAGTGTAGTGACACATATTAATGTTTCTTACATTGTCACTGCACTATTTTTTTTAGCTGAGCTGCTGGTCTTAAACACCATATTACTGAGGTGGCTATAGATTATACTTAAAGATACACACTTTTCTATGTGACTGATGAGAATCTTTTATCACTCATTTGTAGACAACCACTTTCTGCTCTAAGGTCATGTTATAGAAGAGATAGATAAGAAGATAGATAAGGAGTTGATCTGCAGAATATTTTTTTTTAAAATGACTTGGTAGAGTGAGAATTATTTAGAGGATCTTTCATTCATGCCACAGCTTTGACTTATTTCCTGATCAACAGTGCAACGTAACACTTTTTAGAGTTAGTAAGTTACATGAACTATCACTTTAATACATTGTACCATTTGATCCTGGTCCAAGTCTATCATTTTTATTTTCTATCCAATGTTACTTTTGACTTTTGATGCCTGAAAGATCTGAAAATCCCATGCAGGTCTCAGCTGCTCTAACGGTGGTTAACTTCACCTTTGGAAAAAAAAAATGAATCTATAAAAACACGTAAACCTTACCTTTAGAGTTCCCCCTGTCTGCGACAAAACACTTAATATAGATTCACTGAGAGTACAGATGATTAAGCCAATCACCAGAAGTTGCTCAAGAATATTTTGATTATTATTACAATTGACTGATTTTGAGCCTCTATGAGTGACCTGTAGTTGGCATTTTGCTGGTCATCGCCAGGTAATTATGAAGTAACCTCCGACCCAGGGTTTAAAAGCCTGCAACTCCCCTCCAGTTAGTTAGAACTGAAAAAGCCTCTTGAGAAAGGTGAAACATCTTCAAGAAACTCAAACAAGTCCAGCTGCCTATGATACAGCACTTAGAATGACCATTACCTGGATGACTGAGAACCTTCGTCAACATTTTTAATGATTATATCAAATGTGCCATGCCATTATCGTACTCATGAAGTAAACTGTTGCACCTGGGTAGAGCCGCACCAGGTAGACTAGAGAGATCACAGTTTTAGAGGAAGAGAACGCCTATGCAATTTGCAATACATGTTCCACAAGTGTTCTGAGAGGAGAGATAACAATCTTATCAGAGCTATGAAATATTAAACTATCAACTTTTGCTCACTACATCTTAGCCTTTCTAGTCCTCAGGTGTGCATATACTATAGGTCAGTAACTTTTCTAAATGTGAATTAATTGGTTATCTTATTGTACAGGTATTGTACAGGTATTGTATATTGCATTATTTGAACAATGATTAAATGTGATGATGATGAATTGACATGCCCGAAATAAACAATATAAATAAATAAATAAAAATAAATAAATAACAGGCCATTGGAAGCAGGTAATGATTCATTATCAGTATCAGTAGAAAAATACCTATCATGCATCCCTAGTAACATTGTCATATTACAAAGTTCTTCATCCCTTCTCTCTAGTGCTCCATACCTGTTCTGGCTATTGTGTGATATGTAAAAACAGAATAATGCTAAGATCGTCATCCAAGTGAGGTACGTTCATCAGTAACTGGGAGCCACTGTCTCACATTGTCAATCCAACTTCTCCATGCTGCTGTCACTGTCATCAGGCAGCATCAGACCAATAGTCACTCCGACTTGCCACTGCAGTAATTGCAGAACACACAAAAAAGCTGCTGGATTTGTCCATAAGGTGATTTAACTACATTTAGTAGTAATTTCAGTATTGGTTATTTTAATTCCCTTGGGGAAATTTTTCATTACTCTCCCTGGCTCTGCTGCACCCGATGAAGCCTCACTAAACTAAGCGAGCAGTTTCACAGTTCAGTAGTAGAATCTGAAGCACCGTACTGCCCACCAGTGAAGATGATCCGTGGAGACTAGAGTCACATTTGTTTTCTTTCCATGTAGGTCAGTAAAAGATACACTGCAGGTTGTGTAGGTGAGATGTGAGTCTCAACACACAGTGTTACATGTATAGGTATTTACTGTCACTCAAATGTGTCTGCGTAGACACAGGGAAAGACATATCGACATGCACCAATCTGACACAGCAGTGTCACAATGATCACCCATGACAAATTAAAACTACAAATCCTCTCTTAACAAATACAGATGTTTTGTTTGTTTTTTGACATTATTATATGTGTATAAATGTATGTGTTCGTCTGGCTATTTTTGTGTTTAGCCGGTGTTTAGCAGTCTGTTGGCTGAATTGGAAGGTTGCATAGGGAATCAGACAATATTAAATAAACTGTTTGATGATATCTGAGGAGGACGTCTAGTAGGGAGAGCCAGGTCTCAGTGGTTATATACACCTATCAATCTTTAAACAGTGTTTTTAAAACAGAATTCATCATAATTTAATGAAGCTGTGCTTATGCGGTGTAAGCTCTCTGCAACAGCACCATAGCCATTTAAATCAGGGAACAGCCTTAACAGTCACAGCATTCATTATAGATCATATAAACAATAAAACTCTATTAAATACACTGAAAACTTGCTTGTATTTATGTTTTATAATAAACATCCACTTGCCTTGTCAATTAATTTAATTGCAGAGTCTTTATGTGGTTCGCATGTGGTGAAACAATCATCAGTGCTCCATTTAATAATATTTACTTCATATAATTCTGCCCTCGGAATGACAACTGCTGACAAGCCAATCACTTCAATTAGCTAATAAAGACTATAGGAGTCATTGTGGACATCTTTCCTGGAAATGAAATCAGTGACTATGGCAATGCTCCTCGCTTGTCCTGTTCAGAAAATCCTACCACCCACATGTTGATATGCCTATTCTAAGATTCTGCTTAGAAATACCACCATGATTCATTTCCATTTGTTAGCACTACTAAATGTTCATATACATATCAAATTAAATGGCTATTGATTAAGTAAAGGTACAATTTGTCAGACAGTTGATTTTTGAGTCTTCTACAACCCGTCGAACACTGAATCTTTGTGTTTCTGAACACACCGAATACTGACCCTTTGGGCTGGTTGGCGGGGGAGGCCACCAACCCAAAGTGTGAACATTTGATGAGTTGGGATTAAGACTGGATAATCACCTGTCTTACAAATAGGACATTTAAATCAGAGCATATGCAGTGCACTAAGTCAAGACATATTTAACAAAGCTAATGCAAAACACATTTTGAATTTGGAATTGTAGTGAAAATATATTGGAACATTTTGGTAATACTTAAAATCTTCATGCACTCCAAATAACTCCAATTACGTTGCATTTCGTACAGGTTGTTCTGCTTGCTATTTCTCAGGAGGGAAATATCTCATTAAAATATGGGTCGACCCCAGTAACCCAGATGTGACAATAAAAATGGGTCCATTAGTAACCAATGTAAAAACATAGGCTGGCAATGACAGAGCTGAAAGGATTCTGCTGCTGTGAGTTCCAACGTAAAAAAAATAATTCCTTATAGCCCAAAGGGCAGTACGTAAAAGGTAAAGTCTTTCATTATAAGAGTAGCCTGCTATCAACAGCTTGAAGCAGTGCCTCCAGGTCTTCTACTCTCAACAGGAAAATGAAAGGTTTAATACGCAAACAGCATGAGGCATTTCGGATGTCTTCCTTGTGTGCCTTTCACCCCGACGGAGCAGCCGTGACCCGAGGCTCTACAAATGTCATTTCTGAATGCTCAAAACACCATTGTAAAATACCACTTATTCATGGAGCTGAATGACAATAAACAGTATTATAATAGCCCACTCCATGCTTTAAATCTCCTGACTGATTTTTTTTTCCTCTTTCAATTATCTTTCTCAAATTCAGATCCACTGCACTACTCTCAAATAAAACCAACACCCACTTAACAGTGAAAGGCTGATTAGTAATAACAGAACTGTATGCTTGTGTTTTGATTTGGTTTGACTTGCTGTGAAGCACTCTAACAGACGGCACATTAACCCGTCTTATCCTTCAAATTAAGTTCCAACATACAGTACAGCACAGTACAGTACACTGATGTGGAAAAATACATGTTTTCTTTAAAAGCCTGCCCATCAATCCAGAGAGCAGCTCACATTGTTGAGCACTAATATTGTTTTTATAGTTGGTCTTTCTGATCTGCACGCTCTCTGTTCTGAGCTGTAGGTACGAGATGCTCACAAACAGAAATGAAATTCATCTGTTTCAATTTCCTTTCAAATACAAAGTGAGGAAAATAGAGACATGTCGGAATAGGTTGCAAATGAAATGAAACCCTGTAACAACAGGAAGGGTCTGATATGTAAATTTGAAGTGATTTTCATAAATACTGTAAGAACCCCAACCATTAGTTGAAGTACAGGAGCACAGCAGATGGGTGGTGTTTTGGCTAGTGTGGTGGAGTCCCTCTTCAGATCACAGAACGCACTGTATTTAATTTGCAATACTTGTGTTTAATTGCTAGGTGGAAAGCGGAGAGAAGAGGTAGGCTTGTGGCGGCTTTTTGACACCCACATCACCTCACAGATAGATGGATAGACGGAGCCCTGCACGGGAGAGGACTGATGAGAGCTGGAACAAACTGTTTATCCTTCCCTTTGTACAACTACCCAGCATCCACTGATCAATAATTACTCATCATGTCCATCTATCTCCTCTTTCTACTTCCTTCCTACCCATCCTTTGTTTTTCACCAACTTTGTCCGCTTTTTACGTATTTCTACACCTTTTCAGCTCTCCATTTGCCTTTCCCGTTTTCCATTTTGTCTCTTAACTTTCTTCTTTTCACATCCTTCCCTCCATTCCTTGTTCCCTTGTCCCTCTGACTATTTTACATTTGCTCTCTCTTCCCATCCCCTCCATCCCTACCGCTCCCCTTTTACCTGCTGTCTCTCATCTCTCGCCTGCACCACAGTAGCTGCCTCTAAGGCAATCAAACAGTGGGAGTTTTCAACACAGCAGATGTGCCGGATGGATGGGAGGATGAGTGGAAGAGGTTGAAGGTGAGCGGCGCACAGGCTGCACACTCGGAGGAGAGAGGACAACCGACACCTGCATGTGTGTTCATATCAGGAACATGACGCGAGTCGCCTTTTTTCTAACATAAAGTTTAAAAAAATTCAGATTGGAAATGTTATGATTTTAAAATGTGGAGGGCTTTGGAGGGTTTAACCCAACAGGACTTTGCCTGTGAGTGATGTATTCACAAGTCTGGTTGTGGAAGTCATCAAAATGACAGTTTCTCTGTTTTTCCCTTTTAGTCCCTCTTTTACCGTCTTACCACTAATGACGTCTCACAGCCATACTCCAGTTTTATACAGAGGAAACAGCACAAACAACAGTGTAAATGCGATGTGAAAGGCATAATCACCATTGACGGACTTAATTAAATCACAGCCATGGGTGAAGTTTGCCATCCACTGCCTATTTGCGTTCAGTCACACAAAGCTGACTGGGATTATGCGCCCTGGCTTGATGTAGCTTTTTCCCCCCTCGCACATCGCCCGCGCGCCCTCCTTGTTGTTGTTATTGTTGTTAGTGCTGCCGCCATACTAATTAATTCAAGACTCCAATAATAAAGTATAAGTAGCAAAACATAATGCCAAAGCCCCGGGGAGCCGACAGCATAATTACACAACAGTTTAATTTGCAAGAGATACATTGTAATTAACGCTGTGTGGCTTGTAAAGCACTGTCACGTGCGTGTAAAATGCTAGAAAATGGGCTTAAGACTGCTCAAGTGCCTCCTATCAGTTGACACATCAAAAGGATGCGGAGACTGCATCTGAGGCGTGGTGAGAGCCAGTTGTTAGGATGAAAGGAGAGCTGGGATGGGGCATACTGCAGGCGGTGTGTGAGAAACAAATAAGTGGAAAACATGTTATTTCTACATTAAGCCCACGTGAGTGTGTGTGTGTGTATGTGCGTGTGTGTGTGTGTGTGTGCATGTGTGTGTGAGGGAGAAAATTAAAAATGCCTGTCTCTGTTTGCTCTGTTAAAAAATGTACTTCATGTTTTAATCTCCTGAATAATCAAAAACCCGAGTCAGCCTGCTGCCTGCTCTCATGAAGTCAGGCACAGAGAAAGAGAAGGGAGCGTCGCTGTCCATGGTGCTGGAGGAAGGGGGCCCTCCTCGGGCTCACCACAAGCACACACACACACACACACACACACCCCGCCAGTACCCCTGCTGGCTTGCACGCGCCTGATTTGGCTCCGTCCTCTGTGCATGTATTGATTAATTATGATTGGGCCGGCGGGTGGCGAGCGACTGGCTTTCATCTGTTAACGCCCGCCTCCGCCTCGTCGTCTCCCGGGAATGACATCTCAAACATCTACAAAATGACTTTCAGTGCTGCTGAGATTCAACTTTTATGAGGCGGGACAGCGTGGGTGGGCCAACACACACAAACACACACACACACACTTAAAAAGACGCTACCTGTATAGTTTGGCGGTTGTAGACTTTCACCACGTGGAAGTTAAAACTGTAAATCCCTTTGCGCGGCGCGATGAAATTACTTCTCTCCTCGTCAAAATTCCTCCCAATGTTTACTAGAACCTAGGAAGGAAGGAAGGAAGGAAGGAAGGGAGGAAGGAAGGATTTAATTGATAAAATTACATTTTCTTTTTTCTGTCAGTCACAGTGTTTGCATGGAACAATTATTGTGGGGACATCCTAACAAACACACAATATTAGCAGAGAGAAAGCAGAGTCTGCTTCTTTATTTATTATTTTAATTTATTCATTTAAGTCTAATTTTCTGGGACACGATCAACATATTTATCCCACCTGTCTTTACTTTACAATTCCTGGAATTAAAATGGAGCTGTTCTTTTTCTTTCTGATAGAGCGCTCCACAGGGCCCCTCCTCTGGTCCCGGACCACACATTCAGATTCATCGCTGTAGCGGAATAACTCTCTGCTTTTATCCAGGCTTTTCTCTCTCTCTCTCTCTCTCTCTCTCTCTCTCTCTCTCTCTCTCTCTCTCTCTGTCTCTCCCTTGTCAGAACTCCCAAACTTTATGCGCAGGGAAACGAGAACGTAATCAATCTTTCAAATGAAATTCTCAATTATGCATTTCTGCAGCCAAATGTCTGGTTTTATGGACGGAGGCGAACTGTGGCGTGTAATTGAACGGCAGTTTGAGGGAGAATTAACCTTTAGCGGCAGGCGGGTAGGACCTCGCCCTCACGACCTGCCGTTACTAAATTATTTGGCAAGATGTCAGCTCCCATATCCCGTATTGTCGACTCGAGAAAAGTTGAAATATTCACAAGGATTGCCTACCAGGTTATACTTACCCGACCACTTTGGAAAATGCACAACCTATAAAAAGAATCGTCGCCGAGACGGATTCATTTCCGCTGCACTTTGAGTTATCTTTAATGGAGCTGCTCTCTGCCGTCCACGCGACCGTTGCCAGATGTGCACCAGATGCGCTGCGCTCACGTCCAGCCGCTGGAGCCGATATCCACAGCCTCATTCAACATGCTTTAATCGAGTTTTAACACAACATTCTTCCAGACTAGAGCTCAACCTTTACCGCAGAGCTTTTTTGAAGCAAACAAAAATGAAACAGTCATTTTAATGCTCCATGGCGCACAATAATTATTATTTATTTTTTTCTTTCTGGTGCTTCTGTAAATTATGCGGTATTTTATTCTTCTACATAGCTCCACTTCTATCTCATCCACCGGTTATAACTGCTTTATCACGCAGAACGCACGCCACACACGGAACAAGGGAGTACACACACCGTTCGAAACTTCATATGTGCGCTGATCTACATCATTCCTTCATCAGGTGGTATTCCGTCGAAATAAAACAGACTTTTAAACTGACAAGACTGACCACAAACAGTCATAAACTTAACCTGCTTGCGACTGAGTTTGTTCTGTTCTGTTGGTATTTTTACAAGAGAAGATAAGAGAGATATCATATTTTGTTTCTCCTACCCGGTCGAAGTAGATGACCATGGTCCGGTTGCTCATCTCTGAGGGCTCGTGGTTGGTGTTCCGGACTGCGGAGAACGCCACCTTGGCGCTGCCCGAGCGCACCGAGATCCCGAGCGCCGTGCCCGTGGGGTCCGAGGTCGGGTTGGAGTCGCACACCACGAGGCACTTCCCCTCCAGGACGATTGGTTCCGTTTCGTTCTGAGCGCGAGCCGGGCTCGCCGCGAGCCACACGGCACTCAGCAGGCAAAACGCCAACATACCGGGACAGACGGGTGAACTTGTTCAGTCGTCTTCACGCCTCAAACCTCGGGTCTATTCCCCTCAGAAAGTAAGGTAGCAAGAGTTTCCCAGTGTCCCCACGACGGACCGAGAGCAGGCTTCTTTTACAACTAAATAACACTCCGTGTTTGGGGTTTAATTGGCCGGCAGCAGACACTTTGTCCCTCGCGGAGTCTTTCGGAGGGGGAACCAGACGGGTTATTTTTAGGCGCCTCTCCTTTTTGTTCGAAAACCAGTATGTCACCTCCGTGTCTCCGGTCGAGTCGCGAGTTTTTTTTACCTGTTCTTTCCCTCTTTTCGCACTTCTCAGCGGCGTCTCTGTCACTTGGAAACACAATAAGCGGGAGTCGGTGGTGCGTAGGGGCCCTGGACGAGTGACGAGGCAGCAGAACTCATAGCGCGCGGGGGGGAGCTCCGTCTGCTCTCTCTCGCGCGCGCTTGAATTATTGATATGTGAGATATGAGAGTTTCAAACACAAAAGGCTCGCGAGGAAGGGACGCGGCGCGCGAGCTCAAGATGCTCCCGCCCTGGTCCTACTCTTTTTTTCTTCTTCTTCTCCTTTTTTTTTTTTTTTTTTACAAAACCCGGTAACGGAGACCCATCATCGGATTAGCGCGTGCGCGTCGTCGATATTTTCCAATCACTGCTGCCGACCGCCCTCCTCCCGCCCCGTCACTTTATCTCTCTCTCTCTCTCTCTCTCTCTCTCTCTCTCTCTCTCTCTCACTCACTCACTCACTCTCTCCCTTCCCTAGCTCCTTCCTTGCTCTCCCCTCCCCTTGTCTCTGATATCTATCTATCTATCTATCTATCTATCTATCTATCTATCTATCTATCTATCTATCTATCTATCTATCAATGATCATGTATTAATCTTTCTTTCTATTTGTCAATCTAATTTCCCTCCCTCACATACCATGCTACTGAATCTGTCACTCATAACATGAGTGACTCTTGCTGGGCGACCCAGACACACACACTTTGCCTCTCAGTGGCTCACAGGTGGACCACAGAAGGCAGCTGCGGTCCTCGTGGAGGAGGAGCATCACCATCATCAGTGAAGCAGAAGACTGTATGAAAACAGTGATGGGAAACTGCTCTGCAACCAGCAAGGAGTCTCGTGTGTGTGTGTGTGTGTGTGTGTGTGTGTGTGTGTGTGTGTGTGTGTGTGTGTGTGTGTGTGTGTGTGTGTGTGTGTGAATAACACATTGAGATAGGTAAAAATCTAAAAATGTAAATGTTTGAAAAGGGATTTCACTAAAGCTGCAAACAAGCAAAAACAGACACTTTGCTTAGGTATAATCATTTTAAAAAATAAGGCTTTTTCTTGTGACTCTGCAGCCTCACACCACGAGAAGCTGCAGCAATGCAGAAAGTGTGGACACACAAACACGATGAGAAGGGTTTACCCGGTAGAGCTGAAATTTGATGCAGCAGAGGACAAGACATCCTAACTTAAAGGTCCCTTGGGACAAGCTCCAAAACCATTGCATCCTACACTTCCCATAATGTAACTTGTTTGCATCTTTTTATTAGCGTCAACATTCCTTAGTTGTACCTTTGAGCAGCTTTTCAGTTTTCAGAGTTCACACTAACTGCGTAACTTACTTATATACTTATAGTTATTTTCTCAGGCTTAAAGTTTACATGCTTACAAGGTGAATTTATTTGCCATTTTACCAAACTGCAAAGACAACATTTAGCTTAAGCTCCTTTGTGCTACATAGGAGTAAAACAGTAGAAAATAAAACTATTTTGTGGAGTGTGGGACCATGGGGCCTGGGGAATCAAGATGCTCTGCAGTCTGGTGGTACAGCAGTGGATACTTATGTATGTTTTTCCAGAAGGCAGCAGGATGAACAGACTGTTGCTCTGGCAGGAGCTGTTATTTAGTATCCTTTGTGCTGCTTGCAGATGTCTCACTTCACCAATGTTGCTCATGCTCTGTAAATGGCTGCCACTGATGTTTTGGGCAATTTTAATCACTAGCTATAGAGGCTTCTTGTCCTGAGCCCTGCACAGTCCATGCTAGTTGTGTTGTTTCTAGTCAGGATGCTTTCTATTGCTGACAAGAATTTAGCCTCCTTAAGTTTTCTTAGAAAACAGACCCTTTTCCTATTAACCAGGTTGTGTGATGATCATTATAGGTTCTCTATGATCCCCAGGAACCTAAAACCTGCTCCACCTCAGCTCCTCTTATGTAGATGGTGTGTTTGTCTTTGCCTCTATTCAGCTCTTTGGTTTTGACATTGAGCAGTAGATTGTTCTCTGATTTGCTCCAAAAATGAACTCTCATTATTGTTTATAATGCGCCTGATGATTGTGGTGTCGTCCACATACTTCACAATAGAGCCCTTATGATGTCTGGATGTGCAGTCATGGGTGTACAGCAGGGGCAGGGGCGCCGCCAGGGGGGGAAAGGTTAGGATGATTCCAAGGGCCCGGCACTGACAGGGGGCCCTTTGAGACATGGGCAACCTATACAAGGGCCAAACTAGATCTTTTTTTCATGGGGCCCAAAATCCCTGGCGGCGCCCCTGAGCAGGGGTACTTAAATACAAATCTTAAAGGGCCACAAAGATTTTTTTCAATGACTCAAAGGTCCATGTGATGAGGTCAGTCAGATCACATGCAATAATACTGTAATATTCAAAACAAAATGTCCTTTTCATTCAAAAGGACAAAAATATGAACTAAAATAAAATGTCATTTCCATTTTGCAGAGGTGGGAGTAAGTCACAGACGTGCAAGTCATAAGCAAGTCTCAAGTTACTGTGATGAAAAAAAAGCAAGTCAAGTCAAGTCATTGCTAAGGTCAAACAAGACACAAGAAGTTCGTATGAATGTATTCTTCATATCTGTAGACACAGTTAACAGAAGAGGGTGGTTAGTCAATAATATGATGTAATTGCATAGTTGATCACTTTTAGAATTTTTTTAAACCCATGAATATGAAATGAATGAAATGTGTGTTTCTCCTCTATAAAACACTTTCTACATCTCAGAGGCGAGATCTTTACACATAGAGCCCCTTCTCCTTTCAAACGGGGCAAAACTCCGTGAGAAACAGTAGGAGAGACACAGACACAACACCTGAGGGAGAAGCAGGTCCGTCGCGGACGTGCACGAAAAAACTCAACTCAACTCAGCTCAACTCAACTTTATTTATAAAGCACTTTAAACAGCCATAGCTGGGACAAAGGGCTGTACATAAGTAAGAAATAAAAGGTAAAACATAAAAATCATAAAAGACAATATAAAAACAATAAAACAATAACAATGTTAAAACAATAAAAACAATCAAACACTAAAACAAGAGCAGAGTCTCATGCTGGGTTGAATGCCAAAGAATAGTTTTAAAGAGTTTTAAAAATGGACAGTGAGGGGGCTTGTCTGAAGTGTAGCGGGAGGACGTTCCATAGTTTGGAACGTCCTCTTTCTTTCTTTTCCTTTGGAAAAGAAAGAAAGAAAAGCAAAGACTTTCGAGTCATCTGTGTCAAGTCTAAGTCAAGTCTCAAGTTATGAATGCCAAGTCAAAGTCAAGTCGAGTCTTTCGTCAGTGTTAGTCAAGTAAGTCTCAAGTCCTCAAATTTGCGACTTGAGTCCGACTCGAGTCAAGTCATGTGACTCGAGTCCCCCACCTCTGCCATTTTGACATAAATTAAAATACATGTTGAATATTTCCTCTTTTTTATTTCCTTCAAACATTGTGCCCATCACTTCAGTCATGCATTCTTTTATTATTTATGCATCTGAGAATGGCTTCTTACCCAAAATCCACACCACTCTAAGTGAGCACTCTGTTGGTTTTTTGTTGTTGTGTCATAGATGTGACAAGAGTCCTGCTTGCAGCTTGATATGACGATTTTAGTGCATTTATTGTTGTTGTTCTTACCTCTGAATTTTGAGGAAATGTCTCTTCAAAATTCCTATGCTTCGTCTCATAATGCCGTTTCAAATTGGAATCCTTCGTCACAGCTTTAGTCTCATAATAAATGAAGCACATGGGCTGGTTGGAGAGAGAATGAATGAAAATTTTTCAGTCCATTCTTCTTTGAATTGTCGATTTTCACTGTCCACTTTTCTTTTAGCAGTGAACTTGGAACACACCATTTTCGTGCAATATAGGCTCCTACAGCCACCAAATTTGTCAATATGTGAACTGCTCCAAAAACGAAAGTGAAAGTTAAAAATTGCACTTGCAGCATTGAGTGACCCAGCTGTCTGTGTATCGTTGGCATGGAGACAAGTCCTGGTATACAGTGCTGACCCAACCAAAACACATAGTGAAGGAATAACAATTTTTAAAAAAAAAACGGATACGGCCCGGGGCCTGCCTATTGAGGACCACTGGTGTACAGTGTGAACAGCAGGGGAGTGAGCACATAGCTCTGGGGTGCTCCAGTGTTGAGAATTAACATAGAGGTTGTCCTGTGAGGAAGTCCAATATTCGGTATGCTTTTTCTGTGTAAGTGTGGTATATATTATATTTCCAATCAGCTTCATGGGTGACATTGTATTGAATGCTGAGCTGAAGTCAACAAATAGCATTCTGACGTAGCTGTTCTCTGGTGTGTGACGACTGAGGGGAGGGCAGTGGATGTGGCATCCTCTGTGGATCTGTTGGTTCTAAAAGCATGCTACACCATTTTTTGTGTTTACAGGTCTTGGAGAGTACCCACAATGCAACCAAGCCAACTGAGTGACATCGCTTGAGACAACTGATCAGATTACATGTGGCTTCCTCAGGAGCCACAAAAAGGCTTTAATTAAATTATTTCACATATGCAGAAGTAGAGTTACCCTTTGAGAAAGCTTTGACATGTAAAGTGAGCACACTTCCTGTGAATCCGGAGCATTCCTTTTTTCTCACATTAAGTTCTGTGAAAAGGTGCAATACAATTTTGATGTAATCGACCAAAATTAAACCATCAGCAGTCCCTTTGCTTTACACCCTGTCTTTAGATATCAGGTGATCAACAGTTTTGTTTTGAGGTTTTTTTGTCATGACATTTTTTATTTTTCCAATATGTGAGGTTAGGTTGAGTTTGACCAAAAAAACATCAGCCGTTACATACATTTATAATATTTAATGATGATGAATAAATTAAATTATAATCATTCAAAACATCAGTCATAAATGTGAAGAATACAAAAAACTGCCATAGAAAAACAATGTAGCCCAATATGGTGAGAACATTTGTACACAGTGACATTTTTTCACATGGCACATCATCAGCTTTAATGATTTAGAGTTTGGTGACTCTGAGGATGAAAGCAAAGAGAAATAATAACACTATAATAACAATCATTAAAAAAGGGTACATTTGTAATTAGTTAAACTATAGTTAGTAGTTATTTTACTGTTAACAAATGCTTTATAAATCATTTGTTAAGCTATTAAAACATCAGTATCAACTTTACATAAACAATTGCCTAATAAATGGTTTATAAATCACATTATTATGTATGTAGCTAATGTTTAACTGACTACATATCCATGATTTATTAATGAGGTTACTGTAAATGTTCGTGTGGAGCAATGGAGCTTGGACAGAGACAATAGATTGGGTTTTTGTTTCCAGCCCAGTCCTCCTTTAGTGTTTTCTCTCCGTGACACTTTGTCTCATTCTTTTCCATTCCTTTCTCTTTTCTGCCAGTTCTTTTTGCCCTACTCTTCTTTTCTGTCAGATTGGTCCTTCCTTCTCTCTCCCCTTTGCTCCTCCCTCCTTCCTTCTCTCGAATTCTCCATCATTCTTTCCCCTCTCTCTGTATCTTTACAGGATCTTTCCCTCCTGGTTTCTTTTCTTTCCTCTCTCCCTGTCATTGTCTTTCTCCGTTTCCCCCCTTCCCCCCTCCCTCCCTCTTGCAGTTTTCCTCCCTGTCTCCACGTTGCTGTTTCTCTCTCCCAGGGGTTTCCTTCAGCCTCTAATACAAGCTGACGGTGAATGACAGGCCAAAAGGACTTCTCTCAGATGCAGGTTGCAGGGGATGAGCCGCATCTACTCTCTGGCTCTCTCTCTCTCTCTCTCTTTTACATGCACACACACACACACACACACACACACACACACACACACACAGGCACAAATACACACTCGCTCTCTGTCATACACTCAAATCTCCATTTTGCTCACTCTCACGACCATATTGTGTGTGTTTATGATCCTGTGTGTGCGTGTGTGTGAGCTGTCTCAGGCTGACACTGGCACACAGGAGGAACAGAGCTCATTGTTTCTCAGGGTGACACCAGCCTGACTGCAGTTTAACTGGACTGACAGACAGGAGCAAGCTGCCACCACACACCTACTTTGTCCGTGTGTGTGTGTGTGTGTGTGTGTGTGTGTGTGTGTGTGTGTGTGTGTGTGTGTGTATGTGTGTATGTACATCTGTCAGTGTATGTGAATCTGAGAGTGTGTGGGTGTGTGTTGGTTTGCGCTTGGCGGAGATTAAAGAGCGATCAGGGATATCATATTCATCGCCCCTGGACCACGAGGCCTGTCTTCTTTCCCAGCTGCCCGTCTATCCACCTGCCAGCCTAATTACCTGTCTGTCTCTCACGTCCGTCTATCTGTCCATCTGCCTGCTGGCCGGTGATGCTCCCTTGCCTAGGACTCTGAGGCTGCGCATTGCGGCCATGACATTTAGGAAGTGAGATCACCGGAGTTCATGTTTTTGGGGCTAAAGAGGAAGGAGAGACAGAAAATAATCAAATTAAAGCAAATCTGATGAAAAGACACATCCCTCTAATAATAATTGTGAAGATAGAGTTGGGTAACACAAATTAATCAACAGCAAGTGCAATGTGAAGAAAATATGGCTCTAGTTAGTTGGCATATTGTCTGGACAGAGTCCTATTGTCGTCACTGGGCTAAAATGTGCTGTTTGGAAGCTGATTAGGTGTGAATACTGAAAGGAACAAGTATCACTTTCTATGCTCAGGCCTATTTTAGTCTCAATACATACTCTACACAAAAGAGATAGGAAACATTTCTTCTATTATCGCTATAGAAACGTAAAATAGATGTGGAATAATTTCCTCAGTGAAATTGTCAAATTACTTATGATAGTATTGTACTGTGTCTGTAGTAAAAACAAGGCCATTAGTGTGAAAATGATCTTGTTCTATGTGTCAGAGTCTTTGTATTCTGCACGTGCGTGGTTGTCGTTTCCCCGTGAGTGGTGCAGAACTGCCTTAAAAAGCAACCAAGGCTTTATTTGCAATTGACTATGAGTCAAACCTTTGTGTAAAAGCATAATTACGACAAAAGAGGCACTTTTAAGATTTACCGTAGTCAATGGGGTGCAGGGGCACTTTTACACTTGCATCAAAATCACTATTTTTAAAACACTAAGAGGGCTCGACACAACATGAAACTTTGCTCGTAGTATCACCAGGGTCTCTACTCATGAGCACGAGCAATGAGAACATTGTTAGTGTACACAGAGTTAATTAAAAAGAACGTTTTTGAAAGACTAACATTAGCTGCTGCTGCACCTCCGGCGCGCCGTCGTCATGGCAGACAAAAAGTGTCGATCCCCGAGTGCGACCTAACAGGCAGGAGAGTAATGGTGGACCGCTCCTCAAGCCCGCCGGAGATGCAGCAGCTAACGTGAGTTGTCCAAAAACTCTCTTTTTAGTAAACTGCGTACACAAACAATGTTCTCAATGTTCTCAATGCTCGTGTTCATGTGTAGAGACCCTGATGATACTACGAGCAAAGTTTCGTGTTATTTCGAGCCTTCTTAGTGTTTTAAAAATAGCATTTTGATGCTAGCGTAAAAGTGCCCGTAGCACTCCCAAAAAATGAAACTGCGGTAAATCTTAAAAGTGTCTCTTTCGTCGTAATTATTGCCTTTACACAAAGGTTTGACTCAACTAAAGCCTCGGTTGCTTTTTGGCGAGAGTTTCACTTTAAGGAACAAAGGAGGTCCCTTAATTAAATTACAGCCTCACTGTAAAATGAACAGTGTGAAGCTTCTCAAAATTGCAAATGTGGAACTGTTGGGGAAACTCCCAACAGCTGTGCACCCTCAGCTAAAAAAAACTAAAAAACCCTAAAAAAAAATAAAAGAAAGGACAGAGGTAGAGAAGCCTGCGGGAAGACAAGCGTTTAACACATTTTTGTTAGGACAATTAATTTTAAAACCATTTTTACGAAACAAATATTTTTTAAGTTCTAAATATCCAATTATTATACGCACAGACACAATTATGTCACACCTCCCACAGTGATTTTCCAATCAAAGATTACCAAACAAGTCAGGCTGCAGCACTTCCATCGTCTGGCAAGTTACATCAACCCACCTACTCATCTGCAGGAAAGAACAGGATAGTACAACCCAGTACCCAAAACATATAATTAACAGGACTTTAACATGACTGTGAATACAATTAACCTCTTAAGCCCTGGCCATATTTTCAGAAAAAATGCTTAAAAAGACATACCCAAAGTAAATGAAGAATTACTTCACTATAAAAACGTTCATATGCATGTTCTTGGTGTCTTTGGACATCTAGGGACTTCAGAGAATGTATTCCCAGTGAAAATTTTTTTGTGTCTGCCACTATGCCTGAATAAATTGGAATAAACCAGTGAAAAAATGTGAATTTTCTATCCTCGCCTGATTTTCCCCCCTATCTGACAGAGGATAAAACTATGCCAACAATGATTCCATGCATACAGATGCCATTGATTACCTTCAGCAAATCCTTGACTACATATCTATCAAATTTGATAGAATTTGAGCAAAGGGCTAAGCCTCCACAAAGGTTTTAGTAAGGATACAACCAGGCGGACACTCATTTTGGTACATTTTGGCACAATTTGGCACACTTTGTGCCAAATGGATTACTTTCCACTTCCCATGGAAACTGGCTGGGAAATACAACTTATGTCCATTAGACTAGTGTAATGCCATCTACTGGAGCTTTTGGATATAACATTTACCTTGTGCTTCATCAATTTGTACCATTGTGCATAATATATGTATCATTATGTTATTTATTACTATTATTATTATCATTATTATGGTTGCTATGGCGCCGTACTAGGTGGCAGCCTGTTGCAGCAGCTCCCGTGGGCTTCCAAGTTTTTTTTTGTATTTCTGTTTTGATTTTCGATGTGATTTTTGGCAATTCTTCTCAAGAGACAGTGAGAAGATGGACACTTCCTTTTTTTAAAACTATTTTGTCTTTTTGAACAAGACGGACGAGCTTGTGGCACTTTTATGTTTATTATGCTAACCCTAGCAACGGAGGGACAGGAGCGCATCATTGAGCGCATTGTTTACACACGCGACCAGCTGATTGCGCTGTGTAAACCTGCACTGCTGTGTGAACCTGCACTGCTACCCGGAGCCAGACCTGAGGTCCTGAAGGAGCTGCGGAGGAGACGCCGTGGCTGCAGAGCCGGAGTGAAGAGGAGGGGGAAGAAGAGGAGACACAGACCGGCGTACCGGCGATCGTCATGGGAAACGTGAGGTCTCTGGGGAACAAGACGGACGAGCTCGCCGCGCTGATAAAGGCTCAGAGGGAATATCGTGAGTGAAGCTGAGATCCTTCAACGTGTGCAGCAAGATGTTGGAGATCTTTTATCAGTCTGTGGTGGCCAGTGTACTTTTCTTTGCTGTGGTTTGTTGGGCAAGCAGCATTGGAGCCAGTGACACTAACAGACTCAACAAACTGATCAGGAGGGCTGGCTCTGTGATTGGCTGCAAACAGGACACTCTGGAGGCTGTGGTGGAGAGGAGGACACTGAAAAAACTGTTATCCATCATGGATAATCCTCTCCACCCTCTCCAACTCACACTGGTCAGACAGCGGAGAACCTTCTCCGGAAGGCTGCTTCAGCTTCGCTGTCGTAGCAATAGATACAGGAAATCTTTCCTGCCACAAGCCATCACATTATACAACAACTCTCTCACCTCTGCCTGACAGAGAACTCTGGTCTCTCTACTGTGTTGTTGTATATATTATTATTGTTTATTGTTTATAGCACACTGTGCACTGTATATATACACTATGTATATATTGGATTCTATTTATGTTATGTACGAAGTGTTTTATTTGTGGACCCACAACTGCTGTAACAAAATAATTTCCCAGTCTGGGATCATTAAAGTATTTCTATCTATCTATCTATCTATCTATTAAAATCAATGAAAACAACAACAAAATGTATCATTTTGTCTCCACATGGAGTAGTTTTATGAAAACAGTAACAGATATTGGCAGCAATAACTGAATTAAACAACTGTAAGAACAATTAGAACAAGAGCAAAGTGAAAAGAGAGTGCAACAAATGCAACTGTTTTACATGGCCAAGAATGTCAATGTGCAAGAACGTTGATGTGCAAGTAAACAAACCAACAAACAACAATCACAATTAGAGAAAAATAATGTACTCTTGAAAACAACAATTGTAACAGCAATTATAACAAACAGCAAGCAACAAACAGAGCAAAAAAGTGCAACAAATGCAACTATTTACAATGGGCTATAAGGGGGTGGGAGGGATGGCTTGCTAGCAGCAGGCTCATTTTTGAAGTCCCATGCCATGGTACTCAAGGAAGCAGTTTCGCTCAGGAACAAGGCAAAGTGACACATTGCACCTTGAGCAGTACACGGGTGTCTTCATGTCCCTGATTTTGTAGCCCGGCATCTGCTTGGCCTTCACCTTCTCCTTGGCTGCACAGACCACACACTTCCTGCGGTCCTGGGTGCCAGTGCTCCCTCTGAACAAAGGCATGCAGGTGTTGGTGAGGCTCGGGCGGGGGGTGGCTTCAGCAACGAAAGCCTTAGCCTGCTCAACCATCTCCCTCATCAGAACTTCTCTGAATTGTTTGTGGGACATGGGGGTCTGGTTGTGACAGCTGGACACAGCTTTATGCAGGATGTAGCTGTTGACGACAGCAATGTCAATGAAATGATAAAAAAAGGTCTTGTACCACCGCATTGTCTTGCCATGCACTGAGTAGTAGTGGATGAGGGCGTCTGAGAGGTCCACCCCACCCATGTTGATGTTGTAGTCCCTGCATGCATCAGGCACATCCACAGGAGCCCTGTGCCAGTGTCCATCTGGCCTCTTCACCCTCCTCAGTACAGTGGCTCCGCTGTACGCCTTGTGAATGGTGCTGCAGAGATTGACCACTTTAGTGTCCATCCACCGTGCAAACAGGAGGTTGCCCTCACGGATCCACCTCATGTCTCCCCTCTCAGGCTTCTTTGGGAGGTCGTTGTTTGTCGTCCTTGGAAATCCCTCTCTATTTGTCCTAATAGTGCCACAAGCTGCGGTGTGATTTTTGAAAAGTTTTTTGAAAAGGAGTGGACTGGTGTAAAAGTTATCAACATAAAGATGATATCCTTTTCCAAGGAGGTCAAACCTCATCAGGTCCATGACGGATGTGACACTGAGGCCATCATCCTTCTGTCCCCTCAGTTTGACCTTACTCTCATCTTTACCCTGATAAACAAAAAAACTGGAGGTGTAGCCAGTTTTAGAGTCTGCCAATACAAACAATTTGTAGCCGAATTTTGTTGGTTTATCTTTCATGTACTGCCTGAATCCAATGCGGGCTTTGCTAGCTACCATCCTTTCATCAACTGTGATGTTCTGGTACGGCTGGAAAAGGGAGTTACAGGCATTCACAATCTCGCCATAGAGTGGCTTGATTTTGAATAGCCTGTCGAACTGAGGTGTCCCTCTCTTTCTTTCATTCTCTTCATCTTCTGTAATGTCAGACAGATGAAGAGACCAAAAGATAGCCTCAAACCGGTCCCTGGACATGCTGCTCTTGGGGAAAACAAATTGATACGGCCACTCCCTCCTCCAGCAGTCTGCCCTGGAGTGCACACGTACCAAGCCAAAGAAGAGGATGATAGAAATAAAAATGTAAAATGAGTCAACTGAGAGGGGAGACCACTTGTACTTCGAACCCTGTGCCAATCGTCGCACAGCATTAGCATTTGTATTGTTTATAATGCTGTGCAGACTGCTGCTGCTGAAGAACAGTTTGAAGAGGCTGAGGGGAGACCAGTCGACAGTGGTGTCAATCCTGGGGCCAGGTGGGTTTTTCGGCTCAAACTGTGGTGTTGGGGGTTCAACGTCTGGCTCGTCCTTTGTCCTCCATCTCCCCTGCTGAGGCTCAAAGTCTCCAGCAGCCAGTTTTGGCCGCTTGGTGGCTTGCCCTCTACGGCCAGGACCATAGCCACGGCCACGACCGCGACCTCGCTTAGCTGGCTTGTCAGGGGAAGAGAACTCCGGACTGGAGCATGCAGATCGGCGCCTGGAGGAACTGCTTGGTGGGGGGGCATAGTCCACGTCCTCATCTCCTTCATTATCACTGTTGCATGAAAACAGAGCAATAGATGTTGAAAGAAATATATTCAAAGGACTGATTAATCACATACATTTCTAACAGCAGAAAAGCATAGAAATGTATCATTGAAGCAGTAAGAGACAAAACCTGTACAAATAATCAGTACACAAACCTTGACAGGAGAGATGACGCCTCAGATGGAGACACAGGTGGCTGGGTGTCTGGAGTGGGGGGGGGAGGGGGGCTGAGGAGAGGATGGGCCTGAAGCCTCACCCTCCTTTTCTTGTTGGCTATGAAAATGATGATAATAATTAGTATTTAGGACAAAATATGTATATGTATATGTTTACATATAACCTCTTCAGCATATTCTGTACAGTACAGAGCGCAGCCTGTCAAAAAATGACTAACTCACACACTAACATTTTTTTTATAATGATAAAATAAAAGAATAAAATATAATACATTTTAGAACTTTTGACCACAAAAGAGCAAAGGTAAGATGCATTTTACGATTTTGTGAAGTTCATTTTCGCTACTCTTTGGCTGCTAGTTCGCCAAATTTACGTCACACAGTGAAGGGGGAGACACCTTTTTAGTCAGCAGAGCCTCTGCTTTCATATGACATGTCGTTCGTTTGGCTAGCATCTGTTAGCATGACGTGGTGAATGTCGTTTGTTCGGTTAGCATCTGTTAGCATGACGGTGAAATGAGAAGTGGCAGAAAAGTGAGCCTGCGCTGTTTTCGCGTCTTTTTTACATGCCAACATAACATTACTAGCTTGGGGTTTCAGGTGTGTTTCGTTTGGCTAGCAGTGTTGAGGATGGGCTTTTAGCACAAAAATGAGCCATTAGAAAGAAATACCAATGAGTACACTTAAACGTAGTACACTATCCGCACTTATTAAGTACGCAGATTTCAGCCGGTGAGTGTTGTTCCAAATCTAATACTCTGTGGTGCACTTACCGGAAATTACGATCACAACAGCCGCCGCGGCTCGTCACCCGCCAAACACATCCCGCTTTGAACGGTGAACAAAAGACATCTACGGCTTTACTTTTTAACAATTACAATCCTACAATCCTGCAATATGGCTCCGCTGCAGGCGCTGTTGTCTCGTTATTTAAAAAAAAAAATCCGAGCTGAGCGCCTCTGCCTGGCTCCGCTTCTTCCGCTACGTAGACAAGATGGCGGCCGTTGAGTGCGTATAGTGTACATCAATGCACACTCAACGTTTTTGCCGTTATGAGGGCGACATCCGGGTCCTTTAAGTACACTTCTTTTCGCCGCGATCGCGATCGGAACACCCTACGTACTCAAACTAAGTACAGTAAGTACGGTAAGTATGGATATTGGAACACGGCACAATACTTACTCGTGAACGTGACCCACGTCCCGCGGAACTGCGTCGTCCTCCGAGCCGCCACTCTCTGAGTCAGATGAGTCCGAAAAATCAATGTCCGACCCTCTCTGAATCTCGGCCAAAATTTCAGCCATGCTACTGTAAAATCTCTTTGCCATTGTGGCAAGAAACACTAAATACTAAAACAATAACAACAACAAACACTTACTACCGACAGAGTTTACACGGCAACAGCAATAGCAACGAGAACAACGGGTGGTGACGCTGGTGACAGAGAGCTGGCGCCCCCTTACGTGCACTGTTCGTAATGGCGCACTGCAAGGCATTTTCGCTGTTACCTTTACGCGGGGTTTCAATCTCTGCTGGATATTGTAGTCCGTAGAAGGCTTGGTCTCACTCATTTCAGGTGCCCCTCCCCTTTCAAAGGACTACAAACATGGACGCACCACATTGTGTTCTACGATGATGCAAGGCTTTTATTTCCTCGGATAACACTTTTTAAATGTCGCAGATTTCACACCAACAAGGTTTAAAATCATCTTTAAATACTAACGTTTTCATTAAAATGCACATCCGACCTTCATTGGTGAACATTAGAGTGTAACATTTGATCAACAATTGAAAGTAAACACCATTGTCCTGTCTTACTACTTTTTTTTACTGTCTTAATCACTGGCGGTTTTTTTCGGCCCGTCCACGGGCCGAGCGGGCTTAAAGGATTTCATTAATAATCAAAATAGCACTTAATTAAATTTGAAAAGTTGCAACCCCCCGCACTCTGACTCATTGTTAGAACAGACAGACTTGGCTGGGTTTGGATTTTTTTTTTTTTTTTTTTAGAAATTAGTTTGGTTCAGGTCAATTTCAGTGACAATGACAGTAGTTACTGCCCGGATGTTACTTCAGTTCTGCACAAGTACATGTGTAAGACATTAACAATTTCTTTTGATTTTTCATCTATGTGTCTAGAACAATGTCATATCACGGTCATCAACTATCGTCTGCATGACAGGGTGACACAAACTCAGCTTACATTAAATGGGTCGGGCTCACTCTCCGGAACTTGGTCATGTTCAGTCAAATTAGTTGGGTGTTTTGGTCTCTAGCTGGGATGTACGTTGGAAAATAGTTGTTAGAGTTGCTTGTCAAATCAATGGAGCAGGAACCTTGTTGGAACAAACAAACTTTCAGTGTATTTTAAATGTATCCGCATTACAAAGTCCCTGGAATTTACAGAGCCTAGTGATGCTGACTGGACAAAGGTCATACTGACGGGTATGTAGTCTCAGAGGTGCTCTTTACTATTATATATGAAAAGAGACTGGGTATTAAAGCGGAACAACAAGTTAATCTGAAGAAGAATGTCGATTCAAACCTTTGCCATAACAGGAGTTTAGCACACAGTACAGGACTGTGTGATGGCTTCAGTGCTTTAAAGTGAGAGCTCAGCTGTGTCACACCTGTGTGGTATATGGAGATGTTTCCTGTGGCTGACTGTTGGGGCTGTCGATGACTCGTCCCACCAGAAATTCAGAACTTGGTGTTTGCTTTACCAGTATCTACTTGTCCTCCTGTCTATCAGCCTTGAGGACAACTGGGCAGCAAATTAGCCCAGGTAACTCACTCCTGTCTCCTGACTGACTACAAACAATTTGTTTTATTATTTTGCTTTTGCAGATACAAGCTTCATTTATATACTTTAGGGAGGCGATAACTGATCTGCAGCTACTCAGGAATATATAACTGATTGACTGACTGAAACTGATTTGAGTACATCTGAAGTTCTTGAGCTTCAGAATTGCAGTCTCAGTGTTTATTTAGTCTTCTTGAAGATCCTTTTCTTGATGCTATGAACACTTGATGTGATGATTCTAATGACAGCAAGGGGAAAACTACCATGGTTTTACAGCAGAACGGAGAAAGCCGCTGACGGGGCGTCTGGTGTTAACCCTTGGGAGCGTAACCTCCGTGTTGGTTTTACCTGGAACGTGAGCTGAGGGTAGCAGTGCTTTTAGGTCTGCTGGATGGTTGAGAGAATGCATCTTGAAAGTAACATTTAAGTCAGACAACTCACATTTGAAATGTTTATCAGAGCAGCAAAACGTGGCTGGAGTTTGGCATCTAGGCTCCGATTGGGAATTCAAGATGTTTTGCTCATCCTTCCCTGATATCTCCTGTGACTGTAAATATCTTATTTAGTTTATTTAGTCTATTTTTATTTGATCTTTATTTGATTCGTACTTATTTGTTGCAAGTACTGACTTGTTGTTAACATGCTGACTTGTTTTGTGTCTGTGTACAACTACTCCACGTGCCTTAAATTGCCCCCCAGGGACTAATAAAGTTTTTTGAATTGAATTAAATTGGGATATCTCTATGAAAACATATGTTTGGGGAGTGATGAGCAAAACATCCTGAACCCCCAGTCAGAGTGGAGGAGTACAGGTGGATGCTGATGTGGTGGCGGGGCTGAAAGAACATGCCACTGTTTGCGATGGCTCTGCTCGGCGGTGGCATAAACTTTTAGGTTAGGGTCCTCATCCATGGATTGCAGAAGATTAGGTGTTGCGATACACAGAAACTAAGGAGATCTCACTCCTTTAACACTCTCAAGATATTGGTCAGCTGTGTAAATTTGCGGGTCAAAGTTCAGCAAAGGTTACATCCACACAAACCAAGGCACTAATAAATTGACAGTAGCCTCAAAATGTTGCTTTATGAAACACCATTGTAACCAGAGTATTATAATAGAAATTACAACTGAAAATGTTCAGTCGTTTCCTGAGAAAAGTAACGGATGTGAAAAAAGACAAACGATCTCTTAAGGATGATAATTTACGCAAATTATTCTAACACCCCGGACGGCACATTTGTGCAAAAGTCTGCAACCCAAGAAAATGATTACATGTAAATGTTTCTCCAACCAGAATTTGTTGAAATGTACCGATCAATCTAGAGTCTTCACTTCAGTGTTTTCATAACATATCACTTTTTTTTTTTTTAGAAGTGCTTTATATTATCCCAAAGAGTGTAAAAATCTCCACTAAACATATTCAGTGTGTTAACATTAGAAATGGACCACGATCCAAGGTATGAAGGGAATTATAGACATGGTGTGGAGAGAATGTGTGAATAAAACGTTATCCAACACACACAAATAGTACATGCATACACACAGGTCTACTGAAACAGTTGGGCTCATGAGCAACGACACACACACACACACACACACACACACACACACACACACACACACACACACACACACACACACACACACACACACACAAACACAGACACAGTGAATCTTCAGTGGTTAAAAAGAACATCTCAGAGGAGAAATCTCAGGTCCCAGTTTTCTGCAAAACAACACGCCCACACATGCTCACACACACACACAGACACACACACACACTAAGCTCACACGCAGACAGAGGCAGTCTTCCAGAACAAAGCGTGCACATCCAAAGTAACAAACACACACACACACACACACACAAACACACACGCACAGCGATCCAGGTAAACACCAAGGGATCAGGGTTAACCAGGCATCAGTGGGATGTGCTGTCTGGTGATCGGATGCCTCCCTCCTGAGACCCCTGTTGTACTATGTGTGTGTGTGTGTGTGTGTCGTTGTGTGAGCCTGCATTTTCATTGCGTCATACCATTGCCTGAGGTACAGTACTTTTTTCTCCACTCTCCCAAAGAGATGGAAAGAGGAATAAAGCAAATGCCCTCTGCTTTCTGTCTGCCCTCTTTTTGTTTTTATTCGGGAGCTTCATCTCTGCTTTCCGCTTGCTCGTGCACATCATTTATCATAAGAATTGGGGGGTACCTAAACACATAGAGAAAGGCAAAGAGGTAGAGGATACAGTTGACCACCGGGAGCTTACGTGAGAGCTTTTTTAGGGAGCCATTGACAAAGCAGGCAAAATGGTGCCCGGCCCCAATTATTCCACAGCTCTTTTGTTTGCATGCATCGACCTGGCTCTCAATCTCAGCATGCTCTGCCTAATCAAAGGTGGAGGCTGGGATGGTTGTGTGAGGCAGCCAGAGCAAAATCACAAACGTTACATTGTTAAATCTTTAAATATTCTACAGAGCCAGCAACAGCTAGTTTATTCATGTCATGAACTCAGGTAATCTCCACTTCTATCTGGATCAGGGTTAGGGTTAGGGAACAGGCTGTAAACCACTGAGTGAAGCTATAGTATTTTTAGTAGGGCTGTCAAAGTTAACGCGTTAATAACGCGTTAACGCAACGTCCTCTTAACGCCGTTAATTTTTTTAACGCGCGATTAACGCTCAGTATATATAAAAAAAAGCGCATTGTATGATTTACGGCCGTCGGCGGCACCCGTAGTCTTCATACAGAGGGTGGCAGAAGAAATAGAATAAGAAAGGGAATCAGAAGAAGAAGCAGGGTTGGCGGTTCGTTAAAAACACGGCAGACTGAAAAGCAGCACTCGCTGCAAACTCCTCATCTCTGCTGTCACTCACGGTGGCGGACATTTGTTTCGCCATCGCCCTGATCATTTTGCGGGACACTCTCTCGTGGCATGCCCGTTTGCTGATAACTCATCCCCGCATGTTTATCTCAGGCTCCTCGCTAGCCTTCTTCCTCCCTCCAGCAGGCAGCCTGCCGCTGCTGTTGTCCTCCTCGGACAGACGCTGAAGCTCCGTTTCTCTCACTCTCGTGGGGTCGACAGAGAAACGTCTAGCGGCTGCTTCTCCCGAGTTTTCCTCTGAATATATCACGACAGAAGGTTTGAATTTCAAGGCGTACTTTTTATTGTTTTGCTGCACCGGAGCCATGGCGATCATCAGTGTGATACTGACTGACAGAAAGCAGCACACTGCGTGAAAAAGGCGAAGAAGAAAAACGTGCAGTGTCAGTGGACACCACTTGCAAGCCAAACAGACGGCAGATGCAGAGAGCCCGTCGCCCCCCCTCGCCAAAAGCAGACAACCCTGGATTTATTTTCCTGCATGATTTGAAGTGTTGAATAAACATTTTCATAATGCAAGCATATTTGCCCTTTCTTATGTTGTTAAAAGTATTAAGAACATGAAAAAAATACACTAGGGTACATTTAGAACAGAAAAAAATGTGCCAAAAAAAATTGCGATTAATTTGCGATTAATCGCGAGTTAACTATGGACAAAATGCGATTAATCACGATTAAAAAAATTGATCGTTTGACAGCCCTAATTTTTAGTAAAGGTAGTGCTTAGGATTTTTTTTAAGACGGTCAGACTGGAACGTTTACATCTGAGTACAGCTCTGAATAGGCTGCAGATTATGAATATCTAAATGACGACTGCATGATATGAATATGTGGTTTGTGTGATTTTACTTTAAACTTCATAAGAATAAAAACAAAAAAGGGAAATCTTCAACCCAAATCTTTGCCAATCAAATAAATCATAATCAAGATTGCCGGCTAGCTTCACAGGTCATTCTTGACCTTGACTGTTTACAAGGTCCATTTACCAGCCCAGTCGCCAGGATATAATGTTAGCAGTTACCATTTCTTCAAATCACGGATACATTCAAGGTTGACATTTGTACCAAACATGGCATATCACGTTCAGATTATGTGCTTATCACCTTTCACATCCGGAGGTGGAGGGGATGGTGGTGGTGTTTTTTACAGCCAACAACGCCGCCAAACAGCCAACCACAGTTTGAGTCGCACTACTGGATATTTTTAGGGACAATGGGGGCCTCAGGAGTGATTGCCCACCTTGGTGTTCCCATGTTTGAAAAAATGTTGCAATGTGCCCTCTCGAATGCCCCTATGGTAGATAAAGTGCATTGTAGGGTGCCCTACCAGCTGACAAAACTTGGTTAAGTATAGTCTCTTGACTTTAAATATATCATGAATTTCTGTGCCCCACTGCATACAGCTGGTGACCTTTTTATTTTTTTTAGCCCCTGTCCCTCAAACATCCTGAGTTGGTCTCTGGGTATGACCACCTCCATCTGCAGCTGTGGCGACCAAAAACAGGTTTTTTATGCTTAACAATGATTTTTTTAACTAACCCTAACCAATTGGTTTTTCTGCGTAAACCTGACCTGAAATAGAAAATTCAATGAAAACAAACGTATAGTTGCAACATATAGTCAGTTATCTTTTTTGGGTTTGCAGAAATATACTTAGCTAACTTTAGTCTGGAGCATAGTCACATAGTCATGTTCCGCAAATGGAGTTTTCTCTGGGACCATTGACATTTCAAACACTGAGTGATTTGCCTTATTAGTTGAGCGTGACAGTTTAGTCATAACATTGGGAACGAGAGTTTTCAAAACAATCTCAACTCAATATGTCTTTACTTACTCATCCTGGAGCTTTCAGACGCATCACACGGACATCAACAGAATCCTGTGAACTGTAAATAAGTAATGTAAAATCGATATGCTGATGGAGAATGTGTGACACCAAAGACTGATCTGTCACCTGCAGTGTTTAATTGATTTAGATCAGTCTTTACATTAGGAGGAGTTGAATGTAAATGAGACCAAAGAGGTAGGACAGGTGTTTCACTTACCTCTGGGTGGGCAGTTTAATCCCCAGCTCCTCATCTCCACATGTCTAATTGTCTTTGGGCAAAAATGCAGTGGCAGCTCTGTGGCCACCGTGCATGTGTGTGCGTATGTGTGTGTGTGTGTGTGTGTGTGTGTGTGTGTGTGTGTGTGTGTGTGTGTGTGTGTGTGTGTGTGGGTGGGTGGGTGATAGAGCGACTGAGACAGAAATTGTTAATCGTTTTGTCTGTCAAGGCAGAGGAGAACTATGTAAATGCAGTCCATTTACCATTTACTTTGGTTCATATAAGACCAGATGTGTTGTTGTGCAGATACATTATCTTTTGATTTAATGTACTTTTGTCAAGGCAGCTGTTTTATCCATAAATCTGTTTGCTGATAAAAGGACAAAGATGGAAATGCTGATAAATCATCATGCTGCAAACACAGATACAGATATTTTCCCTTACCCAACCCACTCTGCTAGAAGAATTCAGCATTACCAGAATTAAAAGTGTTTTAGTATCATTGCCATTAGCTAATTACCTCCGCCAAGGGGGTTGTGTTTACCTGTGTTTACCAGCTTTTATTTGTTTGTTGGTTTATCAGCAGGATAACATGAAAACTACTGAACGGATTTCCACATGAATTGGATGGAGGATGGGTCTCGGCCAAGAATAGACCCTGCTAACTTTGGCCGTTTTTTTTTTCTTTTGCCTTTGGAGAGCTGGAGAGATGACAGGAAATGAGATGAGAGAGAGTGGGGATGACATGCAGCAAAGGGCTGCAGGTTGGACTCAAACCCCAGGCCACCGCAGTGAGGACAAGGCTTCTGTATATGGGGCGCCTTAACTTAGGGTGTTTATTTTGATAAAGAGACTGATCCAGGAATGTTTTCTCACTTTTTCTAACATTGTAGGATAGGGCCTTTTTTGGACATTTTCTTTCATTTCACATGCAGTAATGCATGGGTCTCGGGTCTATCTTTCTTCTAAAACCTAATGTAAGTTATGGTTTCCCTCTGCATTGTTGTTGCTGCATTTTGTTGTTCTAGGGGTTAGCTGTTGAGCATAAATGATGGTTAAGCATTTATGTTGGTTTGTGAGACAGGGCTATGGAGTTTGATATTTGATTAAGCTTGATCGAACTAAAGGAGACTGTTTGGTCTTGGCGGAGATATTCACTCTACCATTCCAGTCCGAGTTCCACCATTGTTTTAACTGCTTTCCAGTTGTTTTGTACTTTAGTCTGTAAAATGTGTCATATTTAATAAATTAGTAAAAGATTTTGTATGTAAAGACATTCCTCCAAAGTAACTAATAGACACAGCTATCAGTCAGATGTAGAAGATGAGTGATAAGTGGTACAACATGGAAATACACAAGTAAAGTATAAGTACACATTAAAATGTGTTCTTACTGTAGAGAATTGAGTAAAAGTACTTAGCTCCTTCCACCACTGTCTCTCCACAATGCACCATCTACCCTTCCTAATCTCCAGAACCCTCCTTCTCATGGTATAAATTTCTGTTTGTAGAAAAATAAGACAATCTGTGAGTGTTGGGGCAGTCTGTGTGTTTGGCTGCTGGTGTGAGTACAGTATAAGATGAAAAAAATGAAACAAATGAATAATGTTTTCTCCACAAATACACACATTTACAAATTATTTATTGTCTGAACTAAGAATTAAGGCAGTTTCTAATGTTGCTGTGGCCTCACACCTAACCTCGCTGTGTAGCGCTGTGCAGTGTCATTGTTATTTCCTGTTTTATGGATGCATCAGCATCGTAAAGCTCTGATGCAGCAGGCCGGTACAAATCTAATAGGTTATTTTATATACAGTTGTTCTGGCGTAAGATTAATTAACATACGCTTCGGCTATTTATAGGGATATTCTTGAAGTGAGGCTGCCATTAAGTGAATTATCTTCTGTCACTGCATCCAGCACCTCTGCTGAAATAATCAAATCAGATATGTAAAGTGCAGCCCATAATCTCGTTTTCTCTAACCTGATTACGTTCTGTTGACAGGACATAGGTCGATCTGATGGTTGCTGGGCGTGACAGCCTGGTGCACTGCAAGGTTGTCACGTCCTATATGAAGTAGTCCGCTACGTGCTGAGTCATTTTTAGGAACACTGGACCAACGGAACAACATGAAACAGCCGTTTACAGAGTCAGATTTTCAAAGTAACAGTATCTTTTTCCAAGCACTGAATGATGATTTATATGACAGCTGCGCTGAATTTGAAAAGAATAAACTTGTGTCTCTTGATTACATTCACACACCAGAGCATTTATCTTCAAGATGAAAAATAGGTCAGATAGACAAACAGTCAGACGATCATGTCCTTAATTTTGTAAGCAGGCCACCCAGTTGGAGGAGGATGAAGACAAATGGTAAGATTTTTACCCAGACTGTCGTAAACATCCATCACATATTGTTCCACATCACATCCATCCAGATCTTCAGCATCACCCTTTGCTCCTTTGCCACCACCAATGGCTACACTTCATCAAGGGTTTATCCTGTGTAACCTGTGGCTTTACCAACCTACAACATAATGACTCCTCGGACGCTTGATTTTTACTATGAGCACGTTAAGTAAATGAATTTGATCACTCTTGATGTGTCTGTTCTATGTATGCTTGTCATGTCTGACCACTGGACCTCACAGTGCCCCCTCTCCATTTTGAACTGTTTTTTGTTCTTTAAACACAGTTCTAATCAGTATTTTTACGTGAACAATGGTTCAAGTTTAATACATGTAAAGTGAGAAGTGTTGCTGGTTGTGGAGAACATCAAAATAATTATCACCTGACTGTAGATTCTGTCAGCTCAGTGGACATCTTAGCATCTTTCACCAAATTGAAAATGTACTTCACAAATAATTACGTTGGTTTGTGAAGTAATTTTCACCATGCTGAAAGATGCCCACATTTTGGTTTTGATCTTCACAACTTAGCTGGTTTGATTTGCTCTCACCATGCTCATCAGCTTCATTTTCAGCCGCAGCAGGCAGTTGTCTCAAGTGAACCAGCTCAGATAAACATTCTGTACAAAACCTGCCCAGCAGGTAGTGGAGACCAAAAAGATTTAAACGGAGAGGGAATATAATTCACAGAACAGTGAGAGACTTCAAATAAATGCTGATGCTGCCCTGCATCTGCTTGATGTGTAAATAGGGAACTGTTAACAACACTGCCATATTAGCTTGAAAGGTGCTAATTTCAGCTATATGGTTAGTCATTGTTTCTACCACCTCCAGGTGACCAGAGCAATCTGTAAATGTGCCAGTGTGAAGGACTGAGCAGGGTGTATTGACAGAAATGTAATATACATTCATTGTTTCATTTGTTCATCTTCATCTGAAACTGAAAATCATTGTTTTTGTTACGATAGAATTAGGTTCAGTTGGAGCAGGTCTTCTTCCACGCGGTCCACCATGTTGCATGTTTCTACATTAGCCCAGAGCAGACCTGGAGAGGACCGTTCACTTTTTTCCTAGCCACCGTCGGTTCTCCTACGCGCTATGAAGGAGAGGCTGAGTAGATTGGTGTTCAGTTGGTTGCAATCTGCAACTTCAAGACAGATGCCACTAAATCCTGCTCACCTGACCTGGGACTCAGAAACATACAACTTAATGATGATTATTTTAAAACTGTACCATGCAATTGGCCCACTTTTGTTAGCATCACAATCTGCAGCCCCTCTTCGTGCCATTAATCAGTGCAGGTTTGCAGTCATCATACTGTACAGTCGGTGTATACATACACAGGTGGACAACTGCATATTTGATGATGTCGTCAGTATTTAAAAATCTACCAAATGATCGTTAGGAGTAATATAGGCTCTGCAGAGGTGATTGAGGAAGAATCGATGCGAGCACCAGCCTAAGTTCACACAACATATCACAATGGGTCAGAGTTTTCTTCTGGTTGTTGTGTTTCTGTTCATCCAGGGTGCACCTAATGCATGATGTTTTTGGAAAATGTTTTTTTATCCGTCTCCTGTGCTCTGTGCTCCTTTCTACTAGGGAGAGAGCACTCAGCTGACATAAGCAACAAACTCTCTTGGAAATCTGTCATCAATATTACATGATATCCATCTACTATTAACGACAAAGTAAAACCACTCAGAGCAGGCATACTTAATATCTGAACCTGTACCTTGAGTGCATATGTTTTCTCTCTATGTTTAGATAGAAAATGAAAAGTCTGGGCTCGGTTCTGATCTGGAAAAGGAAAACCAATAAAAGAAACATGTTTCTCACTTGTAGATTTAGTAGTGTGGTTACAAGGGCATCTGTTATACAGAGCAAGCTCCTGTCCTGTTGTTAGCAGGGCCTTGCAGAGACCTTTAGCAGGGCAGCTGCTCAAAATTAAAAAGGGACTAGAGTGCCTTTGTGTGGTGACGTGGAGCGGGAGATCGGGATTGCCAGCTGCAAGACTGACAGGAAGTTACATGACGACAACAATTACAGCAGCTTTATTTTCACATAAATGATGCAGGATTTGATGGGGAAGCCTTGTAACGCTTGTTACTGCATAAGACAAAAAACAGGAAAATATACACAGCGCGGAGCACACTGCACCATGCACACACTCGTACCTTTTCCCGAAATCTACCAGTTTGATCCTGATCCAGAATCTGTCCTTAATGTAATTTCGTTCTAGTGCTATATTACAGAAAATAATCAATATCAAAATAATGCGTTCACATTTGTTTGACTATGACTATCTGCTTTGCTCAAAGGCAGAAAGTGTATCAAGTGTTCAAACTGCAGATATAAAGGCTACAAGTTAGTAAAATGAAAGTCAGCTACATCTAAAGCACCTGACGTAAATGTCTGTAGGTAAATAGTTGGTACCTGGGCCCCGTCAAGTTAGATTAAATACATTTGCTGCCAGCTATTGTTAAATAGTGAACTTAGACAATCTCTAAAACGAAAAAAGAATGATGAACAAAAACAAGGCACTCCTGAAAAACCTGCTCATACCTTTCCCCCCAGCAGCAACTGATGCTTGTTCTGTTAAATACAAGAACACAAACACACACGCAGCATGCTCACTTTGTCTAGTAAAACCAAAAACACATCAGCTACAATTGAATTCCCCCCAGTGAAACTAAATCTGACGTGTCTTGAAATCCTTCATGGAGGTCTGTTTGTTGCAGCTGCATCTCTTTGAGGCAGGTATGACTCTCAAGTCATCAGCATCGTGTGACGTGCTGCCAGGTAATTCAATTATAGCCAAATTACACTGTTTAGATTTTCTTGATAAGGGCCATGAAAATAATAATGGAATACACCTTAAAAGACAATATGGACTTCAGGGGTGAAGGGGCGGGTGCTCAAGCAGCCTTTGCATCCCACTCTTCATGTGCCTGGTTATAGAAAATTGGTGTTATACTCCTTTTATAGACAAGCTGCAGGGCCTCAAGGATTCTCTCACCTTCACGTAAAACTTTGGACAGTCCATCAGTCTTTATTCCTAAAGTTTTATGAGTGTAGCTGTAATTAGCTCAGAGGATTTGGGAACATGTTTCAGCACATTTTGTGGTTGGGGCATGACTCACGGCTCACTGTAGGGGTGCTCCTTTGTGCTCTCCAAGTTATACATGGTTCAAAGTTACCACACTGTTACATCAGAGGCAGGCAGAGACCACATAAGCAATGTTACTTTCACTTTCACAGTATATATTTTTGTTTCTTATACAATGTATAGAAGGTATTCATGAGATACAAGCAGAGAGAAAATGCAGTAAAAATAAAGGAACCCGGAAACCTTCGTTCATAAACCTTCTTCATATGTGCAGCAGCTGATGTTTTTCAAACAATAGGCAGTTGCCACTGCATCTGCCGTCCATCCTGTTTTATATTTTGACCAGGCAAGTCTACCAGAATGGCTAAAGGCATAATTCTAATAATAACAATAATAATAATATTTTTCTAATTCTACATGTTGTTATATGTTATATGTTAAATGAGTGTCTTATTTGATGAGTGGGTAATGAAGCTTTGCTGTTTTTGGAAGAGCTGGGCTGAGGGGCAGGCCAGT